>CAMZMU010000055.1:22178322-22778322 GCA_947311845.1 Poa pratensis
ACCTCTTAAGAATTTTACTAGGGCTAACAAGCCAGTGCCCAAGTGATCTCCAACTCTTAAGAATACCTAAAGCCACCAAATAAGTTATATACAAGCATGAATTAAAAGATTCTCTCTGCAGTGACTTTGGCTACTATCTAAAACCAAACTAGTTAAGCCTCAATGGAGTAATGGAAGATGGAAGTGGTCCATTAGCTAAGAAAGAGCTGGCAACTTGCTCATTCAAGTAGTGTTACAGTTTTTCCACGTAGCACCCCAGTATCTTAGATTGAGCGCATTAAGACAATGGAATCAAAGAAGTTACCATACACCATGAATTCTTGAAAGAAGTTACCGTATACCCATCAAATAGGTAAATATGTATCATCAGTAAACCTAGTGAACAAGGAAACAAGGACATATAGGAATTTGATGATACTATATGAAATTCAGCGCTAATGGTTTAATCCACTCCATAACATATAGGAAACACAAATGGAGAACCATTTTTCACATAACAACAAAAACTACTTGTTCCTGTTCCTCGTTTACCTGCATTGTTATTTATGCAAAAAGATTACAATGAACTTTCGGTTAATGTCTTGTCTCGGTCCAGACAGGGGCATGGACAGAGAAGCGTATATAATATGTTTATGGTTAAATGATGTAATTTTTTCTATATTTTTTCTTTGTTATCAGGGAAAACATATCCTGTTTAATTTTCAAATACTACACAGGTTATGTAGTTCCGTGTTATGTTGTGTGAACCAGCCAGTTCATACATTAGGTTGAGGTCACGATCGAGAAGAGTGGAAGAATATTATATGCTACGCATCCATATTTATCATATTTTGCAACATGAACAACAGTTAAGACCGTCACCGACAGACGTTGCTAGTAACCATTGGCGAGTTCGGACAAGCTATATGAACTATCGATGACAACTACTCCGTATAACCAGCTGGCAGTGGCACTGATGATTTTTGGCAGTGGCACCGATGATAACTACACTCCGTATATCTATACCACTTGGCAGTTGCACATGGTTGTGCCCAACACAACAGAATAACCAATCACAATTCGCAAAAAAAAAAAAAAAACCAATCACAAACAACAAACCAGCTAATCATGTCAACCATCAAATCAATCACCCATTTGGTGATCATAGCGAAGCCTAAAACTGCCCACTTGCACAGCCATCTGAAAGCTCCAGCTCCAGCAACCGATTCTCCCTAAATAAATCAGATCAAAGCCTTCTGATCGCTACTATATATACCGACGTGTCCCGCTCTTCCATCCCATCCTAAAGTTCCCAGCTAGCTATCTTCTCGTTCGTTGCTCACACATCTTCAGCTCATTCCCAAGCATCCACCAGGAAGGTAGATAGCAGAAATGACCTCCATCCTCAAGCTCAGGGTCCTCGTTGTGGCTTGCGCCGCCGCCGTCGTGGCTCATCCTGGTCGGCGTTGCCACGGCTGCCGACGCGCCGGCTCCCGCCCCAGCCACGCAAAGCGCTTCCACAACCGCCCCCGCTTTCGCCGTCGGCACAATCGTTGCCGCCGCCGTTGGGTACTTCTTCTGCTGAGCTGCGGCGCTCGTGCATCTGGACCAGCAGTCATATCCATCCACACCTTGTTTAACCACTGTGTCCTGTATGGCTATATGTGGTGCTGTTGGTGTTGGTTTTATCTTCTGATCAGTTGACGGATACATTTTACAATGCGACTTGTGTACACTGTACGAATGAAACACAGAGCTCATATACATTCAGCCCTAAAACGCTAATGGCCTTGTGCCATGTTGTATGTTTATACAGTATCCATTATAAATTGGCCAGCTAGCTACCAAGTCTTAAAGAATGAGTGCGATCCTGCACGTACACCATGATGATTGGACAATTGATTTTTGTCGCTTTGCTCTAGATCAATAATCCATTACCTCAAAACCTCGCTCTGATACCACTCATTATCGTTCGGGGCACAATTAATTTCATGGTGCTATACCACAATTTTCCCCAATTCAGTTGCTTCATATATACCAATCAACAAAGTTGTAAGAAATGGGCGACAAAATCAGATTTTCAACTGTTCCATATGGGTTCTAAATGGAACTTGTCATGTTATGGTCAATCAAATCAACAACAGTTTTGTTTCAGTCGCAATAATAAATCAAGAGAGGATGAACAAACAACAGCAGTGCTACGTGAATAGCTGTCAGCTGTGACGACCATGAAAAAAAATATGAACCTGCAGTATCCCTAGAAATGTGTCAAGGTTGGCGGTGTGAGAGGGTATGTTCCCTGCACGAGCTGCAGCATACACATCTGCGAGCTCAGGAACAATCTCCTTGTAGTAGTCGATGAATCTTGAAACAAATAACCGCTTGCTTTTAGCAACAATTGAGACGGCTGTGTGCATCATTTTGATGCAGAGACCGGGGTGACCCATTTCTAAAAAAAAAAAACAATTGAGCAATAGTCAGGTTTAAGAAGCCCCTTTCCCTGCAGTATCTTCATGACGGTATACTGAGGTACCAGCCTCATGCTCAGGCTGTAGGTGATTCAGTGCAGGCCTGCGCATGATGTACTCTAGCTCAAGACCGACCTTGGTGACGAGGAAGTCCACCGTGTTGCGCAGGTTGTCCTCTGACGCTCTTAGGAGGCTCGGGTGCTTGACGATCGCGATTCACAGCACATCATTGGAGCAGCCAAGGGTCTTCTTAAGTAATTCCATTATTGCTGCAGGCTTCTCTTAGTTTGCGCTTGAGACTGTCGCGAGCGCATACATGAACTGGCCTGAGCCGCATTGCACTCCGAGCTCCTCCATGCGCGCGATTAACTCCTTGAGTTTCTCTGGTTTGCAGACAGGCCCCATGTCCCGCTGAGGCCAGTCTTGGCGAGATCACGAACACTTAACCCGCACCGCAGAAGCAGCACGATCTTGGGCTTGACCATAGTGTCAAGGTCACGGGTTAGAATGGCAACGCCTCCTAGAGCACCCCTTGAGACGGCATGCATGGATGAAGTCGTCCAAGAGAAAACAATGAAGTCCAGAACTGGAGTCTCCTGGCGACACCGCATGAGCGAAGTGCCTGGGCGTTGCTCAAGACGAGGCGCGTGATCATGGGGGCGGAAAGCCCGATGTCGCGGAGCAAGGCGCGGGAGGCAACAATCTTGTCCACCTTGGAGCAGAGCAGCCGCGGGTCGGCAGCGACGACGGCGGTGATGTCTGAGCCGGAGAGACCGATGCCTGAAAGGAAGTCGCGGACGGCGTCGGCGTTGGAGGGAGACTTGAGGTCAGGAGTAACCTGGACGCCTTGAGGGTTTGCGCCCGGGTGAGGCCGCAGGTGGAGACGAGGTAGTCCTGGACGGAGAAAGGGGAGCCGGTATAGGTAGACGCGGCGGCGGAGAGGTGGCGGTGGAGGGAGGCGAGGGGTGAAGACAGGGAGAGGGGAGCCGCTATCGTTGCCGAGGAGAGAGAACAACCGATTCTGGAGGCGGAGCATGGTGGCGTCGCCCCCGCGGAATGCTCGCTGTCGGCGGGATCTGTTGTAGCGTTGATGACGACAAGGGAGCAAGGAAAAAAATAGCGCGCTACAGAAAAATAGCGCCGGCCTTAAAATATGTTATTAGCGTGCTATATCGCGCTATAACGTGTTATTAGCGAGATATTGTACACGATTTATTTAGCGAGACAATTCTTGAAACGCTATAGCGTGCTATTAGCGGCGCTGTAGCGCGCTATTTTTTTCCATGCAAGGGAGTCGGTTCGGTGTTGGGTCGGGCCTAACCATTTAGATTTGGGAGCTGGGAGGGCCAGAACACCAAAATACACAAATCATATACACATGCACCCAAAAACTGTGATTTATAATGTATTAGTACTCACAAAAGTTGTTAACTTCACAAGTTGTTCTGCACTTTTGTGAGATGGTACGAACCAAAATGCATGATTTGCGAAAAGGCTTCTTTTCGAACGTGCGCACGCTCGTCTTCCCTCCCATCCCACGCGAGCTGCGCTATTCCCTTTCGAGTGAGCGTGGCCTGTATTTTTTTCTACGCGAGCGTCAATCCGGCGCAAGCGAACGTGTACCTCGTTTTTTTCTTTTTTTGTCTTTTAGCGCTAGCATGTCCTATCCTCTCGTTCTTTTTCTAGCCCAGAAAATTAAGTGGCAGTAGTGGGATTTGAACTCTGGACGTGCGAGTTCATCTAGTGGGATTTTCCATGTTATCTAGTGGGCTAACCAACTACTCTACTATTTCAGACTATGTTGGTGATTTAGTATCTATTTTAATTAGATAACTATTCATTTTCTTGTATAATAGCAAGTGCAATTTTTTTATACATACATCTTCTATTCCCTTTTTACTATTCCCTTTACCCGTAAAAAAATATACCTAGTAAAAAAATTAATTCCATTTTAGGACAGTGTTTTTATAGGGTAAGTAAAAATGGGTGGGAAATAGGAAAAACCCACTTTCTACTAGTACAAAAAATGAGAATAAAAAGAACTACCACTTTCTACTAGTATAAATGTTAGGCTAGCTATTTCTTGGTCGATTATAACTATGATGGTACAGTTTTGAATGTGTCGCTCTCTGATACTATTCACTTTACGTGCTACAAACAAAAAGCTTCGATTTTAGCTTGTAAAAAAATACACAGTATAAATTTTCAATTCTATTTTTGGGATAGTTGTTTTTGGGAGTAAATAAAAATGGGTGGGATAGGAAAACCCACTTTCGTGTCAATGGCTCATTCTTTTCCCTTTTTGGCATAGAACCATGTTTCCTTTGCTGGCACGTTGCGGTCCCCGTTTATTCCCTTTTCACGTTCAAAAGAATTTGAAACCCCATCGCCTTATCGTTCCTCTTCTATTCATGTTCGCCGTCTCGTCGTCTCTCTCGGGAGTTGGTAGTCGGCGCTCGCAAATCCGCCATGATGCTGCATCTCCACGCGCATCCAGTCGGAGATTCGAGGGTGGCGCTTCTTCTCCACGCGACAGTGGGAGTCTTTCGAGTTCTAGTCGCTCCCGCACCTTGAGATTTCAGATCTGGGGCTTTCCCGTCGGCGTTAGCATTCTGTTGCTCCGGTGTGTGTTCGTGTCCTTTTATCTCGGCCTAGTATATGTTAGGGTTTGTTGTTCGTGTGACGTAGATAGCTTGATCTATTCCCTTTTTGAGATTAGTATGTTCTTCCCTTGAGTATGTATCGTCGCTTGTCTTTTTTGTATTTTGATTGCCGCTGTCGTCGACCAGATTTTGGTATATTCCGTTTGGTTTATGCGGGGCTTGGATTCACGTTCGGGATCCGTTGGTGTGCGGTGGTAGGATTGTTGTTCAGGCATAGGGGATTTAACTATCTTTCGGTTCGCCGGGTGAGGTTTAGAGTGAAATTATCACGTGTTTTGTCTATCTGATGCACATGCGTGTTCATGCCTATTTGTAATAATGTATGCTCAATCGTTTGTTTGTAGCATGAGATACACAGATTTTTTCAGTTATTTGTCTATGTCAGTAACCCAGAGGCATTTTATTTTATTTATAGTTGGGTCATACACCATATATAAATGTTTTTGATGAATTAGCTAGCATGTGTATGATCGGTAGACGTGATCGTTTGTTTTTTTGTATGAACTCAAACTTGCTTGGTAGGTACTTGGTATCATCATCTACTATTTTTTACATTTGTAATTCATGTTATAGATGCTTGATAACACTTCAGTTAGTCCTAGTATCAGTAACTTGCTTGCTACATACTTGGTAGCATGTATGTACTAGTTTTTAGGTTGATAACTCGTGCTCTAGATGCTTGGTAACACTTTAAATTAGTTCTAAGATCAGTAACTTGATTGCTATATACTTGGTATCATCATGTACTAGTTTTAGGTCGGTAATTCGTGCTCTAGATACTTGATAACACTTTAGCAAGTTGTAGGATCGGTAACTTGTTTGCTAGGTAGTTGGTATCATCATCTACTATTTTTTAGGTTAGTAATTAATATTTTTTAGGTTAGTAATTAATGGTATAGATGCTTGGTAACACTTCAGTTAGTCGTAGGATCGGTAACTTGCTTGCTAGGTACTTGGTATCATCGTGCACTAGTATTTAGATTGTATTTAGATTGGTAACTCGTGCTCTAGATGCTTGATAACACTTTATTTTGTTCTAAGATCGGTAACTTGCTTGGTAGGTACTTGGTATCATCATGTACTAGTTTTTAGGTTGGTAATTCGTGCGCCAGATGGTTGGTAACACTTTATTAGTCCTAGGATCGGTAACTCGTTTGCTATGTGCTTGGTATCATCATCTACTAGTTTTTAGGTTGGTAATTCATGGTATATATACTTGGCAACATTTCAGTTAATCGTAGGATCGTTAACTTGCTTGCTAGGTACTTGGTATCATCGTGTATTAGTATTTAGATTGTATTTAGATTGGTAACTTGTGCTCTACATACTTGGTAACACTTTATTTTGTTCTAGGATCGGTATCTTTCTTGGTAGGTATTTGGTATCATCATGTACTAGTTTTTAGGTTGGTAATTCGTGCGCTAGATGGTTGCTATTAGTCCTAGGATCGGTAACTCGTTTTCTATGTGCTTGGTATCATCATCTACTTGTTTTTAGGTTGGTAATACGTGCGCTAGATGCTTGGTAACACTTTAGTTAGTCCTAGTATCGGTAACTCGCTGGCTATGTGGTTGGTATCATCATGTACTAGTTTTTAAGTTGGTAATTCATGCGTTATATGCTTGGTAACACTTTTGTTTAGTTCTACGATCGGTAACTTGCTTGTTATATGCTTGGTAACATTTGTGTGAAGCAATTTAGTTGAACTTAGCACAAACTGATCATAGAAAGTTCCACCTTATGCTGAAACTTGCTCTCTTTTTCTATTTCTGTATGGATGCACGAGTTGTATTTATTTTGGTACTAATTTCCTAAATTTGACGGTCATGGCAGTGCGTGAAAACTTCTTTCTTGATTTTTAACACTAGTATGAAGTGGTAGCTATATTGTTTAGGCAATAAAATGAGCCGTATGATAACCATCGGTTTCGTGACTTTTCCTTTTCGTTGTAAAACTAAATTATGTAACTTTTCTATCAGTGGACTGACATTTATCGATTCACTTTCTGTTGATTTGTTGCATGTCTTATTTACTGGAAGATCGATCTATGCTTGTTTTTTTTGGCGAAACACAGTACAACGCAGGCGCTCATATACACGCGCACACACTCACCCCTATGAACGCACGCACACCTACCCTATGAGCACCTCCGAAAGACCGTGTCGGCGGGGTCGAGTCTTGAGATTGATGAAGTCACCACGGACGGCTCGCTGTCGACGGGAACGTCGCCTCCCACTGAAGAATATTCCGGCTTAAATGAGAAACATCAGCGTCAAACCTGGGGTTTGAACTCTGGTGGGATGGGAGTACAACCACCCACCTAACCATCTTGCCACAGGCAAGTTCTCATCGATCTATTCTTGTTAGATCTTAATTTTTGTTCATTCTGCCGGATTAAATCATTTTTATGATATTTTATTTCATTCTTTATCACAAAATGAGATTTTCTTTTTTGTTCAAATATTTTACACTAGTAGGAAGTGGTAGTTCATTTTAGTTCAATTTTTTGTACTAGTTGGAAGTGGGATTTTTCGATCTTCCACCTTTTTTTTTACCCTAAAATATCACTTGTCCTAAAAGGGAATTGATTTTGATCGGCAGGTTTTATTTGCTACTAAAAAATTCAAGTATTTTTTCGTTTTTCATGAAAAAAGGGAATAGTTTGCTGCAATGACGTTAAATTTGTTGCACGAAAATTTTAATTAGCCTCGAACAAGTGAGCTCTAAAATATTTGTAGTAATATTATAGCCCTGGCCGAAGAAAGAGAATAGAAGGTGGCCCGACTGAGACATAGCAACAAAAAAAAGGGAATAGAGGTGACATGAGCCCATATAGGCTCAGCTGGTCGGCCTGGTCCGACGTGAAATAGCCACAAAGAGTGCGAATGGATCGTTTCTGGAGTCACGATCCTGAAACGCGCGAGAAAAGGGAATAGCCAAAAGGAGGCGCGCGCAAACTGGAAGACGTACACGATCGTGCACGCCGAATCAGGAAACGGGACTCTTTCCAATTCTGGATGTGAACGATGGTCGGGAATCGTGCGAGAAATTGTTATCGCTCGAACGTGCGAAATTTAGCATCGCCCCATGATTTGGCATATTATGCCCGGTTAGTGGCTAGATGAGGGTGAGTGTCGTATCCCTTGTCTCTCTATCTTTACTAGAAGAGAGTGTGAAATCGTATTAATAGCATGTGAGCCTATGCCAAAGGTAAAAAGTAGGTTCTACAATAAAGACGAATATATGAAATCAGAAACATCATAATTCACTAGAACAGAGTGGTGCATGTGACAGAATTGAAGAAGTGTCCATCCACACAAGCCAATAAATGTAGTGAAGTGAAATGCCTTGATGCGGCAACAATGCACAGCCTATAAACATGCGTCCCGTTCCAACCCTCTTGGTTCCAGTTGCTCCGTGTTCATGAGTGGAGATTATCCATATGTTCACATATTAGAGATTGCATCGCATGTGAATGAGTTGTGTAGGATTGAAAGGTATCGGGAAGCGTTTGCCTGCCACGTTTCAGTATCATGGAAGCCTTCTTCAGCTGTGTAGCTAACGTGTACGAGTAATTTGCTCCCGAATCAACTCAAGACCAACGAGCAGCTCAGCAGCATATACTTAACTGTGGGCGTGTTAGGATCAATGTTACATCAAACTGATGTCGAAAATGCTACGACCACTTTGACCTCAAAGAAAAATGCTAACAGCTAGCGTCGTGCTTGGCATCCATTGATCCACCCTTGGACACGACTAAAATGTTTGTGTTTAATTTCTAGCTCAAAACCGAATAAAATTTGATAATAAATTCTATGATGTACTGTTTTGCACCGAGAGAGGCGGGAAAATTAGTAGTCATCTAATGAAATATACAAGGTGGAGCTAACTCAACCAATGAACTTAGCTCCGCGACGTCAGCCAATCTGCGCCGATCTTGCTGATGCATACACATAAGCGACATTTTGCAAAACAAAAAAATTTACATAAAACAACCAACACTGAATGTCTACTAATTTTTATCAGGCACTCATGGTCTGTCTCTTGGACATGTCATGCATATATACAAATATACTATCAGCATTGTACCAAATCATTGTCTCATTTTCCTTTACCCTTCCCAAGTCCTGTTAGCCATTGGAAGCAGCCAACATCTAAATAGACACAATGTCACATTCATTTCTGCTGGATACAACTCTACTCAGAGCAAGAATTTAGCAAATGAGCACATCTTTATCTTGCTCAGCTCAAGTGGATCCAACATATTTACAAACAATTTAAAATCAACTAGCACAACATCAACATTGTCACGCCCCGAGACCTGGCCCGGTAGAATGACAGCCGCCGCGCGCCTATAGACCCGAAAGTCTATACGCGCGCAAGGCGTAGAGAAGCAGGATAAACCAGCTCAGTGGATCTCAAACAACTCAATTAACTCATTTTACATGATTATTACATTGTACAAGAATAAATAGATTCTCTATTCGCATCCCACCCACTGGTCCAGCCTACTCCTCAGACGACGTCTTCCGCTGCGAACTCTGATTATACAAAAACAGAGGAACCAAGGGTGAGTACGATAAATCATACTCAGCAAGCAGATACCATACTAGATAACGGAAGAACATCAGAAGTAAACAAGAGATAACAACGGAAACGATAAACAAAATATCAGGGAAACTGGATTTAAAGAAAGAAATCATTCACCGAGGATACTAGAGTTAAGGATGGCGAATGACCGCGTATCGGTATCACACATGACAGCAAGGTTCCCTACCCGGGACTCACAGGGTGAATATTCACGCTTTTACTCTCTTAAGAGGGGTACTCCGACGTCAACAGCCTCGATCAGAACCACACGGGCTCCAGAACGAGCAGAGCCCTTTTGCCCGCTCGGACACCGGACACCTTGACCTACTCGATGTCGGTCGCTCCTACGGATCCATCACCGACACTTTCCATTCAAGGGCCGCCCCTCGCGGAGAGCTCAGACTGTCCCATACCAGAACTGTGACCGGTACAATACGTTTGCCGTCGTGACACCAATACAAAGAGAGATCAAGATATCGGAACAGATCAATCACGGAAATGGCTAGATGCTCATCATGCTCATGCCTCCGCAAGAGCTCAACAGATCATACCGATCTAATCAAGGATGAGAGATCTCCATATCTCTCAGATAGCACAATGATCAAAGAGGATAAAATACAAATTGGATGCCAAGGATTTAGCGAAGACTAATTCAAGATATAAGTGGAGCAAGATTTAGGGGATTAGTAAAGCATTCTACTTGCAAGAATCAAGGGTTTAGGGATCAGGAAAGTATCCACTTGCAGGAATCAACAGAGTAGTAAAGCATCCACTTGCAGGAATCAACAGATCATAAATCACAGCAGCACAAGTCTGGCCGATCAACCACGCCACATATATATATGTGTATATTGTACGTATATGCATCAGCTCTCCTCCAAGGCTTGGCTATGGCGGCGTTGCAGCTCTCCTCCTGACAGCATCGCCCGCCCAACTGCATGTGCTTCTTCTAGCACAGCTCTCTCTCTATTTTCTTTCTCTGGTGGTCTACTCCGATCGATGGGTGGATGTGGTGGTGTGCGATGACAACACGGCGGCAGCAGCAGCAGCTATTTATAGAAGTTGAGGATCGGTGCCCGGCTAAAATATCTAGGTAGAAAATATCTGGCAGGCTTGCCGCTTACTCCTTGGCCCTTCGATGCTAAGGAACTGGTGCCGACGTCCAATAAAATAACCAAACGAGGCCTGCCACTCGACCTGGCAACCATGCAGCGACTCCACGAAGCTTCTGTATTGCTGTCTCATCCCTTCTCCCTCTAGCATGCAGCCACGTTGCAAGCTAACCATCAGCTCCACTTAAGTGCATGCATGCAACGTTCCAGGAAAAAATCTCAAGCATGAGACAAGTACAACATCAGCTAACGAAACTAGCTAGCTCCATCGATGGATACATCAGGTAAAAGGAAAGCACATGCAAGGATTTAAAATATATCTTAAACACAAGTGATTTTCACAAACCAAAATAATTAGTAGTAAAATAATATTTCACTTAAAATAATTAATAACCTGAAAATACGGGTTATCACAAACATATTTTTTTTTCCGGAAATACATTTTCCATGCACACTTGGGTACATGACCTATCTTGTACGTTGAGGGCAGTTATGTGCTTTGGGTACATGACCTGTAAGATTTGTAAGACAGAATTTTACTAGGGCTATCAAGCCGGTACCCAAGTGATTTCCAGCCTGTTAAAAATACCAAGAGCCACCAATAAGTTTATATACAAGCATGAATTAGTTTTCTTGGAAAACCAATATTACAGGGTAAAAAGATTCTCTCTGTAGTGACTTTGGCTACTATCTAAAACCAAACTAGTTAAGCCGAAGATGGAAGTGGTCCATTAGCTATGAAAGAGCTGGCAACTTACTCATTCAAGTAGTATTACAGTTTTTCCTCGTAGCCCACCAGTATCTTGGATTGAGCACATTAATACAACGGAATCAAAGAAGTTACCATATACCATGAATTCTTGAAAGAAGTTACCATATACGTACCCATCAAATAGGTAATATGTATCAATGTATCATCAGTAAACCTAGTGAACAAGGACATATAGGAATTTGATGACTATATGAAATTCAGCGCTAATGGTTTAATCCACTCCATAACATATAGCAAACACAAATGGAGAACAATTTTTCACATAACAAAAAAAGACTATGTGTTCATGTTCCTCCTTTAAATGCATTGTTATTTATACCAAAAGATTAAGATGAACTTTCGGTTAATGTCTTCTCTCGATCCGGACAGGGGCTTGGATAGAGAAGCGTACATAATATGTTTATGGTTAGATGATGTTATTTTTTTCCTATATTTTTCTTTCTTATCAGGGAAAACATATCCCGGTTATGTTGTGAGAACCAGCCAGTTCATACATTAGGTTGAGGTCACGATCGAGAAGAGTGGAAGAATATTATATGCGGCGCATCGATATTTATCATATTTTGCAACATGAACAACAGTTAAGACCGTCACCGACAAACGTTGCTAATAACCATTGGCGAGTTCGGACAAACTATATGAACCATCGATGGCAACTACTCTCCCTATATGATATATCCATACCAGTTGGCACTTGCACATGGTAGTGCCCAACACAACAGAATAACCAATCACAAACAACAAACCAGCTAATCATGTCAACCATCAAATCAATCACCCATTTGGTGATCATAGCGAAGCCTAAAACTGCCCACTTGCACAGTCAGCTGAAAGCTGTAGCTCCAGCCAACGATTCTCCCTACATAAAGCAGATCAAAGCCTTCCGATGGATCCTATATATACCCGACGTGTCCCGCTCTTCCTTCCCATCCTAAAGTTCCCAGCTAGCTATCTTCTTGTTCGTTGCTCACACATCTTCAGCTCATTCCCAGGAATCCACCAGGAAGGTAGATAGCAGAAATGGCCGCCATCCTCAAGCTCAGGGTCCTCGCTGTGGCTTGCGCCGCCGCCGTCGTGGCCTCGTCCCTGGTCGGCGTTGCCACGGCTGCCAACGCGCCGTCTCCCGCCCCAGCCACCCAAAGCGCTGCCGCGACCGCCCTGGCCTTCGCCGTCGGCACGATCGTCGCCGCCGCCGTTGGGTACCTCTTCTGCTGAGCTGCGGCGCCTGTTCGTCTGGACCAGCAGTCAACAGTCATATCCATCCACACCTTGTTTAACCACTGTGTCATGTATCTGTATGTGGTGCTGTTGGTGTTGGTTTTATTTTCTGATCAGTTGACGAATACATTTTACAACGCGATTTGTGTACACTATACGAATGAAACACAGAGCTCATATACATTCAGCCCTAAAACGCTGATGGCCTTGTGCCATGTTGTATGTTTATACATTACTAGATGACCCGTTGCGCGACTGCGCAACTGCCAGATGCAACTACCACATTTTTGATACATGCTTTATTTGCTGGTGAAAAGTAATTAATTTTATTTGTATTCATTTAACTTATACCATATAGAAACCCATACTCTGTACTATCATCATTTGATACCTATAGTTATGCACCTAAACAAAAATAATCGTTTCATTTCCATGTCTAAATTGACTGTTTCAGAAACAGTGAAAATTTGAACGTTGCACTTGCACTCCACAACTGCCAAAAGCAAGACCCCATTGTTATCATAGGCTAATGAGAATAAAAGGATTCCACATTTGTGCATTACAACCAATGTAACCGAAGGTGAAGCACATAGACAACTTATTCTCAAAGTAGATGCAGGGAGAACGGCACAAAACATCAACAACTTGAAAAACATCACCGGCTCCTCTTTTTTTATTACCTTAAGGAGAGATAAGAACAATAGTTTAGTATTTGGATCAGATAATACAGTTCTTATCTTATAAGCTAAAGAGCATACCATAATGAGAATCATTATTGTCAGGAAAAATTACAATAGGCGGGTCAAGTTGCCTGCCATGTGGTTTCAAGTTCATGGCATCTTGATAGCGTGCCCTAAACTACATGAGAAAATCTTATCGTACATTCATATTGAACAACGTGATAGGCATAACATAGGTTCAGAGGCTTCACATATAGGTAAGCGAACTACATGGGTTAACTCTCTTTTCGCTTGTGAGGCAAGACCATATATACGATAATTTATGCACATATTGCCGCTAAGTGTGACCTCAACCTTTACACCTCATAAAGCCTTCTTGATCTGACAATGGGAAAATATAGGAAAGCCTGTGAGTGAAGAGTGAGCACAAAACTACAACCTAAGCATTGTGTAGTGGAAAAACATACAAGTAATATAAAAAAAGTGTGTTTGTCGATAGAGTAATCTAACCTTCACACAGTGAGGATATCTGATCTGATAATGGTCTGACTGAGACGTTTCTATTCAAGAGTTGTGCAAGACAATCAATGTGGAATGCCTTAGCCTCTGTACCAGCAACATCAATCAAATTCTAACTTTTTTATCCAATCCAACATAATGGCAAAAGGAAAAGCATTTGTAGTTTATCTTGATTATAAAGACTGATGAATAATCAAAAGAGGATTTTTTTCAGTTTCAGTCATTCCATGAAAAGAGGAATCAAATTCTAACTTCTTGATTATACAGACCGATGAATATAAGCATCTTGAGTATCTGATAATGCTGAATCTACGTTTTCCAATGTAGGAAAGAAAATGCATATTGGCCAAACTAAAAACTAAAAAGAACCAATTCCTAGTAGCATGTGTACCTAGAACTCATCTAGGACATCAAAACATAGATGCTTATAAGACTCATACACAGAGCTCTTCTCATATATCAAACGACAGATCAATATTATTTTCAGTGGAATGCACGTTGCCTATTTATAATCTTGACAACATCCCTATAAAAGACTAAACCTTACCAGCGATAAAACACAATCCCATACCCATCTTAGAGATGAGAGCAACCTTCAGACGGCCAGCAAAAGCCACAAGAACACTGCAGCCATGTCAATCAAAACCAGAAAGAAACGACCGCAAGACATAAGGAACAGTTGGAAGATAGAATTAAACAAATGAAAGTGAGAACCGAACCGAAGAGGGAATAAAGAGCAGCCCCAAATTGAGCACGGAAAAAGACGAAAGGAAGCAGCAGAAGAAAGAAAAAGAGTGTCCAAATGGACAAAAATCCAACATGAATAACCCGACAGAGCATATGAAGAACACATATAGATAGCAAGATTATCACTGAAATAGAAACAATCATGAAGAATTGAAGATAGCGATAGATTAACACATGATGTACATAGATAGCAAGATTAATACATGACTAATTTTAAGGTTGCCGCAGATGCTATACATAGAACAGCTAAATAAATCGGCATCATATCTATGTATCTCTCATAGGCACCTGGGTACAACGAATATAGGCAGAATATTTAGCATCAACAGGAGCCAAAACGGGAGCAAGAATAAAAAAGCATCCATGGGCATTTGTTGCAATGCTAAAATGGCAATTACACAATTCTAGTGTGATAAGAGAGGAAGCCACAACAGGCTAGATAGTAACAAAGTAGCACACCACACACAGTTCTGAAAATCATACTCTGCATTCTGGAAAAAGAAATAAAGAGGAAACATCTAAAGAATAATCTTCAGGCTAAATTTCTGTGACACTATACCCTATACATATCCAAACCGCAAGTTCCCATAGAATTTAGATTGAAAACAAATGGAAGATGAGATTGTTCCAAAGCAGAAGTTGGAGGAGCTGAGGATCATACCACACACCAGCGATGACCGCCTTCCCTCTCTGCGTCCTCCGCAACTCAGCAGTCATGGATATAGTGTCGTCGTCTACTGATGTATTGCAAGAAAACTGAATTTTGATTCCTTGTTCTCTGAACCACTCGAAATCTTTTTCAATGCTAGCTGAACGTTCCAGCCCATTTTTCTTGAAGTAAACACCTGGATGCACATTATACATTAATACTATGCATATGCTGCAGGTTATGGTCTACTGAGATAAGAAGCTACTTAAGAGGAAGATTGATAGTAGAGAGTACAAGAAGAGGAGAGGAATACCAGCGCACCAGAAGGTCAGGAGAGGGAGATGCTAACTGATCCAGCACCGTTTCACGACAGGTTCCCGACAGCTCTGTTTTAGGTGACAGAAGAAGAGGCGTCGCCGGCGAGCAGGCCAGGCACAAAAGAGGCAAACCAATAAGCCTGAAAAGCAATCAGAAATAGAAAAATGTAGTTTGTTAGCAAATCGAGCAATAAAGTAGCATACCACACACAGTTCCGAAAATCATACTCTGCATCTGGAAAAAGAAATAAAGAGGAAACTTCTAAAGAATAATCTTCAGGCTAAATTTCTGTGACACTCTACCCTATACATATCCAAACCGCAAGTTCCCATAGAATTTAGATTGAAAACAAATGGAAGATGAGATTGTTCCAAAGCAGAAGTTGGGAGGAGATGAGGACACCAGCGATGACCGCATTCCCTATCTGGGTCCTCCGCAACTCAGCGGTCATTGATATAGTGCCGTCGTCTACTGTTGTATTACAAGTGGAGAAAAAATGAGCTATGAATATTGCCACCCTAAAATTTATGAAGTGGCTGAAGAGCACAAATAGAAAATTTATGAAGTGGCTGAAGAGACAGGCTTAAAGGTGACACAAACCCCCGATAATCAAACTGATAGGACAAATCATTTGGAGAAAAGATGCAGAAAAGATGGAAGTAGCGAGAAATTACTTTATCTTGATCACAGGAAGTTAAGAAGTCATAACACAATAAAACAACAAACGAAATGGGTAGCCCACAAAGGAAACACTCAACTAAAGCATATGACAGAAATTATTCAGAATGAATAGGATGTCTTATAGGTGCAACCAACTAATGAAAATCATGACAAATGCCTTTACAACCATATGGAAACCAATGTTGCTTAGCCGAGTGCTGACTGGAATGATATCGATAGCTAGAATTGTAAGTGTGCTCCCATTGTGACCTTTCAGGGCCATGGCCATGACACACATTGGTGTTTTAGTGCTGCACATTAAAGGTTTAGATTGGCATGGCCTTCTCAGTTCTTTTACTCATGCCCAAAGAATTTAGCAGGCTGCCAATTCCAGTAATCTAGAAGCAAGTAACTAAGTTGCATGAGCACGATAACATAGTATTGACTAAAGGGAATATTAGAGCAGGGAAAAGCACTCATACGTCAAGTCTAGTCCAGATTTTTTGCCCAACCAAAGAATAAAGCTCTGCCATTAGAAATAGAAGAATAAAGTAACTACAAAATATGCCCAAATACCTTTGATCTGGTTCCTGGTAGGATTTTTTTCCAAACAACTATCACAAACAAATGTACCTAATGCTTATTTCGCAAGCTAAGTGGCACTAAAAGTAGAAGGGGAGAGAGAGACCGGTAAAAACAAATTAACCTCCACTTCATTTTCTAGCTCAATTTAACGGCCACTTCAGTTTCTTGCTGCCAATTCATTAACGTTAGAGCTTCCCACCATAGTAACTATTCAGTCTACCTATTATTTTTTAACTTGGTCAATCATTTAATCAATAAGCATCTACCACATCCAAGCTGAAGCTAGATGCCAAATTCTTGAAACTTTATAAGATGTAACAAATGTTCAGAGGATTATAAGATCGATGCAGCATTTCTAGTGGTAAAATACATATATACAACATTTGTAGCTTCGGGTTGTACAATCTCTTGCAAAAAATAAAATCTCATTTTGTTCACAATACTTCACAAGAAAAGGAAACAATGATACCGGTGCATTCTCTTATACATTTTTTCAAGCATGCTATAAGTGAATACATCTAATTTAAGAACATAGGCATGCAATAAATATGGAATATAAGAGACATGGAAGAAGAGATGTAACCTTTTGAGTTGAGGTTGCATATTCACCAATTTCTCAGAACTATTATTAAGCATAAATAAGAAGATTCTGAGAGCAACCTGCAACAACACACAGAATAAAAAATGGTTAAATATCCAAAATACGAGTAGCAGAACTATCCGGACTAATACAGAGACATATATTAGCCTAGCATCAACTTTATTTGAAATTATCCATCATTCTTAATCATCTCAACTAAATTAGAATTCAAAAGAACCAACAGTGATGACCGAAGCACCATGCCTTCATTTTAAGGACCCCCAACGTCTCCACTTTGTCATACACAACAAAACGAAACATATCTAATGAATGAAAAGGCAAGGATTGCAATAGATATCCTAATTTACACTATATAAACATATCAAGAAAACCTTCCTATTATTTCGAGATAGTACACAAGGCCATGTAAAACAAATGAAAACTCGGTGCTCCTACACAATAGGTGACATCAAGCCAAAATGGCGTCAACACTCAAGACAAACCAAACTAAATGCTGAGAATTCATGAGCACAAAAAGGCATTTACAACATGGGAAAAAAGTATAGATTCGTAACTACAATCGATAATAAAGATAACAAATATATGGTAAATAAATGAAAGCTTAAGTAACTATAAGATTAACCTCTGATGTTCTCATTAAATATTCATGTTTACTATTATTAATGCATTATTATTTACAAACGTTACCAACATGCAAGCTTAGAAAGACTGCATAAAACATATTCATATGAAAGAAAATCTGAAGCACTATTCCAAACACATATCTATAAGAGGAACATTAGAAATAATATAAGATGGAACATAAGTTGCTAGATATACATTATCTGACTAAATAGTTCAGTAAATACATGTGGATCAGCTCTAGAGGATATAATGAATTTGCAAAGAGATTATTGCGGAAAGCCATAACCCAGCTATGCAATGGCAAATATTCATGAGAATAAGAGGGATGTCGGAGCAGCACCAGGCATACATGGTGAGTCGTACAGAAGACTGGTCGTGGTCTTTGCCGCAGAAGGCCGGGAACTTGCAGACCCAGTTTTCTTGCAAGTATGGATAAAGCCTAATCAGACAGGAACAACAACACTGTCAAAGTTACTACAAAACCTGAATTACTTTAGGATTGCTCTGCAAATACCTGCATCTGGTTGTGTTGGTTGCTTACATGGTATGGCCTGCAGGACATGTAGAGAATATATTCTCCCAAGATTTCACCTGCAAGTGCAAAATGTAAATGGTTCAAAGCTGGGAGCAAACAACGCTCTAGTATAAACAACATATGCAGATGACCTCACAACATTGAGGTGAATAAGCAAACAACCAAAACAAAACCCTGATAAAATGTATTAGGTCAAATCTAAGCCAATCTGGACTGCACCAGGTAGCATAGACTCAAATTTAAGTCTCGTTGCCCTGATAGAGCTACCAAAAGAATAAAAACACATAGCTCCTTCCAGATTGGACACACCTAAGAATAAACTAAAAACAGCAGCACCCTAATCATGATAAAATGCACCCTGGTGACTGCACCAGTTTCAATATTAGTCTAAGAAGAACAATATGTGCAGATCAATCTATCAAAAGGATATATAAAGACCTCCGATCTGCAGGGAGAAGCTGTTCAGTTAGGGCTTGGGACCTCCGATCTGCACACTGAGAAAAGTTGTTAGCTAGGGCCTGGGACATACGATGTGTACTCACATGGCCATCTTCCTGGAGCAGTCTTTTCTCTAGGCATTTACACAAGCAGCTTGTGTACACACAGACACACCTGCAATCTCGCATCAAGGGAGCAAAAAAGGTGTTGTAGATCAGCATAATTAGGAAGAGATGAAGAGACGAAGAAGGTCGGGAACCAAGGTAAAGGACTACTGCTATACCTGGTCGAACTCGTCGCTGGGCCGTTGCTGCCGTCGGTCTCCCTTTCACCACCTCATCTTCCTCGCCTTGTCAAGCTCGTCGATGAGTGCGCCGGGGACAGGAGGCGCGGTGACGCATCAGCAGAGGGTGGTGGTGCCGGCGGTGGCTTGTGGGGGATGAGGAGGAGGCGCAGGAAGAAGACAAGTGCGTCTTCCTCCCCGCTGCCCTGAGGAACTCCTGCTCCATCTCCTCGATGGTCTCTTTCTGCTTCCTGTCGATGTTGCAATACTAAACCATGTTGTCGTCCTCCTCCTACTGTTGCACCTGGCCTGCACGGTCCAAATTAAGCCCTGAATTAATTCAGCAGAAAAATCAAAGAAACAACGAATAGGCAACCAAATTAAGTCGCACCTGACCTGGCCTGCATGCTCAAAATTTCTGCTTCTTGTCGATGCTGCAGTACTCGAGTTTTTCGCTCTCGCAGAAGCTCTCTGACCCAGCGCAGCCACAGCTGCAACCAGTCACTATCCCGGGCACTGTCAGAGAAAATCTCAAGCGCCAGGCTACGGTGGACAACGTTCTCGAGGCGGCGGGCCGCGCCAGCACCGGGGACTCCACTGGCTCGCCAACGCCACCCTACGCACCGCCACCCTCATCCGGGAGGCACTCCTACTGATAAAAATAAACAGAAAGTATTCAGAGACTGAAAACGTATGATAATCCCAACAGAAAGCCTAATAAAAGCTTGAACTATCGAGTATATATACTTTTCAGGAATCAGACAAGCTGCTACATCAAAACTCAATAGAAACCATAGAAGCAACTAATGAATATGCAACGAGAACAACCTGACCACACCAATCCTATGTGTGTGTGTGTGTGTGTTTCTTTTAGGGAAATCCCCTGTGTTCTAATAAAGTGTAAACAAGCAGCAGCAGAATTTGGCTAAGCAAAATCTGAACCAGGATTTGGACCCATCCTTTCCCAACCAGAATTTGGCGTCGCCTATGGGTGTGAAAGACTTTTCCATCGGCTTCCGTCTTGGATGAACTGATCTAAAAATACAGGGGTGCCTGTAGGCAAACAATCAGCTAAATAATGCCAACAAAGGGGTTCCCAAGAACTAATAAGTTCATATATGAAATGTTTTCTCTCTATCCTTCAAACCAAACAAAACTATAATTAAATGAAACCAATAAATTTAGACATTGTAATGATATCGACCAGTTAGTATACTATGGGCTATGCTGCCAACAACAAAATTAACCAAAGCCTATAAAAGTGGTTAAATATCAATGGTCAGTTGCAACTCGCCACTGCAAATGTATTGCTTGGATAAATCAAATCCAATCTTGTTTAATGTAGAGGGGTAGAATCTATTAACAAAATATCAACCATCAACGAGTTGTCCAAAGGAACAAAATTCAGTTAGTAAAAGCAATAAATTTTAAGCGCAGACTGAGTTGGCAATATAAATAGTTACACAGTTCCGTAATATGTTACTAACATAGATGCAAATCCTAATCTCACCACAATCTGCTCCACGATGATATTTCTCAAACCCTGATGGACTTCTTGGTCTAGAGCATGAAGGAGGCGGCAGAACAGGTCTCAACCAGGCTTAATTTCTGGCAGTGCTGCAGCAAAGGAACAGAAAAGTCAAGGAACATATGGACTTGAATGCATGTATCTAACAACTATCTCAAAAAGTGTGAGGCGGGCAACTAAGAACCCAAACAATTTGCATATAATATCAGATATTTTTGTTTTGTAATGAACGGAAGCACTCTTTTCACTTGCTAAAGAATAAAGTATCTAACCATTCTATGTCCTACATTGTCTTCCAACAAAAGTCCAAAATCATACCAAAGCATTTCACGTTACTAAGCTTTGGTTAAGGCGCAAGCCTTCTTGTTTCCTTCCATGTACCTCTCATGCAAGCAGGAAGTCAGAACAGAACAGAGAGGGAGAGAAGAGAGACCTGCTGCGGGGAGGAACTGTGCTTCTCCAGTAGAGGGCCGTTGTCCATGGAGTCCATGGCTAATAATCTGAAGCCTAAAAAATCCTGTGAAAAATTCAGAAAAAACTGTAGCACATGAAGGGAACCTGGGAATGTTTTAGGAAAGTTCTCCTAGACGATAAGATATCAGAACCAGAAGAACTTCAAACAAATTTGGAATTAACCACACTGTGTGTTACAGCATCAAGTAGTCCATTTTATCCAAGACTTCTTTTTATCACTAATTGATCACAAAAGCATGAAGAGAAGGGGACAAATTTAGAATGAACCACACTGCGTGTTACAACATCAAGTAGTCAATTTTATCCAAGCCTTCTTTTTATCACTAACTGATCACAAAAGCATGAAGAGAAGGGGATAAACCTATACACAAATTGATGGGAAAACCTTTATTTATAAAGCACGTGCATCACACAAACACAGATCAATTTCTGAACTCGTATACTGACACTGACAATATAGAAGAGCATCCAAGTAAGAAGAACATAATTCTGAACCTGTAAATGGAGACGAAGATGAGAGCTAGGGAGACACAGTGAGATAGTTGGCACCTCTTTGTCAGACCCGGTGACCATGGACAGAGCAGCACCTGCAGTAATAATACAACATGGTCCAATTCTCAAATATGGAACGGACGCAAAAAAACCTGACCAAATCAACAGATGGAACTGAGAAGCCAATCGATTGGAAGCTCACATCGACCATGATCGAATCTTGCAGCGTCCAGCTTGGGGTTCGTCTCTGCAACAAAGAAAAACTGATAAGCAGGCTGTAGGCAAATACAGAACACGTACACAGTAACAGCCATTCTTAATTGAATCATGCTAACTGAAGAACTTAATAACCTATCTTTATGCACGATCAGCTTTCCCTTAGCAAATCAGTATTTTATTGTACACATCATATACGGGAGTACCTACAAAATTGAGGAACATTTATTAGATCTGTCTATTCTCCAAAAGTTTTTGATTCAGAACTTTGAAAATACCACATCCTCCATAGCAAAGTTGCAAGTACAAGTCAAAGAAAAGGACAGAGCTCGTCTCTCTGGATGTGGTGCAGCAACTTTTTGTGCGTATGCCACTTCCAATCTGGATAATAGGAGGGAATCGACCTTGACATTAGAGAGAGAGAGATGAACCTTGGATGCTGGAGCTGCGTGATGGAGGATGGATGAAAATCTCCACGCCCCATCCGCTTCTTGACCTCGCCGTGCTCCCTTCCCCCGCGTGATTCCAACACGCCGCCGCCTACTCTCTGACTCCCATGCGCCGCCATCCTCCTCACCGACGCTGCGCCGCCGTCCTGCTCCTCAACTCCGCAGCGCCGCCAGGCAGAGCGCAACAGCATCACGTTTCCGAACCGGCCGCTGAATCCCTAGCTCGAGGGTAGGCCAGAAGAGCAGCGGGAGGAGGAGGGCCGCCGCTGCAGGTCACCGGTTCCCTATCCTGCCGCCGACACGAGAAGATCTTGAGCCCCAGGATGCGGCCGCCCCGTCTGCTGCTCTGCCGTCCACGCGCCATCAGGCCGTCCTCATCAGGTGCGGCGGCAAACAGGGGAGGAGGAGGTGGGGGAAGCGGAGGTGGAGGAGAGCTGGGGGAGGGGCGGCGGCGGGCGTGGCAGGTGGAGGAGGAGAAAGGCACGGGAGGAGAGGGGATTGGGGGAGGAGAGACGAGGGCGGATTGGCTAGGGTTTCACCCCGGGCGCTTGTTTTGTCTCGCTGCACAGTAATTTCTAGCCGTCCTCCGCTCGTCCTCGGAGGCGCGCCGACGCGGGTGAGCCTGACCAACGGGCCCGAGCGAAAACTGGACCCAAATGTCAGTGCCTGTGCCCCTCGGTCAAACTGTAACAATCGGAATCACCGCATCTGACGGTTCCAGGTGAAACACGCATGCAATTCACCGCATCCAACGCATGCAGTTCACCGATCGGGGCAACCGGGGGGAGAAGGCGGGTAGGCTACGAGCCTTTATAGAAGAGATCCATTATAAATTGGCCAGCTAGCTACCAAGTCTTCCAGAATGAGTGCGATCCCGCACGTACACCATGAGGATTGGACAATTGATTTTTTCGCTTTGCTCTAGATCAATAATCCATTACCTCAAAACCTCGCTCTGATACCACTCATTATCGTTAGGGGCACACTTTTAAGTTGAAATGGTATTCGAATTGGAGTTAAGAAATATGTAGAATTTAAATGAATTTTAGTCCAGTTTAATTTTTTGTTGAAATGATGAAACAAGAAGAAATAGTGGATCAGTTTTGCGGGCAATTGTTGGAGCTTGCATTATTTTAAGGGCTGGAAGATTTGGACCGGACCTTAAAAGCAGTATAAGGACCATGTTTTAAGGACTATACTATTAGAGATGTTGTATTGTTGGAATAAGTGAGAAATATAATAGGTATCAAAATATTTCAATTTTTGGCAAAGTTGATGTGGAAACCAAAAAAGAAAAAAAAAACTTTTATTTTTGTACATCGCCTCATTGAGCTAGCATTGATCTTTACCAGAACATATATTGAGTGGTATTAATACTATCAAGAGGAGAACTGCGTCAACCAGTTGGTAGTTGAAGCGGGTGCGCGCCCAATCCACCAGGGTTCGAGTCCCAAACTCCCATAGTGCCTCATGGGTCGCTTCTTCTTTAAAAAAGATCAACAGCTTTCAAGAGAGATGTGTGCAACAAGCAGCTGTGTATGAGTGGAATGCTTTAAGATGATATAAAAATCATAAAACTACAAATATGCCGTTTATTATTGCGAAATCAAAATATTTCCTAAAATAAACTCATAGTATGTCTCCATCGGGTTTATCTCACCGATCCAATTTAATGCTTGTCATGTTGCAGAGGTCAGTCTTTAGTAGTATCGGCTTGAGGTTAGCGCTCATGTGCGCAAAGTTGGGGGAAAACTAGCTCGATCTAGTGCTATTGCAGTTTAATTGATTTCCTGTTTGGAGGTTTGTAAAGAGCCTGAATCTTAACGATGCAGGCTTTGCAACACCGTTAGGACTTATGCTGCTTCCAATATAAAGCACGCGTTTTTGGGCATGTTCTCTAAAGTAGTTATTGGCTTGATGGTGTTTTTAGAAAATGACTGAACGGGCGACACAACCCCTTGTTCTTTTTTGCCGAAAGATGAAAGGCGTGGAGACAGCAGAGGAGTTAATAGCATAAAACCACCACTTATTTTAGCAAAATTAATTGTGGGACATAAAACCAACACATTTTGTATGTTGTTGACCAAAAGCACTAAAACAGTCTGGGCATGAATCGACACGGTTTTTGACATGGGGTCCCACATGTAATGTCGGTGTGGCGCGGGGGAGACGAATAGAGCTAAAGCCGTTATCGGACCATGTGAATAAAACCGTGTGGCCACATGTTAGGTCATTGACTCTCTCATCTCTCCCGCTCGCCGCCATGTTTCTCCCCTGACTCGCCGCCATAGCCCTGCTTCGCCGCTCCGACGGGTCACTACTAGGCGATGTGAGTTCTTGCTCTTGCTCTAAATTTCAAGGGTATTAAGCAGGAGTTGGAGAATTTATATGTTACGCATCGATATTTTGCAATACAAAAAACAGTTAAGACCATCACCGACAAACGTAGCCAATATCCATTGGCGAGTTCTGCCATGCATGCGACCATCCATCGATCCAGACATTCGAACCTCGATGACAACAATAACCAGCTGGCAGTGGCACCGATTATAACTATCTATACCAGTTGGCAGTTGCACATGGTAGTGCCCAACACAAAGGAATAACCAATCACAAACAACAAACCAACTAATCATGTCAACCATCAATCACCCATTTGGTGATCATATCAAAGCCTAAAAACTGCCCACTTGCACAGCCTGTTAAAGACAGACCGAAAGCTAAAGTTCCAGCCAACGATCCTCCCTAAATAAATCAGACCAAACCCTTCCGATCGCAGCTATATATACCCGACGTTCCTCGATCTTCCTTCACATCTCAAAGCTCCCAGCTCGCTAGCTTCTTGTTCGTTGCTCACACATCTTCAGCTCATTCCCAAGCATCCACCAAGAACCTAGCTATCAGAAATGGCCGCCACTCTCAAGCTCAGGATCCTCGCCGCGGCTTGTGCCGCCGCCGTCGTGGCCTCGTCCCTGGTCGGCGTTGCCACGGCTGCCGACGCGCCGGCTCCCGCCCCAGCCACCCAAAGCGCTGCCGCGACGGCTCCGGCATTCGCCATCGGCACGATCGTCGCCACCGCCGTGGGGTACCTCTTCTGCTGAGCAGCGGCGCCTGTGTATCTGGACCATCAGTCATATCCACCCACGCCACAATTTAACTGCCGTGTCATGTATGTGCTTTTGGTGTTGGGTTTATGTTCTGATCGGTGGAGCACATTTTACTGTGCGACTTGTGTACACTATATTCAAATGAATACAGAGCCCATATATATTCACCCTGAAACGATAATTGCATTTGTACCCTACTGAATGTTTATACTGATCATGCATGTATATTCATAGCTACCACATTTTCTAGAAAGCGTCGATCCTGCACGTAAACCATGACGATCGGCAATGGTATTTGTTGCTTTCCTCTAGATAGATAATCCGTGACCTCGAAACCAAGCTCTGATATCTATTGCTACCGTTAAGGACACACATTTCAGTTAAAATGGTGTTTCAACTGGAGTTAGAAATGTGTTGAATTTAAATTAATTTTAAGTGATGCCAATCTATGATTATGTTGAAATGATAAAAGAAAAGAATAGGGGGCGGGTTTTACAGGCTGTTGCTGGAGCTCGCGATTGGCTTTAAGGGCTGGAAGATTTGGACTATCCCTTAAAGCAGTATGTGGACCTGTTTTAAGGGCAACTGTGGAGATGGTCTATTAATTGTTGGATTAAGTGAGAAATCTACTTGACAAAACATTTCAATATTTGCACATGTGGAAACCAAAAAAAGAAAGTACTTTATTTTCGTACATCCCTTCATTGATATAGCATTGATCTTTATCAGGACATATATGAAAACTATCAAGATAGATTTGTTCAACAAGCAGCTGTGCTATGAGTGGAATGCTCTAAGATTATTTAAAAAACATGAAACACAAATATGTTGATTGTTGTTTGCGAAATCAAAATATTTCCTAAAAGTTTATCTCACCGATCCAATTTCATGTTTGTCATGTTGCAAATGCCAGTTTTTGATATTGTCGGCTTGAGGTTAGCTCTCATGTGCACAAAGTTGGGGGGGGGGGGGGGGGGGGGGGGGGGGACTATCTCTAGTCTATTGCATTTTCATGTTTGGAGGTTTGTAAAAAACCTGAATCTTAATCCTTGCTTTCCAAATTCCAACCCAGCTTGGACTTATGTTGCTCTCAATATTCCCTCTAATTGTGTAGATACATCCGATTCTGCGACAATTAATGTCTAGATACAATCGATTCTGAGACAGTTAATATGAATTAGAGGGAATGCTGTTTTAAGAAAACAAATGAGTGGGCCACAATCCCTTGTTATTTTTCCAAGAAAGATAAATGGCATGCAGTACATTTGGGTCAAATTTTGCATCTGTTCTGGATGCCATAGAGACCAGAGTTCCTAACAGAGATGTCAACAGATTTCACGAGTTTTTGTTCTTTTTGCGAAGAGATTTCACGAGTTAGAATCGCCTGTGCACATGGTTGGTTTCTTTTTTTTTGGCTGTGTGCATCCTTAATGTCTCGACTAGCTCTTGACATTATGTTGTTGCAGATAATCTATGTCTGTTTGATATTAATATATTCCCTTTATAAAAAAACAGAAGCAGGGTGTCGCATAGAGGTGTTGACAAAACTGCCGCCGGTAGCGCTTGCAATTTGCGAACGAATGAACAGAGAAAGTATGAATTTAATGTCGTCACCGTATACACACGATCAACTACAAATCTCGAAACAAGAAAAAAGAAAAGAATTATACAACCTCACACTCATGGATTCACAACAAATCGCGGAACGAATAAGATCGAAGCGTGTGCACGCACGCACGCACGCACTCCGACGCGGTGCATGCGCCTAGCAGAAGAGGTAGCCGAGAGCCGCGGCGGCGACCGACACGGCGGCGAAAGCCGGGGCGGCAGCAACGCTGGCGCCGGACGCGGGCGCCGGGGCGGGGCCGTCGGCCGCGGAGGCCGTGCCGACCAGCGACGAGGCGACGACCACGGCGACGGCGGCCGCGGCGAGGATCTTGGCCTTCAATTGCCCTGCCATCTTCTTCTTTGATCTTGCTTGAGGAGGAAGCTCGAGGATTGCTGCGAGAAGCTTCGAGCTTTGTTGCTGTTGATGCCTCTTGTACTGCTGTTTTTGATGGATGGGCAATGGAGGAGGGGGAGAGGCGCTTATATACAGCCGCGGGGTGGCGTCGTGGTTCGGCGGTCCTGCCTAAACTAAGCTGGCGAACGGGAGGACGGCCGGCTGTCGCGTGGCTGGCTGGCTTGGTTCATTTGATCAGGCGTGCGTGAGTGATTTCCGGCGCCGGTGTGGGGGAGGAGTTGGTGTGGGGCCTGTCGCTGCGCTGGAGCGGCGAATTATTCTCGCGGCAGCCGGCAATGGCACATGGTGGTGCCAACCACTCTCTCTGCCGTGTGTGATGTACCTGGCCTCCGCGTGCGCGGTACAAACGACTGGCACCGCGTGTGCCAGTACCATTGTTTTTCTCGTTCCTCTGGAAACATTTTACGACTAAAGTTGAATGAGAATTAGTCTAGTTCAGTTGATGTCATTAAATTCCAATTACAACTCATGTTACGAGTTATGCCAAGCACAAATCAAAAGAAAATTTAAACTACAACCTCAATTGCAATTTAAAAAAATTCAGCTGCAATCTAATTTGCAACTTTTGGACTCGGGGATCACGATACAAATTTGATGGTTTACAACTTGACTAGGCAATTACCTAGCCGAGAATTAGCAAAATCGTTATTTTAAACTTGAACTTATTGAGCCGGTTGGAATAGGATCATATACTCCGATTCTCGGAAATCGGCACCCTGTACTTACTACTTACTTATGCTAATCAAGCACGACCAGTTCAATCCGGCTATTGCGACGTATGTACCAGTGTCATCATGTCCATGGGTCATCCCTAGATGGATACGACAACGTGGTTACAATGGTTTTCAGAAGTTGTTTTTGGAAGATGACAATCGCTTGCAAGGTGAATTCCCCGTGGTCTGGTTCAATGGCAGAGCTTGGGCCAAACTGATACGGGC
Source organism: Poa pratensis (assembly GCA_947311845.1). Taxonomy (NCBI): domain Eukaryota; kingdom Viridiplantae; phylum Streptophyta; class Magnoliopsida; order Poales; family Poaceae; genus Poa; species Poa pratensis. The sequence goes on from CAMZMU010000055.1 coordinate 22,206,991, forward strand.
TGAGGGGTAGATGGGTCACAAAGTCATATTGACTTTGTGCAAAATGAGAACCGAGGCATAGCCCGGATGGCTAGGAGGCGTTGATACCTCCCTGCCCGTGAGGTCTCGAGTTCGAGTGCCAGCGCCCGCTCCCTCGTGCGTACTCATCGAAATTTCTTCTATCAAAGTTGATTGGAGGGCCGTCTAACCTTCCAATCCGCATTTTTTTTTTACTTTGTGCAAAATATCTTGGGTTGGGGGCCATCCCCACCCCCCCCCCCCCCACCCACCCCCACCACCCCACTTGTACATACCTCCACCTTTGTTCTGGTTTTGACAAGTTTGACTGCTTTGACTATTCATGTCCTGGTTATTATGTGATGGGTTCCGTCGACCCTGATGTTATTTGGTCACAATAGAAAACCTATTTGACATACTACTCAGCAACTCGTGCTCCTGCACGGACCAGTAAAATTGAGTACAAACAACTCCGACATTAATATAATATACTAATGCTAATGAGAAATTACATCACATGTAAGAAGGATGCATGTATTTGACTTTTTGTCATAAATCATCGATTAAAATATTTATTGATGAAAATTATGCATAGACATAGTAAATATATACGTTAATATGTACATGTGCTAAAAATTTCCAATTTGACATGCTTTTTGAAAATTTTGGATTTGTTGTACTCTAGGACCCAAACGTCCGCAGTCGAAAATTCTTTCCTTGCTACGCACAGCCCAGCACTTACGTGGGCTTTCCAAATGCAGGCTGACACGGCCTACTGCTGTGAGATCTGCCCAATTCTTCTATGCCCAGATAGGCCATGTCCCTGTTCTGGGCCATCGAGACCAGACCACTGGCAAACAGCAGTTGCTTAAGAAAACAGCAAACCTTCTAAAAAAACAGCAAACGGCAAACCGACAGAGACGAGAGCAACGACGACGACGAGTACGCGCTCCTGCGTCTGCGTGGGCAAACTAGAATCAGAAAACGGTATGCCCCGATGTGCGCAAGCAAACAGCAATAGGAAAACACAGAAGCTGCGATGACAGTTTCGAACAATTGCTGAAGATTCATTTTCTTTTGTCTCACGGAACAGGGGATGAACTGCAGACACGCATCCAAATGCAGTCCTTAACCGAAAAAACGAGGCGTCAAAACTCAAATGAGGGGCGCGCTCGGAAGAGCCCATCACCACGCTCGTCAAGCAAACGGCGATGCAGATAACTGCAAACGCGGCAGCTTCAGCTCTTCTACCGAAGGCCACTCTCTCGTCTCAGCAGCTCCAAAAGAGGCGCTGGACGAAGCCCAGATTAATGCAAGGAACATCAGCACATATGCTAGCTATACTAGTTCACCTCCCTCCTATGGAGCCACAGAGCAACGGCCGCACCGTGCCGGGCGTTCCTTATTCAGGGGGTGCCGCCGGTCGATGCAATTCCCAAGAGCAGGATCAGTTCGTCAGCCTGAGCACCTTCATCGGCGTGGGCGGCGGCAGGCCGTGGGACTCCATGAGGATCGACCAGAGCACGTGCACGTCCTCGCATTGGCACGACTTGACGTCGTCGTACAGGATGTAGATCCCTCTCTCTGCAAACAGCAAAGGATCAGTCGGTCGATCGATTAAGCATCACTGTTAACGGAAGAAGAGAGAGAGAGAGAGAGAGAGAGAGAGAGAGAGAGAGAGAGAGAGAGAGAGAGAGAGAGAGAGAGAGAGCATGTGACATACTCTTCCGCTGCAGGGTGTTCATGTTGCACCAGAGCTTCCTCAGCGGGGAGACGAGGCACCGGAGCCACCCCATGCTCTCTCTGATCGCCCTCCTCCGTCCTCTGCTCCCGGCCTTTATATCCCCTAAAAATGGGGGACGAAATCGTGATGAGGAGCATGTGAGGGGAACTGCAGGCAGGTTGGTGTGGTGCGCGTGTGTGGCTCGCTTTACACTTGGGTAAAGTCTCGCACACCTACGGGTCTTCCTTCGCGGTCACTGGACTGGAGTGACCGCTCGGCCTCCCCTGCCGCGCACCAGACACCCTTGCCGCTCAATCAATCACTCAATCGGCCGGCGGTGATCTCTGTACGGTACGCCGTCGTTCTCGCGGATCTCTCCCGCGCTCGCGTCCCCGACAGAGGTAAAAGAATAGAGAGAAGCTGTGTCGCGTGTGCGCCTTCTCTTACTAGTAGATTATCAATCAAGAAAGTAACAACAAAGACAATTTGATCGGTAACAGTGCATGAAGAACAGAGCCATGAGCCACCGGTTAATTTCTTGGGCTCTGTCCGTCCGAATTACATAGACAGCCTCGGACGCTTCTCTGTCAAGCCTCTCCATTTTTCTTCTAGTCCTGGCCATGTGGTTAATTTCTTCTGTCCGGCAGGTCATATTGCTGAAAGAATTGCATAAACAGCCCCGGACGCTTCTCTGTCAAGATCCTCCATTTTTTTCTTGGCGAGTCCTGGCCATGCATGGACGCATGATGTTCAGTTACACCGACGAACGCAGGCGTGGAAACGCATGCAACCACATGGTAACTCTTACAACGCACGGCATCGGTTAACCAGACGAGTTCTCAAGCAACACTGATGATGACAGTGCGCACACGTACGTATAGAGATCCAGAGAGAAAAATTTGCAACAGGCCGATCGACGAGCCGACGCTTCTCTAATTCTCTATTCTCAGAATCTCACCGACGATCTCCCCCGTGAAAGTGGAGCTCGCTCGTTATCCACGTGCTCCCTAGAGTCGCGGTTGCCGGTGCGGCAGTGGCTATCAGGCGATGTCCCAAGTCACATCGGAGGAAAGAATAAGTGTGCGCATATACTTAATCTGTCTAGCTTTATTGCTGAATTAAGCGTGGTTAGGGTGGACCTATCAGGATACTCTTGTCAAGCTTCATGCGCTGACCACTATTCCAAAAGACCGATCTGATGGAAAGGGCCAGGCAATCCGCTTATACACTCAACACCCCTCCTCACATGTGACGGTCACAGACAGGTCAACATGTGTAAACTCAGAGGTAGGCGCATGAAGAGAAAGGGGCCTTGTACGTGGAAGGAGGGGGCATCAGCAATTTTAGAAAAATTGCGCGCCACACAGGACTCGAACTCGAGACCTTGGCTCTGATACCATGTCAAACTTCATGCGCTGACCACTATTCCAAAAGACCGATCTGATGGAAAGGGCCAGGCAATCCACTTATACACTCAACAACTCTGAGGTCACCCGAGATCGCGAGATGGTGGTGGTCTACGCGGCTGATGTATAAAATGTGTAAAGTGTGCCCTGTTTTGGCTTCATAGGCTGATAGGCCATCGATCAGTGCGGTTCTGTCACTGTGATGTGGGATCCTGACTTGGTACCTTACAGAAAAGGTTAGAAGCAGCTGTTGAAGAAGATGATTGTTACTGTCAAGGAGTATCATCTTTATTTTGTTTAGTTCCATCCTTGAGAACTTACAAGGCCCTCAAAGATCGATACCGTAAAGAACTAAAGAAGCAACATAACAGTCAGCGTCCGACATTGTGCCTGGCTTTTTTTTAGATGTACATCGTGCCTGGCTTAAGGCCATATGAAGGGGTTGTCTGGCGTGAGTTGAGAGATTTTTGCTTATTGCGGAGGCTGCTCTCGGCAAGCCCCGTGTTGTGTCTGAGGTCCCAACTCTATATGAGCTCCATGTCGGCTCCTCAGACGATCGGGAAGCATGCCTTTATGTTAGTTTCTCTCCTCGTGCTAGTCCCTGCTTGTCGTCGTAGCCCGTTGTGATGTCTGCTTCGGAGAGTGAGGCCGTTGGGGTCATGGTTCCGGTGATGCAGCTAATGCCAGAGTTACAGAAGTTGCGCTCGATGGTGCATCCGCATGTGGGATCGATTTGGGAGCTCGGTGGTGGCTTTGCCGTCCACACCACCACTAGAGCTCAGCGAGCCGCTTGGCTCCGTAGACCGTGGGGGTTTGGGTGCTGATGTTGTTCCCTCGCCGGAGTCCTTTGGCAAGGTGTGACGAGGTTGTGGTGTCTCATGTGTTGCCACCTGTTTCAGAGCTGTCTTCGCCAAAAATCTTCAAGACTTCCTTGCTATCTTGGAGACTGGTGACCCTGTATCTGGCAAGACGATTGACTGTCTTTTGAAGGAAAGAGAACCCATGAGAAAAAAATGCAAGGTGGGATCTTGCAAAGAGAAATCTTTCAAAAATAAAAACAAGAAGATTGGAGCCTTAGGGAAGGCGTCTGAAACTGTTTGATGAATATCTTTTGTTTTAGAGTTTTGTGTCCCGTGTCTTCATCGACGAGGCCGAGTTTTTTTTTTTTTTGCGAGGTGTTGATCCATGTGTTAGGCGATTGTCAGTTGTGGTGAGTTGGGTGTGTTTGTTGAGATGTCAAGGCGGTCGTGGAGTTTCTTGCTTTGTGAGTAATCGGCATGTGCCCTTTTGTAATGGTTTTCGGTCGGGTTTCCTTTAATTAACCGGCAAATTCTCTTCTCGTTAATTAATAGAATTGGGGTTTTTTTGCCCATGTTACAATGAAATAAAGGGGTCGCTCGTAGCCTCATTGAAGAAATTCCGGACAGCGATCTAGACATGCTGACCTTGGGCTGAAATAACGGAAAGTGGTTTTGACTCCCTAGGTCCAGTGCTCCATCTAATTAAAAAAAATTTAAAAATCATATTTGTAAGTTTTAAAAATCTGAAAAAAAATCCTGCATATTGCCAATGATGTATCCCACAAACGTGCAAAAGTTCAATTTGAAATACTATATTTTCTGGACTAAAATGACAAATGTTAAATATTTTGGAGATTTGAAAGTGTGTACGTTCAGATCAACATATTTGTTATTTTTGTGTAGAACCGAATACAAAGTATTTCAAATCTAGATTTTGCATGTCAATGGGATATATCATTGAGAACATGCAGGATTTTTCACTTTTTTGAAACTCATAAATATGATTTTTATTTATTTTTAAGTAGAGGGAACACTAGAGACTAGAGCCCGGGGACAAGAAATCTTTATTCAATAGTAGCAGTTTTTTTTTTAGATTCCTCAATAGTAGCGGTTAACAGCTACTCCCAGCATCAGCATCAGCCCATTAATGACCTTACTTCATGGGCTGAGTAGATGTGCCAGTTTCTAGACCACGGTGCAAGCCCAACAGCCCAGCATCAGCTCTCTATGTACGCAAGAAACTATTCCAAGCTCGAGCTCCTCAGCGCAGCTCTGCCCATGGCTCGTCATACTTTAGTTCTTCATAGAGAAGAGAGGTACATGCGGGTGGAGATTTCTCGTTCCCGAGTTTAAGTCATTTCTTCATTTAAACAATTCAAAAAAATATTACAAGTTTTTCTTAAAATCTAAAGAAAAACACGGCATTTCACGTTTTACCCCATAATTGTGCAACCCTTATTACCCATTTATTGAAACAAAATCAGAAATGCACCATATCTAAACTCCACGATATTATACCATTTTGGCATCAAAATGTGTAAATATCGGAGGGCGGCAACGATGGTACTGTCCAGACTTCTCTTCACCACATGTTCAGTTTGGCGTCGTTGTCCTAATATTTTTGAACCTCAATGCATCAGAAAAGGAAGGTACACCGTTTTTAAATGTATAATCTAGATTATTTTTTGCTAGATTGGTAATTAGTGTCATAAATGTATAATTAGAGGGTAACAATGAAATTTATACAATGAATATGAATATTTATGTTCACATGGCAGACGCCATAAAAGGAGTCATGACATCACACAAGCATTTAACCAGTAAACATAGTTTTCTCTATTTTACATCCTCCTAAACCAATGTTCAATATATCGTTTATCGTTACTACTCGATCAGTTTGAGATTAGAGATTAATCACTTATTAGCTGATCAATTGATTTTATCGGTCGCCTATTTATCTGCTAGTTTTTTTTTTGTAAATTCAAAGGTCCAGCACTAAAAGTTTTATCATATGCTATGCAAAACAAACATTGAAATATTTGACAAAAGTGTTATCATGATTCCTTGCATTTGAATCAACAAAAATGACAAAAACTCAATCTAACGTACAGTTCTACAAGAGTACCGGCTATTAGAGCGGTAAATCGAGGTAAGATACCGATATGTGGCGAAATTCGAGCTAACTCGGCCGATAAATTTGGCTATCAGACTAATAAATCGTCAGCAGCGATAAACTCGAACGATATACTGTAAACTTATCGATCACACCCACAATTTACGATTAATCGGCCGTTTAATTGGCGTATCGACTGAATTTTCAACACTGTTCTAAACCATTTTCTGCAAACTGCTTTTCCACGGTATCGCGTCGGCGAGCACTTTTTTTTGTTTGGCGGCGAGTACCTCTACTAGGCGACGCGCGCGCATATTTTGGCAAGATTGGTCGGAGCGACCTTTTGCAGAAAATCGACCCAACATGGGAGATCGAGATAAGGGCATCTTCCTTGTTTCTTTACTAGGTATATGAGCGCGGCGACACGCCGCGCGCCGCCGCCGCCGCGACTGTGTGTTAAAATTCTAATTTGAAGACGCGGGAAATGTAAAAATGTTTAAGTTTGGAAATTACTGGTTTTTGGAAAGTTTGTCGTTGTAAAAAGTTTACATTTTAGAGTTTGCTTAAATTTGAAAGTTGTTGTAATGTGAGAAAAGAAAATTATGTATTAGGGACGTTTAGTTTTTAAAAATTTGTTAATCTGGAAATGTATTAAGTTCTGAATTATATTTGCGTTTGTAGAATGATCAAGTTTGAAGGAATGTTGAAATTTTGAACTGTTGAAATGTTGATGATGTTTTGGATTAAAAATGCGTTTATTGCAGAAAGAATGTTCAAATTTATTTGAAATGAAGACAAAATTTTCCGACCGGTTTTGATTTTATGGTAAAATTGGGTAAGTAAAATGGTAGTATATGTCAGGAGGTTAAATGTTTTGAAGAAATGTTTTAAAAAAGAATGAAAATCATGTTAATTTGTTTGATGCGGTTAAATATTATAGGTTAGAGGTTCCTAAGTGAGAAAATAGGGAAATTATTTTACAGCAGAAAGAATGTTCAGAATTATTTGAAATGAAGACAAAAATTTCTGACCTGTCAGAAGTTTAAATTTTTTGAAGAAATGTTTTAGAAAATAATGAAATTCACGTTAATTTGTTTTATGCGGTTAAATATTATAGGTTAGAGAACATTCAAAATTAAATTTGAAATTTAAGTCTCCAAAAATACCAACTTTAATACCTTTTCCATTTTAAACAATTTTTCGACCCTAAACAACTGGTAAATGAAGCGTCGCTTTCATGCAGATAGCTATAATTCTTGCATGGGTTGGCGGTCTTGCAAAGGAAAGATTGATAATCTTGAGATGAAGGAGAAACATATGAGAGAAGGTTGGCATAGCATACTTGAGGCAGTTGAAAACTGGTCAGACTATTTTCGTTCAAGTTGTCTTGCCTGTTCAAATGATGTTGTTTCTTTCGTGCTGCATGAAGGCATAACTAATTTCGAGGAAGTTTGTAAGGAGAAATATGTTAGGCAGTAAATTTGGCGTTTTAGGTGAAGGGCGAGTAAATATGTTTTTGCTTGCAAGCATGTAGTGTCTAGTTGTGTCAGTATTAGGATAGCAGGTTAGTAGACTCGTCTGCTTTTATCTAAACTGTAATGAAGCCTGTATCTGATGTTTGCAGCTTCTGCATTTATTATTTTGTCTGGATGTTTTAATTAAAGTTTGTGTGGCATTGTTGTTTACCTAGTGTATAATTGTGTTGTACTATTTCTTGTAGGTGGTAGATGTACAGATTGTATTTATGAGTATTGTTTATATTGTTAGACAGTTCGTACGGATGAAAGACCAAGATCGAGTACTTTTGTTGTGTTTGTATAAATGGGCGCTGGAAATATTAGAGGACATATGCAAATCATCTGGATATTTTAGTTGGGCGGACATTCCGTCTAGTAGGAGCATCTAGTTAGCTTCTAGTACATAACAGGGCAGCTTGCTTAATTATACAGGTACAGGCGAAGTAAAATTAACCATGCAGGCATGCTGTCTGCTGGGAGTATTTAATTAGCTACTGTACAACTGGGTAGCTCGCTTAATTATATAGATATAGGGGAAGCAAAATAGGATGACCAGTCTGTTTTGTCGGTTTGTCTGGATCAGTAGAAGAACGCCAAAGCAGACGTTTTACTGATCTTTTGGAGAGATGCTCCAGTAGCTGCTAGTTGTAGCTTAGAATCCTAGTGGTAGGTGTCGATGGACAAACTGACCGGTAGAGATGTTTTGGCTGCAAAAAATAGCAAGCATGAGTTATACTGTTTTACATGAGTATGTACACATAGTTCCGGTAATGTAACGTATTTGCTGTTTTACCTGCTGAAATTATGTATGTTCCTTGGTTTCGAACAGCGTTTTGGCTGTTCCCTTGTTGCTATCGTTGGTCCTTGAAATGCAAAAAACAGTAGAACGGTGAGATTGTTTTCAGCCTAATAGGAGCATGGAAAAACAAACCGTTGGACTAACAAATCTAAAATGTGTTTGCCATTACAGTCAAAATGAAAGTATTCCTTTTCTATCTGCTTAATAACCGTGTATTGTGAGGAAGAAGCACACGTAGAACTTCATGGAGAAGAGATTTTCAATCTGTTGATCCTTCTTGTAGAGCAAAGCCGCTTTAACCGACGTCGGCGCGGTTAGCAAGTTCAGAGAATCGTTTGCATTCCTAGCCGCAAGTAAGTAATAGACAACGCTGGGCAATTATATTAGTAAGAAGAACAGAAAGCCATGTGATACTGGCTGCTTCGGGGACGGCGGGAAGATCGGTGGTCTGTGGTTGCAGGTGCTTGGCTGTGCTCGTTCAACGCTTTGGGTGTCCGTCGCGGCGCGGCGGCCGGTGTTGCAGCCTTCTTCAACGTCGAAGGTGCTTGCTCCCCTGGGCTTGGTGGTACGGCGTTCTCCGGCGGCGGCTAGTTGCTGGGTGTGTGGGGTGGAGCCGCTGGTGTTCTTTCCTTTCTTCTGAGGTGTTTTGTGCAAGTTGTCTGGGTCTGGTTGTAAATCTTGGGTCTTTCTGGACCTGGCTGTAATTTGCCTGAGCTCCTTAATATATGTGGCGGTTCCTGTTCAAAAAAAAAGAAAGCCATGTGATAGCGATGCGGCCAGAAAAACGGTTAAGCAAGAGTAGAGGCACACAAATGGTTACCACATTCTGAAAGTCTAAACATCTAAGAAAGGACTTTGCGACCTTCACTTAAAATCAAATGCGTAAAGCTCCAAACTTTCTAGACCGATAGAAAAAGCAAGAAAAAAAAAGCAAATATTATTATTATTTCGACCATTGCTATCATATAGGTTCGAATGCTCAGTCTCAGCAGCATGTATAAGGAATCAGACGCAAAACGTGAGGAGTATAGTACAGGCAGAGATTGTTTTCACTAAGAGTTATGTATAAAGCATCCTTAGCTTACACATAGATGGCTTGATAAATTTACAGAGAGTTGACTTAGATAGCCACATAACATATAGATTCGAATACTCAGTCTCAGCAGCATGTATAAGGAATCAGACGCAAAACGTGAGGAGTATAGTACAGGCAGAGATTGTTTTCACTAAGAGTTATGTATAAAGCATCCTTAGCTTACACATAGATGGCTTGATAAATTTACAGAGAGTTGACTTAAGTAGCCATATAACATAAACGATTATTGACATTTAGATGTACACAGAAGGGTTTGTTTGTAGGCTGAACTGGTACGTCATGGCGATCCTATACTGCAAGCATAAGTGAATCTTTTATTAGTAAGACATATAGTATTGTTTTCTGCTAAAAGGGAGAATATATTTTATAGTAACGTTGACAGCCTGTTTGCTAGAGTAGAATTTGTATGCATATTTAGTTGTCTAGCTAATGGTATTCACCTTTGTATATAACAGGTTGTTGTGCTGTAATTCTTTCAGTAGATATTGTAATCAAAATGATGCATAACTTTTAGTAAATTGTCGCGCGCTCTTATATGTCATTCTGATCATGAACAATATGAATTAATAAAGAGAGAATGCTCTTTATATATATAGGCATGCATGGCATCTGTTCATAAAGCATGTCAGCTTCGAATATATAATACAATTTTGGCTGAAAACGACATGTGTGTCATACATTTTGAGTAATGAAAGCGTGTCCCTTGCAGCAGATCCAACAGTTTAAACATCATAGAAGCATGTATTATGAAAAGTAAGTTGTAATCATGTAAGGAACCGCATGTATGTATAGAGTGGATAAGTTGAAAGAAATTCTAGTGCCCTGGATCAGAAAGAAGACTGAAGTTTTTTAAGCAATTCATTCATGAAATTGTAAACAGAACTTTTCTTTTTGTAGGCATGCGATTCAGCAGCAGAAGGACTTGACATGTCACTTTATCTATACGATCAGAAACAAAACACAAACAGTGAGGTTCAGTTAGTAAGAACAGCTCGCATTGAAAAGTTGCTATACATGCACAACGTCGACATAACTCCCATTTGAAAAAAGATGCTGAGATCTAACTGAAGAAAATTTTATTGCAGCAATAAAAGTAATCAGTAGTTAAGTTCTCAAAGAACATCTAAGACGGCCTAGCATCATTATGACTCAGTAGGAGCAATACATGCAGCTAGTATATGAAGTGAGCAAGTAGATTACTCATATCTGCTTCAATGAAAAGAAAAGAAAATAAATATATGAAGGAAGCGATGTGGCAACAAATGAATAGAAAGCAAAAATACATGAAGTAAGAGCGTGCATTATGTAAAAAGATAGCTGAACTACATTGGTACATTCACTTAAAGCTTACCAGGCAAAGCACTCATACTATGCTTTAAGAGTAGGCCTAAATCTCTCCATAAAGAAGCCGCAAATTCTTCATGTCCTCTTCAACCTGAAGAGAAACAAAAATAAGCACATGAAAAGAATTGTACAGAAGAAGTATTTCACTGAGGAATAGAAATGTATGAGAAATAAGCACCAGCCATGCAAGAAAATAGACATAATGTATTGGGAATTTTTTCTAAACTTACCAACCACTTCGTTATAAGCATATTTTACACATGAGCAAGGATTTCCCCATAAACAATATTCCTAGTTGTAAAGTAGGTTCTCCATTTTCATCAAGTGCAAGAACCTTGAGTCCTTCTCTGGACGTCACTCGTGATATGGCCACATACAATTGGCCATGAGAGAACACCGGCTTCGGCAAATAGACACCAACATTTTGAAGCGTTTGTCCTTGACTCTTATTGATAGTCATTGCATAGCAAACACGAATTGGATATTGACGGCGCTGTAATGTAAAGGGCCATCTTCTAGCTGGTGCATATAAGACAATTCGTGGTATGCATACATGGTCTCCAACATTGGATCCAGTGATAATTTTAGCTTCGAGAACCCAATGACCCAGCCTTGTGACCAGCAAGCGAGTACCATTACAAAGGCCAATAGATTGATTAATATTTCGAAGCAGCATAATTGGAACACCTACCTTCAGAATAATTCTATGCTGTGGAAAATTAGGAGGCTCAACTCTGTGCAAAAACTCAGGGGGATATAATAAATCTGCATCTGCCACGTGATCCAATGTCTTGCAAATCTCATCACAACTTTCAAACACCACCTCTTCTCCTGGTACAGCACTGAAAAGCATATCATTAATGGAGTTGGCTATTTGTTAGTTGGACATATTATAGCTCGCTGTGATAGGTACGACACATCGTCAAAATTATCTACAAAGCCACTGTATGTTGCATTAATAAGCGATGAGATGTAGTCAGATGATGGTAGCAATCCAATATCACACGGCAATGTAACCCATGATGGTGTAGATTCTCCTTCCGGGTATCATAGGCACCGATCCATCTCCTACCGCCAAAACCCAGCGTGCAAATGAATCTAGCTCAATCTTTTCATTTTCAGACAAATCAGGATTGGACAACCTCATGTTTCTTTCAAGTTCAGAATGTTACATGCTGCCAAAGAGGTGACATGATGAGAGATGAATTCACAACTTCATGCCTTGTTGCACCCTCCACAACAGGCAGCACTGACGGAAATCTCCACCCAGCACCACTGTTTTCCCACCGAATGGAAGATCTCTTCTAGAATTGTCATCAGCAGATAGAACGTCTCTCATGCTCTATCAACAGCTTCAAAACAACGTCTATGTGTCATTGGTGCTTCATCCCACAAGATTAGCGCTGCCTTTTTAACTAACTCAGCTAGATTTGTGCCTCGTGACATAGTGCACATGGTTTGCTCACCAATGTCAAGCGGGATTCTAAATCGAGAATGAGCTGTTCGTCCCCCTGGAAGTAATAAAGAAGCAACACCAGAAGATGCAACAGCCAAGACAATATGATCCTCTGCTCGCAATGCAGTTATGATAGCATTCCAGAGAAAAGTTTTCCCTGTGCCTCCATGTCCAGAAACGAAAAATAATTTCCAGTTGGTCCAGTAGCAGCAGCAATAACCTGATCATAAATTCGTGACTGTTCCAGGTTCAGTTTTTCATGGAGAGAAGAAGCTGTAATTCGAAGATCATCTCTGTTATACTGCATCTCTTCAATGACTAACCTGTTGCCAAGTATTCTTGCACCATGCAAAAGGGTAGTAGATATGTTGAAACTTTCCAAAGAATAGCCATTTCTGCTGAACATAATAGAAAGCTCTTGCAATAGTTCAGCCTGTAAATATTGCGGAGGGACAATCAAATCATCATCTTTCAGAGACGACGAATCCGAGCTACCAGATCATCTGTCATATATGTCGAATATTTATCAAGTACCTTTGTGCACTAATAACACCACAGAAAAGAACAACAGTCATGAATAGATGTCTTAACTGAAAAGAAGAAGCCCACACAATTGCTTCATCAAATAGAAGAAACCATTCATTATCATTGCCTACAAATCCACGAGCCTGGCAAGCTTCTTTGAAAGAACTATATAGGATACCATTATGACTTTTAAGATCAGCAAAGCTTGTAGCTCCTGGTACCTTTGTTAGCAGCAGCCGCAAAAAATAAAGCTCATTAGTTGTAGGATGACAATTGTAAATCCTTCCAATCGGCACGTTCTCCTTAACCCTTCTCTTCCATTTTTTAGTTTTACCATCCATATCCACTTAGTTGGGAAATCAAGGTATGTCAAAGACCGAGCATCAGAATAACGCTGGTTAGCAACAAACCACTCTGTCAGCATCGTCTTGTACCTATCCGGACTGCTACTATGTCAGCAAGATTATCATCCTCGCGGTAAATAACCCTGTTCAAATTAGGTAGATGTACTATTAGCCTTTCCACGGCTGGTTCACGAACATGTATATCATAAGCAAACGTGCGCCAGCATGATTCGCATGTTGACAGATACCTACAAAACACAAAACAGCAGAACGAATGTGTGGCTAAATTTAGAAATTGAAACACGAACAGGTAAATGAAGAAATGTAACAATCAAAATTCAAGAAGGTATACCGGCATTTAGCATAGTCATTTATCTCGTTCCTCCCTTCAGCCTGAGTAGATGTGGCTTCATACATAGAATGCAAACGCGCATGTGCCATGTCAGGGCCTTTAGCAAGATACTTAAATAAATATTTGAGAAGGTTCGTCTTGTTGCACCACTCCACATTGATATGAGCCTGAAACTTCTTGAGCAAGGCCATGTTGTACGGAACTATCCACCTGTTGTCCAATCGGTGGCCATTTTTAGTGACATAACGTCATTGTTAGGACGACGGTAAACAGGAAAACCAAGTCCATCAATTGTTGTTTCTGCATTAAATTCCTTTGGATAATGCTTTGAGCATACACCATCTTTCATGCAGGGTGAGTGTGGGTTGTATGTACCACACGGGCCATGCACCATGAACTCTTCTACCAACGCATAACCTAGAGTATCATCGCGATAATCAGGTATTTCAGCTGAAATATAAGAGTCTATAGTCGTTGGAGTAGGATCATCCGTGTCAACTTTTAACCACACAAGGGAATGTATGTGAGGAAGACCCCTCTTTTGAAACTCAACTACATATAAATCTGGAGAAAAGAAGCAAAGGCAATAAGCACTAACAGAGTAGCTTTTAGAACGCGAACTAATGAAGTACATAGTACGTCAGCAGCGCAGTAGGTAATAAAATAACATGAAAAAGAAATAAAGCATTCATGCATCTAAGAATGCAAACAGTTTGAAAAGTGTTGAGCAAACAAATTAAAAGGCAAAAGCACACAGTTTATTATGCCGAATAATTTATAGAACGTGACAGTACAGTTGCAAAGCAAAGCTTATTCAAGCCACATAAACAGAAATTGCAAATCGTGCTGACAGAAACAAAACTGTTAACAGAAATAAAGCATGAATACACAGCATACATAGTATTGTACAGTGAAGGACTGAGCAAGTAAATGAGGATAACAAAATAGCTAAAATAGAAATAGGAAACAACAACTGCGAAGCAGCTGCATTAATAACTTCGAGTAGAAACATACATGCATTCACAGGGCCAAAACATTCTCCCTTTCTAACTCCTTCTCTAAACTCATTAATCTTCATCTTGAACACCCGAGTTTCAATATCCGGCCTGTCCGAATGAATTTGCCCAGGTTCAAGAAGGACAGCTTCTGATATCTCATCCCACTTTGGATTGCACGTAAAAGTGACAAAAAGATCTGGAGCTCCATAAACACGGCAGATAGCCATTCCGTCCTGGTAGTTCTGAATCATATATCGAGGACCTCCTGTATAACTGGAATGCAACATATACTCAACCCCAACATTCTTGCCAGTCGAAGTTCCTTCTCCAAGAGCATCAGACAAACCCTGGTATGTCTCAGAACGCAAAGTATCTTGATTCCAAAAGTGGTAATTAAGCCTAGACGACTCCACACATGAAAAAGAATCAACCATTATCTGATTAGATAACCGGCCACAGCAAGTAAAAGGATTGGGCTCACCCTTCCGATAGTGAAATCTGTAGCAATAGTACTCCAGCATAGATACGTCCCGTCTTCCACCAGTAGCAACACCATCAACATGCTGATACTTAATTCCAAGATGAAAACCCATTGAGCCATGAGGAAACAGAAGCGGATACTGCAAAGCCATGAGTGAAGGATTAAGTGGCGAAACCCGCTGAAAAAAACCGGCATTCTTCTGAACAATTACATCGAACCTGTTTGTCTCCGTAGAAAAATCATCAACTATGAGAGCAGCAAGCTCAGGAGCAGCAGGCAAAGAATAACGGTTCCCATGTTCCCTCCCCATGACCATATATTGAACAGCAACATCAGGACATTCAGGCGAAAAAGCCTTCTTTCAGCCATGCGGAATGTCTGCACAAGGGGATTATGTTCATCAAGCATGCTTCTCAATGAGTCAACAACATCACGTTCAGGCTGTTCCCTACGGGAGCGAACATTGCGCAGAATGGGCAGATTCTTCTCCAAATTCATCAACACTAATTGGATCTCTTCTCCGGCGCTGACCATGAGACCTAGAAGAGAAACGATCATCGGAAAGAACTGACTCAGAAGCATCAGCATCAGCAGAAGAAAAAATAGCAAGCCTGTGATCCAACTCATGTAATGTGTCAAAAATGTATAACTGAGCAAATTTAGGAACTGGATTATGAGAGGGCGGGAGAAGAGATCCAATCTGATGGCACACCACTCCACAGATTTTGAAGACATAAGGCCCGCCACCAGTATTTAAACTATCATCTATATGAACACCAAGGGACGTGAAAGCAAACATAGAATTATATTCTCGTATCAAACGCAGAAAACGCTTGCAATCAGGACCACCATCAAATCTAAGCAGCTCCGATAAAGGTGATGGCCAAGCAGGATATATAGGCAAAGATACTTTCCCACGACGACAACATCCAGTATACACGGACGTGCCCTCTCATGACTGGCATGCTTACAACGTTCCCAAAACCAGAACGAAGCCGCACAGCGTATACAAATATGATGAGGGCCGCCATAGTAAGAACGACCAGGCCAAGCACCTGAAACAAAAGGAAGACCCTATTATTGTTGTAAGCAAAAAAATAAGAAAACAGAAAAGGAAGCGGAGGCAAGCAAAATGGAGAATTACGTTTTAATACAGCCACAAAGTCCCTCGACAACGGCAGGTCGACACGCCCAGGTTTGTAGCCAGCTCGAAGCAATGCCCGGTGACAGCGCAGAGCCGTACGCATCCGACGATTGTAGCGAGCTTGGCATGCAGACACGCAAGGGTCGCGGGAACTATAAGAAAAAACAGGGAAAAAATCACAGAGCGACTAAGAAGCACAGGACGAATACAGACAGCCAAAAAACAAACAGTACAGAAGGTAATGGCAATACCTCGCGTCAGATAGTCCAAAGGATTAGCACCAGGAGGCAACGACGGCAAAGGATGAGCATGGCCATCAATATCAGAATCATTATCCTCAGAAGAATGAGAGGAAGTAGAATTCTCAGCCTCGAAATCAGAAGAAGCAGGTGGCAACCGAGTAGACTGAGGAATAGAACGATCAGAATCTCTAGTAGCTTGAAACTCATCAGCTGACATAGGAGCCCAGGCAGAGAATCCAGCATCAGGCAAAGCAGTAGGAACACCGAACTGACCTATGTCCTCGTCAGAAGAGTCAATCTCCTGAGGCATAAATATACCTACAACGAATAAGCGTCACTTAAAAAATATTCACGTTGAACACAGGTCAGACAATGGTAATAGTAACGCTAACATATTTGACTTCAACACAGAACATATCTGGGTAAACACGGATCTGTAGTTACTTACGCAAGACTGAACACAAGCATCAAAATCAGGGTGTAAGGAAGTAGACGTACTCCAATAAATTTAGAACTGAGAACGAAATGAATAAATAGGGAGGCACATAATATATATGGCAGACAGTAGTCCATTGGAAAGCAAAACAGTACTTACAAATCTAAGCCAGCCTCAGTTTGGCAACAGAGACAAACATGGCAGCAGCCGATTACCTTACAAAAGTTCGAACGAACTACTGTGCTTCAGGCACTATGGCCGGATAAACAGACACCAGTGAACCAAGCACAGTTAACAAATCGAAATCATTTGACTGGCTACAGGTATAGATCTTCAGAGCATGGACTATTGATGTGACAGATGTCATAGATTATTTCATCATCCAAGATGATCTTCATGATATCTCGGGCGAAATCATTTATGCGGTAACAATCTATTTTGTAGGAAGATAAAGTATTAAACGCCATAAGTAAGCGTATTTTGTCTGTTTGCAAATTATGAATCGTAAACCAAATGGTCATGAATAAATAGGATCTAATTAGCTCGGAACTGAAGAACCAGTGATCTAGTTGGCATGCATGAGTGAAGAGCAAGGTTAAGCGAGAAGAAAGAGACTTAATCCATGGAGGAAATCAAGAGCATATTTACAACATACCAAATAAAATACTTCTAATAAAGAGATGCTCTTATTGACAACGGTTGGCCTTGGATATGAATAGGTCAATGAATGGTTATATTAAAAAATTAGTGACAACATGGAGGGATTCCCATCAAAAGAGGCAAACCATGTTTAAAAAGAAAAAATTAGAGAGCATGCATGTCTGGCCTTGAGTGAAAACACACTCAATAAGTCCTGCTACATAAGTAGAATGCAAATCTGGTCAGAGAAAACAAACTGTCGTGCCATATGGAGAAGCATATAGTAAGCAATAATTAAAAACTACATATGTAAACTAATAGGAGTGAACATAAGTGGAACTCCATAAAAGACCGAACCCTCCAAAGAGCAACTAACTGTAGATTAATATATGGAAATTGTAAAGGCTAACACAAATCAATGTAACTGAATACGCATACTCATAAGGAGCACAAACACAGCATGCTGCATTATCTGTGAACAAACATGACAACAACAACACTGAAAGTTAAAGGGAAAGAACAACAATGGAAAAGAAAAGTAAGAGAGAGACAAACAGTAGGACAAACCAGCAGAGGCAGTGTGAGCAGAAGCTTCACAATCAGAAGAAGCGTCATGAATCGACGCTTGCCTAAACGAATTTCCCTCCTTCGCGCATCATCCTGAGTTGGTAGAGTGTCACCAACAGAATC
This sequence comes from Poa pratensis, assembly GCA_947311845.1. NCBI lineage: Eukaryota > Viridiplantae > Streptophyta > Magnoliopsida > Poales > Poaceae > Poa > Poa pratensis. Next base: position 22,225,093 of record CAMZMU010000055.1, read on the forward strand.
AGTACGCAAACGGCTCGTAGCAGGCAAATCCAAAGAGGGCAACGACCCATGAACAGCAGAACCCTCAGACAAAGCAACAACAGGAGCACCACCAAACTGAACATCAACAGAAGGACGCCCAACCGCAAACGAAGCCGGACGACCAACAGGAGCCGGCACGGAAGGAAAAGCGTCAGCAAGCCCGGCAATAGATAGCCTGAAAGCTGCATGAAGCAAACGTTATCAAAATATCTTCAGTACTGACTGATAAAGACAATGAACAAACAAGCCATGAATATATCTTTTTACACGTCAGTGCAGCAATACTAACCCAAAGAAGATAGAAGACATGATGCACATGGAAGCAAAGTGCATATGAACGATTGGCTGAGAAATTAAATTCTTATTCAGCATGGAAAACAAAGAAGACACCTAGATTCTGGCAAGTTGAAATTTCAGCCTATACCTACTGCTACATAGTGCAACACATCAAAAGCAGGAAAATATAGTTCAATATTGGAATAAGAAACCTATACCTTTTAACAAATGTACTCCAGGAGAACATATATAAATATTTTTGGAAGAACATGGATTAGTCAAGCTGATAAAAGTCCATTACAAAAGTTTTAGGAAAATTAAGAGATGGCACATGTAAGTGAATGGCGCAGCTATCAGAAAAATTCAACCTTCAACGCCATAATGGTAATCTAATCAGCTGACACAAAACGTACAATATAGTTCCTATAGTTATCTGAGTGCCATTTAGAGTTCATAAAATACCTAGATAGTAAGTAAGTAAGAAAAACATGTATTCAATTTGCTATCGTATGTACCAACCAATTGAAGTTGCTGTAAGCAGAAACTCAGCTATAAATAATGTATGCTGCTCGTAGCTTCTACAGAGAGCTTTAATATCTGCGAACGACATCTACAATCCTTTGCAAATAAAGATGGCTCTCTTTTGAATACAGTAAAAGTATATTGAGGTAAGTTCGAAATTGAATATCAGGATGCACTGCTGCTCAAGATGTCTACAATCCTTTGCAAATAAAGATGGCTCTCTGTTGAATACAGTAAAAGTATACAGAGCTAGTAAGTTCGAAACTGAATATCAGGATGCACTGCTGATCAAGATGTCGCTGAATCGTTAATAATTAACTTTAAAAAGTTATCTATTAGCAAACAATTAACGGCATGATGCACTGCTAGTCAGCACATCGCTGAATTGTTGACAATTAACTTTAGGAAATTATTATCAGCAAACAAAACATAACGAAGCTAGAAAGTTGACCATGCTTTAGATGTGTACGAATAGAAGGACTGGCTAGAAGATGGTAGCCGGACAACCTTGAACACGTACCAGCAGAAAGCAATCGTGCAGAAGATAGGCGCCGTACTCGAGCAGATAAAGAACCAATATGGCATTGACGATGGACCTCAGGCGCAGCAGAAAACGTATCTTCAGCAGAGCGACGACGCCGCACCGAACGAACTGACCCGGCTGAGCAAGGCTGATTAACAGCAGGCCGACGTCGACCATGGGGCATAGCAGACTGTGACGGAAGCACCGGCGACGCAGCATCGACGGGACGATGGCATCGCCGCGTCGAACGAACAGGCTCGGGCGACCAACGGTCCGGAGGACGGCGGCGACGACGGCCAACAACCTCAGGCGCACGGTCAGGCGGAAAATCCGCATCGGACAGAGCAGATAACAGCAGAGCCCGAGGCCGGCCAGGCCGCGGCCGCGGCAGAGCAGAGGTAGCAACATCAGATGGAGAGACATGAACTCCGGGAGCAGCGAAGCCACCAAAATCACCGGCGGGAGGAACCTCCAATCCAAAGAAATTCGCTGGCACGCGGATGGAGTCAGACGGGGAAGAATCAGCCGCCACATCAGAGGAGAAAGCCGCATCGGGGTGGGAAAAAGGCCGAACAGGGCCCCGCCGTCGACGCCGCATCGGAGAAGAGAAGAGATGTCGCCGGGATGCGGGTGCAGGCCGCCAGGGCGGGCGTGGAGAGGAGCGGGGGCGGGCGAGCGCAGTCGAGCGGGGGCGAGCCACTGGCAGGGACGCCGTGGAGTCGTGGAGAGAGGAGCGGGGGCGGGAGAGCAGGGCGGGCGGGTGGGCGCAGCAGAGGAAGAGCAAGCCGCTGGGCGGGTCGGCGGTCGTGGAGAGGACAAAAGGTCCCGACCAGTTTCCTTTTTCTCCTTTGCTTCTGCGTGGACTTGGACCAGAGGCTTCTTTCTGGAGACAGCACACGTACGCACGGACAGGCCGGTACAGAACAGACGAACCAAACGGCGATTTCACTGCTGAACACTGTAGATGCTACAGGAACTCGAGCACCCCACGGCTCGTGATCTTGCACTGCTTTCATATATGTAGTAATATATATATATATTAGTATGCTACAGGAACTCGAGCACCCCACGGCTCGTGATCTTGCACTGCTTTCATATACTGTAGTTAGTATTAGTATTCTTCCCGGAGCTGAGACGCCATTTTTCTACACGGCGGTGCTCCATGCCTTGGAACGCCTTGCAAGCAACGACAAGCACCTCCCCGCGCACGTCTCCCCACTCCCGTCCACCGGCGCGGTGGGGCCCACCACACCGCCCTCCACGCCACGCACCGCCGCTGACGAGCGGGCCCCACGTGGCAGCGCTCGGTTGAGCTAAGAAACGACTCCAGATTTCGCAGCACTCGAGTCCGCCACTCACCCGCACCAACGGAAACAACGGCCCGGTGGGACAACCAGGCAAGCCGGAGAAATATAAAAATACGAGCCGCGCGACGGGAGCCACCACGCCATTAGTTCACCGCTCCTCCGCCCCCAACCGCCACCTTCTCCCCCGATCTCGCCGTGCCTGCCTGCCCGCGCGCGATCAGGCCCCTCCTCTCCGACCGCAGGAGGTGCTGCGACTCTGACCCGGCGTCCCATGGTGGGTCCCGCACACCGGAGCCTCGAGATCTAGGGTTTTCGCGCCGGCCGCGGTGGGAAGCGATGGGGCGACGGAAGGGCACGGCGGCGGCGGCGCCGCCGCATCGGGGCTCGTCGAGGGCCGCGGACGGCGTCATCTCCGGTGAGATCCGCTCCTTTGTTTTTCTCTGTGTACGGCGGTGCCAATGCATTGCCAGTTTTTTCCCCCGGATCGGAAGACTCTAGCTGGCACCGTAATCGTAATGAGTTCGTGGAAGGCTCTGCTTGAGATTTGGAATGGAGCTGTGGTTGTCGCGTTAAGTTGGACTGGGGATACCTGCGGATGGGTAGTGCTAGACGTCAGGTATTTGTTCGTTAGCGTTTGACGAGCGGGGAGTTTTAGTTTGAACCTATGCAATAGTTGTGCACATATGCTGTAACTGCGTAGATTTGAGTAATGAGGTACAAGTGTTAAATGTGTCACACCTGTATTTATGGAAAGTTAGTAGAGTGGATGTCTGTTTCCTACATTAAGTTTTTATTTGAGGTGAAACATTAATTTAGGATTGTGGGAAAGAAATTCAGTGTGAATAAAGCCGGCTCACTAAGGCGCCACCCCCCTCCCCCCTGCATTGCCGCCTGGGTAGCTACCTAACCCTGCATAGGCGCTCAGCTGGGTAGTGCGCAGCTTCTTTTAGAGCACTAAAAGGAGGTGTCAGGTAATTATGGCTAATGTGTTCATAACTTGACATACCAATTTTGTGATTTCTTTAGTTCGACGATGCCTAGTGTTTGATTGCTGGATAAGCTGAGTTAGCTCTGTATCCCACACCATTCTATATCACGTGAAAGATCCTTACTATGTCGATTGCTCCACTGCAGTCCCTGAATAGTTCTGCCAATCCTCTCATACTCCCTCCGTTCCATATTAGATGACTTCCATCTGTTCATATGTGGATGTATTTATACATGTAACATGTCTAGGTACATCCACATTTGCACAAATGGAAGTCATCTAATTTAGAATGGAGGGAGTCTAGGAATCAACATTGAAATTAAACACCGGTTGAGCCATGTAGGATATCATTGGTCTTTAGTTAGTGTGTCTTAGTCTCTGAGCTTGTACAGTTGGGTATTGTATAAAACCAATTTGAAGTTGACATATTGTATCTCTGTATCCTAACTATTTCTTTATTTTCAGAAATCCGGGAGAAGCATAAATTGGAATTGGAGAATTTGACTCTAACAAAGCACCCATTCAGGACATTGCACTTTTTCATGTTAGCTATGTTGCAATACTTGAAAAGATTAGCAACATATATCCTGAGTAAAGGTGCCTTGTTTGTTGTCTTAATTGTTTTGGTGGTAATTCCTGGGGTTGCACTTCTGGTTACAGATGGTCTGCACAAAAAGGTGTGCTACATTACTTGCTAGGGGCAACTTTATTACAAATTTGACTTATGTTGTTATGAGTAGACTGACGTAATAACACTAGACACTGTATTTTGTATACTACTTGAGTGCTGATGTTTATTTTCTGATCTCTGTGCAGCATGTGCAGGAGTTCCTTAATTATGCTAGATTTGTGTTGTGGTGGGTTTCATTAGGTGTGGCCTCGTCAATCGGACTAGGCAAGTCCTCTTAGAGCTCTCAAGATTATGTAGTCCATTTGTATATAGAAAAGGAAACACGTATGAAAAATGTGTTAATTCTCTTCACTATTGATCCATTTTAGTCCTAGAAATACTTAACCTTTTATTGTTAAACTATACAGTCTGTAAACATGGCCAAAGGATCTAATGGGCTTGAATGACTTAATTTGGAAATTTGGCTCAGTCTTTATTAAACTATACAGCCTTCGCAATGACTAGTATGTGCACCGAGCCATCTTGGAGGTTGACTACACATGATATTATCATTCATGACCTTCTGTTTTTCACCTAAAGAAGGGTATTCTTACTATATTCATGTTTTTAGTAGCATATGTGGTCAGAATTTTAGACGATTTGCAATCCATCATTTAGGAAAATTCCTACGTTATTGGGTTTCCTCAGAAATGCTAAAGGCATCTCAAAAAAAAAAAAAAATACTAAAGCCTATACCATGTTTAGTTAGTTGTCTATACTCACTTATTATCAGTTGTCTTGTACTATAGTCTGTAGATGATAGCCCGAAAGGTTCACCTTTATCTATTATAACACTAAATAGCATTGAATGCGTGCCAAGCGTTAATTTTGAAAAATGGAACTTCAAAGTTTATTTTGTTTGTCCGGAGGAAGGAGTTCGTTTTTTAAATGGAATTGGTATTTGAAATGCAGGTTCAGGTCTGCATACCTTTGTGCTATATCTTGGGCCCCATATTGCTCTCTTCACTATTAAGGCTGTTCAATGTGGTCGGGTTGATTTGAAGACTGCTCCATATGATACCATACTGCTTAAACAGGCACCATCATGGCTTGACAAAAAGTGTTCGGAATTTGGATCGCCGATGTACCCTGCATCAGATCATTCAGTGATGATCCCGGTCTTTGATATACTCCCTCAGGTTCAGTTGGAAGCTGTTCTTTGGGGTATCGGGACAGCACTTGGCGAGCTCCCGCCTTATTTTATATCACGAGCTGGTAATTGTGCAATTTATTATATTCTAAAGAGTACTTATATGTCTTTGGATGCTTTACAGTTCTACATCATTATTCGACCTTTATGCAGATAGTATTAGTTCTTTCTGTATTGTTTGTAAACCAACTTCCCTTGAACACTATCTGATGGTGTCTACTTTTGTACTCAATTATGAAACATGTGCCATCATTATTATACCCACCTACCTTTTGACTTGTGGTTTTCCATAGGTACATAACCAGCTTCAGTAATACATTGCGATAGTTCCATTGTTTATTTTCTTCTCTTCCATAATTTTAAAACTCCGTCAAAGCTAGACTGGTTTCATTCTTATCAATGGGATACAAAACAGCTTTTGAAACTGTTACTTTGTCCCTCTTCATAGTCACGTCTATTCTCTTTCCTTTACATACTGGAGTTGATTATTTAAGGGTCATAAATTAGTGATATGGACGAATGTTAAATTACAGAAAATGATTTGTAACGAAACCTAGCTTGTGGGTTCTTGATATCTGCAGCCTTCATTATCTACAGCTTCGTCTTTTTTAAGCTGCACATACTGAGTAAATGATATCCATTGTTGCAGCTCGTTTGTCAGGAAGTGAGTTAGAAGCTGTCAAGGAGCTGGATGTTGCTCCTTCGACCGAAGATGGTCCAATTGCATCCAATCTGAGCCGTACAAAACGCTGGCTTCTTTCTCACTCTCAGCACCTCAACTTCTTCACTATCTTGATACTTGCTTCGGTTAGTGGTCTATGTCCTGTCGGACATCCTATCATGTCAAAACCTTTGAGCAATGTTTTTGATACAAAAAAATAGTACATGTAAGGAGTTCTGTTTGTTTACTGCATCTTGTTAAAATTATGCTTTGGAAGTAGATCGTTCATGTAGTTTTTGCATATTTTGTCGGCTTCAACTGAATATTTTTCTATTTGGTGCATAAAATTATTTAATGGAATTTCTTGTATACTGAAGTTACGCTTCAAGTACCAATACACAAGGGATATATAGTTTACCATACAATTTTATTTCCTTTGTGTTTCCTAGGTTCCAAACCCGCTGTTTGACCTTGCCGGTATTATGTGTGGTCAATTTGGCATACCCTTCTGGGAGTTCTTCTTTGCAACTTTGATTGGGAAGGCCATAATCAAGACTCATATCCAGGTTTTCCATCTATCCATTATTTTCTTGAGGTTAATTTGTTTAGTTTTTTCTTGGTACCACATGCTGTATTCTTGTTTGTCACCTTTACCTGGTCTGCTAGTGATTAACTTATTTAGTCTATTGGTCTGCGTTAAGCTTCTATAAGGCAATCATGTATTAACTTCACCATTTCAGAATATTTTGCTCTGCAATTTATGGTCCAGTTAGAACCGGAATCTTGAAATCTTGCGAGCTATCTCAACCAAAGGCCCATGCTTAATTTGAACTCCGACTTACATGGCTACATTGATTATTCTTTGCAATCTCTGCTGAATTTGTTATGAGCTGTACCGGATTTTTCACTTAAATATGAGCATATAACGATGCTGTGATGTACTAGTAATGCACATCACCGTTTATTTTTCAAAGTAATACCTATTTTAGTTTTCTTATCTTAATAAAACATTCAAAATACGAGTGCTATAGTATATTTCTTATTTTCTGCTCCTCTTATTGATGAAATCAAGCAAATTAGTTGGGAAACTATCAGTTTCCAACTATATTTAACTTGGTTCTTATCATTTTAGTTTATTGCCAGATTGACACATTATCTGGTGGATTGACTTGAATATTTGCAATATCTCTCTGTACTGACGCATGAATTTTACCTCCTCACTTCTTCAGACACTGTTTATCATCTCGTTATGCAACAACCAACTCTTGTACCTTATGGAAAAGGAATTAATCTGGATATTTGGTCACATTCCTGGGTTTTCTGCCAACTTGCCATCTGTGATTGCCAAACTCCACAATGCAAAGGAGAAGTATTTATCACCGCCGCCGTCAGTTTCAGCATCCTCAGAAATTGAGGTTGGTATATTCTTTTTATGTCATTTGAGTTTTCTAGACCTATGCCTTTGTTTATTTGCTCATTGATGTTTTTACAACTATATCATGTGTACAGGATAAACAATGGAATTTCTCTTTTGCATTGATCTGGAATACTGTAGTATGGCTGGTGCTTATGAACTTCTTCATTAAGATCGTCACATCAACAGCTCAGGATTATCGCAAAAGGCAGCAGGACGTAGAGATGGAGCTCATTACTGATTCCTCGTCCCTGAGTCACTCTAAAACTAACTAACGACGAGAATTGTTGTATTTATTCAGCTGCAAGTTGCGAATATTCTCCTCGGTAGCCTTAAAGCCTGGCTACATCTTCTGTACAGTGGACTGATAGATGGGCCTTGATAACCTGCCCCAAGTGATGGCTGCAACCTTTTGACATTGAGCCTCTCTAGTGGCAGTTCCTCGAGGAGAATTTCAGACGCCAACTTGGATGAACTTTAGGGATTGTTTGTTTAGCACGATTGCATTATTAAGATGTATTACTGGTACCCTTTTTACATTCCTATTTTGGAAATACCGTAGCCAATAGAGCACCTTAGAATATTCAACGGTGATATGTTTTATTGTTACACATTCAATATGCAAATGCATATTCGCAATTGGAGTGTGCTAGATCAAATGGAACACTATGACTATAATTTTTACCTGGCAAATAAAGCTGCTGATGTTTGACTGTACTGTTGTAACCGCGCTTGTGCAGCACGTTTTTAAATGGTGCCCGAGACGTGTCATTAACTGATACCATGCCACTAGCTCAATTCCAGACGATACTCGTCAATCATGTTAGCTCAGTTTTGTAGTCTATTTTCTCCCGCAGCTTCTGAATTTTCAGCAAAGCCTAGGTCGTGAATACCCACAGCTTCTGTAAGCGAAATGGTAGTAGGATTGCTGCCTCGGGAACTTCTTCTTTGTATTGCAAACGGAATGGTTCATGAGCATTTCTTGGTGTACTGAAAAATTCGAGCACAAGTGGGGCAGATTTTGTCAAGAAACTCGCTAATCTATTCTTGAGAAGGGCTCCAAGTTTGGTCGTCGTTCACAATGAATTGTTCATGCCTACTCCATAGAAACATAAGTTTCTTCCAATATTTTTCGCGCCGGCTAGCGACCGCCCGAGCGCGGAGGAGAACCGGGGAAGGTGCCTATGGCTATGGCGGCGTCGCGAGCACGTCATTCGCCGGTAGGAAAAAGACTTCCGTCATGGCGTCATCCCGCATAGTCGCAACAAACAAACTGTTCCCATCCAAGGGGAAGTGTTCACTCCAAACGAAAACGAAAGCGAAGCGAAGCCACCCACCCCCTGCATATATTAACGAGACGACAGCAGCGACAGACCATAGAATAATACCTTCGCCCCCACTTGCTGCTTAAGCCTTCAGCCTCCAACCCGCCATTGGAGATTGGAGCGAGGACGACCAGGGCAGAGCGGGGGGTTTAACGCGAGTCGAGATGCCCGGGGCAGTGGAGGCGACGGCGACGGCGGCGGCGGGGGGCAATGTGGAGTTCATCCGTGCGCGGAGCGACAAGCGGGAGTACCGCCGCCTGGTGCTCCCCAACGCGCTCGAGTGCCTCCTCATCAGCGACGCCGACACCGACAAGGTCCGTCCCCTCGCTCGTCTCCGCACCAGCGTCGCGGAAGCAGAGAATGCTCGCCGCAGGTTGACTCGTTTCGTTTGCACCTGATTCATTCGGTTTTGCTTTGTCTCAGGCGGCGGCGTGTATGGAGGTCGGCGTGGGCTCGTTCAGCGACCCGGAGGGGCTCGAGGGCCTCGCGCACTTCCTCGGTGAGCTCACCTCCCTTCTCCCTCCCCCCTCCTCGCCTGAGACACCTGGGCTGGGCCAAGCGACCTGCTCCTGCTCGGCGATTTGCCTGCGCGACGGCGTGAGATGAATCTCCAGTCCACTCCCTTTTGGGATCCGGCTGGGGTCTCGAATTTTGTCTAGATAGAATCAAGGGGCACATGAATGGGTTGCCTGACTACTTTCCACCCCGGTGGAGTGGGCACTCGCCTTTCATTGGTGGCAACCAATGATGGAGCGGCAGATTGCAATCAGGTCAATGGATGTTCCTGTAAAAAGTTGAATCAGTCTGCTGCTTTGGTCGAGTGTCGCAGGACGTGTTTCGACCGGCCGATCACGCCATAGACGGTCCAGAGTGAAGGCTCTGGCCAAAATGAGAGGCGATTTTTTCCCCTTCGAGCGTCCATGATTTGATCGCTCATCACAGCGATATGGGTAGCGAAGTAGGATAGGCGGCTAGAAGTTGCCTTCACTGCAGCAATCGCACTTGTGTTTCTTCAGTGGAGTACGATACCCTAAATCCATTAATAATGTCAGCACTACGTGTTCGACATAATTCTGCGCATGGGCGACGTGTTCAGGAAAGGACTGCGGTTATTGAACGATCCAAGAATTTGATGTGCTCCACCGCCCCAGGATATGGGAGCCTGTCGCTCTGCTAGCTGGACTCTGCCCCTACACGTTGTTGCCTAGTAGGATCCTTGCAGCTTGCTCAATGCTCAGTGCTCACTCCATGAGTCCGTGTTGATTTTTTTGTCTGGAGTGTGATTTCTAACTGTAACAGTTAAAAACACAGGATAATTCTACTCGATACACTTGGGGAACAGTACGGTTTTGATTATTACTACATGTGAGCTACATATGCTGGGCATATTGCAGAAAAAACACAAACTCAAACTGATGATCGGACTAAATACTGTAATTGTTTTGCTGAATAGCTTTTTACTCTTCCAATTCAAAGTTTAACAAGCACAAAGTAGAGTAATATGTTGAATATGTGTAGGTGTTTGGTTTTTGTTGGACTTCAAGTTGTAATTAGTGTTGTTAGGGTATGGCTACTATGTTGGAGTCGAACCCTATGTATCCTAGGCCTCCTATGTAATGACTAGGGGAATAACACATTTTGTAATTAAGAAGACATTATAGCAACATGCAAACAGGAGGAACTGGCCAGGTTGTGCCGGCACACAGGCACCCGGTGTTGCGGGATCAATGGAGGAGACCCTGTAGTCATGCCACAGGAATATAGGCGTGTCACCAACTCGTAAGCAAATCACGTGGTGTCGTCTTGGTGTGAGTGCTCGGTCATTGGTAGACCTCCGATTGTAACATAGTACAACATAAGTATGGAGGAAATGATTATCATGAGAAATGTTGGTTGCATCAATCAATTTTTACTTTCTGTTAACCATTTTTCCATTTCTTTTTGTTTTGATGATTTATTACCATCGACTTGCTTGCAGAGCATATGCTATTTTATGCCAGCGAGAAATACCCTGGAGAACAAGATTATACAAAATATATTTCAGAGGTACCTTCTGTCAACTCTAAGAAAACATTCAACCCATTTTAGTTTCAACATATGTTTGCAACTATTAATCACACTTTATAACAGGTTTTGACCTAGGTGTAGCGTTCCCTTAATCATGCTACAAGATCCCGAGCCAGTCAGAAAATAACTCATAAGATGAAAAAGAAAGTTTAAAAGGAATATGTTAGGATGTACAATTGTACCATAGCCCACCTCTATGCCATTGTGATTGCAAAAGTGCGGACCAAATGATATCTACTTGCCCACCTCTAAGCAGGTTTCGAAGTGAGAAGTGACTTTGGTCTCAGTTGAAAAAATTGTGTTCATGCATAAGGCCGAATTGCAGCTTGCTGTGCTCTCAAACCAAATACACCTAGCCCTTAAGCTAAAGGGCATACTTGCCAATATGATATGGTGTTGTGGTTCCATTACATGGCACGGCGTATGCTGTACATTAGCACTATATTATTTCCTGACTAGCAACAACTTTGCGATCCTATCATAACTTTGTAAAAGGGTCCTCTTCTTCTATGATTTTATTACTGGAATCCTGCCAGTATAATTATTTCAGAACAGCTTAAATCTGTTCTTTTTAATGCTTGGAAGTTACATGCAGTGTACTTGGATTATATGTTTTTGAGTATTTGGTATATCATGACAAATATCAGCATGGTGGTTCTTCCAATGCCTTTACATCCTCCGAGACAACAAATTTCTATTTTGATGTTAACGCGGACAATTTTGAAGAAGCCTTAGATAGGTAATCTCTCTCAGTAGTATTTTTTCAGTCAATGCATACGGTGTTAAATAAGGTTATGATTTTTGTGCTGCATATTTGCATGGTTTGTTTTAAAACATGACATAAGGAGGTTATTTCTGTTGCGCAGATTTGCTCAGTTCTTCATTAAGCCGCTGATGTCGCAGGATGCTGTTCTTAGAGAGATAAAGGCGGTTGATTCTGGTGAGTTGTTGCTTTACAACATTGATGTGATCTTATCACGATCATTTTATGTTTACACTTGTTTTGTTTTGTAGTAAGAAACACATACTGTCTAACATTATGTTTCGTTGTTCTTACAGAACACAAGAAAAATTTGTTGTCAGATGGCTGGAGGATGTATCAGGTACTTCAAAGTCCGATCTTCGTAGTTAGATACATTAGATATTCTATCTTGCGACACTAACGTCATATCTACACCAGAAACTTCAATCGCTAAGTACTGGTATTTTTAATGTGTGTTAGAAGGAGTAGTTCTGCTTCAGTATAACCATATTTGGCACAATATAAGCCCGACTTGTACTCAGAATGCCATTTTTAATTGACCCCTTTAACCTGCTGCACCTTTACATCAGTTTTCAAACTTTTCCCCACAGCTTCAAAAGCATCTGGCTTCAAAGGATCACCCTTACCATAAATTCAGTACTGGTAAGAAATTCTTGATGTTCTGTTTTTTTTTATATTACTGTACTACTGAGGCTGCAGAACAGCATGATGTTTCTGTTTTCCTGTGTTTTACCTATAAATATATATCTATCAGATTTAGAGATCACATTTTTTAAGTCAAGTTCAAAGAATAATAAATTGTTCATGGATATTATTTTATATCTTGTTGTGCATCCGTAATAAAAGGCTCTTTGTGGAGTTTGAATCTTATTTGAAATTATGTCATCTAATACATCAGGAAGTTGGGAAACATTGGAAACAAAGCCGAAAGAGAGGGGCTTGGACATCAGACTTGAGCTTCTCAAGTTCTACGAGAATTATTCAGCGAATCTTATGCACCTTGTTGTTTATGGAAAGGGTAAATATTACTTGTTAGTCAATGTTGGCATGATTAACCCTACTTGTTACTGATGAAATGATTTTGTAGAGAGTCTCGATTGCATTCAAAGCTTAGTTGAAAGCTTGTTTAGTAACGTAAAAAACACTGACCAGAGAAGCTTCAAATGTCCAAGTCAACCTCTTGCAGCAGAACATTTGCAGGTAACTTAAAACAACACCAATCACACCAAAGTTAGTGAAAAATGATGCTGGAATTTAGCATACTCGTTTTCTTGTCACGCAGCTTCTTGTCAAAGCAATCCCCATAACAGATGGTGACTACCTAAGAATTTTGTGGCCAGTTACACCTAACATCCAGTTCTACAAAGAAGGTCCTTGCCCTTATCTCGGCCATCTCATTGGGCATGAAGGCGAGGGATCAATCTTCCATATTATAAAGGAATTAGGCAAGTTAATTTCAACTGTATATTCTTGTAAATATTATTTTGCCATTGTTATCTGCTCAAACACTGGTCCTTGTTTAGTTCCTTGTGTCAACTTTGTGCTGTGCCATGTCCAATTTTTACTACATTAGGATGGGCCATGGACTTGTCAGCCGGCGCCGGTAGTGACAGCACCGAATACTCTTTTTTCTCAGTAAGCATGAGGCTCACTGATTCTGGCCATGGTAAGTTTCCATCTTCATTTTGTTCTCTCAGAATTGATCGACCATTTCATTTTTGTGATATTAAGCACATTTGGTATTATTTTAAGTCTTTTATGTGTACATACAACGATTTCAGAACACATAGAGGATATCATTGGGTTGGTCTTCAAATATCTCCACCTATTAAAAGAAGATGGTGTCCACGAATGGATCTTTGATGAGGTGATTGACAGACACATCATTTATATTATCATGTGAAGTTATTTGATGGATTAGGATTCTAATATGCAGTTAAGTTTAACATGATTATATGAACATTGCACCCATGGACTCTGATCTGTAACAGAGCAACCTCATTGGGTTTAAATTTTATCATTCAAAGGTTGTTTGTTGCATCAATTCGTAGTGTGATTTGTTGTGCGTCTTTTAAGCATAGTGAGAAGCAAATATGATTTACATTTAGTTACATAACTGCATATGCTAACGTGTTTATTATTTTCTAGCTTGCGTCAATCAATAAAACGGAATTCCACTATCAAGACAAAGTTCATCCAATCAGCTACGTAACAGATACTGTCTCAAGCATGCGGGTATATTTCCCCTGAACTCATTACATATTTCGGCACTTACAGATTCTTGCTATCAATAATTTTTATGCGGAATTCTAATGTATATCTTGGAGAGAAGTTTGATGAATGGCAATTTCAAGTACCAAATACTCAACAGTTAGGATTTCAGCGGGTCCAGAATCTGTTGACCTGCACCTTTCTTTTGTGCTTCAGTAGTGTCTTCTTTCTTCTAATTGAAATACTTGTGAACTGGCTTGCAGTTGTTCCCACCAGAGGAATGGCTGGTTGGAGCATCAATACCGTCGAAGTATGCGCCAAGTAGAATAAATATGATACTTGATGAGTTGTCACCCGAAAGAGTAAGGTATGCTTACACAGTTTGCATGACTGCTCTGATTCTTCCTTGCTTACATATACATAGTATATTCGATGGCAACATATAAATGCATATATGCAGCTGCCTGGCGTTAGTAAATTGCTACCTGATACTGTGACTCATCACTAAAGAATTGGGCATGGTCTTACTTCATATCACGAACTTACTATTTTGCTGATAAGTTTATGCGTCAAATCATCTGCAGTTATGGACGTCAATTAGCATATAACCGTAAGCTAAATATCATGGTTTTATTCTAACTATGCAACACTTCTCTCTTTCTCTAGAATACTCTGTGAGTCTAAAAAGTTTGAAGGATCTACTGATTGTGCTGAGCCCTGGTACAACACATCATATTCTGTTGAGAACGTCACTCCTTACATGATACAGGTTTGTCCCATATAGACACACATACAGAAACTAATCTCATGCTCCAAAATTTATTTTGTTTCCAATCTTATGCCTATGTTTCCCAGCAATGGATTCAAAAAGCTCCTACTGAGATGCTCCATCTCCCAAAGCCTAACATTTTCATTCCAAAGGATTTATCTCTGAAAGAAGTGCACGACAAGGTAAAATTCAGAGCTACTTATATGTCTTGTGTTCACATTAGCACACTTAGTATGAATCTTTCAAAGACTTTGAATATTCACATAGTATATTAGTTTTGATAAAACATAACCGTCTCGCCAGGTTAAATTTCCGACAGTATTAAGGAAGACACCACTTTCACGGCTGTGGTATAAGCCCGACATGCTGTTCTTCACTCCGAAGGTTTACATTATAATTGATTTCCATTGTCCATTGTCAAGCCACTCCCCCGAAGCAGCAGTATCTATAGGTCTCTTTGTCGATCTGTTAGCCGATTACTTGAATGCTTATGGTAAGAATTAATTCTTAAATTATGTGAATAAAATATTTTACTGTATTGAACAGTCCATTTGGGGATTTCTCCCTTCAACTTTAAGTCCAAATATACACTCTCAATTAGTTTGTTCCTTTTGCAGCTTATGATGCTCAAATGGCGGGTTTATTTTATTCGATAGATCTTACTTCTACTGGATTCCAGGTTCTGTTCTATACTATGTTCCTTTCTGTTTCCTACTAGGGTTCTAGACAGATACATTTCTCTACATGCTGTATGTTTGTGGTTTGAATTCCAATTCAAATATTTACCTTTCTATTTTTAAAGGTCTCCTTAGGTGGTTATAATGACAAGACGAGAGTTCTTTTACATGCCATAATGAAGCAGATAGCGAACTTTGAAGTTAAACCAAACAGGTTTTCAGCCCTGAAGGTCAGATGGGATCCTCGGGTTTCCTTGTCACTTGTCACAATTTCATATGGGCACATTTATGTTTACCTGGTCCCTTTGTTATAACTTTGTGTGGATCAAATTAGAAGATTGTTGAACTTCATTTTCTTAAACACTGCTCATCTATTGACTTGCAACTGATAGATGATCAAAACTGAGGTATGCCAAATTTTAAGTGGTGGACACCAAAATTTAGACCCAAAAGTTTCTCAACAAATTTTGGGCAGGTTTTTACAAAATTTACTTATTAAGTTCCAGTAATCTACATATCCTCGTGATGGTTGATTTCAGATTATGAAGTATTCTTTCCCTTAAGATTCTTAATCGGTGTTTGAAACTGCTGTGGTGATTTCTTCCATGGCTAATTTTTTTACCAACATCTTACCATTACAGGAAACTTCTGTTAAGGACTACCAAAATTTTAACTTCAGCCAACCATATTCTCAAGCCTATTACTATCTCTCATTAATATTGGAGGAGAAAACGTGGCCATTGGTTGAGAAACTTCAAGCTCTTTCTACGCTTGAGGCAGACTCTCTTGCGAAGTTTGTGCCACACTTGCTATCGAAGACATATTTGGAATGCTATATTCAAGGTTTGGTAAATTTCATGTTAATCACCGAAATGTATTTCCATGGACTGGACTGGAATGCAATGCCAATTATGCTTATCATTAAAACTTCTCGTAGGGAACATTGTACCAGGTGAGGCTGAGTCTATTGTCGAGGAGATTGAAGATACTATATTTAATACCCCCAATTCCTTATTCAAATCCATGTCTCCGTCACAGTATCTGATCAAAAGGGCTATCATGCTTGAAAATGAGTTAAAATGCTACTACCAAATCGAGGGATTAAATCCGAAGAATGAGAATTCATCGATTGTCCAGTATATTCAGGTATAGGCTCATCCTTAACTTCAATGCAGCTAATGTTATCCAAAGCAATTACTTATCAGTGATAAGTACCTTCTAATGTTTGTTGCAAAATTAATAGATCACCGAACATGTCATTAATCGGTGATCCTGTTTCCAGCTAACTATTGGTTATGATCAACCTAGTAGTAGTTGGAACAATGTGGTGGGCAGACTAATTTAGAATTCTATGTATTCGTACTTGAAATATACTGTGTGGTATTGTCTTGCATGCAAAATTGTTGCCAATTTTTCCAATTAAAACATAATTAAATTCATAGGGTAGAGTGGCTGTATCTGAAGAATATGTGATGTGAAGTTCCTGAACTATCCACCAAAACTAAATTATCTGTCCAGTGGGTAACCCTCTGCACATCAACTTAGTCTTCTGTGCTAACAAACCCTGACTGCAACCGTAATTGTTTACGGAGATAATGTGGCATTTCTGTCACAGAGGCATCCCTTGCACTGCACGATGTGTTTTTGATTAGTCCACTCTAACCAGCCATGTATTTTTATCAGTCCACTCTAATGGCCACTCGGGACTACATTTTCACTCTAACCCAGCCACTGCATCATACTTCTCCCAGGATCCTATACTGGGTTTTAGGATGTTCATACGGACTGTGCCCTGTAAAACAACTATCTATATCTGAAAGATTTTTTGTTCATTTGTGTCATTCTTTATACTGATCTTTACTAAGGATGTATGG
The DNA here is from genome assembly GCA_947311845.1 of Poa pratensis. NCBI lineage: Eukaryota > Viridiplantae > Streptophyta > Magnoliopsida > Poales > Poaceae > Poa > Poa pratensis. The sequence continues at coordinate 22,242,311 of CAMZMU010000055.1, forward strand.
GACTAAGGAAATACGAGTTTCATGGCAAAATAAATTCTTTTGCACAAAGCTTCTCTCTTCTTTTAAATCATCTTCTAGGATTTGCTCTGCTTCTGAAACTAACTTATGTAGACAGCATGTGACTGATTGCCAGGAATCAAAACACATATGCTGTCATTTTTTTTGAAACAATCCATGATGAAATGAGATTAAGAATAGAGCAAAAACTATTGATATATATAAATAATAACTGGCTCCTGGATGATTAGTACCAAAGTATATTGCGTGTCGAAGCATGACTGTCGACTCAGCCTTCAGTTACTAACCTGACGTTTGACTGAACGAGCATAAGGGGCATGGAATATTATTTCCATCAGTGGGATTGGCAGACTTAGTCATAAGGGGACATATGACTGAACAAACTAGGTGTGCAGTTTTTTTGTTATGACTGAAGGGCGGACCTGGTGCAGCGGTAGAGCCTCACCGCCTGTGACCGAGAGGTCCCAGGTTCGAGTCGCGGTCTCCTCACATTGCACTTCGTGAGGGTAAGGCTTGCCACTGACACCTTTCCCCAGACCCCGCACAGTGCGGGAGCTCTCAGCACTGGGTACGTCCTCTGTTTTTTCTTCCGCTTTGCTCTGTTATGCTAACCTAGGCTCTTTCGTTTGCTTTTTGGTTCTGTTTTATATGCTTTGTGTTGTCTCAACCCTTTCCTCAAGTACAAAGGATACGCATTTGGGTGCATGCCGAGAAAAAAGAACAAGACAGACAATTATTCAGTTATCTTGACCTGTTTGCAAGGAGAGCTAGGCATGCTTGAGCCACCAAGTGATGCTCTAACGAGTCAATAGCTTATCAAATCGGTAAAATACAGCGACGCGACTGAGTTTGCCGTTCCTGGATGTATAAAATATGGCAATGTTTTTGTTCTATCAACTTCCTTTAAAATTGTTGTCCTCAAGACGTAGTGTAATATCGATCCGAATAAAGTAGAACTGACTCATGTCGAGTGCATAATGTTCTACGGCAAGAAGAATACCAGATTACTAAGTATCATCGACATATTCAGGTCCATCAGGACGACGCCATTTCGAACGTTAAACTTCAGCTGTTCTCTCAAATTGCTAGCCAGCCTGCTTTCAACCAGCTGCGGACTGTTGAGCAACTTGGGTATATAGCAGGTCTTTCTCTAAGGTATAATCCTTTCAGGAGAAACCTGCAGGTTTTGTTTTCATTGATCATCTATAATCCTATCTTACTATAAATATCCTAATGCATCAGATCTGATCGTGGAGTCTGGGCACTCGAGGTTGTTATTCAATCCACAGTGAAGGTACAGATTCAAAGACAGGGTACTAAATAAATAAATATGACATTTTTTTTGCTGCTTTCTCCTACTGATCTTATGATGGAATTCGTAGGACCCTTCATATCTTGATGCTAGAGTTGATGAATTCTTTAAGACGTTCGAAAGCAAAATCCATGAACTGTCTGACAAGGATTTCAAGGTTAGTGGCTTCAGTTAATTAGTTTCAGAACTAACTTGCCAAGCTTTACACACAAGAAGATATGATCAGCACGTTAGTGTTTTTTTCAGAAATACAAATGTATTTGTGCATTAATGTAGCTCTTGTTGGCACTGACATATCCTGATGACAGAGAAACGTCAAATCACTTGTCGATTCGAAACTGGAGAAATTCAAAAACTTGTGGGAGGAGGCTGGCTTCTACTGGGGAGAAATTGAAGCCGGAACTCTCAAGTTTGATAGGGTTGAGTCTGAGGTAAGTGATTTTGCCTCAGGCAACAATGCACAACCGTGATAACCGAAAACTTTGTTGAATACAAAGCAAACAGGACAAAAATGGGCAATTTACTTTTTTGGAAACACACCACTCTTCTTTCCAAGGGAAAATAGAAAGGTTGTGTCTTTGACCTGCAGGATATATGACCTCAAAAAATATGTGCAGGTTGCTCTCCTAAGAGAGCTGAAGAAAGACGAATTCATCGAATTCTTTGATCAGTACATAAAAGTCGATGCGCCTCAAAGGAGGACAGTGAGCGTGCAAGTCTTCAGCGGCAACCATTCGGCAGAGTTCAAGACCGCGATCGCCGAGGCTGATCCGCCGAAAACTTACCGGATTACCGACATATTCGGGTTCAAGCGATCAAGACCTCTGCACCGCTCGCTGAAGGGAGGTCCAGGCCGGATCACAATGGACTGACTGGCATACAACATATTCATTGTTTCTGGAGTGTAGTGTATAGCCTTCCACATGCATGAACTCGATTTTGATTGATTTTTTCAGTAGCCACACACGATTGCATATTGCTATTTTTCATGTATGGAGTGACCATGTGATGCTATTCTCAGAACAAACCTACCAGATGTAAAAATCAAATATGCTACAACATTGTTTATAGAGTATGTATTTCTTCTGACAACTATGGACACTATATGTACAATTACATGAGCTTACGATCACAGTGGACAAGGAGGCGCCATGAGCCGAGAACACGTACGCATTCTGCGCGCGCGGCACGTGGCCGTGTAGGTGTCACCATCCTAGCGCCTGAGTCGGTCGTCGGCTACGGCACGGACCGGAGCGCCGCCGCTCTCCCGCGGCCGCTGCCCCACTCGTAGCTGCGGCGGTGCCAGCGGCACCGGAACGATCCCCGGTGCGCTGTGGGCGAGCACACGCAGTAGTGGTGCGTGTGCATCTGCCGCTGTGGCACAGGCGTGGGCGCCGGCCGCGGCCGCCGCCGGATCACCGCGCAGCCCGGCGGCAGAGGCGGCAGCCCCGGGTGGCACATGCCGTGAACAAGGCCTGACGGCGCCTAAGCTGCAGGGAAGACTCTGTCCAGCGGCCACACGCATAAAAAGGCGGAGGAATGGAATCTGGTTCCGGTGTACTCCCTCCGTTCCAAATTAATTGACTTCCATTTGTCCAAATGTGAATGTATCTAAACTTGTAACATGTCTAGATACATCCACATATAGCGAAATGGAAGTCAATTAATTTGGAACGGAGGGAGTACGTTTTCCTGGTTGTGGTGGTGGTGGGAAGATGATAGGGGGAAAGGGAAAGCGAGGAATATTTGTGGGCGCCGTGGCGGCCGATGGTTTTGTGAGGTGATGGGCGGGAGGGAAAGAGAGCGTGCGTGGCGGGAGAGGAGTGGCGTGGCGCGCGCGCGGGGAGATCGCGTGGAGACGGGTGCAATGGCGCGACAATACTCATCTTGATCTCTGAATGTCTAGTCGTGATCCACTTCCGGGGGACGGTGATCGACCCGCTGACGATGAAAAAGTCGTCTCCTACTGAAAAATAATCCGGCTTAAATGAGAAACATCATGGTCAGTTTGAACTCTAATTGACTGAGGTAGAACCATCCTCCTAACCATCCTACCACATGTATCCTCTTGGACTCGTCCGAACGACAGTGTACCTGGGTGCCAACTAATTGCTTGGCACATACGTTATGGAACCTGCCGGCGCTTGTGCAAAATACAAATTCTTCAAGTTTAAGAGCAACCACAACAGGATGTTTATTTAGGGGGGCGCTAAGAATTCGTCATCCATTTTGAGGACTCACTGCATCCATTCAACATGTTAGGTGTAGCTGGTGTATTCGGCGGCTCTCTCAAACAAGAGAAATAAACATTGTTTATTTAGGGGCGCTGCGAATTTGATCCCGGCCGATGGCGGCTATCAGATAAATCCTAGTTTTAGATGTGGCATCGGCAGCAAAAAGTTGCGCCTTGCGATTTTTGATTCTTGACCTGTAGCATGAGTAGCGGCGGCTTCGAGAATGCACGCGCTTTAAATTAGCAGCATGCATTGGAAGCATGGACGTTACATGGTTTGTAATAATTTTAAAATTATTTAAACGCCGGTATTAGCCTCTAGCGGTGTGGATGTTGTAACCAGCGTCTCCTTAAACTGTTAGATTGCTTAAACTCCCACTAGGAAATGTCACAATAGTGATGTGCCCCTTTTTCTACTCGTGTATTGGGCATCGGTACCACAGAGTAAGTGTTAATAGTGACGTGTATCCCTGATGGCGCGTATTGTAACACCCCGGCCACCCCCGGGCTGGGCCCGGGAACCAGTTCCCGGTCGGTCACCCATCCTTGTAGTGCTCCGGGCCAAGCACGCTTAACCTCGGAGTTCCTTCCAGATAAACTTCCGAAAAAAAAGTTGCAACTTGTTGATATGAGTATTCTATCAATCCTGTTAAGCCTGAGCCAGGATGTCACACGTATCACAGAGACTAGTAACATACATACTGGTGGCGTGCTCCCGACATACCACTAGTAGTAGAACAAACTAGTGACATGCCTCCATTCTAACACGCCACTAACATGCATCTCAGGCTAAAAAAAAGGTTGACATGGTAACCGAATGAACACTTTGGTTTATTTTTTCTGCCATGCTAGCATTTTATGATAATATTATTGTTAAAAATGCTGACATGGCAGTATAAATGAACCGAAGTGTTCAATCGGTTGTCGTTCAAAAAAAAGAAGTCTGAAATGCCTGCTAGTGGCGTGTCGGACTGAAGACACGTCACTTGTTTGTTTTGCTACTAGAGGCATGTTGGGGGCACGCCACCATTATTTCTGTTACTAGTGCCGTATGGGAGACACGTCACTATTAACACTTACCAATGGTGTAGTACCAATGCCGAATACATGTCATAAGTAGAAAAGGTGGCACGTCATTATTAGGATATTTCCTAGTGGGAGTTTAAGCAATCTAAAATATTTAAGGAGAGCGCTGGTTACAACATCCACATTGCTAGACGCTGATGCAGGCGCTTAAATATTATTACAAACCATATAAGCGTCCATGCTTCCAACGCGGGCTGCTAATTTAAGGCGTGCAGGTCAAGAATCAATAAGCGCCGGGCGTAACTTTTTGCGACCGATGCCACATCTAAAACCTGGATTTATCTAATAAACGGCGATCGACCGGGATCAAATCCCTAGCGCCCTAAAATAAGTGTCTCGTTGTGGTTGCTCTTAAACTAGAAGAAGTTGCGAAATTACTTTTGCTCGCTCGTGCAAGCGCTCGCACAGTCGAGCTCGTCTCCTCGCGTGCGCGACGCGCAGGTGGTCCGTGCGCTTGTTTTTTTCTTTCACGTCTATTCCCTTTCCGTTCATGACGAGGTTATACTCTACGGGTACCCCAGCGTAAGGGTACCTGGTGCACGTAATGATCAAACAAGCCCAAGGATTAATCGAACCCCACAAAGGAAGGCCCGAGATGAAGAGTGCTTGCCAAGTTAGATCAAGTTATAGTCGGTTAAGACTTTCCATACATGTAACCTTGGTCGGTTCTGTTTCCCGAGACCCAGCCTCCTATATAAAGGCTGGGAGGGTGATCGATCAAGGAGAAGGATCCATAGCCACCAAAACCTCGACGATCAACAGCTCGTCAACCCTTGTAACCCCATATTCATACCATAAACACAGACAAGCAGGAAGTAGGGGTTTTACCTCACTCGAGGGCCCTGAACCTGGGTAAATCCAGCTTGTCAGCCGTCGATTCCACCGATACTACGCGTTCTCTACCACACAATCAACCCTAGGTATAGCAACCATGGGAATTGCCGAGGGCACACCTCGACAATTGGCGCCGTCTGTGGGAAAGGTAGTATTGGGCTCACGGTTTCGCCGGTTTCATCATCAAGCGGCCACCGCCGATCGCATCTGCACAAGGTAACTCGCCTACTACATCATCAAAAAGCAAATCACCACCACCGTTGCAAACGGCAACTCGCCGGCAAGATCTACCAGCATCAATTCAAAAAGCGATCACTCGCCAAAATCTCCAAGGAGGCTCACGCCGCACTCGATGGAAGCTCAACAAGCCTTTGCCGGACTCGAATCAGGTTTGGATATTACAGTTGGAGAATTTAACTTCTTTGTCGATAAAGATGGTGTGCAGGACCTGTTAGATCCACTCGACATGGAGACACTCGACACGGAGACTCGACAACGCTTCGACTGCAACACCATCCATCTTGGCGCGACATCGTCACAGATCGTCCCGATCCAATCGCCAAGCGACTCTGCAACATCCATGAACTCGCAAGAGTTCCGTGACGATGGCAAAAAGATTTGGAAGAAGCGAGATCGAATCTGCGTACCGCCCAAACAACTCAATCGAGTCACTCGACGACATCGTCGACTGCAAACGTCGCGGGGAACGAAGGAGAACATAGATGACAACATATACCTCGCCGATCTCAACGGCCCAGAAATCCGTGCCAGCCACGAGATATTCACCTGCGACGCAGATAGCCTGGACAAAGCACTCGAAGATCTACTCGATTGCGACAGAAACCCCAGCAAGCAAAGCAACTCCAACATGAGCCTGGATGACGACGCCGAATCCATAATGCGCATTAGCAACACATGGGAGAAGATCGGGTGGTACCGTATCAGGTATACACCGCGAGTACAGCAGAAACATCAGCAGCTGCAACATGCCGTCGACCTACAGAATACCCTTGCACAGTCACCATGCCTGACGGAACAACCACGCTGACCATCACCGCAGAGATGGCGGAAAAAGTGAGCAAAGTAATCGAAAGCTGCACAATGCTACCAGCAAACGCAACTCCGGAAGAGGTATTGACCTTACAATACTTCCAGTGGCAAGAATCGATACGGTTGAAGAACTACCGAGCAGTACTCGAAGAACGCAAAAAGCAAGCCAGCATATCGAGTGCTCGGCGAAGAGCATTGTCTATGAGTTCAACAGGCAGAAACGACCCCGCGAATAGGTCACGATTCATAAACCTCGGAGACGCAGATCGTGCAGCGGTCACTCGAAACCTAAACCCAGCCTTTATGGCAGTCGACGCGGAAGGAGTCCCCATACCTACTGAGCCAGCCGGGGCGCTGATGACGCTAGGCACCTATCTCAGAACAATCGAACCTCCTGCAGGAGACCCAAAGAGGGATCAGCACCTCCAACTGTACAAACAACTGGCAATAGCAGCAAAGCCATACAGCATCCACAAGCAACTCCAAGGAGAGATACAGATCGGGACCGTCGCAGTCGAAGTCCTCGGGGAAGGAGCAGTCGAAAAAGCTCACGTCATCATCGTCCAGCAGGAGCCACTCGAGGAGGTCATACAGCAACAGCTCAGACTCGGAAGCAGAAATCGGGCCATGTGGAGCGCTATGCTTCACTCGACGGATCCGGGAGGCTCGTATGCCCAAGAAGTTTTCGCTAGCTACCACGCCAAAGTTCAACTGCAAACAGAGCCATCAGGCTGGCTAGAAGATTACAGGCTGGCTGTTGGATGTCAGCGCGGTACCACAACACAGCTATGCAATACATACAACTCATGATGGAAGGAACAGCTCGCGATTGGCTCAAATCGCTACCCGAATCATACTACGATTCGTGGGAGCACTTCAAAGGTGATTTCATCAAATACTTCGAGCCTCTATGTGAGCGCCCCAAAACTTTCGAGGAGCTCCGGACCTGCAAGCAAAAGTCAGATGAATCTCTGAGATCGTACATACGGCGGTGGACCACCATCCGTAACTCAGTAGGCAACGTATCAGAAGATAGGGCAATCGACGCCTTCAAAAACGGACTCTGGAGAGAAGACTTCAAAGAAACACTTGGTCGAGAAGATCCAAAGACAATGGCGGCACTCATGGTACTCGCAACAAAGTGGGCAGATGGAGAAGACTCCGTACGAGGCACTCGACCCGTACCCTCACATGAAAATCACGAGGGTGGCAGTCGAGACCGCAGAGATAGCTACAGAGATGATCGAAGGCGCAAACGCAAGCATCGTTATCACGACGATGACCATCCAAACTTCATCGCAGCAGGCTTTGTCCAGTCAAGGGACAGCCGCGACCAAACTGACAGACGACCCGACGATCATCGTGATAATCGAGATCATCGTACGGACGACCGCCGAGGTAATCGAGACCATCGCACAGACGATCGACGTGACAGTCGAGACCACAGACGCGACGACCGCGATAGCTACAGAAGGCCAGAGTGGCGCAGGCGAGCAGACAAAGATCCTGAGCGCTCAATCGAAGAAAGGATGGACGATTATTGCAGATTCCATCTTTATAAAGGGGACGATGGTAAGCTTCGCTCTAACCACTCGCTGAGAAATTGCAGGGAATTCGATCAACTTGCGATTGAACATATACTCGACTGCAAAGAGATGGACGTGCACCTCCTCAACTGACGCAGACTCCATCGACTACATCACAAGCACAGCCTGTTCAGGCATATCCAGCACCGCAACAAGTACAACAAGCACAGGTATATTCCATACCACCGCAAACACAGCCTACTCAGGTGTATCCTGCACCAACACCAGCGCAACCGACGCCAGTGTACATGGTGCCAGCACAACCCGTTACGGGAACACAAATGGCAGCAGCCGTGCACCAGATGCAGCAAGGAGATGAACAAAAATATCCCGTAACTCGCGGGCAGATGAACATGATCCAGCGAGGACGTCCCTCCAATAGAGAGCAAAAATTACACACTCGACACGTCAATATGGCGGTCATGGCACCCCCAGCTATCACAGATTTTTTGAAAGGATCAGAAACTCCGATTGTCTTCAATCGAGAGGACCATCCACCCGCAGTATATCGACCAGGGCATGCAGCCTTGGTACTCGACGCCCAAATCGGAGGCTACGCCATGACCAAGGTCTTCATGGACGGAGGTAGCGGCCTCAACATAATCTTTGCAGATACGCTACGCAGAATGAACAAATCAGTCGAAAATCTGCCAAAGTCCACAAGTACCTTCCACGGTATCGTCCCAGGCAAAGCAGTGCTCCCAGAAGGCACCATACAACTCGATGTTACGTTTGGAGATCCTACTCACTTCAGAACCGAGTCGATTGAGTTCGAAGTGGTCGATTGGAAGTCACAATACCATGCAATACTTGGGCGCCCCACTTTCGCTCGATTCATGGCCGTCCCACACTACGCCTACCTCAAGCTCAAAATGCCAGGACCAAAAGGAGTCATCACGATCAACGGGAACTTTCAAAGGTCAGATTCATGTGACCGTGACTTCAGCAAAATCTCAGAGATGTATGGGATGGAGCAATCATTCGCCAAACTCGAGGTTTCTAACGACCGCACACTTCTGCCGGAACACAAGAGGTTAGCATCCGACAGACAATTCAATGCAACCAACGACACAAGAAAGCATCAAGTGCACCCGACTGATCCCTCAAAAACGGTCAACATATCATCGAGTCTTACCAGCGAACAGGAAAATGCGCTCGTCGAATTTCTCCGTAAAAACTGGGAAATATTCGCATGGTGCCCAGCTGATATGCCAGGTGTCCCCAGAGAGTTCGCCGAGCATTCTCTACAACTCAAGCCAGGATCTAGACCAGTCAAGCAAACTATGCGCCGTGTCTCCGATCCCAAAAGAGGTGCAATCGAGGCAGAAGTTGATAGGTTACTTGCTGCAAAGTTCATTCGAGAAATCAAAAAGGCAGACTGGGTTGCTAACCCTGTACTGGTCGAAAAGAAGCACTCAGACACCCTGCGGATGTGTGTAGATTTTACAGCCCTAAACAAATGCTGTCCAAAAGATCACTTTCCATTACCACGAATCGATCAGATCATCGACTCAACAGCAGGATGCGCTCGGTTATCATTTTTGGATGCATATTCAGGATACCATCAAATTCGGATGAAGAAGAAGACGAAGACAAAACGCATTCATAACCCCACTCGGGGTCTACTGCTACACAACCATGCCTTTCGGGCTCAAAAACGCAGGCGCAACCTACCAGCGCATGATGCAAAACTGTCTACAAGAACAGATAGGACGCAATGTTCAGGTCTACGTCGACGACATCGTCATCAAGACTGAAAAGGAGGACACATTAATCAGTGATCTACAGGAGACATTCAAGAATCTCAATCGATACAACATCAAGCTTAACCCAAAGAAATGCACCTTCGGTGTCCCAGCTGGACAACTCTTGGGTTATTTGATATCTGCACGTGGAATCGAAGCAGACCCAGAAAAGATACAAGCTATACTCACAATGAAGAGACCTACCAAACTCCATGAGGTACAGCAGCTAGCTGGTCGAGTAGCAGCACTCAGTCGATTCATCAGCAAACTAGGCGAAAAAGCACTTCCATTTTACAAATTGATGAAGAAAGCAGACAAGTTCGAGTGGACGGATGAAGCTGAAGCAGCTTTCCTCGAACTCAAAAAGATGCTCACAAGTCCGCCAATCCTCGTAGCACCTAAGGAAAATGAGCCACTCTACCTATACATCTCAGCCACCAATCGAGTGGTCAGCACCGTGCTGGTGGTTGACCGCATGGAAGAAGGACATAGTCAAAGCATACAGAGGCCAGTATATTACGTAAGTGAAGTTCTTTCCCCGTCCAAACAGCGGTACCCGCAATATCAGAAATTGGCGTACGCCGTATTTATGACATCAAGAAAGCTGGCGCACTACTTCACAGAACACCCGATAACGGTGGTCAATAAATCAGCGATTGGAGACGTCCTCACAAACCCCAACGCAACGGGGCGAGTAGCAAAATGGCTCATCGAGCTGGGACCACTAGGAATCAAGTACGAACACCCGAAAGCCATCAAATCACAAGTCCTACCCGATTTTCACACCGAGTGGGTAGAAGCTCAATTGCCAGGGGTACCTGACGTATCAAATTCCTGGACCATGTATTTCGATGGATCCAAAAAGAATGAAGGAGCAGGAGCGGGCGTCATACTCATATCACCAAAAGGCGACAAACTGCGCTATATCTTGCAAATGGGTTTCGAGTTCCCATCAAATAACGAGGCCGAATACGAAGGTCTAATCCATGGCATGCGCATGGCAAAAGCCATGGGATGCACTCGACTAATGATTTATGGCGACTCTAACTTAGTTGTGCAGCAAACAATGAAGGCCTGTGATGCAATCGCAGACAACATGATCGCTTATCGGGATTTGTACAACATAATGGAGGGCAGCTTCGATGGCTGCGAACTACGACACGTAGGGAGAGAAAGCAATGAAGAGGCTGACAAATTAGCCAACATTGCTTCCACAAAAGCACCAGTCCCGCCGGGTGTTTTCTTTGAACGAATAGAGCGTAGGTCAATCGACAAACGGCCATCGACCACGACAGCAGCTACAGACAAGAGCAAAGCGCCAAGCACAGAGGATCCTCCGATTGAGGTACTTCTCATTGAGCCAATATGGACTCAACCTTTTCTCGCATACATACTTCGCAATGAACTACCAGAAGATACAAACGAGGCCAGACGTCACTCGACGAGCAAAAGCATACACCATCATAAACGGTGAGTTGTACAAACGCAGCACCTCAGGTATGTTCCAAAGATGCATTGCACTCGAAGATGGCAAGGATCTCCTTCGGGACATTCATGCCGGTACTGCGGGCACCACGCGGGCAGTCGATCACTCGTAGCCAAAGCCTTCCGAGCAGGGTTTTACTGGCCTACAGCGCTAAGGGACGCAGAGGACATAGTCAAAAGATGTATTGGTTGCCAGAAGTTCGCTTCCAAGCCACATGCACCCGCATCGCGCTAAAAACCATACCATTAGCATGGCCTTTTGCCCAATGGGGACTTGACATGGTGGGACCACTGAAAAATCATCAAAAGGAGGTCATACTCACTTACTAGTGGCAGTCGACAAGTTCACCAAATGGATCGAAGCTATCCCCATCACAAGCTCAACAGCTTCTACGGCAGTTCGTTTCATACAATCGATCATGTATCGATTTGGAGTAATGGATAGCATCATAACTGATAATGGTACAAACTTCACGGCGGAAGAGTTCAAATCCTTTTGCAAGGAACAAAACATCAAACTAAACTACGCCTCTGTGGCACATCCACAATCCAATGGACAGGTCGAAAAGGCCAATGGACTCGTATGCAGTGGCATCAAAAAGAGACTCTTAGTACCACTCAAAAGGGCCGCGGGTGCATGGGTAGATGAACTCCATCAGTACTATGGAGCTTAAGGACCACCCCAAACGCCTCCACACAGTACACACCGTTCTTCATGGTCTATGGTGCGGAAGCAGTGTTACCATCCGACGTCAAGTTTAATGCACCACGGTGGAAGCATATGAAGAAAACGACGCGAACAAGGCACTCGAAGACGCAGCCGATTTGCTGGAAGAAGCACGCAATACGGCTTTGGCACGAACAGCCGTTTATCAACAAGACCTCCGCAACTACCATAGTCGTCGATTACGCACACGGTCCTTCATGGTGGGAGACTTGGTGCTGCGGGAGAAACAGAAGAAAGTCCATAAACTTGCATCACCATGGGAAGGACCTTACATCGTCACAGAAGTCATCGAAGGAGGAGCCTATCGATTGAAGAACGCAAAGACGGGCGAAGTAGCATCAAACCCATGGAACGTGGCGCACCTGCGTCGGTTCTATGCATAGATCTCTTAACCTCATATGTAATAGGCATAATGTCAAAGAACCAGCAAGTTTCAGACGCACTCTTTTCCCTTACCAGGGTACCTAAGGGACTGGAAGGTTTTAATGAGGCGGCTTGCTGGTCGAACACATATTTCGAATAAAGATACATGTTCCTCCATATTTCTCATATATGCCTTATTGTTTACCCCACTCAAACACTCGGGGGTTCGAGCATAAAACTCAAAAACCCCACTCGATATACTCGGGGGCTGGGTCAAGCATAAAACTCAAAAACCCCACTCGATATACTCGGGGGCTGGGTCAAGCATAAAAACTAAAAAAACCACTCGATATACTCGGGGGCTGGGTCAAGCAGAAAAACTAAAAAACCCCACTCGATATACTCGGGGGCTGGGTTAAAGAGAAAAACTCAAAAATCTCACTCGATAAACTCGGGACCTGGCACAAATCAAAAACACAGATGTGTTACCCGAGGACTGCCCCGATTATGCCACGATAAGTCGGGTCCAAAATAAAAAGGTGTCCTCTACTATCAAAACTCTGAAACATTGGGCTCACATAGGAAGGTCTTGTCAAAACAGCAAACGCAATCCTACGATGTCAAGAATGACGTCAGATGAGAAGACAGCACCCACGTTCGAGTAATGAGTTCAAGACTAAAATCGGCGTAAGATTCAAGACTACAATCGACAAAAGGATTCGACTGGCAAAGGTACTCCCATGGGAGCGTATCAAAAATTTCTTGCGATTGATCAAGAAGGAGCAAAATTATTGAGATTATCCTCTACTTCAAACAAAATAAAGCATAATCTCGGGGGCTACTCCCATGGGAGCACTGACGCGCTCCCATAGATTTCAAAGGCAAAATATTTTGATTGACAAAAAGCAGTATAGAAGGATGATTCGAGATTGTCCTCTATTGCAAGACAATAAACCACAATCTCGGGGCTACTCCCATGGGAGCGCTGTCGCGCTCCCATAGATTCTCAAAAGAAGGTAAGAAATTCACTCGACTTCAGACTCGATTAAAGGCATTAAAGTACTTCGAAATCTTAGAATCATACTTCATAAATTCCCGGACTACGCCAATCGCGGACGTTTCGGATGCTGCGTACGCATATGCAAAGGTAAGACCCGCTGAGCAATCGAGCTGGGCCGAGGGACGCTCCAACAGTGTTTTCCTTTGAATTTTTCCGTGTCAACAGACATGATGAAAATCCTGACGGACGCGTTAGGTATCAAAAGTTAAACTACAGAACGAATCAGTAAGACCTACAACGGCCTGAGTCGAGTCTGTCCAGTATGTACCAGCTTCGAGTCTGGGGACTTGAACCTGATTGAAGGCTAGTATGGTTTCGCCCAAATGTGCGGTTAACTGAGCTCGATTTTTGAGTAAATCAGGCCTACTATGTCAATATCCCTAGGCAAAAGTTTCAAAAGTGTTCCAGCTTCGAGTCCGAGGACTCGAACCTGATTGAAGGCTAGTATGGTTTCGCCCAAATGTGCGGTTAACTGAGCTCGATTTTCGAGTGAATCAGGCCTGCTATGTCAATATCCCTAGGCAAAAGCTTCAAAAGTGTTCCAGCTTCGAGTCCGGGGACTCGAACCTGATTGAAGGCTAGTATGGTTTCGCCCAAATGTGCGGTTAACTGAGCTCGATTTTCGAGTGAATCAGGCCTACTATGTTAATATCCCTAGGCAAAATCTTTCGACTGCGTTCCAGGCTCGAGTCCGGGGACTCGAGTCTGACTGAAGGCTAGTATGGTTTCGCCCAAATGTGCGGTTAACTGATCTCAATTTTCGAGTGAATCAGGCCTACTATGTCAATATCCCTAGGCAAAATCTTTCGACTGCGTTCCAGGCTCGAGTCCGGGGACTCGAGTCTGACTGAAGACTAGTAAGGTTTTGCTCAAGTAAGTAGTTAACTGAGCTCGATATTCGGGTAAATTAGGCCTACTATGTCAATATCTCTTGGTTAGCATACACATAAAATCAAAACAAATTAGAGCTTGAAGAACTACGTCGGGTCAGAAGAACAAGTTCAGAAGACTATGACGTGCACGATGAAGGGAGCACATGCTCGATTCTTCGAGTCAAGCAAGTACTCGGGGGCTAATGATGAGGTTAGGGGTACCTGGTGCACATAATGATCAAAGAAGCCCAAGGATTAATCGAAGCCCACGAAGGAAGGCCCGAGACGAAGAGTACTTTCCAAGTTAGATTAAGTTATAGTCGGTTAAGACTTTCCATACATGTAACCTTGGTCGGTTATGTTTCCCGAGACCCAGCCTCCTATATAAAGGCTGGGAGGGTGATCGATCAAGGGGAGAAGGGATCCATAGCCACCAAAAACCTCGACAAGATCAACAGCTCGTCGAACCCTTGTAACCACCATATTCATACCATAAACACAGACAAACAGGAAGTAGGGTTTACCTCACTCGAGGGCCCTGAACCTGGGTAAATCCAGCTTGTCAGCCGTCGATTCCACCGATACTACGCGTTCTCTGCCACACAATCAACCCTAGGTATAGCAACCATGGGAATTGACGAGGGCACAATTCGACAGTTCACTTTGCCCCGTACGTGAAATGCTATTTAATTTCCTAGCGCGCACAGGTGGTTCGTGGCAAAGGCGGACCCCAGGCTACCAGGGCCACGGCTCGGGGCGTAGGAATATAGGCAAGCCTATATTTTAGATATGGCCTGGGGCGCAGCCCAGCCCAGCAGGGCAAGAACGCCTAGTTGCAACTGCCTTCTGGTCGCGCTCGCTTCCGTGCTCGACTCCGTGCGAGAAGACAGAAACCTAGCAGAGCCGTCGGCCGCCGCCGCCACTCGCCGCGCCGACGCTTGTCCGGCCGCCGCGCCACCACTCCGCCCAGTCGCTCGCCGGCCTCCGCCGCCCACTCGCCCCGCAGCACCGCCACCGAGCGCCGCCAGTCTCCACCGCTCCACGCGAGACGCGATCACGCCGCCGAACCGAGGTAAAAATCCCCTTTTTTTTGCTCTGCCCCCAACTTTCCAAATCTTTTATTTCTCTTAGATAGACTAGTTTAGACTACATTGTTCTGTCTATGTAGCATGTAGGAGGTAATTTAGTAAATCTTGCTTCATTTTCAGTTTTCAGGGAGATAAGATGAGTAAAAGAAACAGGGAAGTGACAACTTATTTTCCAGTACAACCCAGAACTGCTCAATCCACGGCAGAGGGCCCTTCAACTCGAGCAAGTGATAATAATTCCCATGTTACAGCTGAACTTGGCCCTGGTGATATTGAATCAGACCCTGGTTTGAGAATACCTATTGAGGATTTGAATGCAGACATTAGAGATCTTGCTAGAAGGGAGTACATTAATAGGGGTCCTTGCCAACCAACTGATCATACATATGCACGAACATTGGTAGGAAAAGGCCACAAAAGCTTTCATGATTCTTGGTACAAGTATAATCGTGGCTGGCTATGCATATTAAAGAGGCCGATTGAGTTAGCATTGATTTTGCCAGTTACAACCGCAACCGCGGAACGGGCTTTTTCTGCAATGAGCATTATCAAGACTGCGTTGAGAAACAAGATGGGTGATGATTGGATGAATCATAGAATGATATGTTACATTGAGCGAGACGTATTTGTTACTATTGAAGAGTCAAAGATCATAGAGCGATTTCAAGGTTATCGTTCGTGCAAAGGCGTTTTACCTCGTCGTAGAAGTAAGTTTTCTTATTATGCATCGATTATTACTTATTTTACTTGTTGTTTTTGCACTGATTAGAATTTCAATTTTGTACTTGAAGGTTTAGTTATTGAAGATGTAGTCATAGAAGGCTCAGATCAACCAAATCCTTGATTTGGTACCATCTGTTGTATTATTTTTGCTATACATTGTCTTCTTTTATCGAATTGAATATCATGTTGCAACTCGTATTAGCTATCCAACTCAGTTTGCCTTCACGTATGCATTGAAAATTTGGTCATTTTTTGGATGATTTTTGTCCCTTAAGTTTTGGCCCGGGGCGTCAGCCATTCCTGGCTACGCCTCTGGTTCGTGGTGGCTGCCTATTTCCTTTTTTTCTTATCTGTTTAATTTATTTCTCTTACTTTTTCTTCCTTTACACGAGCATGGACAACGTGAGGTGTCCAACCATCTTTTTTCGCTTTGGCCTATTCCCTTTATTTTTGTTTTATGGAAACATGTAATTTATAACAAGAATAATTCTTAGGCCTGAGAGTTTATGCTCAATTTTTCTATTCCTTTATTTATGGACACATTTATTTTGTATGAAAATCATTTTTCCTAGACCAAATTTATTTTGATTTCTTTTTTGGGCTAGTGCTTTTTCAGGGAAAAATTGACGGCCCTAAGAGTTCATATTGCTCAACTTTTCTATTCCCTTTTTTACTACTCCCTTTATGCGCTAAACATAAAAAATATTTGGTATTTGCTTGCAAAAAAATACCTAGTATACATTTTCAATTCCCTTTTTGAGACAGTGATTTTTTAGGGTAAATAAATGGGTGGGGAATAGGAAAAGTCCACTTCCAACTAGTACAAAAAACTAGAATAGAAAAGAACTATCACTTCTTATTAGTATAAAAATAACAGAAAAATATAATTTTGACTACTATGAATTTTTATCAAAATAGATTCCAGATGAACATCAGTAATATCTAAAGATAAAGAAAATATAATTACGAAATGATAACTATGATGGCGCTAAATATAAAAATAACGTGTATGCTAAAAAAGTAAAATATATACATACTATGTATTTATTTTAGGGCTTTGGGTTCATTGTTTAGTCCTCGACATAATATTTGGAGTAGCTTGAATTCTCTTATATCTTGTAAGTTCTTTGCTCACAAAAAGTAGGAGTATTTTGTATCCTCATATTGCGGAACACATCTGATGTTTTTTCTCTACTTAATCTAAAGAAGTGAGCTCAGCTCACCTGGTTAGGGAAGTGGATGTACAACCCAGTCACCCAGGTTCAAGTCCTCACGGACGCAGATTTTGGTTCTTATTATTTCAAAAAAAAAAAACGTGGTAGGGGCTTCCCCTACCTCATTCCTTTCAAAAAAATATAGAAGTACAGTCACATTGCTAGGCTGAGGTCCTTCACCTTAAACGTGCAGTACCCAATCCAGGCGAATTAACAGTGCTTGTTCGTGGAATACCAAAGAAAACAAAAGAATCCTACCGTAGTGATGTTGATTATAAAAATTACGATTGTTCGTGGGAAATCACGATGCTTCTGCCATGAGACTATTATTAGAAGACCACAAAATTCACTTAAAATACTTTCTCATAGCAACTTGTATTTTAAAAATTAATTTTCCACGGTTGTTGCAACCTATGGCTCGTGATCAAACTATGTTCAGTCTGTGGGTATAGCCTTGGGAACTCGTGTTATGTTTTTGGTTATATCTTAATAGTTCAATTTTGGTAAAAAAAATTCTAGATATTTGGTAATCTTCCTCTCAATTTTACCATTGGTAATTTGTTTGCTATTTGTTTGGTAATCTTTGACTAGCTTTCTAGATTCGGTAACTTTTTTGCTATATAGTTGGTAACATCATGCTAGTTTAGTCTTGGTAACTCATCTATTATGTACTTGGTATCTTAATAGTGTTGGGTTACGCAACGGAAACTTAAAAAATTTCGTTTACCAAATACGCAACAGCTCAAGATCTATACTATTAAGATATGCAACACCCCATAATTGTAGATCTAGAAAACTTACTACAACCGTTGCGGAAGATCTTGTTGTAGTCGAAGTAGATGTCGGTGAAGTCTGATGAATAATCTCACGTCCACGCTGGGAGGTGAGATTGCCTTTCGATTCTTGTTGTCGAGGGACTACTCGCGCAGCCCCGCTCTAGCAGTATCCACACGTACACCACGCCAAACAGTCAGCGTTTCACCGTCCAGAGCTACTTGCAACCGATGAAGAGAGACTGCCTTGCGGCATAGTTTTAGTGGTTGATCTAATCAAACTTGATTAGAGCAATATGAGATTAAAGAGATCTAATTCTCAACACATGAGATCTATTAGAGAGAGAGATTAGAACAATGTATAATTAGAGCACCGTCTAATTAGAGCATCCTCTAATTGCAAAATATCAAGAGAGACGAACTTGTGCAAACTTGATTGGATTGGATTATCTCAACCCATGGGGTTGGTGGTGTTTATATAGGTGGCCAAAGGGGAGGGTGCTTGGGAAAGGGGAAAGGACTCCTAGTCCAACTAGGTTTGGGATGGGGAGTTGGAGTCCAACTCCAACTCTCCTCTCCTTCCTCTTTCCTTGCACCGATCGATCCGGGTGGGGCCCGGTCTGAACCGACCCTGGGTGGGCCCGGTCCGCCGCCCGCGTCGCTCGCCCGCGTCGACCCACCCGCGTCCGCCCGGCCCACATGGACGCCTCGTCCGCCTGCCCCCGCCTGCGTCCGCCACCGCCTAGCGGTTGTGCGGCAGCCATGTGGGCCCTAGGGCCCATGTGGTATAGATGCTATATATACCACTATGTTTTTAGGTTGGTAATTTGTGGTATAGATGTTTGGTAACATTTTAGTTAGTCCTAGGATCAGTAACTTGCTTGCTATATACTTGGTATCATCATGTACTAGTTTTTAGGTTGGTAACTTGTGCTCTAGATGCTTGGTAACACTTTAAATTAGCTCTAAGATTGGTAACTTGCTTGCTATGTATTTCGTATCATCATGTACTAGTTTTAGGTTGGTAATTCGTTCTCTAGATGCTTTGTAACACTTAAGCTATTTATAGGATCAGTAACATGCTTGCTTTTGTACTTGGTATCACCATGTTCTTGTTTTTAGGTTGGTAACTCATGCTCTAGATGCTCGGTAACTCTTTAGTTAGTATTAGGATCGATAACTTGCTTGCTAGGTACTTGGTATCATCATGTACTACTATTTAGGTTGGTAACTCGTGATCTATATGCTCGGTAACTATTTAGTTAGTCCTAGGATTGATAACTTGCTTGCTAGGTACTTGGTATCATCATGTACTAGTATTCAGGTTGGTAACTCGTGCTCTATATGCTTGGTAACACTTTAGTTTGTTCTAGGATTGGTAACTTGTTTGGTAGGTATTTGATATCATCATGGACTAGTTTTTAGTTTGGTAATTCGTGCACTAGATGGTTGGTAACACTTTAGTTAGTCCTACGACCGGTAACTCGTTTGCTATGTGCTTGGTATTATCATCTACTAGTTTTCAGGTTGGTAATTCATGCTCTATTTGCTCGGTAACACTTTAGTTAATCCTAGGATCGGTAACTCGCTGGCTATGAGGTTGGTATCATCATGCACTAGTTTTTAAATTGGTAATTCGTGCGCTATATGCTCGGTAACACTTTGGTTTAGTTCTAGGATCGGTAACTTGCTTGCTATGTGCTTGATATCATCATTTACTAGTAAGGATGTCATAAATATCGATAAAAAATGCATATAATTTTGAGGACCAAGGAGGCTCTCTTGCCGCTTGTCGTGGGTTTGTCACGTCAGGTGTCATAGATGACTTCGTAGGTGTGGGATTGTGCAAGTCGAACGTCTCCGAGCTATGGATCGCAGGGCACGAGGAAGACAATGTTTTTTACCCAGGTTCGGCCCCTCAATGTGAGGTAAAGACCTACGTCCTGCCTATCCTAGATTGGTATTGATATGAATATGGTGTTACAATGGAGTTGGCGATCGATGTGTCGAGTCGCGTGTCTCTGGATGTATGAGAGCATGTCCTCGTCTAAGTCATGCGAGTCCTCTTTATATAACTAGAGGCTCGTCAGGTTACAATGGTATTACTTGGAGACTACTCTTCGTGCCTTCCAAGTTAAGTTAAACACCGACCTTCTGGATCCTTCTATTGGCAGGCCATAATCTTAGGCCGGCCCATCTTCTTGTCAGCCCATCTATAGTGCGACCGTAAAATAAGTCGCGCTTTATCTGGATGAGTCGCGGGATTATTATTCCCCCGACATTAGCCCCGAGCTTCCGGGTGATTCGTAGAGTCAGGCGGAAGATCTTGACTTGATGATGATGATATTGTCAGCTTGCGTATGTAGAGCTTGGCGACTTGCTGATGTTGAGCTTGGCGACTCATTGATGATAAGTCGCAAGCATTGCGGCTTATAGAGCCGTTGCGTTGAACACTTCTGTCTGGTCGCATTGAAGCTGCAGAGCCGCGATAAGTTCTCCACTGAATTTATATAAGATGTCAGTGAAGCCTTCGGTGAAAACCACCTTTGATTCTTGGATGTGAGACTGAGCTGAAATCATAAGAATAATAATTTATGAGCATCAAGATATATTAGCCAAATGTGAATAAGGTGCTGAGTCATAGACATCAAAGCAAACACTCATATGCATAAATAAGCTGACCAAAAGTATAATAAGCTGTCAAGTTATCATGACGAGCCATCTGAACGCATGTTGAAACATGGCGGCTCAAGGGCATATAGCCACTGACTGAATTTAAAAATTTGCGAGTCGCTAATTTGACTCGCAGATGGATATATATATTTCCATGCGCTGCAAAAAATGAGACCTGCATATACACATGGTATATTAATTTATTAGAAACCACCAGATGCCGGTGGGTGGATGTGTAGCCCCCGAGGGCCGGGTTGCATGCTTGATCATGCTGCTCGGGACTTAAAAATATCTCAATTTAGACAAAAACTTAATTGTCCTAGCCCCCGAGCGTTAAGCAGGCATGCTTTTGTCATCCTGCTTGATGTCATATCCTGCAATAATTTGAGCAAAAATGTTGCTTTCAAGATAATAATGATATTTGGAGTAGAGCAAAATTGCTTATAAACTCCGAACTGTGAAGTATTAGTCGAGCAGCTAGGTAAAAAGATAATCCCAGTCAAGACTCTAGATATAAATTAAAGAATCATCCTTAAAAATTCCACTTGATGTGGCTGAAAATAAATAAATGATGGTGGCTTTATCAGCCGATGTCAGGAGATAAGTATCTCAATCGTAAAAAATCTGGTCGTGCCAATTCAAACTCATATGACCGAGTTATAGGTTCCTGTTAAATCAAAAGGCAAAGCCAAAGCCCCCGAGGAAGCAATGATAATAACTTGATGATAATATGTTAGCCTTGACGGCTGATAATAATGATAAAATATTAGTACTCCGCATGATAGCATATGGTACCCTGCATGATAGCAAATTATAATCTGCATGATACCAAATGGTATGTCGCATGATAGCATGTTGTAATCTGTATGATAGCAAATGGTATGTCGCATGATAGCATGTTGTAATCTGCATGGTAGCAAATGGTTGCATAATAGCAACTTAGTTGCATGATAGCAACTGGTAAGATGCATGATAGCATATGGTACTTGACTCAGTATTTCCCAGATCTAATGTGTGTTCAAGGTCGAGAACGGCCATGATAGGCAGCCATGATAGGCATTCAGACTCGATTGACGCCACACGCGAATACTTTAGTCCTTCTGAATTATCTCTATTACCATTAAGTAGGTCTTCGCGCGGCTCAGTATTTCCCAGGTAAAAACGCGTGTTCAGGGTCGACAGCGGCCATGATAGGCAATCAAGCTCGATTGACGCCGCGCCCCAGTACTTTGGCCTCATAGTGCAAAGATATTTCTGACTTAAGGCGAGTATAACCAGGATTATTGCTTTTATCGGTTGCAATAGCCGTGACGAGCTCTAATTAGATTTGATGATAACCAGCTCTGATTAGCTGTAAATGTGGTACAACGAGTCACCTGTTTTAACTTAAATATTGATAAGATAATGATTCATTAATGACTCATAAACTGATGTAATGATGAGCTGTTTGCGACTCATAAAATGATATGGGGGTAAATCGCTATGCGACTCATAAATTGATATGACAATAAGTCGATGATGATTAATAAAATGATACGATGATAAATCATGAAATGACATATATAATGATAAGTCATGGACTGATGCAAAGATAAATCATTAAATGATATAGCGAGTGCTCAAATACAAACACTTGAACATGTAATGGTGATCTTTATAGGTGCAAATAAATTTATTATCATGCGATAGTGCAAGCTGTAGAGAGCAAGACTTTGATAAACATAATGTGGGTTATGGGAACTCTAATTTGATAAATGTATTGCGGGTTGCAAGAAACCCAACTTTTAGAAGTGGATATAATTAAGTCTCAAAAACTAATATGATAAAGTCTGCGACATGATATATTGTGAATCATAGGGGCATTGATGATAATGCTCATAAAATAGATATGCAGCCCCCGAAGGTGAACTTAATCTTATTGATAAAAGTAAAAATGCTGCGAAAGTTGAGCATGATAGCGACTTATCTTGTTTTTGTTCTCCTGACGTTGATGACGTGGTATGATCCGCGACCGTAGACGTTGGTTCATTGAAGATGAACTACCGCCATGGTATTTGAAATCAAACACGGCTAGCCGGCGGAGCGTAGCAAGATGTAGTTATCCGTGGTGGAAGTGAAGTCAACCATGCCGCAAGAGCGAAAGTCACAGTCCGTCGCGGGATCAAAGTTGGCCGTGTTGGGGTGAGATCCACTATGTTCGCGGTGATGAGCCGCGGCGAACTAAGAGTCGCCTGTCATGAGTCAGCAATGGTTACGCTGATATTTGGAGTCGCACTGATAACTTGAGCCGACCACACCCTTTGTACTCCTTCTTTTGGATCAATTAGCACTTATTCTTTCCTTTGGTGGAACGCCGAACGTCTGGAGGAGGCTTTGATGAGCCTTTGAGCCTGCTACCACTCCATAACCATTTTAGACTTCAATTTATTCTGACCGCTGAACCGCAACTTCTGCTGATGGCGCTCAAGGAGCATGTTGATGAATCTTGATTTGATCAGCTTGTGCGGGTAATGCTGATGTTGACCGCCACACATGTGTTGTAGAGCAAGACGCGGACCGTTGCCAAAATAAGCTAATCTGGAGCCAACGCGTCGAGCCAGACGTACTTCTCGGTCCAGGTCGTCGAACTGTTTGATTTGTCTTTGATTCGCCAGGCTGCGTGACTGAAGTCGATTGTGATTTCGAAAGTCGGCGACGGTCTTTTTATACTTTCCTTTTCAGCTGACCGCTCCATTACTTTTCTTCTTTCTTTTGTAGCTTTTCGAGCATACACTAGATGGCATCTAGCACAGCTTTTGGAAACCGTGCTACACGACTGCACATGGATTGATCCACGTGGGTGCTATTCCTTTTGCTTGAGCTTCGACATGCATTGAGTCGCCAGCCTTTCCTTCTTTTGCGCGGCTCGTGGCCTGTGGCACCTGCTGTGTTTTGTTTTCCTTGGAATCTGAACCGGATTGCTGGACCTGTTTGATCTGGTTAACAGCACACGAGGACGACATCGACGTCGAGCCCCCATGACAAATTTTTGCTTGATCCGGCTTTATCTGGTCAGCCGCCGGCGACGGAATCGTTGACAGCAAGCCCTGGGCGCTGGTCTGTAGAGAGTTTTGCGAGTTATCCTTGGCATATTCGCGACAAGTCTTCCCCGGCGTAGTTGATGTTGTAGCCAGCAGCGCAATGGTTTGGAGTTGATTGCGTCGCAGTTTTGGAAATCCACGAAATCGGTTTCGAACTAGTTTCGTGGTTGGATTCGCGAACTTGTCTAGGTCTGAAACTTGCTGCAATGTTTGAGTCGTTGACGGAGATCTAACCGTTGTAATTGTCTCAAATTTCTTGGAGGTCTTCGGGATTGTATTCCGCAATGTTTCACCGGAGGGATCTTCGAATCGATGTCCGAGTCGACCTTTATAATTATTTTCCCAAAGTCGCACGGAGTTCCGTCAGCTTTCGACAGGGCTTGAGTGTTTGAGTCGCCCACGGAGATCTAACCGTTGGAATCCGATGCGCTTTGGACAGCTGATAGAAAACTCGATTTCGCATCTTTTCACCGAAGGGATCGTTGAGCTGAGTTTCGGGCCGCCGCCGGTGATGTTCGCCATACGGGCAATGCTGCTGTCCTGTAACCCGCGCGTGAGGGGCGTTGTCGAAGTCGAGCCCTGAATCGCGCGGTCGAATTTCTCCATGCTTTCTACTCGAGCTTGAGGTAGATCTTGATGTAGATGTTGATACCGCCGAATCGTTTAGACCGGCGCGATGTCGAAGTTGCCGAGTTCGAATCGACGACGAGATCCTCCGTCCCTGGCACAGATCCATCGTGGAACATGACGCTCTTGACCACAGGCCCCACGGTGGGCGCCAACTGTCGTGGGTTTGTCACGTCAGGTGTCATAGATGACTTCGTAGGTATGGGATTGTGCAAGTCGAACGTCTCTGAGCTATGGATCGCAGGACACGAGGAAGATAATGTTTTTTACCCAGGTTCGGCCCCTCAATGTGAGGTAAAGACCTACGTCCTGCCTATCCTAGATTGGTATTGATATGAATATGGTGTTACAATGGAGTTGGCGATCGATGTGTCAAGTCGTGTGTCTCTGGATGTATGAGAGCCTGTCCTCATCTAAGTCCCGCGAGTCCTCTTTATATAACCAGAGGCTCGTCAGGTTACAATGGTATTACTAGGAGACTACTCTTCGTGCCTTCAAAGTTAAGTTAAACACCGACCTTCTGGATCCTTCTATTGGCAGGCCATAATCTTAGGCCGGCCCATCTTCTTGTCAGCCCATCTATAGTGCGACCGTAAAATAAGTCACGCTTTATCTGGATGAGTCGCGGGATTATTATTCCCCCGACACCGCCGCCTCCACCTTGAGCACCTGAAACAAGGGCTAGATGGAGGGATCCATCCCGCCGCCATCTGTCGGCCGCCGGCACCACCACGGTGCCCAGCAGCTGGAGTCATCATGCACCCGTGCAGCCTGCTGCCGGGGCACGAGTTACAAGCCTGCCCGAGCCCATTTGTGTCCAAACTGGCCCGTCGCTCGCCGCCGCCACTTCAGGGAGCGCCTTCGCCGCGAAGAGTCTGGTCACCTCCATCGCTGTCGACTGCGCCCTCCATCGGGATCCCGTGACTCCTCACCGTCGCATCACCGCCAGACCACGCACCGCCGTCGCCGGAACTACGCCTGGCCGCCGCACGGACAGAGAACGCCCGCCGTCGCCATCACTGGCACTGCCAGGGCTTTGCCCGGCGGTACCTCAGGCAGCGGTGAGGAGGAGGGGGCGAGTAGGGAGGGGCCGAGGCCGGCGGCGCGGTCGTCGCCGAGTCGCCTAGGGCAGACGACGCGGGGGTCAGTTTTTTTGCTCCAGGCAACTATTACGCCTAGACCCAAGTCGTCTAGCGAATTTTATGTTTCATAGGTACTTTGGTAACATTTTTTTGCTAAGTTACACTAGTTGAAAGCGGTAGTTCATTTTATTCGACATTTTTTGTACTAGTATGAAGTTGTTTATTGGTACCTCCCACCCTTTTTTTCACCCTAAAATATCACTGCCCAAAAAGGGAATTGATAAGTTACACCAGTTGAAAGTGGTAGTTCATTTGATTAAACATTTTCTGTACTAGTATGAAGTGGGTTATTGCTACCTTCCGCCCTTTTTTTTACCCTAAAATATCACTGCCCAAAAAGGGAATTGATAAATTGTTTGTTTTCTGGTATAACAGAAAGTGACCAAAAAAGGGAATAGCAAATATCTATCTATCTATCTCTATATTATAATATACGTAACTGCCGTGATGGTACGTTCGGGGCTTCGGGCGCTCCGTGGCCATGGTACGTCGCAAATACCGGTTCACTTTCCCTCACCTTATCCTTTTCTCTCGATTGTGGTGGCGCTGGGGAAAGAGGAACGAATCAGGCCAGATTCCAGCCAGCCGGAGCCTGGAGGGCGCGGGTATGAAGGTGGCCACGCGCAAGGAGGCCGACGGCCGCCACGTACGGGGAGTTTCTCCTCACCGACATCTCTCCTCACATCATCCGCGACCACGGTGGCCGTACCCGGGTTCTTCTAGCTCATCTACGATGTGGCCGGGAGGGCGGCGATTTGATGCAGCCAGGACCTCAAATTCACCTCTCTGGATGATGTGCTGGCCCGAATTCGTGCCGCATCACGCGCCAGAGACGGAGGATTCCTCGCAGGTTGTGGCTTGCCGGCTGGACTTGGGGCCTTGGTGGTGTGCATCACGTTCTACTCCAAGCTATAGCTCTCGAGCGAAGCCATCTGGGCAGGTGGCGCGCACAATGCTCGCCTGCAGGAAGCTCTTCTGGTCTGTTAAGTCCAGCCTGCCGTGGCCGGTTGAGAAGCTGGACCGGGTAGTCGGACTTGATGGGGACGATGTAGAGGATTGCGGCCTGGACCGTGCCCGTTCACGCGGCGACCTGATCGACGGCGGCAGCACGATGGAACGCGCCACACGAGGTCGATGTTGCGCTTGGCTGCGACTGGGACGCCAACGGCAACAGCAGAGAGCTAGCCATAAGGTCAGCGCCGCTGCGTTGTAAGGGCCGGCGTTGGAGGATCAGCACCACGTGTTTGGCAAGCTGAGCGGTCAGCCTGAAAGGTTGTTTGTGTCTTGAGCCTGAAAGCCTGAACCGATTGTCTATGCATTTCAAAATTTGTATCTGTTGTTTTGATTGTAGAAAATGAGGAATGCATTCAGAAACCGGAAGTAGGTCAGTGCATGCATGTTTTATTATTTGCGTGTGTAAAATACATGATACATCTCCTAGCTTTCTCTTATTTCTGGATCACAGAAAAATATATGTTCTCAGCAAATATATGTTAGACATGGGAGAAGTTTAATAAGTGTTAGATATGGGAGAAGTTTAATAAGGGGATATTGTTATTTTAAATCTTATTTTCTCATATATACACCATGTTTGTTTTCTTTGCCCAAATATAGTTAATATTTTATTAAGATTTTGCACAACGATCGATCTTGACATTATCAACAACTATAATTTTTACGATTTTGTTGGAACTTTTAAATATTGGTTTTAAATTATTCCAATTTCGAGCTCCATGGAGCTTGGCCTCCAAAACGCCACTCTTGGTTTGTTGTCGTCGAAAGTAAGCAGGGAAAAACAGAGTAACTGCACTATGCGCATATTTGTTAAAAAGGATATTTAATATTTTAACATCTCACTATATACGAGGACCATTTCTTTGATTCGAACTTCAAAAAATTAGGCAAAAATAAAAGGGAGATAAAATTTGTACTTTTCGTTGTACAAATAAAAATCACATGCCGTCGTGACATTTTTATATCCCGTGGCTGCGCACGGGCACTTAAGTTATTCGGTGTGCAAAATAAATCATAGCCCGTAGCAAACGCACGGGCATTTTGCTAGTTTTTCAAAATACGTACAAACAGTTGGCGTATAAAGGGAATTTTTGAATTCAGCATCGCATACAATCAACTAGCCTCGTGCACGATCCTACCTCTTTTCACGTTAACTGCATGCATGTGCACCCTATGTTCGTACATGAAGCTGTCGCGAAGCTAAAAGGCTGAATTTTAATGAATTTTCTGGAGAACAATCTTTCCCAGACAGCTGAAAGAATGATGGAAAATAGTAAAGATATTTACTTTGAATCATGCATATACTATTTCATATGCAGAATTTCTCACCAAGGGCACGGCGCGTCCGCGCAGAATTCAACTAGTCATCTTTAATGTACCTGCACAATATCTGCAAACTCCAGTGCTGTTCCGGATGCTAAGCAATCTACAATTATGGAGCCTTCTTGAGGCGCAGATTTACAAATTACTTCAGTGTCTCTGCATACATAAAGCCAATATGTTTGTCATCATCAGTTAAGAATCAAGTATTGAAAACAAAACTGTTAAAGAACATTGTTGGTTAGCAATCTTATTGGGGCTGTCGGAATCGTGCGAGCGATCGCTAGCGATCACACGTGTGAAAGCTAGCCACGCCCAAGAAGTTGTACTTTGGACAAGCGCTGACGGGTTCCACAAGGGCATGTTCAACTCTGAGCGCTTGTTCGGATGCTTAGGCGAACAAAAATAAGGAAACTAACCCTGGAGGCTGGAGTCCACGTCTCCAACGGAAGGCTCCAGTTTCACGCGCTTGTTATTCCAACGACTCAGGTCCGATTTTTCTGCCGCTAGCCAAATCATAAGGAAACGGCCGGTGCACCTATTTGATCACAAGGGCTAGCTAGCTAGTACTAGCTAGCTAGCAACGTCTCGTACCCGTCTAGGGTTTTATCGCTACGGCGACTACCGAGGCGATCCCCACGATCGCATCATCTCCGACCGAATTTCGCCCTCGATCTTGATTGAGGGGAGTTCACCATTGCAAGCCAGGATTTGCATTCCTCTAGGGTGGATGGTAGTGGAGGGAAGGAGAGGGCTCCGCCCGCAAGGGAGGAGTCGGAGGATGGAAAACGAGCCGCAGCGGGGAGCGGGTCCCAGGGATCCGATCTCCATGAGAGATTGAAACAGATGAACCTTCGAGAGGAGGAGGAAGAAGATGTAGTCCTGGAAGAGGATATCGCAGAACTGGAGCAAGATGCAGAGTTCATGGCGGTGGCTAGGGTTCATACTTCAAGGACCTTCAGTCATAGCGCGTTTTTTGGCTAGATGAGAGCTGCATGGAACCTAGCCCAAGCTGTGGAATTTAGGGCAATAGAGGACAACCTTTTCTCTGTTCAGATGTCTTGCCTGGTGGATTGGGAACGGGTAATGGAAGATGGACCTTGGATTTTCCGAGGGTGTCCAGTACTTTTCGCCAAGTATTATGGTTGGTCTAGTGTCGATGAGATTGAACTCTTCAAGTTTCAAGCCTGGGTTCGTGTGATGGGTTTGAGTGAGAAGATGAGATCTGCGAGCATTGCTGGACAGCTTGCTAGGCGTGCGGGGGAGGTGGTACGTGTGGATGATAAATCAGTAAAAGGACAAGGAGGTGGTATCCGAGTACGAGTAACACTGGATGTGCGGAAGCCATTATCGAGATGTGCTAGCATGACTATTCGCACAAAGAAGGTCCTTTTCCCTTTCGAATATGAGAAGATGCCAGTGTTCTGCAGAGTATGTGGCATGGTGGGTCATGTGACGAAAGAACATGGTACTGGGGTTCATGATCCAAGGGATATAGTTTACCTAGCCAATTTAATTGCGCTGAAGTTTAGGAGGGAGGAGAATTGGCAAGGCCAGGGTGGAGGTAGAGGTGGACGTTCAGGGCGCGGACGAGGTGGTAGGGATGGTGGCCGTGGCTCGCATATGCCCACGGATCAGTGGGAAGATGAGGAACTAAATGACACAGCTTCGAGCCCTGTTAAGCCTGCGGGCTCCCATGGCAATGCAGGTTCGAACAAACGTCGACTGGATTTTAATGCTGAAAAGGCTGTTGGGCGTGTTAACCCGCCACTGATGTTGACGAATGGACCGATGGAAGGCATTGAAGGAGTTGTTCAAGAAGAGAAAGAAGAGCACGATGATTTAAATGACAACTCTTCACAAGACAGTAAGCGACAGAAATCGAGTGAAGCAAACATAATGGACTTGGCAAAACCGGCGGGCTCCGAGACGGAGCACCGCCAGGCCTAATGGATTCCTTCATCTGGAACTCCCGGGGGGAACCGCCGGACAGTTCGTGAGGTACAAGGTCTGTGCCAAAAGTGTAACCCCGGTCTCGTTTTTCTTTGTGAAACGAGGCAAACTGAGGAGAGAATGAAAGTGATGCGTGAAAGGCTGGGTTTGAAGGGTTTTGTAGGAGTTGGAAGTGATGGAAGGAGCAGCGGCTTAGCGCTCTACTGGAATGAATCATTAACAATAGAAGTGTTGGGTGATGGTAGTAGATACATTGATGTGTTCATCAAGGAGGGACAAAATGCAGTACAGTGGAGAGCCACCTTCGTCTATGGTGAGCCGAGAGTGGAGAATCGCCACCTTATGTGGGACTTGTTAAGTAATTTGAGAACCACCTCGTCCCTGCCATGGGTGGTCGCTGGGGATTTTAATGAGGCGATGTGGCAGCATGAGCGTTGTTCAGCGTGCACTCGCCTAGAGAGTCAGATGGAGGCGTTTCGTGATGTGTTGGCGGCGTGCGAGCTGGCGGACCTCGGTTTCAGAGGGTTCCCATACACCTTTGATAACCGGCAGTAAGGAGATCGCAATGTGAAGGTGAGACTGGATAGGGTTTGTGCAGATATCGAATGGAGAGAGCTTTTTCCAATGGCAGAGGTGGAACACCTGGTGTCCTCACGATCAGATCATGTGACATTACTCCTTAAAATGGCGCAGAGGGATGCAGTTCCGATACGACATGGATTACGATATGAAATTATGTGGGAAAGGGACTCCACGTTGCCAGAAGCCATCTCAAATGCGTGGGAGAAAGCAAAGAAACATGGTCACTTAGGCGATGTTGCATGTTCGCTGAAGCAGGTGATGGGAGAATTGGTGTGTGGAGTAAGCAGAAGTTTGGGCACGTTCGGCGTGAGTTGGAGGCTCTACGGGAGGAGCTGGCTGAGTTAAATCAAACAAACGCTGATCGGAAAACTATACATGAGAAGATGGAGAGAATGGATGAGTGAAAGGATCGGTATGGCCACCTAGAGGGGGGGGGGGGGGTGAATAGGTGCTACTCAATTTTTAGCTCTTTTTTGAATTTAGGCTTGACACAAAGGTAAATTCTCTAGATATGCAACTATGGTGAAATTACCTATATGACAAGTTAACACTAGACTAAGCACGAAACAAGTAGGAGCTAGCGAGTAAGGAGTAACCGAATGGGAAGCATGCGGAGACAATGATGTATTCCCGAGTTCTTCCTTTTTAGGGGAGTACGTCTCGTTGGAGGGGTGCGAGTTTCAAACTCAAACGCCACAAATGGCCTCACCCTATTCTCCGATGAACCTTGCCCAAAAGCTCGGTTCACCTTCTACTATCGGAATCCTTCAAGGCGGAATCCGGAGCCCTTACAACAAACTTGAGGCTCAACCCACAAAAGGATTGGGGCTCCCAAGCACCACAACACCTGCTACACAAAAACAACAAGCAAGTAAGTACAACAAGATGCCTAGGTTCCAAAGATCAACAAGTTTGGGTGGAGGGATTGGGAGATCTAGTGATTCTTGAGCTTGCAATAATGGAGTACTTCAATTCTTGGCGAGCTCCCTTGCTGGAGGTAGGTGGAGGGGTTTTTATACCCCTCCAAGAAATGTAGACGTTGCAGACAGGGGAGTCGGATTATCCGATCCAAGTGAGCATCGGATAATCTGACTACCTCCAGACAGCCACAAAACAGGTTTCCTTAAGTCCTTAGCAGAATTCTCGAAAACCTTGGGAATCGGATAATTCAAGCAAGGGCTGGATCGGATTATCCGATTCACTTTCTTTGGCAGAAAGACAAGCTCTTTTCAACTTCCTTTTTGGCTTTGATGCAAAGATGTTTTAATCACCTAAGACCTGCATCACTTAATTCACATATTAAATCATCACTAGTGTTGTTGCCTAACACACAAAACACAAGGGATTAATAAATTTCCTTTCAATCTCCCCCTTTTTGGTGTTGGATGACAACACTAGGATTTGCAAGGAAAGCACAATATTGAATTACCTAGTTTCCAAAGGTTAAGACATGAGAAGCTCCCCCTAAATGTGTGCATATAATTAAAATGCATTGGAATACAAATGCAACACATATAGGTGTAGAGCAACTCCAAAAAGTAAGGAAGCTAGATAAGCACGAATATATATAAGACATAACAAGATAGGTTGAGCTTTGTAAGAGAGTATACCTTGTGCACAATAGAGTAGAGATAGACCATAGCACAATAATACAAGTCTCAACCATACAAGAAATCCATATGTCTCATAACTTAACACAAGTTCACAACAAAGTTTTCACAGAAAAGCAAACCACGAATAAGTTTAGCACAAATATGATAAATGGACACAAGCACAAGAAGAGTGATAAAAGCATATGCTTGTGCCCGAACCCATGCAAATCCCTCATGGAGACCTAATAGAACTAATTCTCCCCCTTTGGCATCGAAACGCCAAAAAGGGATAAGAGCGATGCTACGTCCCAAGTAGATCACTCGGACTCAGAGGCATCAACAGCATCAGCGTCATCATCACCATCGGTGTCCTCATACTCTACATCAGTGTCGTCATCATCATCATCATTGTGAGCAGGAACACGGGAAGGGCCTGCAGAAGCTGTCGTTTGGAGATGTGTTTCAAGCTGAGCCCACGGGAACTGAGAATTTGCATTCCACTGATTATAAGAAAGAGGAGCAGTCGCTAGAGGGTCCTTTGGAAGGCGGGGGAGCCGCTTGAGAATGTTCTCCTCCCTACAATAAGCTTCATATTGCCCACTCCGGATGTCATTGTTCATACAAAGGATGTTCCGCTGAAACCAATTTAGTTTCTTGATATGTGGTGCAAAGGAGTGAACAGGTGCCTGACTGGTGGCACCACTGCGTGCATCTCCCATGAAGGAACCTCTAGCAGGAGCAGCAGCAGAAGAAGATGTCTTGACCACAGATTTATTCTCATAAACCTTTTTGTAATTATGGGGCTGCATGGAATAGTTGCGGAAGTTGTGGTTCTTCAAAGTGTCCTTGATCAGCAGCATGATGTATGGAGCATATGGAATGGTGAGCCCACCAACCATAGAGTCAAACATCTCATGAAACATGAAATCCATCAAATCCACCTCAAAATCACTATCATGATCTTCATTCTCAACAATCTCTTTAGCAAGACAGAGCAGGTTGGCAAGAGGAGTGACAACATTGTCATTGTTACCTCCGCTGGGAGCAATAGTTGACCTAAGGATGGTCACAAGCTGATCATAGAGAGGCAGTAGGCCCTTATTCTTGCCAATAACTGCACCAGCACCATACATGTCCTTCAGCGTGTTCTTGTTGGGTCTCTCAATAGAATGCATACGGCGACCAACAGGAGGATGGCCGCGAAAAGAATAGCCAAGAATAGAAGCAAACCACACAAAAGAGGATGTACACTGAGTGCGGCCAGACATCCACTTCATGGTCTTGGGAATATCACCTTCGATCACCAAGGTGGAGAAAAACTGCAGGATAAGTGGCACATTGTAGGGACATTGTCGCTCCATGAGTGAAACCAGTCCCATATGTTCTAGCACATCTGCAGCTTGAGCAAAACTTGGCTTGGCCTTGATATCTTGCAGTTTGTAGGGCTGCATTGGACGAATAGGGTGATGAAAATTCAGATAGATGTCCTTGTATATATAGATCTGCTCCATGCACCAGAACTTTGGATCTTCAATATTTTCATCCCTTGTCATTTTGGCATACCAGTCATACTGATGAACTGTGGCATATTCAACCTTGGGCATGGTCTTGTAGTTGGGATGAGTTGCCTTGCCCTTCCTTGATTGTCTGGCAGTAGTGATCTTCACTTACTTTTTCTTGGCTGGCACTTGTTCTTCTCTAGCTGCCTCTCTTGCTTGCCTTCTTATCTCAGTTTCATCAACTCCAACCCCATCTTCATTTATAGGAAAGTGACGCTTGCGAGCATAGGTCTTCTTCGGAGGTCTACTCGAATCCCCTATGAGATAGAGCAATAGATGGGCAGCAGGGATAAGTACACACAAGTTACATAACAAGGAATGGTATAATGTACAATAGGAGAGTATCCCTGAGGTAAATCTACTAAGTCCTGGGCAAATCAAGGTGTTGCTAAAAAAACAAGTACATCGGATTATCCGATTCGGTCTGTATCGGAGTATCCGACTGTCGGATATTCCGACACGAAACTACTCGGATAATCCGATCTGGACATTGCAGCAACAAGATGATTTGAAACCTAGGTCTAACAGCAGATCTACAAAAGGAGTGCAGGCCTACTATTCACATTACCAATGGGATCCACTACCCTCGGCAAAAAATAACTTCTTATAAAGATCTAGGTGAAGAACACCTAGGAATTGAGAGAGAAGAAGTTACCCTCATCCATTGAGGAAAAAGCTTGGGGGATGGATTCCTGGGGTGGAGGAGCACCAAACCCGAACAGATCCAGAGTTGGGGACGGCCGGAGATGCCGGGGCTGCGTGGGGAGAGCAGGCGGCGGCACTGGAAGAGAGAGGAGGTCGGGGTGGAAGAAACGCTCGAGTGAGCCCTTCACCCTGACCCCTTCTCTGTTAGGAAGCGCGACAAACCGCCAGGTCGGATAATCTGATCTTGACTTGAATCGGATAGTCCGATAGTCGGATAATTCGAGCAGTCTGGATCGGATAATCCGATCGTCAGGATTTCCTTAGAAATTCTGGCCTGCTAAACCCTTTCTCCTCAGTTTCAAAACAAGACTTGTGTGCAAGATAGAATGTTTTTAAGGTAAGAAAGGCTTGGGATAAGAATGCCAAACTGTCATTGGTACTCCACACTCATGTTTGCAAGAATCGAACAAGGAAATGCCAAGTTGAGTGTATTTTCTATAAAACCAAGTGAGAGACATAAAAGTCAAATGATTTTCAATAAAATCGAAATAAGAACCAACTCCTCAAAAGGAGGAGGGCGGTGGCCTTGGCCACCATGTATGAGTATATGTGGTGTGACACCGCGAAGATATATCTTGGGTTCACTGCCACTATCGTCATTTAAGCTCACATTTTCATGAATTGAAAATAGAAAAGCAAATGAAATCTTACTATCGGCATAATGGGGGGAGGGATAGTCCAATGGATTAGGACCGCACTCCCCCTATGTCCATGCCTACACCTAAACACAATAGATAGTCAAGACATAGGTGTGTATGCAAAATAGTCAAGCCAAGCTCCTTGAATCCACGATATTTAGCTCATTCCTCAAATAGGTGAATCTTGCTTCATCAAGAGGCTTCGTGAATATATCGGCAAGTTGGTCTCTTGTGGGAACATGGCTAGCTCAATATCACCTCGGGCAACATGATCTCGAATGAAATGATGACGAATCTCAATATGCTTGGTTCTTGAATGTTGCACCGGGTTGTGGGCAATCTCGATAGCACTTGTATTGTCACATAAAAGAGGCACTTTGTCACAATTGACACCGTATTCCTTTAAAGTTTGCCTCATCCATAACAATTGGGTGCATGCACTTGCGGCCGCCACATACTCGGCTTCGGCGGTGGAGAGAGATATACAATTTTGCTTCTTGGAAGACCAACTCACCAAGGAACCACCAAGAAATTGGCAAGCCCCGGAAGTTGACTTCCTATCATCTTGATCACCGGCCCAATCCGAGTCCGTGTACCCACAAAGAGAGAAAACCTTGTCCTTAGGGTACCACAAACCAAACTTTGGGGTATGAATCAAATATCGAGGATTCTTTTGACCGCCACCATGTGGCTTTCTTTAGGAGCGGCTTGGTACCTTGCACACACCCCTACACTCAACACAATATCGGGTCTAGATGCACAAAGATAGAGCAAAGAACCAATCATGGAACGGTATACCTTTTGATCGACATCTATACCCTTTGGGTTAAGTTGTAGATGAACCTTTGTGTCCATTGGTGTGCGCTTCTCCTTGACACCAATCATATCAAACTTCTTGAGCATGTCTTGGATATATTTAGTTTGAGAGATGAAAGTCCCTCCCTCAATTGCTTGATCTCAAAACCAAGGAAGAACTTCAACTCTCCCATCATGGACATCTCAAACCTATCGGTCATAAGCTTTGAAAATTCATCATTGAAAGCTTTGTTAGTTGAGCCAAAGATAATATCGTCCACATAGACTTGGCATATGAAAAGCTCCCCTTTTACTCTCTTGGTAAAGAGAGTGGGATCGATTTGCCCAACCTCAAATCCACGGTCTACTAGAAGCTCTCTAAGGTGCTCATACCACGCACGTGGAGCTTGTTTAAGTCCATAGAGTGCCTTATCGAGCTTGTAGACATGGTTAGGGAGTTTGGGATCCTCAAAACCCGGTGGTTGCTTAACATATACTAATTCTTTAAGTGGACCATTTAGAAAAGCACTTTTCACATCCATTTGTTGCAAGATAAAATTATGATGAGATGCATATGCAAGGAGGATACGGATGGACTCAAGGCGAGCCACGGGAGCATAGGTCTCTCCAAAATCAATGCCTTCAACTTGAGAGTACCCTTGAGCCACCAATCTTGCCTTGTTCCTCACCACCATGCCATGTTCATCTTGCTTGTTCTTGAATATCCATTTAGTGCCTATAACATTGCGGCACTCCTTTGGCTTCTCAACTAGCTTCCACACCTTGTTGCGCTTGAAGTTATTGAGCTCTTCATGCATTGCATTCAACCAATCCGGATCTTCAATAGCTTCAAAGACTTTCTTTGGTTCCACCATGGATATGTGTGCTTGATGTTCACTAAAGTTTGCACATTGTCTTCTAGTCACAACCTTGCTCTTCAAATCACCAATAATATTTTCCAACAAGTGTTGTCTTCTTTCCATGGTCTTGACATTTCTTGCATGACGACGGGTGTCGATCTCCTCACGAGAGCTTGGAGGAATCTCTTGATCATCTTGATCATTTGTGTCCCCGTCTTGACCGGAATGATGACCTTGGTCTTCAATGTGCACACCTTCATCACTAGAAGGAGAGGATGGACCTTGGTCTTGATCATGGCTAGCATCAATAATTGGAGAACTTGGTTCTTGCGTAGCAACTTGATCAACTTGAGGAGGGTCTTGAACTTGTTCTTGGCTTGGTGCATCATTTGCTCCATGGTGCGGTTCCACTTGTGATGATGATGCTCCACATGGGTGGAGCTTGGTCCTTCTTGAGGCGCCTCATGGTGGATCTCGATTGGGCGAAAGAATCCCACGCCCATTCGCCTTATTGCATCTTGAGGTTCCTCATCATCTACATCACGAACATGAAATTGCGCCACTTGGGAGCCGTCATTCTCATCGAACTCCACACTACAAGATTCTACAATAGTCCCGAAGGACTTGTCGTAGATTCTATAAGTGTGGGATTCGGCACCGTAACCAACAAAAGTACCCTCTAAAGCCTTAGACTCAAATTTAGATAAACGATAACCTTTGATCTTATAGAAACACTTACAACCGAACACCCGGTAGTAGGAAATATTGGGCTTGTTGCCGGTAAGCATTTCATATGGAGTGACTTCTTGCCCGTGCGGAAGTAGAGGCGGTTGATGAGTGACATGCCGTGGAGATGGCCTCGGCCCACAAGAAAAG
Source organism: Poa pratensis (assembly GCA_947311845.1). Taxonomy (NCBI): domain Eukaryota; kingdom Viridiplantae; phylum Streptophyta; class Magnoliopsida; order Poales; family Poaceae; genus Poa; species Poa pratensis. Next base: position 22,279,896 of record CAMZMU010000055.1, read on the forward strand.
TGGGGTCTTGAACTCCGCCAACATAGACCTTGCCATATCCATAAGGGTCCGGTTCTTCCTCTCGGCTACACCATTTTGTTGAGGGGTATACGCAGCGGAATATTGATGACGAATTCCCTCTTCACTAAGAAACTCATTTAGGGTGTAGTTCTTGAACTCGGAGCCATTGTCACTTCTAATGGCCAATATAGGGACATTGTGTTGACGTTGCACTTCATTGGAGAAGTCAATGACGGCTTGTTGGGTCTCACTCTTCGACTTGAAGAAATAAACCCATGTAAATCTTGAATAGTCATCGACAATCACCAAGCAATACTTCTTCCCACCAAGACTTGGTTGAGGCACGGCACCAAATAGATCAACATGAAGAAGTTCCAATATCCTTGTTGATGAAATGATGGTCTTGCTTGGGTGGGGAGAATCATGCATCTTTCCTTCAACACAAGCCCTACAAAGACGATCTCTAGAAAAGAAACATTCTCTTTTAGTCCAAGAATGTGGCCACCCTTGTGAAGACTTTGCAAAGTTCTCATATTGACATGGGACAAGCGGCGATGCCACAACCACCCCACGTCGGCCTTTCCGAAAAGGCACATTGCTTGAGTGTTGGTAGACTCCGAAAAGTCCACCACAAACAACTCATTTCACATACCCAACGAAAGCGACCTTTAGAGTCTTGCTCCACATGAGTACCACAATATCAAGATCAAAATGGACGGCAAAGCCCATCTTGTTAAGGCACGAACGGACATTAAATTGTAACCAAGGGACTCGACAAGCATGACATTCACAAGGGTGATATCCCTTGCTACTACCACCTTGCCGAGGCCCGATACCTTAGCTTTAGACTTATCTCCATAGTGACGGTTGCATGATTATCATTTGGTCTCATCTCCGTCATAAGCTCCTTGCTTCCGGTCATATGACTTGTATCCACTATCAATCACCCATTTCGACCCACCGGAAGCATAGTCCTACAAGAAATCATTGCTTGGTTTTAGGTACCCATCTTGCAATGGGTCCTCTTTTGTTAGCAACAAGGGTCTTAGGAACCCAAATAGAGTAAGCAATGAAACCATCATAAGGACCAACATATTTAGCATAACATCCCCATAATAATCAACATAAAGAATATAGTTGGGGTTAGCATGTCCCGCAAAGTCACTACGAGGAGTGTTGCCCCTTGTGGCATCACACTCGCAATGGTAGTCTTCTTTGCTTGTGCGGGCTTGGCCTTCTTCTTGTTCTTCTTCTTCTTGGCAACATAACCAAGACCCTCTTTCCCAATGTGTGGCTTTTGCATTGCAAAAGATCATCAATAGGCTTACTTTGGGAATAGAGGCCTTGGCAAGTTCGCCTTCAACCTAGCATTTTCCTCAATGACATTTGCATGATCACAAGAAGTAGTAGAGGAACTAGGAACATTAGTTTTAGATGATTGAATTTGAAGTTGTTCAAAAGACTTGGTGAGAATAGAGTGTTCACTCTCCAAGGCCTTGTGAGCCTTGGTGACTCTCTAGCTCCTCGGTTAGTCTATCATGACCAACACCAAATTCAACCTTTTCTTTCTTGTAAAGCTTATATTTTGCAATTGCATGGTCACGTTCTTTAATGATTTGAGAAAAGATTGCATTTTGTGACTCATCAAGATTTTCAAGTTTCTCTTCAAGAGAAACACGAAGCTCATGCTCTTCCTCAAGAGCCACGGTGAGAGCGGCAATATCATTAGCATACTCTCTTTCAAGTCTCTCCTTCTCATCAAGCTCCTCTTGAATCCGCCCATAATCGCTCATAAGAGCTTCAAAGCGTTTCTTGGCTTCACCTTGCAAGTTAGTCATGAAACGATCCAAAGCAACATTTTCTTCCTTTACTCTAAGACTCATAAGATCATCCATTTCATTTATAGTCTTGGAGGAGGAAGAGATGATACCTCGGTGGCTTGGCCATGAGACACTTGGCGGATTGGATGGGGATGTTCTCATTGGGGATTCAAAGAGAGAAGGTGATGTTGATGAAGTAATAGCAATAGCGGCAACTTCACTTGTGGTTTCTCTTCATCGCTCTCACCCCGGACATGTACTCCTCTCTTGTCACCAATACCATTCTTGAAGGAGGCTTCTTGTTGGGAAGGTTCTTCTTGAAGAAAGGTTTCTTGCTAGGGGACTTTGAGGCATTCTTGAGAACAAGCCTTCCTCCATGTTCTTCACGGTTCTCATAGGGACACTCGGCAACATAGTGATATCTATCTTGGCAATTGAAGCAAGTCTTCATTTTTGGGTTGCCCTCCTTGTAACCACTAGATTTGAACTTTTGCTCCACTTGAGCTTTAGCTTTGGATGGGTTCTTCCAAAAGGTCCTTGCCGCAAGAGCCACATAGTCCCTATGAGCAATCTTGAGTTCTTCGGGGTCCATGGAGGACACATCTTCACAATCTTGATCTTCATTGTGTTCAACCACCTTGGCCTTCAAAGCAAGTGAAGCTCCTTGTTGCATTCCAATAGCACGGGCACGAGAGTCTTGTGCAATTTTGGCTTGGACTTTGAAAGATTGCATCTCTTGCATGACTTCATTGGAGGTCAATTGTGGATAGTTGTGCCTTCCTTGGAGACTCTTCAAGTCGGCCGTTCAAAGGGCAAGAGAGCATTCACATACTTCCTCTTGATCCAAGCATCATTCACATGAGTCCCACCAGAGCTTTATAGGCATTGGCAAGGGACTTGAGTCTTCGATACATTTGCTCATGGTCTTCTCCATCTTCCATGAAGAACCCTTCGGCCTTGTTGCTCATTTCCTCAAACCGGTTTCTCTTCATGCTTTCATTTCCAACAAACACCTCAACAAGACAAGCCCAAGCTTCTTTGGCGGTGGTGCAATGCTCGATGTGAGACATATCATCCTCTCCCACGGCATCTCGGATCAAGTCAAGAGCGGTGGCATTTAGTTGACAATCAACTATTTCTCTTCTTGTCTTGTTGGATTCATCCACGGCTTGATATCCTTGCTCAATGATCCTCCAAAGCTCGATAGATGCACTGTTCACATAAGATCTCATAGAAGATTCCATTTAGTAAACAAAGATGCATTTAGCTTAGGTGGGTTTCCCCTTAGGTGTATAGGAGGATGAGGGATAGGTAGGTCGGGAGAGTATGGAAAGGAACGGCACCATATACTCCCGAACCATTAGGTGGTTTAATTGGGTGTCAATTTTATCTTGTTCAACCCCCTTCTTCTTCACCACCTCTTCATTCTCGGGTTTGTCAACCTCCGAAGAAAGAGAGGTGGGTGGAGGTGAGATATCCTTAGCTTCCATGAGTTTCAAGATCATCTCTTGCAACTTGTCCATTTTAGTTTCCATAGAGGACTTCAAGGTATTGAAGTCCTCCACGGAAACCGAAGTGGACTCGGTGGGAAGCTCGGGTATCTCAACTCCATGCTCATCGATGGTCATACTTCTCTTAGGCGGTTAAGCCCGAATAAAAAGCCGAGGCTCTGATACCAATTGAAAGGATCGGTATGGCCACCTAGAGGGGGGGTGAATAGGTGCTACTCAATTTTTAGCTCTTTTTCGAATTTAGGCTTGACACAAAGGTAAATTCTCTAGATATGCAACTATGGTGAATTTACCTATATGACAAGTTAACACTAGACTAAGCACGATACAAGTAAGAGCTAGCGAGTAAGGAGTAACCGAACGGGAAGCACGCGGAGACAAGGATGTATTCCCGAGTTCCTCCTTTTTAGGGGAGTACGTCTCGTTGGAGGGGTGTGAGTTTCAAACTCAAACGCCACAAATGGCCCCACCCTATTCTCCGATGAACCTTGCCCAAAAGCTCGGTTCACCTTCCACTATCGGAATCCTTCAAGGCGGAATCCGGAGCCCTTACAACAAACTTGAGGCTCAACCCACAAAAGGATTGGGGGCTCCCAAGCACCACAACACCTGCTACAAAAAATAACAAACAAGTAAGTACAACAAGATGCCTAGGTTTTCCTAGTGGAAACCCTAGGCTCGAATCCCTCAAGTGAATGAGGGGGAAATGAAGAACGCTTTGGTGAAGTAGTAGATCCGGGCCTTCCCCTTCAATCCTCCAAAGATCAACGAGTTTGGGTGGAGGGATTGAGAGATCTAGTGATTCTTGAGCTTGCAATAATGGAGGACTTCAATTCTGGGCGAGCTCCCTTGTTAAAGGTAGGTGGAGGGGTTTTTATACCCCTCCAAGAAATGTAGACGTTGTAGACAGGGGAGTCAGATTATCCGATCCAAGTGAGCATCGGATAATATGATATAGATTGGATCGGATAATCCGACTACCTCCAGACAGCCACAAAACAGGTTTCCTTAAGTCCTTAGCAGAATTCTCGAAAACCTTGGGAATCAGATAATCCGAGCAAGGGCTGGATCAGATTATTCGATTCACTTTCTTTGGCAGAAAGAGAAGCTCTTTTCAACTTCCTTTTTGGCTTTGATGCAAAGATGTTTTAATCACCTAAGACCTGTATCACTTAATTCACATATTAAATCATCACTAGTGTTGTTGCCTAACACACAAAACACAAGGGATTAATAAATGTCCTTTCAATGAGTTGCTTTATCGAGAGAAAGTGATGTGGCTGCAAAGGTCCCGAGGCTGAATAGAGATGACGGGTCTGTCTGTACAGTTCCAACTGAAATGGAGTTGATGGCTTCGTCATATTTCAAAAGGAACTTTATACAAGGACCCGACTCTTGATCCACGGGGATCTTGGAGTTGTTAGCTGGGAGGGTGATGACTGACATGAATGAAAACCTCACAAAGCAGTTTAGTGAGGAGGACATTACTGATTCACTTTTCCAAATCGATCCACTCAAAGCCCCGGGACCGGATGGACTACCAGCTCGCTTTTACTAGCGAAACTGGGGGACTCTGAAGCATGAAATCATAGAGGCGATACAGTGTTTCTTCAGAACAGGAGTTATGCCGCAAGGAGTGAATAAAACGGTGATTGTCCTGATTCCAAAAAAAATCAACCGAGTGTATGAAAGATTTTAGACCAATATCGCTCTGCAATGTCTTGTATAAAATTGCATCCAAGTGCATGGTTAATCGGCTTAGGCCGATACTGGATGAGCTGATATCTGAATGTCAGAGCGCATTTGTACCAGGGAGGCTACTCTCGGATACTGCTATAGTGGCGTTTGAAGTGTTGCACCATATACAGCAAGAGAAAGACCCAGAGACTGCTAGCTGTGCGTATAAACTAGATTTATCAAAGGCCTATGATCGCGTCGACTGGACGTTCCTGGAGCAGGCAATGTTAAAAATAGGCTTCTCGGATACATGGGTCAAGTGGATCATGCAATGTGTGACAACTGTACGTTTTGCGGTGAATTTCAATGGCAAAATCCTTTATTGGTTCTCTCCGTCATGAGGGCTACGACAAGGCGATCCTCTATCGCCATTTCTGTTTCTGTTTGTTGCTGATTCGTTGACGAGTTTGATCCAAGAAGTAGTACAAGAGCGGGTTTTGGCACCGGTGCAGATATGTCGGTGGGCGCCTGAAAGTGCACGTGTTGCCCCATGCGTGGTTTTGGTAATTAATAACAATCATTATGGACTAATGTTTGCATTGAGATATTCTATATATCTTGTCCATAGGAAAAGATTGGAGTTCATGTGTTGGACTCTAGAAGATTACATGATGATCAATGCTCTATTCAAGGGTTTATATGAAGAATGGTCATGTGTAGAGTTGAGCATATTACAAATATGTCTTGAAGGATTCAAGACATCAACTTTGTGAAACGGAGCTTAGCGAGGCTCTCCCATAATGAAGTATGGGGAGCATTTGGAGAAGTCTTCATCAAGCATGTGCTAGCAAGCACAATCAAGAAAGGTGTTCCAACTTGAGGGAGTCAAGATAGTCATCATCTAGCTCAAGTGGAATGCTCAAGGCAAATGTATGATCTTGATAGGGTTTCTATTTTACCGGTCTCATGGTGTTAGTGGGAGACCGGTTATAGGATAGACGGCGTACTATCAAGAGGAGCTCTCAAGTGAGTAACTTGATCGCATCTTTGTAGAGAGCTCAAACCTTTGCATACTTGGCATCATCATCTTTCTTGGTTCTTATTTGGTTTTTCTCCTATTTGGGTTTTGGTGCTTGTCGTGATCTTCATAACAAGCCGAAGTTCTTCGAAAATGGTTTTTGTTGGGAAAACTTGTTGCGTTTTTGTGTTGGAAATATTATCGGTTTATCCGTGAGGAAAGTTCCACACCTTCCCATGTGTGTCAACTTAACTCTTTATTGGTTCTTAATATTTCACCTGATTTGGAGTTCAAACGAGAAAGTTATTGCATTTCAGGTGTTCTGAGTGGCTGCAGGAAATCCAGGCCAGAGTTTCCGGTGCCCCTAGACCGGAGTCTCCTTCATGGACGGCACTCTCTGCCTTCGGTCCGGAGTTGGTCCAGAGTGACCCCGGAGTCTCTAGACTGGCCGGAGTCTCCGCCCCTCCCGGGCCGGAGTCTCCGATGTAAGTTTTCCTGCAACGGCTCTTTTTCTGGGGAGCTATAAAAAGGCCCCCCTTCTTCCCCAAAGGGTTAGCTCTTCCAAGCACGAAATTTCCCCCTCTCTCACCTCCATTGTTGACCTTGGAAAGCTTGCCCCTCTCCCAATTCCTCCCATGATTCTTGCATATCTTTGAGGGATTTGAGAGAGGAGATCTAGATCTACAATTCCACCAATCCATCTCTCCTCTAAGTGAGGGGAACCTAGTAGATCTTGATATTGGAGTTCTTTGTGTTTCTCCTACTTTGTTCTTCCTCTCTTCTCCACCCATAAGCATTAGTTGCTTTTGGTGGGATTTGAGAGTGAAGGATTTGAGCACTTGTGCTCTTGCCATTGCTCTGTGCATCGGTTTGTGCTCTCCACGAGGATTCGTGGAAGTTGAAAGTTTGTGAGCTTGTTACTCTTGGGTCATTAGACCCTAGACGCCTTTGTGGTGGTTGAGACCTTTGTGGTCACTTGTAGCCGTTCGGGAGCCCCCAATCCAGTTGTGGGTTGTGCCTCGGATTGTTGTTGTAAAAGCTCCGGATTCCGCCTTGAAGGATTCTGATAGTGGAATGTGAACCAATCCTTTGTGGTGCAGTTCATCAGAGAATAGGGTGAGACTTTGTGGCGTTGAGATCGACCTTTGTGGTGCCTCACACCTCCCCAACGAGACGTACTCCCCTAAAAAGGAGGAACTCGGAAATACATCATCGTCTTCGTGTGACTCGGTTATTTCTATACCCGAGCTCTTTACTTATGCAGTTTACATTGTGATAGCCTTCGTGCTTGAAGTATTCTATATTGGGTGTTGCAAGCTGGCCGAAGCTGTTACTTATGCACTTTACTTATGCACTTTATAAAAGGGAAAGCTGTTGTCGAAGCTATACCAGTGAAAAAGAGAGCCAGCAAAGTGCAGGACTTGGGTGTTGCAAGCTGGCCGAAACCACCTGACGGGTGGCTTGCAGTGTCGGTTGATGGATCATACGACAAGGCAAGTGGAGAGGCAGGAGTAGCGTCAGTGATTAGAGATAATAATGGTGATTATATCCTGGCTTCTTGTAAGTACTACGATCATTGTGGGGATGCTTTAGAGGCTGAAGCTCTCACATTCAGAGAAGGGCTTAGCACTGCCTTGGAGTACACAGCACAACCACCTGTTATTCAGACGGATTGTGCAAATCTGGGGAAGGCATTAAAGGAGGAAAGCATGAACAAGTCACACATTGGACACCTGGTGAATGAGATTAAAGAGATTCTGGAGGAAGGGAGGGAGCTTGTCATAAATGTAATCAAGAGAGAAACAAATAGGGTTGCAGATCATCTAGCCTATATTTTGAGAGCGGAACACCGAACTGATTTGTGGTTGCAGGATGCTCCTGATGCTCTGGCAGACCTTCTGGCTGCTGATTGTAATCCTATTCCTGAGTAATAAAGCTCCCTTTTTAGCGCTAAAAAAAAGCTAGTACTAGCTAGCAAACCCAATTTTTTGGCTGATGGATAGAAGAAGAATAAGAAAAAAATAAACGAGCTTCTATCGGTCGATCGTGCATGCACGCATGCTAACCTTTTCATATTACAGATTCAACTCCTACACGGAGGTGTTCAACTCAACAATGGACGTTTCCTTTTCATATTACATATTAAACTCCTACACGGACATCTCCATGTAAGTCATCCGGTAGGAGTACTCTATGTCTCTCTTTACAAATCTGGGACAGCTTCCATCTACATAATTGTTTCCAAAACGTGTGAGTCAAGCAAACGATCCATACATATGCATCCTTGCCAGCCAAATCTACGAAACTGAAGCGATCAAATTAATGGCGCAAGATGAGGACAACCAGGAGGCGAGCCTGCCGGAGGATCTGCTGGCGGACATCCTCGGCCGTCTTGCACCGCGCTGGCTAGCCGTGTCCCGCTGCATCTCCAAGGCCTGGAAAGCCACCATTGACACCCACCACCTCCTCCTGCGCACATACGGCCTTCTCCCGCTCAGGCTCGAAGGCATCTTCCTGTACTTAACTTTCCACAAGTTCCCGGAGTTCTTCTTCTGCCCCGACACGGTCATCACCGGCGAGATGGACTTCCTGCCTTCCGCCAACGATTGCATGGAGGATGACCTCTCTGAAGTCCAGGATCACTGCAATGGGCTGCTCTTGCTACAGAACCCGTGCAACTTGAATTCCAGCTACGTGGTCAACCCTGCTACGCGGAGTTGGGACCGTCTGCCAGACCGTCCGCCGATCCACGTCATGGGGGTGGACTTCTGGAGCGACATGTTTCTTGTCTACGATCCCATGGTGTCACCGCACTACGAGGTGTTCATCATCCCATATTTTCCATGGATGAGAAAAGATGAACAGCCTGACCCTTCATTTGAGTAATCTAAATGGCCGCCGGCAACGTTCATCCTAAATGTCTTCTCGTGGAGGACACATTGTTGGGAGTTAAGGTCCTTTCATCAGGAAGGGGGTGCCCTAGGGACCATCGCTGAGATGCGACCATGTAGGGAGCATAGTGGTTCTTCGTGGTGGCAGCGACACCGTGCTGTCTACCGGCGAGAAACACTTTACGTGCATTGTGACGAGGGTTTTCTTATGAGGTACCTGCATTGTTGATCTCACTTTTCAATTTTTTGAACCTCGGTCTACCTCTTTCAACATCAGTATTTCAGTCCTCAATGCTTTGACCTTGCAGAATATCCTTGTCGATGTCGCATCCCGGGAACTGGGGGTTCCCGTGAAGTCTCCGCGCGTGACCCCCAGAAGGATAGCCCCTCGGCGAAAGATCTCATGAAACCATCAAGGTACCTTCTCGGGGCGGAATTGAGGTATATGAACCCGGGACACCACAGGGGAATAAGCCATGTGCAAACCTGCAGAGTAAAGCCATACTCGTACAACCCTTGTTTGGCATGTTCTGAGCTAAAGAAAGTAGGTGGGGTACTCCCGTCAGAAAAGGAGCTCAAGGCCGGGGGCAGAAAGGTGGGACCAATGTGGTATCCCCTTGAGATAAAAGGAGGGCCAGGTCTTGAGAGAGGGATCATCTTGGGACACATGCTAGCTAGGTAGATTAGATCGAGAGAGCCCATCTTGGGGATAGTGCCCGGGAACACTTCTTTGTAGCCCGAATACGCATATCACCACCATATATCCAGACAAGCAGGAGGAGGGTGTTACGCTTCCGAGCGGCCTGAACCTGGGTAAACTGCCTGTGTGTTCTACTTTCTGCATTGCTTACTCGCTCGCCAAGATCCACTTCGCGCCCCTCACCGAATCTCTAAAAGGGGTCTCTCTACATCCGGTGTTCGTGACTTCGAGCACGTCATCTGGCGCGCCAGGTAGGGGGTGCAAGGGATCCAGCGAGCTCTCCATCGTCAAAACTCCGGAGTAAGCATGAACTCCAAGAAAGCCGAAGGGGAGTTCTCCGACTCCAGCGTTGAAGGGAGGCCGCCATGCAGAAGGATGCTTCCCTTTGGGGGCTACTACGAGGATGATGAGGCTCACCGTGAATCCCCCTCGGGATGGCATCGGGTGGACACCAGCGATCTCCCCGCCTTGGAAGGCCGCGCTTCATGGCTACCAGGCTCGGAGGGGCTGCACCTCAGATCCCGGCTTGGGGGCTCGCCGAACTTCGGAGCCTGGCGATCATGGTCGCGGGAGGAAGCGCGTCCTAGAGAAAAAGCATGAGGAAGCGCAAGCGCGCCGGGCTCGCAGGCTAGAAGGGGTCAACCAAGTCCAGAGTCCTTCATCCCATCACGTTGAAAAAGCCGCCCAGGAGGAGCCGGAAGAGGACGAATGGAACTGCCCGGTGCGTCATCCAAGAGAACCAGAACCGAGGAGTACCCGAGAGCCGGTCACTCCCAAGTCGGAGGATGATGAAGCGCGCCCGTTCAAGGGGAATCCGCCTCCACTTGGCGGGGAACCGGTCAACAGCTTCATCTCTTGCCTCATACAGAGTATCAAAACTGGACAGCCGTTCTAGTTTGGGGATGCGCTGGCGCTGCTCCCTCCATCTGGCGGCCAGGCAGCGCTGAAGCAACCTGCTAGAGATGGGGAACCGTCCGATGCCGACAAGTACCAGATCTGCTCTGGAAGGTCGGAAAATCTCGACGAGTCCGGTCCTGAGCAACCCCACGAGGCCCTGATGGCCGCCATAAAAACGCTCCGATCACCTCCAGAAGATGTTGAAGGTTCTCAGAGTTTTCGAGCTTGGGTCGAACATCTAGATCGTCTGATGAGTATTGTCATGTGTGGGGTAAGGAGAAACCCAGGGCATGAGAAGCTCGCGAAGGTGAAGGCACCTTTTCACTTCCCGGGAACGGAGAAAACCAGAATGCGGTGGAAGTGGAAGACATGGATTCCAAGGAAGAAGTCGACTGTCTCGCTCTCATTCCAGGACTGAGGAGGGCAGTAAGGACTAGACAGCTCTGCCGAGGATTAACCAAGGCCTACAGCGGGAACCCCGACCCAGAAGATTTCCTGAAAGTGTTCGCGCGTGCCATCAGTCTTATCGGAGGCAACGAGCTTATGATGGCCAACTATCTCCCACTGGCCCTGAGTGGCCGAGCTGAGTCATGGATGGAGAACCTCCCCCCAGGGACAGTCGGATCATGGGCTGAGATGAAGACGCTATTCGAGGATGCATTCCATGATGGAATCAGGCAACCGTGCACATACTGTGACCTTTTCTGCTTGGCTCAGTGGCCTGGAGAGAGTCTGAGGGAATACGTCAAGCGTTTCTGATCAGTTGTAGATCGAATCCCTAACGTCAGAAGCATGACCGTCCTATCCTCCTTTCACACCAACGTCGGCAACATCAAGATGAGGATCAAGCTTAGCTCTCATACCATCGACACTGAAGGAGAGTTATGGCAGCTGGTCGACAAGTGCATTGAAGAAGAAGAACGCCACTACCCCGTGAGTCCTCCAGCGGCAGATCCCCTTCCCGGGGAGTCGAGCATGTGAAGTACCTGATCAAGAGACCGTTCTCGGGAAGGCGTCGAAGCAAGTCGGAGAAGTGGTGACAGGTTGAGTTGGCTGGGTTTACCTTTTATTTCTGAAATCTCTCTTTTTTGGTAGTTTCGAGTTTAGCGAGCCCCCGGGTTCAGCTTTCATTTAAAGCTAGGAAGAAGCTTGTTTCGTGTTCTCCGGTCTGGGTAACCATGTTTTTCTAGTGTTTCAGGAAAAGAGTGTGGTGCACCACAGGGCCCTTGCTGGTGATGAGGAATAAAGTTTATGTATCCGGGTCGCTCCCGTGAACCTTGCGGGTGTGACAGTGGGTCTGGATCAGTTCCGTCACGTACGTTACACCCATGTTTAGTAAGCGGGAAGGGTCCGTCCCTCCGCAGGTGTGGCAGTGGGTCTGGATCAGTTCTGCCACGTTAGTAAGCGGGAAGGGTCCGTCCCTCCACGGGTGTGACAGTGGGTCTGGATCAGTTCCGCCACATACGTTACACCCATATTTAGTAAGCGAGAAGGGTTCGTCACTCCGCATGTGTGGCAGTGGGTCTGGATCAGTTCCGTCACGTACGCTACACGCATGTTTAGTAAGCAGGAAGGGTCCGTCCCTCCGCGGGTGTGACAGTGGGTCTGGATCAGTTCCGCCACATACGTTACACCCATGTTTAGTAAGCGGGAAGGGTCCGTCCCTCCGCGGGTGTGACAGTGGGTCTGGATCAGTTCCGCCACATACGTTACACCCATGTTTAGTAAGCGGGAAGGGTCCGTCCCTCCACAGGTGTGGCAGTGGGTGTCGGGGGAATACTTTCTGGATTAACCCGCGGCCCAGTGTGACTTACTTTACTCGCACGGACAAAGGCCCACTTGGGAGCAAGCCCAGTATTGAACCGCCATAAGGGGAAAGATCTAGAAGACGTATTCCGGAGGATGTAAAGACCAAGTAGTCTCCAAATAGACCTCTGTGGACGTATTCCTTGTGGGGGAAGTTTCCTTTGTAACTTGGCGAGCCTCTATGTATATAAAGATGACTCGCAGGGCTTAGAGAGGGTCAAGCCCCTAAACCCTAGCTCATATGGCGAATACCAGATCGGATCGCCTCCATTGTAACACCTCGATTATCATATCAATACCAATCTAGGGTAGGCAGGAAGTAGGTCTTTTACCTCACATTGAGGGGGCCAAACCTGGGTAAATCTGTGTTGATCTTTGTTCCTGCGATCCAAAGCTCAGAGATGCTTGACTCGCGTAATCCCACACCTACGAAGTCATCCATGACACCTGACGTGACAAACCCACGACAGTTGGCGCCCACCGTGGGGCCTGCGGTCAAGAGCGTCACGTTCCGCACAGGATCCATGAAAGGAGCTGAAGATCTCGCCATTGGCCGTATCATTACGGTTGATGTCACACCTCTCATTGATGATTCAAGCTGGGGGCCGGAAGCAGATTACTTAGAGACCGGCCACGTCATCCCGTTTGGATCCATCAACATCTTCGTTGGCTTCATCGGTGGCAGGTCCATTAGCTCGGTCCAAGAAGACGATTAGGAATAAGAAGTCACCGACGATGGGGAAGAATCCATGGAAAGCATGGACTCGCAAGAGTTTGGGTCCATTATACCTGCCTTCGAAGAAAGTTGCTGGGGTTACCCACCAGAAATCGCATTATCACCAGATCGAGAGACGGCACAAGTCGCGGTTTACATGACCGGAGGAGCAGGTGCATCAGGAACTGCTGGAGAAGCCGAGGCATCGGCATCCCCAAGCAACCCACTTCTTGTCCCTGTGTCAGCCATAAACGCCGCCCTCCGTGCAACAGAAATTGAGGCCGCCAGGGCCGTGCTCCTGTATGAGGTTCGAAGGATGGAAGAAGAGCGCCGCAGGCTTGATCAGATAAACCAAGGAATCCAACATGAGCGGCAAAGAGTAGCCGCGCTGGCTGCGACTCAACGACAGGTTGACTCGCAAACACAACTGCGCGCGACTCAACCAACAGTGGAAATCCCGCCTACTCCAGCCGCGGGAGCAGGAATCCAGACAGTGGCGGAAGGATGGGGACCAACAAATCAAGAGACCCCGCAACAACCAAGGAGGTTTCACACCCCGCAGGGCCATTACCAAAACCCTGTCGATAATATGTATGTTGCGGCTAATATCCTGACTCAGATGGTACCAACAGGCGATGACCCGGTCAATGCTGAGGCGCGGCGCGCGGTTCAAATGCTAAGTACAGCAGTCCTGCAACAAGCCAATAGGGCAGAAGCCGAAGCACAGCTGCCCCTAGTAACAACCAATCACAGGATTGCAGCAGAAAGAAGTGTCCAAAGCAGGCCAACAGAGAACATATCAGGAGTCGCACAGAGCCAGCAGAAGTCAACTATCCAACATGCACATCCACGACCCTGTCCTCGCGGCTCAAGGACCCAGCATGTTTTACTGAAAGGATCACATCGGAGCCTTTTCCCAAAGATTTCAAAGGGCCACGCAAGGTGGCAAACTACAACGCCAGCATGGATCCAACCACCTGGCTGAACAATTACGAGATGGGGATGAGCATTTTGAACGCCTCAGAGGAAATATGTGCAAGGTACCTCAACATGATGCTAGAAGGTGCAGCGCACATATGGCTGCAAAATTTGCCTCCCAACTCTATAAATACTTGGGAGGAACTGAAGGATGCCTTCGTTAAGAACTTCCAAGGAACTTGCAAACGACTCTGCAATATAGAAGATCTCGAGCGTTGTGTCCAGAAGGAAGGCGAGTCAAGTCGCCATTGGATGAAAAGGGTGGCAGAAATAATACACTCCTCAGATAATATACCACCAAGCTCAGCCGTCCTGGTAATGGAGAAAAACTGCAAGTTTGAGCCGCTGATTCATAAGCTGGGTCGCATGAAGGATAAAGTCAAGAGCCTCAGCGAGGTGATGGCTGCGGCTAACAAATATGCCGGCTCAGATAAAACCAGAGACGCGTCAGACGGAGAAGAAGAGGAGGTTGCTGCCAAAGGAAAGAAAAACTCCAACAAGCCCCAGCAGCAGCAAACAAGCCACAACAACGCGAATCAAAACAAACGCAAAAACGAAGATGGTCACTCAGGGCTCGTCGCCAATACGCGTGGAGGATTCAGAGGCCAGCGTGGAAGGGGTCGAGGATACGGCTCCCGTCCAATCAATATGCAAGAAGTTTTAACCGGCGACCTTCATGCACAGGTGATGGACGGCCAGCGGACCATACCAAGGCACAATGCCACTATTACAAGAAGTGGAAAGAAGAAGCCAGCACAACAGGGGGAATTCCCATGAAGGAAACCCTAGTGCGGCTCATAACACAAATTTGGGCAGCACAGCGCGAGTAACCCCAGGCAAACGGGGCAGTATCACACAATAGTTATCGACCTCCAAAGGGAAGAGAAATTGAGCGCAGGAGTCAGCAGGTGAACGCCGTGATACCAGCAACACCCAATTGGTTAAGGTGGTCGAGCACACAGTAACCTGGAGTCGCGACGATCACCCGCCACAAGTACGGGAACCTGGCAAGTTGGCGCTGGTTGTGGCACCGTACGTTGCAGGATACAAGCTGACCAAAGTGCTTATGGATGGAGGAAGCAGCATTAATATCTTGTACTACGATACGTTCCAGCGTCTAGGACTCAAGGATTCCAGCCTGCAGCCCACGTCAACAGTGTTTCACGGCATTGTCCCAGGAAGGTCCGCACGGCCAGTGGGGAAAATAACCCTAGGGGTAACTTTTGGACAGAAGAGAACTTTAGAAGCGAATTCCTATGCTTCGAAGTGGTAAAATTCCAAAGCCCATATCACGCCTTGTTTGGAAGAACCTTTGCTAAGTTTATGGCCAGGCCATGCTACGTGTACCTACAGTTGAAGATACCAGGACCAAAAGGGGTCATCACAGTGTACGGAGATAGAGAAAAAGCGATAGAATGTGAAAAGGAGATGCGGCCTTCGCAGAATCCGCCTGTGCCGCGGAAGAGCTAAAAGGTTATAAGTCGCAGGTGGACCCAAACGACATGAGTGTAGTTACCACGCCATCTGCCGAGCCACCAATGAAATTCAAAGCGGCCCAGGACACTAAGCAGATAAATCTTGTTCCTGGCGACTCATCCAAGCAAACCAGCATTGGAGCACACATGGAAGAAGAGCAGGAGAAGGCCCTCGTCGCTTTCTTCAGGAAAATAAGGACATCTTCGCATGGAAGCCGTCAGATATGCCAGGGGTACCAAGAGAATTAGCAGAACATAGCCTCAAAGTGAACCCTGCGGCTAAACCAGTGAAGCAGCCACTACGGCGTTTCCACGATGATAGAAGAAAGGCAATAGGGAGGAAATAGCTCGCTGGCTGCAGGATTCATCACGGAGGTATACCATCCGGATGGGTGGCAAACCCAGTTTGGTTATGAAAAAGAACGGTACGTGGCGAATGTGCGTTGATTACACCAGTCTTAACAAAGCTTGTCCAAAGGATCCATTTGCTTTGCCGAATCGACCAAGTGATTGATTCAACTGCTGGGTGCGAGCTGTTATGCTTTTTGGACGCCTATTCAGGCTACCATCAAATCAAGATGAAGAGGGAGGACCAAGAAAAGACGTCCTTCATCACACCCTTTGGAGCTTTTTGTTATGTCAGCATGCCCTTTGGGTTGAAGAACGCAGGTGCGACTTACCAAAGATGCATTCAGAATTGTCTACATGAGCAAATAGGTCGCAACGTTCACGCCTACGTGGATGATATTGTGGTTAAGTCGCAAGTTAGCCAGGATCTTATTAGTGATCTGGCAGAGACATTCACAAATCTCAGAAAATACAACATGAAGCTCAACCCCACAAAGTGCGTCTTTGGAGTACCAGCAGGAAAGCTATTGGGATTCATAGTATCAGAAAGAGGCATTGAGGCCAACCCTGACAAGATAAAGGCCGTGATGGATCTCCAAAAGCCAGAAAAGATAAAAGATGTGCAGCGACTTACTGGTTGCGTAGCAGCTTTGAGTCGCTTTATATCAAGATTGGGAGAGAAAGCACTACCTTTGTACAGACTGTTGAAAAAATCAGACACCTTCGTTTGGGACGCAGAGGCCGACGAAGCTCTGACAGCCTTGAAACATCAATTGACAAATGCTCCAGTTCTGGCGGCTCCAAAGGATAAAGAGCCATGCTACTATACATAGCGGCAAATTCCCGTGCTGTGAGCGCTGTCATGGTTGTGGAGAGACAAGAACGGAAAGGAATACCCTGTCCAGAGACCAGTATATTACGTGAGCGAAGTCCTCACAGCTTCCAAACAGCGTTACCCACAGTGGCAGAAGTTGGTGTTTGGAGTGTTCATGGCGAGTCGCAAGCTGAAGCACTACTTCCAAGAACATCCAATAACTGTGTTAGTTCAGCACCATTGGCAGATATCATTCGTAATCGAGAAGCTACTGGAAGAGTCGCTAAGTGGGCGATCGAGTTGGGACCACATCACATCAGCTACGAGCCCGCACATCAATTAAGTCGCAAGCCCTTGCAGATTTTATTAACGATTGGACAGAAATCCAAGTCGCTCCTAGCATGGCAGAAACCAAATACTGGACCATGCATTTTGATGGGTCAAGACAGTTGCAAGGCTCGGGGGCTGGAGTTGTTCTAACATCCCCAAGGGAGACAAGCTGCGGTATGTGCTACAGATACACTTCAACTGCACAAATAACGTGGCGAGTACGAGGCACTGCTTCATGGTCTACGTATAGCAAAGGAGATGAACATCAGTCGCATACGCTGTTTTGGCGATTCAGACTTGGTGGCACAGCAGGTCTCTGGAACGTGGGACAGCAAGGATGCGAACATGGCTGCATATAGAAGAGAGGTGGACAGAATTGCTGGACATTTCACTGGATACCAAGTTGAACATATTGATCGGAGACAAAACGAAGCTGCAGATGCCCTGTCTCGGCTTGGATCCAATAGACAGTCAGTCCCACCCAATGTTTTCCTGGATGAACTGCACAATCCATCAGTCAAACCTCCAGCAGAGATTGACATTGCAGAGCCAGAGGACGATTCAACTTTAGTCGCAGCCCTGCATGAACAGCCAGGATGGACAGAGCCATACATGGCATATTTAAGTCGCGGAGTGCTGCCAGACGATGAATTGAGGCGCGCAAAATCATACGACGATCAAAGGCCTATACAATCATCAACAACGAATTATACAAGCGCAGCGTGTCAGGAGCATTCCAAAGATGTGTCTCACCAGAAGAGGGACGAAAAATCTTGCACGAAATTCATTCAGGCGATTGTGGCCATCATGCTTCGTCAAGATCTTTGGTGGCAAAGGCGTTCCGACATGGATTCTTCTGGTTAACAGCATTAGCAGATGCAGAGCAAATTGTCAGAGTGTGCGATGGATGTCAAAGATACGCTAGGCAAGATCATATGCCAGCCAAGCACTTCGCACAATACCCATCACATGGCCTTTTGCCGTATGGGGTTTTGACATGGTAGGGCCTTCAGACGGTCTTCAAACGGAAAAACTCACCTCTGGTCATGGTGGACAAATTCACAAAGTGGATAGAAGCAGAACCTGTGGGAGATTGCGAGGCTGAAACAGCAGTCAAGTTCTTGAAGAAGGTCATATTCCGCTTTGGTACCCCCATAGTATCATTACAGACAATGGGAGCAACACCTCTGAAGGGGCTACACAGATATTTTGCGCAGACAATGGGATAAGATTGGACCTCACGTCAGTAGCACACCCGCAGAGCAATGGACAAGCTGAGCGAGCTAACCAGGAAATTCTCCATGGAATTAAGCCGCGCCTTATTGAAAAGGTCGAAGCATCTCCAGGATGTTGGGTGGAAGAATGCCAGCAGTACTGTGGAGCTTAAGAACAACCCCTAACAGATCCACAGGATTTACACCATATTTCATGGTCTATGGAGCAGAAGCAGTCATGCCCAGCGATATCATACATGATTCACCAAGAGTTGCGGCTTACATCGAGACAGATAATGAGATAGCTCGGCAAGACTCGGTGGACACATTAGAAGAGGTTAGAGACTTGGCAGCATCAAGGTCAGCGTATATCAACAAGACTTGCGACGCTATCATGCCAGACGCATCAAAACCCGCACCTTTCAAGAAGGCGACCTAGTACTGCGACTTAAACAAGATCACAAGGGAATGCATAAGCTGTCCTCTCCATGGGAAGGACCCTACATCATCAGCAAGAAGCTAAACAATGGGTCGTACTACTGCTGGATGTAAGGGAAGAAAGCAGCGAACGCCATGATTTCGAGGATCGTCTCGAGGCACCTCGCCCTTGGAACGTCGCACACCTGCGACCGTACTATACATAAGAAAAGGCTAATCAGAGCCAAGCATCATCCTTTCCAGCTTTATAGCTGAGTATCATCACAGCCACTCAGGGCTAGAACTTCAACTTTGGTCGCCACCTAGGCGCGACCTATGCAACATCTGATCGCCACCCAGGCGCGATCGACCCTTGTATCAGAAACCGGCTGCCACCTAGGCGCCGTAAACTTTGTATCATCTCTGGTCGCCACCTAGGCGCGACCGACCCCATGTATCACCATGGATCGCCACCTACGCGCGATCCAACCCTATGTATAACACTCGGTTGCCACCTAGGCGCGACCTTATGTGTCATCATAATCAAAGCTTATCATAGCTTAGCCTATCATGGCAATATCATTATGTTTCTTGGGGTCTTTGTTACCCTGAAACAGCCATTTATTGGCAATTATCAAATTTACCTTAAGTTGGATTGCTACTCGCATTATGTGGCCAAAGTACTGGGGTGTGGCGTCAATCGAGCTTGATTGCCTATCATGGCCGCTCTCGACCCTGAACACACATGTTCCTAGGAAATACTGAGTCGCGCGAGTGCCCACTTAAGGATTCAGATGGCCTAACTAGAGGTCGATGTACTGCTTATAGTACGGCAACACCAATTACAATTACTTGTATCTTAACAATTGTTTTATTCATGATATCAAGTTACAGGTGATGACCTTCAGAATTCTCTGAGAAGAATTGAGATGATTACCACATACATCCTCTCAATCCTTGGGGGCTACATCATATTATCATCAAAAATTTGAAGATGGATCGTCATCAAGTTCTGAAGCTATCAGGACTCTAACAAAGAAGCTCACGAAGTCAGATGATCTTCCAGGTGCGAGTCAAGGCCAATCTGCACAATTATAAGTCGCGAAACAAGGAAAAGCGCGGCCTAAACATTCAAGATCAAGAAATACTATGAAGTTCAGGCCACGCTTGGGGGCTAATGTCGGGGGAATACTTTCTGGATTAACCCGCGGCCCAGTGCGACTTACTTACTCGCACGGACAAAGGCCCACTTGGGAGCAAGCCCAATATTGAACCGCCATAAGGGGAAAGATCTAGAAGACATATCCCGGAGGACGTGAAGACCAAGTAGTCTCCGAGTAGGCCTCTGTGGATATTCCTTATGGGGAAGTTTCCTTTTTAACCTAGCGAGCCTCTGTGTATATAAAGAGGACTCGCAGGACTTAGAGGGGTCAAGCCCCAAACCCTAGCTCATACGGCGAGTACCAGATCGGATCGCCTCCATTGTAACACCTCGATTATCATATCAATACCAATCTAGGGTAGGCAGGAAGTAGGTCTTTTACCTCACATTGAGGGGGCCGAACCTGGGTAAATCTGTGTTGATCTTTGTTCCTGCGATCCCAAGCTCGGAGATGCTTGACTCGCGTAATCCCACACCTACGAAGTCATCCATGACACCTGACGTGACAAACCCATGACAGTGGGTCTGGATCAGTTCCGCCACGTACGGTACACGCATGTTTAGTAAGCGGGAAGGGTCCGTCCCTCCGCGGGTGTGATTGGTGGGCCTGGATCCATTCTGCCACATAAGTGAGAAACGGGAAGGGTTCATCCCTCCGTACGAATGGTAGCGGGCCTGGATCCGTTCCGCCACATGAATGAGAAACGGGAAGGGTCCGTCCCCCCGCAAGTGAAAAACGGGATCAGGTCTATTCCCCCCGTACTTGTGGCATTGGCATCGAGTTCTACTGTGCGTAACGGATTGCTGACTCTAACGCTAATCGGTCTATGTCATGAAATGTTTGTGTTTTAAGGACAGGTATCCTTCATGCCCTAGTCAAAGGGTCGAGTTCCACCATGGTTATTAGGAGGGTGCATGGAAAAAATTGCTATTCAAGGGCGATCAAAGATACAACAGTTTATGGTTACATGCAGGACAAGACGATATTCAGGGCTTGGGATCTTCCTCGACAACCTCTTTTGTTCTTGTGAACTGATGCACCAGCTGATCGGCTACTAGAGCAATCTTCTTCTCGTTTGCAGCCTTGTCTTCCTCATCAAATTCCTTAAGGACATCCTCAACGGAAAAATTCGGGTCCAGAAGGTGGACTGCGGACATAATCTCTGTTGCGACATCCCTAACCAAAGTTTTGCACTCTAGCTGGCGATTGGAATCGACCTCTGCAACAGCTGTCCCTAGCTTATCTTCTGAAGTCCTGAAGAAACGAGCATAATCCCCCAATGACGAGCCCCCAGAACTAAGACCTTCACGGGGAACATGGATCCCCAGAAGTTCCAACTCATCAGCCATCTTGACAGCAGACTCGTGGAATTCGTGCAGCTCGAGAGGAAAGTCCGAACGATGATTCGACCAGTGGGTCGAGGTTTTTGATCACGGACAGTAGAGCAATAACCTCCTCATCCAAAACTTTCACCCTCGACAAGGCCTCTCGTTCCCAGGAAAGAGCAGCTTCGCGGTCCTCTTCAGCCTTGATCCTGGAAGCCTTGAGTTCCTGCAACTCCTTCTTCAGAGCGGCAATTTCTTCATCCTTGAATAGTCATCTCGAAGGTCTTGTTCCACGGTGGAAACAGGGACTGTTTCCTTTCGAGCCAAGATGGGGGCTGAGGACACCAGAACCTGAGAATCTTGATTGACGCCTGCGTTAAGGTTGTACGAGGCACGTGGTTAGCAGGAACGTCTGAGCTATTGTTGCCAAGACTATTGGGATCGAGAGCATGTAAGAGCACATACCAGTCGAAGGAGAATCTTCCCGGGTAGAATGAGTCGAGGCCCTAAGCACGTCAGGCCACTCTTCGTCAGATCCAGAATTGCCACCCCTGAGTAGATTGCAATCATCTTCAGTTTCGGAGCTATCTGGAGTGACAACCTTGGGCGCTCTCTTGGATTTCTTGCTGGTCTCACCTCTTAAGACCCTGCGAAAGAAAGATAAGGTGTCAGCTCCAAGCGGACGTTTGCGGGAAAGGGTACCGCTTCCGCGAGAAATGAAATCTAGAGGAGGTCTGTACTTTTTGCGTTTCTTTACTTTATCACGGGGACTTGAAGTGGGGACTCCGCTTGAAGGAGGCCGCGGAAGGCCGTCCTCGCCTTCCCGGGGCTCAGAGGGAGATGCTCGGTCAGAGCTCGAGTCTGTGCCTCCCTTGCGAGCGCCTTCTTGGTTAGATTGCACGACCACCCTCTTCGACCTTTGACGACGAGCAGGTTGAGCAATCCCCTCATAGTGCACTTCATCAGTCCGCGAGTTGGGTTCCTGATCCTCAGTCCCCCGGATTCCGACGGGATCGCAAACCGGAACTGATGAAGAAGCTAGGTCTTATTCTTCCGACGGTACAGGGGCACGACGTAAACAGGGAGAGCATCAGACTTGTTAGAATGGAAAAACTTCTTGATCCATCTTGCTATCTCAGAAGAATACATATCTACCTCCTGAAGATGAATCCTATCTGAACCCTCCCCGAAATAATCCCAGACAAACTTGGCCCTCTCCTGTAGTGGGGCCAAACTGTGCTGAAGGAAGTGAGCAGCTACCATCAGGCCGGATAGTTTCTGACGCTTGAGCTCT
Organism: Poa pratensis; assembly: GCA_947311845.1. Classification (NCBI taxonomy): domain Eukaryota; kingdom Viridiplantae; phylum Streptophyta; class Magnoliopsida; order Poales; family Poaceae; genus Poa; species Poa pratensis. The sequence goes on from CAMZMU010000055.1 coordinate 22,302,289, forward strand.
CTGATGCGTTTGAAAACCTCTTCAAACTCTCGTCATGGGGGCTGAACTCATTCGAATTGACAATGTGAGATGCTTTGCTGACAGGAAGGGCGTAATGAGGATGAGAAGCTGATTCAACTTGAACTAAGCACCAATCTCTTCTCCAGTTATCCCATTTGCCAATGGTGTCCATGTCGAGATACTCCTCGGCCATGCCATCTCGAAGTTGAAACGTGACGCTGGCAGAGATCGATCCTTTGGGGTAAGACGAGGAACATAGTAATGGCAAACAACGCCACAGAGGGGACTATACCCACGAAACATTCGCAAGATGTGCGAAGACGGCCAATGAGGACAGCTGTAGGATGCAGCTGTAGGAGACTCAACCCGTACGCATCCAAGACTACATGAAAGAAAGGGAAAACGGAGGCACGGGCCCATGGCCAGGAAGAACTAGACAATGGGGATATAGTTTTCGCCTGAAGATCCAAGCCCCAGAGCACTGACCTGCGTAGGACCGAGCTGCAATGATCGCTAGCTACGACTGCTTGAACTACGTGCAGGTGCTCTTCGGTTCGGAACTTGTTGTCAAAGAGCGCGTTCACTTTGTTCGCGCGGCCATCCTCGCCTTCCAGGAAGTTTCTCCGCCTGCTGCTCCTGAACCCCTTTCGCTTAGGCGCCATGGTCCCGGAGGAGGATGAAGTTTCGATATCTCATATGCGGAGAATGGGTGAAGGAGGAAGAGGAAATTCTTGGAAAGTACTGGATCTGGACGCCGTTCCAGGAGTCAGCTGGCGAAGGTTTCCAGGCGGTGGAAGGCCCACCACTCACCATAAAGGGCAACCAAGGCATGAGACCCACAGAAACGGATGCCATACCGACCGAACCTTGGGAAACCATTCAAATCACCAACTCTGCGAGGGGCCCGTGAACGAAAAAGTATCCCGGTGACATTAACTTGGGGCCACGCGAATTGGGTAGCCCCAACTCCTTCGGCTGGTTGAGGCAGTTCCTAGGGGCTACTGTCGCATCCCAGGAACTGGGGGTTCCTGTGAAGTCTCTGTGCGTGACCCCCAGAAGGATAGCCCCTCGGCGCAAAGATCTCATGAAACCATGAAGGTACCTTCCCGGGGCGGAATTGAGGTATATGAACCCGGGACACCACAGGGGAATAAGCCATGTGCAAACCTGCAGGTAAAGCCATACCCGTACAACCCTAGTTTGGCATGTTCTGAGCTAAAGGAAGTAGGTGGGTAACTCCCATCAGAAAAGGAGCTCAAGGCGGGGGCAGAAAGGTGGGACCAATGTGGTATCCCCTTGAGATAAAAGGAGGGCCGTGTCTTTAGAGATGGATCATCTTGGACACAAGCTAGCTAGGTAGATTAGATCGAGAGATCCCATCTTGGGGATAGTGCCCGGAACACTTCTTTGTAGCCGGATACGCATCACCACCATATATCTAGACAAGCAGGAGTAGGGTGTTACGCTTCCGAGCGGCCTGAACCTGGATAAACTGCCTATGTGTTCTACTTTCTGCATCGCTTACTCGCTCGCCTAGATCCACTTCGCGCCCCTCACCGAATCTCTAAAAGGGGTCTCTCGACCTCCGGTGTTCGTGACTTCGAGCACGACAGTCGAATGGTATGTTTCGTGCAACTGAACTACCAGAAGGTGTCATATCAAAGAAATATACAAAAAACTATCTAGGAAGATCAAAAGAAGGGGTGTATTTTGCATCGCTATATGAAGGTAGGCTTCGAGTTTGGATTCTTAATGGCCCGTGTGGTGAGATGGAATGGATGTTGAAACACGACCGTGACCTTGTGCTGCCAAATCTGTGTTTGACGACAAGTTGTTCCTAGACCTTGGGTCTTACAAGATACGAACTACAACTTCTTTAGCCATCGCATGCCATACATATACAGAGACGAGGAAGGTGTATTTGATGAAGAGGAGTTTGAATGGAGCTCCGATGACGACTATAACATTGCTGACAATTAGAGACATGGCTGAAGAGTGTTTACCGTGGAGCCATTACGATACTTGGATTTCACCCATTCAAAGAGATCATATTCTTGGACGCGTCCAGCTGACAAACGTTGCTCAAACGCACCCTGCGAGCGGCCGACAAAAAAGTAGTAGGATTTTGTCTCCCATACGGTAGAAAAGGAAAGGACAAGAAAATTCACGTTCTCGTTGGTCCCCACTAGTTTCTAGTCCATGCACGGCTCCTCTGCATACACTTAACTGACAATACCATGCTATTTGATTTTTCTTTTGACATATTCAAAAATGCTACTCCCTCCGTTCTAAATTAGATGACTAGTATTTTTTTGTATCTCTACTTGTAATATGTCTAGATACATTCACATGGACAAATGAAAGTCATCTAATTTAGAGGGAGTCTAACTTACCAAATTGTCGAAATTATGATCTGCTTTTATTGTTAAGTTTCTCGCGACGAGATCTTTAAAACTAGATCCATTTGACTATGTTCGGTCATATTTTTGAAAAGCAACTTTTGTGTTGTCACAAACAACTTTCTGTTGGAACAAGAAATTGGCTCACAAAGTTGCACACAATCTGGTGCAACTATTGAAGTTGCTATTAAATGGATAGAGATTATCGTGAAAGATGATGAATTTGTTTCTACAACAAATATGTTGTATCGGTGGAGTTAAAGTTGCACTAGATTGTGTTGAAGTTGCAACTAAACAGCGAAGTTGGTGCATAGGACATAGTTGTTGCTAGAAATGTTGGCTGGTTGCTTTGCTACAAAGATTGTAACAGAGGTCAATAAGTTGCTTATGGACGCACTGATGTTGTCGCTAAAGGTCACATTCGTTGCGGGATGTGCCAGTGTTGTTGGTTGGTTTCTCATAGCCCTGCAACTTTGCTACAAATATTTTACGACATGGTTATATAAGTTGTTGCTGGGTAACTGAACTGTTAAAGTCACTTTGGTTTCTGGTGTTGTCAGTGTTGTTGGATGGTTGCTCCCTACCACCGATAACTTTGTTACAAAAGTTGCGGAAGAGGGTATATAAGTTGCTGGTAAAAGCCACTTTGGTTGTTCGAGGTGTTAGTGTTGTTGGTTTCTTGCTCCCGACCCGTGGAACCTTTGCGACAAAAGTTGCAACATAGGGTACCTAATCTGCTGCTGAAAAAAGTGAAGTTGTTGCATAAGTCTCAATGTTGTTGCTGGAGTGCCAACAGTGTTTGTTGGTTACTACTACTCTTGGCAACTTTGCGACGAAAGTTGCAGCAAGAGACACATAAGTTGCTTCCTTATGTAATAAAGTTACTTTCGAAAAATATTTGTCAAAACATATATAAATGGGATCTTTTTGAAGAGCACGACACGACAGAGCCAGCCGTGAAAACGGATAGTAATTTCGACTTATCTTTCATGAGATATCACTTTTTAAATGAATCATTCAAGGGAAATAATACGTGGTGCATTTAACATACAAAGATTCTCAGTGCAGACCAAATTACCAAAACACGAAGTCTGCTTTCACACGGTATTACTGATTTTGGCTGGACGGGTGACATCGTGTGTTTTCTTTCCGTTTATGGGTGTGCACCACAAGTAGTCAAATAGCGCAGCTTTGCTATTTGTCATTTGGGATATTCTTGCTATTGATTGGATTAAATATAAAGACACCACTGGCCTACCATTATAATATCTTGAAGGCTGAAGTCTTAGGCATTGTAGATCCAAAAGGTTACGATGATTATTCGTCGAGGTGCCTAATGAGTCACGCACAATCGAAGGTTTTCCTTACACGCCTTGTTGTCTTGAGTAGTTTTCTACAAATACTAAATCTTGAAGAACATCTTAAACATTTCACAGTTGCTTTTCTTTGCTTATTATTTTATGAGCCTTTGTTCGGCCTCTGTTTAGTTATAGATTTTGCTGCTATCCTTTACAGTAGTCATGATCGTACACAAAAGATGAATCTTCTAACACTTTGATCAGCTCATTATTTAGCCATGTATCCCAGAGTTGCTAGCTAGTTTGTTGTGCTCTACTAAATTCTAGTACGGCGCGGCAAAGAACATTGTAGTGGTTCACAACGGGCCCCCTAGCAAACATGGTATGAATCCCATCAGAAGCAAAATTATGGAAGTATCTTGAAAGAACACTTCTATCTTAATGAAAATTTAGTAGGGCTACTCCTGTTGGGGGAATGCCTTCTGGGTAAGCCCACAAAGTGGGGCGGCTCGCAGGACCAATGAGTCCCATGGTCGGCTCGTAACCTCCCAACTCCTTGGATTTACATGGTGGGGCGGCTCGTTTAGAAAAATGACTCGTATAAAGGAGTTCGCACAGAAGATGTAATCCTAACAAGAGGAAGGTGACGCTCAGGGCTAGTAGACTCTGGTTAGGACACCGACCTCCGGAACAACTGGAGGGAACTTGTAACCCTAGTACAAATCGTGTATGTAGGTCGGGTACACGACCTCTCAAAAGATCCAATCCAAGTCTTAGTTTTCAATATCCAAGTAGCGGAAGCGCAACCTTGTAATCGAGACTATTATCATCCATATAAATCAAGAAGGAGTAGGTCTTTACCTCCACCGTGAGGGGCCAAATATGGATAAACCTGTGACGCGGGTACGGTCCCGATCTTCACGGATTTGGGGCGGATGAACGATGACATGAAGAACACGGGAACATGAAGAACACAAGAAGGGAAAAACTCACAAATAAGATAACTAGCAAAGCAACACAGACGAAATCAACCGGTAACAAGTTCCCAAGGGCAGCCCCTGATTATCAATCTCCAAGCAACCTTACTCTTAGGATTGTTTCTCTTATCGGTCAACCCAACCGATCCAATCTAGTCACTCAAGAGGAAGGTTTGGCAAGTAGCCTCAACTACAAGAAGGAGCCTTGAATCCACAAGGGATCTTCTCCACAAGGGAGGTCTTGATTCATCTCTACAAGGGGAGGCCATGATTCATCTCCATAGGAGGCAACACCAACAAGGGTGGAAAGGAGCTAAGCTCAACTCAAGTCTAATCTCAATCTAACCCTAGAACTGAGGTGAGAAGCACCTATTTATAGGCAGGGGTGAAAGGGTAGGTGAAGGGATAAGATTACATGGCACATGGGCCATTTCAGCACGCGGGCTCGGGCTTGGTCGGTAGTACCGGACGGAGCCCGGTAGTACCGGCTTCAGACTTCAGCGTGGTAGTACCGGGCCTGACGTTCTGGTAGTACCGAGTAGGAAGCAATACCGGGGTGCCTCTAGCGGTAGTGCTGGGAAAAACTCCATCCGAGTCCAGTAGCGTTTTGGCTAACTTAGCAGTAACGGACGGGGCGGTAGTACCGACCCGACCCGGTAGTACGGCCATGCCAGTGGCAGCTTCATCTTCTTCTCATCAGGGAAGCGGTCTTTGCATAGATGTAGCCAAACTAGATCACCTTCTTCAAAGATCATGGCAGGCTTGTTCTTGTTCATCTTCTCTGCATGGAGTTCATTGTGCTTCTCAAGTGTAGATCTTGTGTCCTCATGTATCTTTTTCATGTAGGCGATGCGCTTGTCGAAATCCATGTTAACGCGCTCATGTAGTGGTAGCGGGAGAATGTCAAGGGCGATGTAGGGGTTGAAGCCATAGAAACTTCAAACAGTGTTTGCTTCGTTGCTCGGTGGAGCGCTCGATTGTAGGCGAACTCAGCGTGTGGGATGCACTCTTCCCAATTCTTCAAGCTAGGCTTGATCAACACACGAAGGAGTGTAGAGAGGCTTCGATTCACCACTTTGGTTTGACCATTGGTTTGAGGGTGGTATGCGGTGAGAATAGTTGCTTAATTCCTAGCTTGGCCATCAAAGTCTTCCAAAAGTAACTCACAAACTTGACGTCTCGATCCGACACAATTGTCCTGGGCACTCCATGAAGACGAATGATTTTCCTGAAAAACAATGTAGCAATATGTGAAGCATCGTCGGTCTTGTTGCATGGTATGAAGTGTGCCATCTTAGAGAATCGATCAATAACGACAAATATGGAATCCTTGTTTGTTTTTGTGCGTGGAAGGCCTAAGACAAAATCCATAGCAATGTCGGACCATGGCTTATGCGGAATGGGCAAAGGAGTATACAAGCCATGAGAGTTAAGAGTAGACTTACCTTTGAGACATGTCGAACATCGTCGAACTAGGCGTTCCATGTCACGCTTCATTCTTGGCCAATAGTAGTTAGTGGCGAGCATGGCGTAGGTCTTGTCGTGGCCAAAGTGTCCCATGAGTGATCCTCCATGTGATTCCTTCAAAAGGACCAAACGTAGCGAAGACTCGGGAATGCATAGTTTGTTAGCCTTAAACGAAAATCCTTTGTGCAAATAGAAATCATCAATGCATTTATGTTCCGTGCACATGGCAAAAATTGGACCAAAGAAAGTGTATGTGGCATAAAGATTCTTGATTTCATCCAAACCCAAAACATTGATTTCAAGATGCGTAAGTAGGTTGGTTTTGCGGGAAAGATCATCCGCGATAACATTCTCTTTGCCCTTTTTGTACTTGATGACATAGGGAAAGGATTCCATGAACTCAACCCACTTAGCATGTCGTTTGTTCAAACTTGTTTGAGTTTTCAAAAATTTCAAGGACTCATGGTTAGAGTGGATGACAAACTCCTTAGGACGAAGGTAGTGTTGCCAAACATCTAAAGCTCAAATCAAAGTAAACAATTCTTTGTCATAGATGGGGTAATTCAAACGGGCTCCATCAAGTTTTTTGCTATGGTAAGCAATTGGTCTACCATTTTGCATAAGCACGGCTCCAATGACCAAACCACTAGCATCACATTGAATTTCAAAAGTTTTGGAAAAATCTGTAAAGCAAGAAGGGGAGCTTCGGTTAGCAACCTTTTGAGCTCATTGAAAGCAAAATCTTGCACATGGCCCCAAATGAATGGTACATTTTTCTTGGTAAGTTCATGAAAGGGCAAGCAATGGTGGAAAAGTTCTCAATAAAGCGGCGATAGAATCCGGCAAATCCAAGAAAACATCTCAACTCGGCAAGGGTCATAGGAAAGGCCAATTGCGGATTGCTTTGATTTTAGCTTCATCAACTTCAACTCCATTGGAAGAAACAACAAGCCTAAGAAAACAAGCTTACTAGTGGCAAATGTGCATTTGGAGAGATTTGCATAAAGCTTTTCATTTCGAAGAACCAACAAAACTTGAGCAACATGATCATTGTGTTCTTCCAAGGACTTGCTATAAATTAAAATGTCATAAAAGTATACCACAACAAATTTTCCAATGAAAGGTCGCAAAACGTGGTTCATAAGACGCATAAATGTGAAGGTGCATTGGAAAGACCAAATGGCATAACACGCCATTCATAAAGACCAAGTTTAGTTTTGAAAGCGGTCTTCCATTCGTCACCTTCACTCATTCGTATTTGGTGGTATCCACTCTTAAGATCGATTTTGGGAAAGATGCAAGCACCACTAAACTCATCCAACATGTCACCGAGGCGAGGGATAGGGTGGCGATACCGTACGGTGATGGCGTTGATGGGGCGACAATCCATGGATAGCCGAAGTGTGTTGTCGGCCTTGGGAACGAGGATCACCGAAATGGCACATGGGCTCAAGCTCTCTCGAATGTGTCCCATCGAAAGGAGTTCTTGTATTTGGCGCTCGATTTCCTTGGTTTCCTCGGGATTGGTGCGGTATGGTGCACGGTTTGGTAGAGGAGCGCCGGGGATGAGGTCGATGTGGTGCTCAATGCCACGAAAAGGAGGTAGTCCCGGTGGCACGTCTTGGGAAACACATCTTCGAATTCCTGCAAAAGAGACATCAAAGGAGGAGGAAGGTTTGTGAAGTTGTTAGTCAAAGAAGCCTCTAATTTGCATATGAGTACATAGTGGAGTATGGATGGGTTTTCTCTCAACTCTCTTATCTCTCTTTTGGTGGCAAGCAAAGAAATGCTTTGTGGAACTCTCTTAGTGTTTACACTCTCACTTGGCTTGTGGCTCTCACTCACATTTTGGTGGGTCTCTCTCTCTCCACTCTTCTCACTAGAAGCTTTCTCTTGTTGTGCTCTTGCTATAGTCTTGGCGTTGTCGGCAATCACTTGGCTTGGTGTCATGGGACGGAGGATAAAGTTCTTGTTGTTGCTCTTGAAGCTATAGTAATTGGTCCTTCCATCATGCATAGCACCCTTTTCATATTGCCATGGGCGTCCAAGAAGCAAGTGGCACACGGACATAGGCACAACATCACAATCAACGGTATCTTCATATGCTCCAATCTTGAAGGACACTTGCACCATGTGTTGAATCTTGACGGATCTGGAGTCACTGAACCATTGCACATGGTATGGGTGTGGGTGCTTCCTGAACTTCAAGTTGAGCTTGTCACAAAGTTCTTTACTAGCCAAGTTGTGGCAACTTCCATCATCGATGATGACTTTGATAGACTTTCCATTAATGCCCACTCTTGTTTGAAACAAGTTATATCTTTGGTCTTCATCAACTTGGACATTAGCGGTCAATGCTCTTGCCACAACCAATGAAGGGTTGTTATCACCATCGCAATAGATGTCATTGGAGTCTTCTTCAACGTTTTGCATTGTGTTGACTTGGTTCAAAGCATGGTACTCATCTTCACTCATAGACTCATATTCTCCCGTGTCATTGACAATCATGACTTTCTTGTTTGTGTACTCAAAGGATTTGTGTCCTTATCCTCCACACTTGTAGAATTTCAAGAGTCGTGTGCCGGACAAAGATCCTTGAGGTGTGTAGCTTGAGGGAGGTACTTTCTTGAAAGGTTGAGAATCTTGAGTGGATGGTGTAGAAGCTCTTGTTGGTCCTCTTGTGTTTGCTTGAGGAGGAGCTTGTGCGAGTGTCGGTGTTGATGATGAAGGCTTGTTGGCGAAGAATGCCTTTGTCTTGATGTATTTGATCTCTTCAAGCACGTGACGCTCGGCCTTTTTTGCTTGATGCACTAGCACAACCAAAGAGGCATATGGTTGAAATTTCACAATCTTCTTGATTTGATAGTTGCGACCATTCATGAAGCGAGCCATGGATTTCTCTTCCGACTCCTCAATATTGGCTCTCATCATGGAAATTTTCATCTCCTTATAGTACTCATCAACCTATTTCAACCCTTGCTTCAACTCTTGCAACTTCTTGTACAAGTCTCTAGTGTAGTGGCTTGGCACAAAGCGCTTGTACGTCTCTTCCTTCATCTCAACCCAAGTGTTAATTGGTTGTTGGTGGTTGTCCAAGCGTGTATCTTGAAGTTGTTCCCACCACAAGAGAGCATAATCTTCAAACTCCATTGATGCTAAGGCAACCAACTTGTTTTTGGAGTAGTGTCGGACTCGGAAGATCTTGTCAACCTTGAGTGCCCATGAAAGATATGCTTCCGGGTCACTTGTTCCATAGAACTTTGGCATGTCAAAACAAAGGTTGTTCAAGTTGTCATCGTCGTCTCGACGGTTTGGAGGTGGGAATGCACGTCCATGTCTCCTTCGGTGTAGTCCATCACCAAGATGTTGGTGTGACTCCGTATCACTTGATTCGGCGTGGTGGTGGTGGTGACGATCATGCAGACGCTCTTAGCGTTGGCGAGGATCATGGTGTTGTCGTGGATGCTCGTCATGGTTCCCATGTTCACGATTCTGGTGTCGTGGCCTTGGAGGATGGCGGTGTTGACGGCCTTGGTCACCATAGTCATGTGCACCCGGTACACCATTGTCATTGGCCAATGGGTCTTGACGGTCTCGATGTGGAGGTGGTGGTGACGGTGTTCTTCCACGGCGTCCACCATTTGGCCGATGTTGCTCGTGATGCACATTGTCATGGTGCGCTCGAAGAGAAGGTGGGTGTTCCACTTCATGGCGTTGTCGAACATGTTCGTCGCGCCTTGGAATATCTTGACGAGCGTGTTGCGGTTCTTCTTGATCAGGATAATGATGTGCATGCCTTGATTGTGTCGACCTTGAGGTGCTCCTTTTGCGGCGGGAACCCGAAGAAGAAGAAGATCGACGTTGCGCAAGGTTGTTGAGAGCTTCGGTCACTCGCGCCATTTGGTCATTGAAGTTGGATTTTTGTGCTTGAAGACGGCGCTCATAGCGGCCTAGCCCATCACGAACAAGGTGTCGAAGGCCCACGAACTCATTATGTGTGACATAGCCATTGTCACCTTGAATTTCTCCATTGATATCATCCTCCGAGCTTGAGCTTCCGTTTGTACTTCCCCTAAAGATGATCTTAAGAACAAGTGAAATGTGTGGAAATGGAGAACCAAGAGAAACTATATCCAAGGAATAAAGTTGCTTGACGAAAGAGAATCCGGTTCTAACACCCAAGAACACACACACATATGAGGATAGGAATGTATGGTGTCTAACGGAAACAAGCAAATCCAACGAAAAGTATGTTGTAAAGAGTAGAGAATAACCACAATGATCAAATTGATAAAGAACAAATCAACCACACAATGCTACGGAAACAACGGAAATACACACACGAAAGATACAATAGGGATAGTGTGACCAAAGGGAGAGCACCACGAATATACCAAATGATGAACCTAACAAAGACTACGTGCTCAAGTGTCACACCAACACAAGAAGGACGTTAGTTCAATTGCCTTGGGTAAGGGCAACTAGATTTGCACACGTGCCAACCTTTTACTCTCGCTAAGCATTTGCAGCGTACTACTCACAAAGGATGATGCTTGTCACTTTTTGCATACGTGCCAACCTCCATCAATTATTGTTTTCTATCTCTGAATAGCTGAAGTTATTGGTTTTTTACTAATGAAGCGAAGATCTGATGTGAAGCATCGGTCCAATCATCTGGTGGTACAGTAGATGTAACCGTGTAAGTGTCTACTTTACAAGTTATTCATAATACTATGCTTTATTTTTTCTGGCATTGTTTGGCTGCCTTTATCGCTACTCTATTCTTCACAGGGGAGACAAATGATTCTGTACAACAAAATTACTCTTAGGAACTAATGGATTGGACGTGTTGAGCGTGAAATTATATATGAACTGCATGGAAACTTTTGACCACAATGGCATATGTAATGTCCTGCAATTCCACCTATCACCACCTCCCATCTTATTAGTCCCTTTGTCATTAGTTTCTAAAAGCATGTGATGCCACTTCCATGTACGTTGAAGGTAAAATATTATGGAGCAGAATCATGAATAAGTTGGCTGTAGCAATCTCTGAAAAGAACAATGGGCAGATGCTATGGTGTTTGTGTACCTCAAGTCCTCAACCATGTGTGTGTGTGTGTGTGCGTAGATATTTTTTGACCAGGAATAAATGTGTGTGTGTGCGATTGCTATCCCTAAGGTGAAACTTAACAAGGAATAAATGTTAAAATAAAATATGTTTGGTTTCTATTTTTTACCATGTCTGGTGGCCTGGAGCTGAAAAAGATCCATTTTTCAGTGTGGATACTTCTGCAGGTGATTCATGCACAAATAGGGAGGTAATCCTTGAGCTGGAGTAGTGCATGTCGTCCTGGCAGTAGGAGCCATAATCATTCGTAAATGGGGGGGCATATTATTCACAAGATCAGGAGATCCTAATTGGCTCATTCACTAGACAAAATTGTCAGTGTACCCATAGAAACTCAAGTTTGTTTCGGATTTGATGAGTACAAATCTTAAAGGGACCTGCATAAATTACAAAAGGTACAAAGTCTTTCTGTTTTATTTCATTTTCTAAGTACTGAGAACACTCCGATGTGCTAACTTCTATACTTTTTTTTATATAATGATAATTCCTGTTTGTTGGTCGTTGCAGTGAACAGTGCCAAGTATTGGCTGTACCATATACTCCCAGTGTCTTTTCCGTAAAAACAAAAAATACCAAAAAGGTTTAATTGCTACTTTGGTGGGATTATTGTGTTTACTTTTCTAGAATCTTTTTAAGCCTTGCTGGATTGGCTCCCTTCTCTGAGGAGAAATTGCTTCATGTGTTCCATGATAAAATTTCTCTCTTATTCCACTGTGTAATTTGTAGAGTACATCTTACTGGCATACTTGCATTGCCTTCAGTACACAATTCTATCTTGGAATGGGACATCCAGCCAAGGAAGATTAGCATTATATCCCCTGCCATAAGAAATATTGTTAGTTTTATAGGGCTTTATATCAGACATTTTTTTCAACGATGCAACTCCATTGTTGATTAGTCACACACATGAGTTTTTACCGGTTAAACATTTCCTTCCACACTTTCCCTTAGGTGTTACTATCTGCATCTGGTGAGGAAAATGAAAGATATAATTTAATTTGATTGGTTCCAAGAAAATATTCAATGGTGGTATATGTCATGGATATATGCCACAAAATTGCTATCAAAGAATCTGATAAAGTGGCAATTATTATAGCAAGAATTGCAACATATATCCAGAAGGTGTAACACCACTGTGAGAATACTATATTGACTTGGACGACAGTGTTTACCTCATATTTTTTATGCATTAATAATTTGTGGAGTACACGACATGAAATTCATTATACTTTTTTGGTGGATGTGAGGTAGCTTTCACTTATTGCCTTTCTTTTCTGTTTTCTCAAAAAAATTGGTCGGTTGTGCACCTTGGTTACTTATTACAATTAGAATTCACTTCAATGATCTCAAATATGTTGAGGCAAAACCGTGAAGATATGTTAATCGTTTGTGATTTGGTAAAAGGGTTCATGATATAAACGTGCCGACGTTTTATATAATTATTTTAGAATATTTTTCTTTCTTAGTGGTTAACATATCACTAACTTTATATGTATTAATGCTAATATATATGATGGGAATTAAGGACCTGCGAGAACCAAATGTAAGAAAATATATGTCATGGTACATCACGTCCACCAATAAAGTGATCTAGGCTCACTGCCTATAATATGTCGTCTTGATGGACAAAAGGATAAAAACGCATCTCACAAAATTTGGAAAACCACCATCTGAAATCTGTTGATAGCAGTTTCTGAGTTAATTCATATGGAGAATCAAATTTGCATTATATGATAAGTTTACCTTAAAACTCAAATATGGAGGAAGATAGTATAATAATTTTACCATTGTCAATTGCATTCTTCTGCATTTAAGGTGTAGCAATATATAATGTCAAAGTGACATGATGCATCGAAAAGTAACTTTGGATCATGTCCTCCATGCCATCCACATAACAAGCATTTTCATTCATAAAAAGTCGGTGAAAAAAATATGACAAGACATAATAAGCTCTGATGACATTAAGAGACCATGTTTTTATACGACTAATGATGAGATGAGTAGATGAAGATAACACGTTTTAAGTAAGGGCAATCAATGTTGATTTCAGTATTCAAGACAAAGTCAGAGGTAGTTTGAAAAATATGGTTTTGCATGTCGGGCACATATCACAATACCACATGTCTTCTATTGCATATAGAAAGTTCATTCCCAATAATTCTTATTGATAAACTAAAGAGAAATAAGTTTCACTAAATAATTTTATATCTCTGATACCATACATTTTATCTATAATTACTTCCAGGTCATATTTTGAGTTGTGTATTGTTAATAGTAAAGAAGCAATAAAATACATGATTAATTACTTAAGTAATGGTAAAAAAGTAATAAATTATATATCAAATACGCATATCTATACAAAGTCTAGCCGCGCAAATGCGCGGGCCACCCAGCTAGTTCCTGAGTATGCACAAGGTATCTGAATGAAGTAGCAAGCCATTCAAATGGGTGTAAAAATCACACATAGAGAGGAGCGAGGTTACCTTTTCATGAAGTGCTTTGACTCTTGATCTTGTCATTGGACCATTTGGCGTAGTTGGTGTCGGTGGTCGAGGTTGGGCTACATCACCTTGTTTCTTGAGTTCCCTAGATCTCTCACCAAATAAACCCTAAGTTACCAAACGCTCCACATCTACGAAGTCATTAGAGATCACATATGTCGTGACAATCTCACGACAGTTGGCGCCCTCCATGGGGCCTGCATCCAAGGGTGTTGTTTTTCTAGAGGGATCGCTTCCTGGGATCGAGAAGCTCACCATCGACCGAGTCACCACCGATCAGCACGGTTTCCACTTCATCGACGACTCCGGCTAGGGTCCTCAGGCACTCACCCTAGATCACGACTACAACTTTGCCATCGGCAAGATCGACGACGAAGGCTTCATCGGAGGAGTTCGTCACCAGCTGGCTCCTGAGGACGTCGAGCAGGACTCCGTCTCAGGAGCCGCCACGCTCGTCCAATCAGATGGCGAATCTTTGGTCGGCAACAGCGAAAGGGAGGACGATGCCGAGTTCATACTTCCTCTCTTCCAGGGAAGGCTAAGTGTTGAGTTATATGTGTATGTGTAATTTGTATTATATGTAGGGGTCAAGATGTAAAAGGTAAAACTCTGAAAATAAAAGAAAGAAGAAGAACGGGAGTGGGGATTGTTCTCCACCCTTCCAGACTTGACAGCCTACTATCTCCAATCCAAAATCTGTGAGTTTGAGTTCATCTTTTGTGTGATTTCAACATGGTATCAGAGCATCGGTCCGGGGGATGTGTCCTTGACTCGGATTTGGTCTGATTCGTGCTGTGTTCCTGGGATTTGGTGTTCGTCGTGGTCAGGGCTGCCTTTGTGCGCGCCGCCGTCTTCGTCAAGGTCGTCGTCGTTCTCGTGTGTCGCAGCGCCGGTGAGTGCTTCGTCTTCGTCGCCTTCGTGTTGGGCGAAGTCGCCTTTGTGCTGCCTAGCTGCCGTCATCGTGTGTGCCGGCCTGAAGCTGTTCTTGTTCTGAACGAAGTTGGAGCTGCACTCGACCTGACCGTGACATCTCAGGTACGAATCCTTTGCGATTCGCTGCAGTTTCAAGTTGGCCTGGTGGGAGAGTTTGAGAAATTGCTGGTCAAATTCTTGTATGTGTTGTGGCTCGTTTGAACAATTCGTCCAGTTGATTTGGTGTCCTGAAACCTGAAGGAGACTCTTGTTGTTCATCCCTGATTACATTTGTGTGCTTGTTCCCATAGCAAATAATTATGGGTAACAATAATGGTGATAACCTGTGTGAGACACTGCAGAGCATATTCACACAATTAGTAAAGCTGTTGCAATCACGATCTGGTAGTATTCCTGAATGGCCGAAGGAAGCTTTGTCTTCTCTCTCTCAAATCCAACCTGTTATTACTCCTGGAAGTGAATGTGTGGGGAATATGAGAGTGATATGTCGTAATTGCAAACGACCAGGACATGTGAAAAAGAATTGTTTTGATTTAGTTGGATATCCATCTGGGTGGCAGCAAAGGCAAGGGAATAAGTTGAACTTTGGTAAAAGTTATGAAAAGAAGAAAGAAGACCAGGTTGATTGTATATCATATAAAGGAGAGAGTTCTGAAGTGGTTGCTGAAGCCCTAGAAGAATTTGAAGCCAAACTAATGTCTGCTACTTCAAAAGGATCTGATGAAACTGTCGGTTCTCATGATATAGAGGGAGAGGATTACTTATCTGCCTCATGGATCATTGATTCAGGAGCTTCAAATCATATGACGGGTTCACCAAGGAATTTTTCATCATATATACCCAGATCAGGAAAGGAAAGAGTTCGTATTGCGGATGGGTCTTCAGCTCCTATAATGGGTAGTGGGACAATTGACTGCACATCACCTTTACATTTAAGTCCAGTTCTTCATGTCCCTAATTTCCCTGTAAACTTATTGTCGGTCAGCTCTATTACAAAACAATTAAACTGCAGAGTTGTGTTTGAGCCAGAATTTTGTGTGTTTCAGGATCGAAAGTCTGAAAAAATTCTTGGGACTGGAACGGAACGTGATGGTCTGTATTACCTTAACAATGTGTCGACCCACTTGCCCTGAGCACCAAATATATCTCACCTACAGATGAGTTACTTCTGTTACATGCTAGACTAGGGCATCCATCTTTTCAGTCTCTCGGTCGTATGTTTCCCTCACTTTTTGCTTCTTGCTGTAAAGATAAACTTGTTTGTCAAGTGTGTGAACTAGCTAAGCATACAAGAACAAATTATCCTAGCAGCAATGAAAGAAGTGAAGTACCATTTGAAATAGTGCATTCTGATGTTTGGGGACCTTCAGCTGTGACCTCTCTTTTAGGAGAGCGCTGGTACGTGACCTTTATTGATGGTTTCAGTCGATGTACTTGGTTATATTTGTTGAAACATAAATCCGAGGCTTTATCTGCATTTAAGGATTTTTATTCTCTGGTATGCAATCAGTATAATGCCAGTGTAAAAATATTTCGTTCAGATAATGGAACCGAGTATCTTAATAGGGATTTTCATGATTTTTTATCTTCTCATGGCATTATACATCAACCACATGTGTGAGCACAGCTGAGCAAAATGGGGTCGCTGAACGGAAAAACAGACACTTGTTAGAAGTCACCCGTTCTCTTATGTTTATGATGAATGTGCCAAAATTTCTTTGGGGTGAAGCTGTCAAAACAGCAACATATCTTATAAATCGTATGCCATCAAGGGTTCTAAAGTACAAGACACCAATTGAGTGTCTAAATGGAACTAATTCTTACATTGTTCCACCTAAAGTTTTTGGGTGCACTTGTTTTGTCCATGATTACAGGAATTCAGCAGGAAAGCTTGATCCACGTGCAGTCAAGTGTATCTTTGTGGGGTATTCTCCTACACAAAAGGGATATCGTTGCTGGTGTCCTACTGAAAGGAGATTCTTTGTGAGTATGGATGTAACATTTCATGAAAACGAACCTTTTTATTCTTCAAATGTTGGTGTTTCTCATGGTGTTGAAAGCAAGGGGGAGAATAAAACTATTGACACTGTCCCTGGTAATTCAGTATTAATTCCTATGCTAGATATGTCTCAGCCAGGGAATGAAACTGAGGGGGAGGATAATACATGCATAAATGAGGAGAACGAAGTAGGTGCTACTCCTCCTCCGCAACAACAATTTATAGAGCCTGATACTCCTGCGCCTGGAAGTCCTAGAATACCCTTGCATGAACATGCTATACATGATGCAACTAGAGGAGATGGTGACCATATATCTATTCCAGAAGATCATTCATCCGAGGGAGCATACCCAGGATGCAATGGAAGAAGGTAATGAAAACCCCTTAATAGCTCCTAATGTTCCGTAGTGGATCATCCAATTGCATTAAGAAAACCCGTGAGACGTACTGATATTCCAGCAAGGCTAAAAGATTGCATTGGATATAAACATGACCTGGCAAAATTCGTAACCTATGAAAGGTGTAGCGCAACATTTAAAAGTTTTATTGCTTCTCTAGACTCCACGTCCATTCCTAAGGATTGGAATGAGGCAGTAAAAGATTCTAGGTGGAAGGAGGCCATGTTAGAGGAAATGAAAGCACTAGAGAAGAATAATACTTGGGAATTAGTTAATTTACCTTTGGGCAAGGAACCTGTTGGATGTAAATGGGTGTATACTATTAAGCATACCCCAGAAGGTAAGGTACAGAGGTATAAAGCCCGTCTAGTGGCCAAAGGGTATACACAAACTTATGGAGTCGATTATGAAGAAACTTTTGCACCAGTAGCAAAAATGAATACGATAAGAACTTTAATATCTTGTGCGGCCAATTGTGGTTGGGATTTGCATCAGTTAGATGTTAAAAATGCTTTCTTGCATGGAGATCTTCAAGAAGAAGTTTATATGCATATACCTCCAGGATTTAATACAGCCCAAACTGAAGGGAAAGTATTGAGACTGCGTAGGTCCCTGTATGGTCTTAAGCAGTCACCTCGCGCATGGTTTGATCGGTTTCGACTGGCGGTTTTGCGGTTGGGGTATAAACAGAGTAATGCAGATCATACCATGTTTTACAAACGTAATCTGAACAAGTTGGCCATATTAATTGTTTATGTTGATGATATTGTCCTCACAGGAAATGATGAAAAGGAAATTGAACAACTGAAGCGACATCTGGCACAAGAATTTGAGATTAAAGATCTTGGACAGTTGAGATATTTCCTCGGAATTGAAGTCTCCAGAGGTCCACAAGGTATTTACCTATCTCAGAGGAAATACGTCTTAGACTTACTGGCAGAAACGGGAATGTCTGGTTGTCGTCCAACTCCCACACCAATTGAACACAACAGTAAGTTAGTTAAGGAAGGGGGATCATCAGTAGACCGGAAGCATTATCAGAGAATCGTTGGGCGATTGATTTACTTATCACACACTCGCCCTGATATTGCATTTGCTGTGAGTTTGGTTAGCCAGTTCATGCATGACCCTAGAACTCATCACATGGATGCAGTAATGCAGATTATCCGCTATCTTAAAGGATGTCCTGGTAGAGGACTACTGTATAAATCACATGGCAACTTGCAAGTAGAATGCTTTACTGATGCAGATTGGGCAGGTTCACTAGATGATAGAAGATCAACTTCTGGGTATTGTACTTTTGTTGGGGGTAATCTAGTTACATGGCGCAGTAAGAAACAGAGTGTTGTAGCCAGATCTACAGCTGAAGCAGAGTTCAGGGCCATGTCTCATGGAATTTGTGAAGTGCTTTGGTTGAGAATTTTATTGCTTGAATTGGGCGTATTTCAATCAAAGTCATTGATGCTCTATTGTGACAATAAGGCAGCTCTTGACATTGCAAACAATCCAGTGCAACATGGAAGAACTAAACACATTGAAATCGACCGACACTTTATTAAAGAAAAATTAGACCAGGGAATCATTTGCATGCCCTATGTGAGCTCCTCAAATCAAGTAGCAGATATTTTAACCAAGGGTCTACCTGAGAAAGTGTTTTCTAGCCTTTGTTGCAAGATGGGGCTTTATGATGTGTTTGCCCCATCTTGAGGGGGAGTGTTGAGTTATATGTGTATGTGTAATTTGTATTATATGTAGGGATCAAGATGTAAAAGGTAAAACTCTGAAAATAAAAGAAAGAAGAAGAACGGGAGTGGGGATTGTTCTCCACCCTTCCAGACTTGACAGCCTACTATCTCCAATCTAAAATCTGTGAATTTGAGTTCATCTTTTGTGTGATTTCAACACTAAGATACAACTCGGATGCAGAATCAGATTACTCTATTTCCCTCGGGCGATCTCTGGCCGACTCTCATGAGTAGCCCGCCAATGGAGATGAGGATGCAGAAGCCATCGCCATGTTAGGCGTGTTGGGACTAGGATCGGGCGGCGCATCGGCTTTAGGAGCCAACGGACTGTCCAACACAGCAAGAGCTCCGATTCCGCCATCGCCGCATAACCCTCTGAGGTTCCCATCACCGCAGATAACGCAGCTGAACGAGCCATCCAGCTAGAAATTGTCCATCTATGGCTGTAGAGCCAGGAAAACTCACACAATGCTGAGACACGGTGACTCACCGAAGAACAAGCTCGCCTCTGAGGAGAAACGTTCCGCATCGAGAGTTCCAGAGCAGAAGTTGTTGCAGTTGCGGAGCGCAAACAACCTCGCATGCTCCCAGAAGGATCAAATCGAATCAGCCCTGCAAGGTTGTTCCACTGAGTTAATAGCACCAGCGGTCACACAACTCGTCGTCGATGTGCACTTAAGTTACACTTCTCCAGAATGTGATTATTTGGTCACACAACTCGACAAGTGTGTGCACGCAGGTCACTGGCCCCACTTGTCAGTCTGTTTTGGACGGTAAATTTTCAGAAACCCCCTGCGTGCACGCACTTGTCGAGTTGTGTGACCAAATAATCACATTCTGAAGAAGTGTGACTTAAGTGCACATTGACGTCGAGTTGTGTGACCGCGGGTGCCATTAACTCTTGTTCCACTTACTAGAGGGTCCGACGACGCAGACTGACTTGACTTCAAGATGGCGTGCCCGCACCACAGAAGGAACGACTGCACAACCAACCACTCCATGGAGAACTGGTTCATCATGAAGAAGTGGATAAGTGGCGAATATGATAAGAGGAAGGGCGATGGAGGCAATTGAAACAATTGGAATTGTGGCAATCACAACGTTGACAAGACTCAGGGACTGCCGGCAGCTTCCAGCCAAACCCGAAACAACTCGGCCAGTACCATGTCTTCGCCACCAGTACCTCCAGGTGAGAGGAAGTTGACAAAACGAGTCGTCAATGCGGTGGCTTCTAGAGTTCCTAGGTGGTTGAATTGCTCTGAGCATCCCATAACTTTGATCGGAGCAGATCATCCTCCACTGAGTCAATGAGCTGGGGCAACTCGCCCTAGTGGTAGCTCCCCAAATTGGTGAATATGTCCTATCAAAATTTCTCATGGATGGTGGCAGCAATATCAACATCTTGTACTACGACACCTTCAAAAGGATGAAGCTCTCAGAGAAGCAACTTCAACCCACCACGACTGTATTTCATGGCATAGTTCCAGGGAAGTCGGCACAACCCTTCGGTAAGATTTACTTGGAAGTCGCTTTCGGTTCCATGGAAAATTATCGCACATAGATGCCCTCTTTCGAGGTGGTCAACTTCAAGAGCTTGTACCATGCTCTCTTTGGCCGGCCTGCGCACGCTAGATTCATGGCAAGGTCATGCTACGTGTACCAAAAGCTCAAGATCACGACTAGACACATTATGGTCATTCCCCGCGTACCATTTTTCGGTAAAAAAACATACAAGAATAATAGGAATTATGTCGTGAATCGTCGAGATTGGAAAAGTCCACAATCGGCACAATAGAATATTTATTAAAATAGGCCCAATCTCGTATTTGATGGTCCGCGTGGCTATAGGCTTCACTTTGTCGAAAACCTAAAATGGAGCCCATGCTGCATGGTACCTTTTTTCAAAAATTCAAAATCGATATTTTTTAAGTTTCCAAAAATCAATAAACACTTTCTGGATGTAGATATTGTCGTGATCTACCATGTACAAATTCGCAACTCCAAATTCGTTATAATTTGATTTTTTTAAATAATATGCGAAATTTATTTAATTAGGAAAATAATACGCTTTTTTTTCAAAAATATTACCCAGTCGTCCTGTCCGAAGACGATTAGTACTGATCGTCCTGGCCAAAGACGATTAGTACCAATCGTCTTGGCTGAAGACGACTAGTCCTTACACATGGAGAATGCATGCAGGAAAAGACAAAAGTGCAAAGGCACCTATCGTCTTCAGCCAGGACGATTAGTACTAATCGTTTTCGGCCAGGACGACTGGGTAATATTTTTGAAAATAAATAAAAAGGCGTACTATTTCTTGAAATAACTAAAAAAATGTATTATTTAAAAAAATAGCTAATTTGGGGCTACACAAAAAAAGATAAATTGGTGGATCTGGGTGGTGAACAATACATAGTTTCAAAATTTTGAAATTTTCTGATTTGTCTTTTTTTGTACAGCCCAAAATAAAACAAATTTTAACGTAAATTTTGCATGCTTGTCGATCTCGACACTATCTACATATGTGATTTTTTTCGCGATTTTTGAAAACTAACAAATACCATTTTTGTTTTTTAAACGGGCCCCATGTACCTCGGGTTCCAAATATTAACTCTCTCACTTTGTAGACTAGTTTCCTCGCCGCTGCAAAGACTTTGCGAGAATCGTCGACATGCGATTTCGGCAACCAAGGGCAAACAAAGACGTTCGGTCTAACAGATTAAGAATGTGAAGGCCTTTCCTTCGAAATAAAAAAAAACTATACTATTGACCAACTTTATCATACTTTTTTCGATAAAGGAAATATATTAATATTACGGAGATGCCATTTACACCCAGACTCTGCAACAACGAAATATGCTAAAGACATTAAGGATGCACACATCTCTACAACACAAAGGACAAGAAGAGAAAAAAAGATCTCGCTACAGTAAGCAATTCCTTTTAGCTGCAACACAAACCACCGCCAAGACAACACCTGGAGTCTAAATTCTTCACAAGCGACGCCTCCAACAAGGAAACAGTGCACAAGAGTCATCGCCGCCAGATCATAGATCTTAGGTTTTCACCATGGAGACATCCCGCACTCTCAAAACAATGCCCTCAACAAGGTCATTGCCACGCACAACCAATTAAGGTCAGACTTTGGATTTTACCCTGAGAGATAAGACTTTGTACTCCTTCTGTGCTTTCGCCCCTGCTTGCCGATGTCGCTGCTACAAGTCACGAATCACCAAGTAAAGTCCTCATCGCCTTAAAGACTCAGTCCGCCATTACTAGACCTCAGCCGCCATGACATTCTCCACCACTGTCATCACCATTTTGAAGCCTCACGGCCAGAAAAAATGTTGAAATACTGACATGTCCCATGGTGACAACAGACAACGAAACTTCACGTCACTCCATTTTGAAGCCTCATGGCCAGACATATGGGTGCACACGACCGAATCCCATTCGATCCAGCAATCTACAGGCATCAAGTGTCGAATGGAGATTTCTGGCGGAGCCTTCTGCAACTCGTCACCGGCCAAATCAATGAGGTCAGGCATCAATCAGAACATCGTCTTGACGCGAGAAGAAACCTAGGATCGCCACCTTTATTAGGCAGATCGGCAGGCCCCCACGCCACTGCCCGCCGGCTTCCAACAGCAGGCCGGAGATCTCAGCAGGCACCGCCTCCATCACACTCACCACGCGGAGATAAGGGGCTTAGCCCCACCGAGTCCCCCGAACCAGACGCCCTCACGGCCACATCAGCCGCTAAGGTCACCAAAGAAATCCGGGGCCGTCCGCCTCGGCGTTCGTCTCCGCCGAACAAACCGTCGTCTAGGACGGCCGCGAGGCTCCGACCGGAGAGCCCGCCACACGAGGAGGACGGAGCCCCTGCCGCCACCATCGGTGGGGATGAGAGCCCGCCACCGCCATCAGTCGCACAGCCTTTGACCGGTAGCATCCTTCGGCGGCGGCGGGATCGGGGTGGAGGAGAAGGAGACGGCGGTGGCTAGGGTTCCGCCCGAGGCGCCCCTCCTGGGAGCGACGTGAGCGTCCTCGCGTCATCGACACAAGTCATATCGACTTTATCATACTTATAATAGGCTTATCATTTTTCATGAGGTAAACCAAATAAACAATATATAAAATACAGAATTATCACGTCAGCTCTGTTTACCCGACACTGCTGTACTTTGCACGCTCCTTCTGCCCCTTTGGAAGCCCAGTTTTCCATCCAAATAATGTCATAAAAAATCATCCCAACAAAATAATGGTGTGTTTTGGGAGCAAAGTTTTTTTTCAATGTTATTATAATAATACAATGATTTCTGAAAATTGGTTTTAAATACTTTATGTGTTTGGTTTAGCAAAAAACGTAGTTTTATATAGTTCGATATTTACAAAACTGCACTACGACTATGTTTGGTAGCTCAACATTTTCAAAACTGAAGTATTTCAAAACTAAGTAGGACCATCGTTTTTCTTTTTATCATTTTTAGGAAAAAGAAGGTCGGACCGCTTCCTCCAGCATTTTAAAAACACAATTTTAGAGATATTTTAGTTCTTAAAATTGCATATTAATTTTTTCAAGAACACGCGCGAGCATCGCGTGTCGTTATATTAAGATAGAAAGGTGAGGCATAATTACAAGAATGTTTTCTAGGACACAGCCACAGGCGGCAGGTCCTAATCAGCTCAATGCCTAGGGTTACTCTCTCCCTCGCTTCTCTCCACACAGCCCTGCTATCCGCCACAGCTCAAGCTCCTGCTTGATCCGACCATGAACAACATCTGACGAAGAGGAGATATGATCAAACACCCTGCTGTTTCTCTCCAACCAGATGAACCTGGCAGTGAGGATGACTAGTCCATTAACCTCCTTCTTCTTTGATTGTGGCACGGTAGTAGCCAACTCGCTCCACCAAGAGGCAAAGAAGGTGTTCTGAGTTGGGGTGAAAGCCTGAAGCCCAGCCTGACGAAGCACCAGAAACCACACCTCGCGTGCATATACACATCTGGCCAGAAGATGCTCACCGTCTTCGGGTTCCTGATCACAGAGCGGACAGCGTGGTGGATGCTGCAGCCCTCTCCTTGCCAATCTATCTGCTGTCCACAGTCTGTTCTTGAGCGCAAGCCACATGTGAATCTTCTGCGAAAGTGGGGCACCGGCAGACCACAACTCCGAAGCACACGGTGCCGCTGTTCTTCCAAGAAAGGATGCATTATACGCGGACTTAGCGGAGTACCTGCCATTTTCCGTCAGACGCCATCTGACAAAGTCTTCCTCTTCTGACAAGAATTGATCATGAACCAGTTCCCAAAGGTCCAGATATTCAGCAACATCCTGGACCGTGAGCTGACCCCTGATCCCATTGATCCATCTATTATTTTGGAGGGCTTCCTTTACCGGCAGTGTTTTGTCACTTGGCTTGATACGAAGCCATAAGCTGGGCGCGATCTGCCTTGCCGAGCGTCCATCGATCCATGGATCTAACCAAAACCGCAGTCGCTGCCCATTCCCCACTCTACACTCCAATGCAGCCATAAGCAGCTGCTCTGCATCTTTCGGAATTGAGAACTCCAGGCCTTGCCACGGTTTTCCATCTTCAGTTAGCTCGAGCCATTTCCATCTCATCCGCAGTGCCAAATTCAAGGTTCGAAGATTTTTGATGCCTAGCCCGCCAAGGGGTTTTGGCGTGCAAACATTTTTCCACGCCACTTTACACTGGCCACCTCTAGATTCCAATGATCCAGCCCAGAAAAAACTTCTCAGGATTTTATCCACCTTCTCAAAGAACCAGGGAGGCAAAACTAGGACCAGCATTGGATAGATAGCAGTTGCAACCATCGTTGAATCCACCAGAATTAATCTGCCACTTTTCTGCAGAAGCTTTGCTTTCCAAGATGGCACATGTCTTGCAACCCTGTCAATCGTCGGCTGCTGTTGGCTTTTGGTGAGGTTAAATGGTGACAACGGCAGCCCCAAGTAAGTGATTGGGAAGGCCTTTATCGGGCATGCAAGAACATCTAGAATCGGCTGTAAGTCTAACCCCTCACACCTGATAGGCGTAACTGAACTCTTAATGAGATTGCAGTGCAAACCGGATGCCCTGCCAAAAACCCTTAAGAGCTCAATTGCTGCCACTGCCTCACTTGCAAACGGCTTGATTAGCAGGACTACATCATCTGCGTACAGGGACAGCCTATGCTTGATGCCACAGTTCCCCAAAGGTTCAAAGACTCCGGCCTCCTCTGCAATTTTGAAGATTGCATTCAGCACATCAACCACCATGACAAATTTCATTGGAGAAACAGGATCACCCTGCCGGAGTCCACGGCCATGCCAGAATTGAGGGCCAGCAGAGCCATTGATCAGCACTCTTGTGTTGGCCGAGGAAAGAAGAAGTGCCAGCCGAGCTCTCCATCGCGGCCCAAAACCCCTCTGCTGCATTATTTCCATGATGAATGGCCAAGCAACGGAGTCAAACGCTTTTGCAACATCCAGCTTCAAAAGAATCGCCGGCACCTTTTTTCTGTGCAGTGCACGCACCGACTGCTGCACCATGAAGAAGTTGTCTTGAATCGATCTTCCCTTCACAAATGCACTCTGATTTCGGTCCACCAGGGTCGGCAACGCTGAGGAAAGCCTATTGGCCATTGCTTTGGACACAATTTTCGCAAAACTGTGAATCAAGCTAATAGGCCTGAAGTCTGAAACCTCCAATGCGTCTTCCTTCTTGGGAAGCAGAGTGATATAGGCGCTGTTTAGCCTAGCAAATCCACGGCCATCCGCTGCATCAAATGCATTCACAGCTCGCATCACGGCGTCTCGAACCAGAGTCCAGCAAGTCTGATAGAATCTTGCAGTGAAACCGTCCGGGCCTGGCGCCTTGTCCGGTGGCAGCTCTTTAACAACTTCCCAAATTTCCTTTTCCGAGAATGGCGCCTCCAGCTGTTGGAGGTCAATCGGTGGCAGATTCAGCGCATGAAGATTCAGACTGTGCTCACGCTCGACAGGCGTTCCCATCAGCTCTGAAAAATGTTCTGCAGCAATGTTGCCCATACCATCTATGTCAGTGGCCAACTGATCTCCTTTCCTTAGTCTGAATATGTGATTTTTTCGCTTCCTGACACTAGCATGGAGATGAAAGAATGCCGAATTTGCATCACCCTCCTGCAGCCAAGTGATTCTAGATCGTTGTCTGGCAATTGTTCTCTCAAGAGAAGCCAGCCCTAAAACCTTCCTCTTGAGCTGTGCCCGGAGCCAGAATTCATCGTCAGTTAGACTCCTTGTTTCCATGGCTTGGTCCAGCCTGAAAACCACCTCGTTCGCCATCAGCATCTGCTCTTTTATATTGCCGATCCGGCGCTGACTCCACCTCGAGAGAGTCCTGGCTGTCTCCCTCAATCTCTGCTCCAAGTCGACGAACGGATCAGAGAGCTGCTCTTTGGCAAACCATGCCGATGCCACTGTCTCCTGGAACCCCTCAAATTTCGGCCAGAAGCTTTGGAAGTGGAATCTTGACTTCCTTTTAAAGGAAGCATTGGTGGACAGCATAAGAGGACAATGATCAGACATCTTTGAGGACAGAGCTTGCAGCAAACAGTCCGGGAAGATCGATTCCCAATCGGTGGAGCTGAACCAACGATCTAGCTTGACGAGCGTGGGAGCACGACGCTCGTTGCTCCAAGTGTACCGCCGTCCCACCAAGTCCTGCTCCTTCAATTCTAAGTCATTCACCAGCTTACGAAATCTCCCCATCATTCTGCGATTCAGGTTATCATTGTTCTTGTCAGCTGCTTCTAGGATCAGGTTGAAATCACCAGCCACGGCCCAAGGCCCAGGGAAAGAGTTCCGCACTGCGCGTAGCTCCTCCAGAAAGTCCAGCTTCCTATCATCCGCCGTAGGCCCATATACCGTAGTGAGAGCCCACGGCTCTCCTCCCCCAAAACTCAGTTCAATTGTCACTGAGAAGGAGTCCACCTGAGAACGAGACACAACAACTCTTGCTGACTGCCAGGCAACCACAATTCCTCCCGCCGTATTGTTAGCGGGGAGGAAAGTAAACTGATCAAAATGCGGCCCTAGAATCCTCGAGATCGTGAAACTATCCACCGAAGCCAGCTTTGACTCGACAAGGCAAACAACTGATGCCGTTGCGTCAGCCACAGCTTGTCTAACCACATCGCAGCGGCAGCGATCATTGAGGCCCCGCGGGTTCCACACAACAATACTTTCGTTTTCTCTATCCATAAAGACACATTTGAAGTCACAATCCACCAGCATAAAGCTCAAGAGCTACAGAATAGCTCTGCAGGCATGCGCGCGTCGAGGAAGAATAGCTTCGTGAGTGCCTCAATCCTTGAGGGAGGCAGGGGCTCGGTGAAGTACTCGGCGTAGCGCTCCAAGCAATCAACAGATGGTTCATCCTCAATCTCGCAGATGCCCAATCTTGCCATGAGTACACGTTGCGCGCGCTTGACGTACGAGGTAGGCTTGCCCTTGGATTTCCCTGCCAGCCGGGCACTGCGGCGCCGATCTTCTTCTGGGACGAAGAGCTTGCGACAGCGCTGATGTCGTTTCTGAATCGCCGGCATGGGAAGCAGTGGTGCTGCGATGTGTCGCCTAATCTGGGCAACGACATTATGGAGCGGGTCCTCCTGCACCGAATCAGCCGCTGGAAGAGGCGCCGGAGTGACAAACCCCACCGCCGGTGAAGCAAGCAACTGCTCAGCCGGGGCGGGAGTCGCCTGCACCTGAAAGATCGCCGGGGTTTCTTGATCAGCAGCAACAGGTGTTCGCGCCACTTCCACCTCTTGATCTACATGCGTGGCAAGCAACAGTTGCAAGCCCTGGCCACCACCCGCCTGCGGGACCCCCGAGCGCACCGATTTCGCACCCGAGTCCAGCGCCGTGCCCACACAACAGCAGACGCTCCGCAACGAACTCGGCGTGGCCCTACCGAAGTCCTGAACAGAATCGCCCCTGATGCTTCCAACGACCGAGTCCAAGTTCATCTCTTGCCCAGCACGGATCGGTCCCAGCACCGAGTTTGGGGAGCCTGAGTGCTGCCCACCGTGTGCCTGCGCCCCTGAGCCATTGGTGCGTGCCGTTGGCAAAGGTGTGGACAGCTCGACCCGCACCCACCTTTTCTCAGAGAAAGGCTGTTTGCCACTGTTGGCCCTGCCACTAAAGCCAAAACTGCTTTCCACCCAGGACCCGCCAGAGTTTGAAACTCGTGCTGTACGGCTAGCACAGTTGCTGTTGTCGAAGCCGTTCGGCGCCGCCCTCCGGTAGTACTGCTCCGCCATGGGCCTGCAGAGCGGGCCTTGCCGCGACGGCGTCACCACGGAGGACGAGGAAGCGCCGTCCGGGCCAGAGCTGGAACCGCTTCCCTGGTCACTCCCACCACGCCCAGCGCCTCTGGGAGAAGCCGGTGGCGATGGCGGCGGCAACGCTGGAGGCGACGGCGGGTCAGAGATAGCCGCCTCGACAGGTTCCGCCAGCACCCGCAGCCGGATGGTGTAGCGCAGCGTCTTTGCCCTCCGGCGAGGCACCGGTCCCCTGTGCCTGCCCGGACCGCGCCTCGCCACCGGAGGCTCCTCAATGTGCAGCTCGCGCGCCGGCGGGATGCGCGCCGGATCATCTGTTCTCACCCAAACTCGGAACTTTGACATGTCATCCTGACGCATAGTGGGAGTGTCAATGTCCACCACGAAGCCGACGCCGTCCATGACCAAATCCGCCGTGCGCCGCGTCCACGCGTGCCCCGGGACACCGCGAAGCTCGACGGGCACCAAGAACGGCAGAGAGACAGCCGTCGCTTGCGCTTGCCGGATCCACGGGCGTAGCAACAGCTTGAACCAGGGGCCATCAGCGAGACCACGCCGCACCATCCTGTCCCGGTCACGCACATCCCGGCAGAGAACAAGAAAGTCCTCCGGCTCGAAAGGCCTAATGGACATGTCCATCGGGCCAAGGTTGAACTCCCCATGAAGCGCCAGAGCCGCATCCGCCATGTCGACCTCCGGCCGCGTACCCGTGATGGTGACCACCACCGCGTGCGCCATCTCCGCCTCCAGCATTGACAGCTCGTCGGACCACTCGAGGAAAACGGGCCCCAGCGCCGGTGGCACTGGCCGCGCCTCCTCCCGCGGAACCACCACTGCATCTGGACATCGCGCCTGTCCCCGCGCCGAGCTCTCAGCCGAACCTTCACGTGCGATCTGTGGCCACTGCCGGCCAAGCCGCACCGCGCCCGGAGGCGAGGGGCCTGGCGGCGGCGGCGGAAGGCGCGACGGCGAGGGGGAGCGCGCAGGAGTTGGCGCGACGCGCCGAGCTGGCTCCGCCGGGCTGGGGGGAGACCGCGGCCGCGGCCGCTTGCAGCCCCTGGCTATGTGGCCCTCGCCATCGCAGCGGAGGCAGCGCACCTTCTTGGTGCAGCCCGCTGAGATGTGTCCGCCCCGCAGGCAGTTGTAGCACACGCCCGCCATCCCGGGCGGCAGCCACTTGTGCGGCGGCGGCCGCGGGGCCGGCAGCTGCTGGAGCATCCTCTGCCTCAGGCGCCGCAGGCGACGACGACGGCTGCGCGAACCTTCCGCCACGAACCACGGCGCCTCCACCACTTCTCCGGCCGCCGGCGCCGCCACAACCTCCTTACCTACCACCGAAGACGGACACGAGGACAGATCTGAACCTGAGAGAGAAACCCTACTGTTGGACGCCATGGAACTACTAGCGAGATGAGGCGCGAGCACGGGGGTGGGCACCGGGACCAGGAGGGTCGCCGGCGAGAAGGGGGCCGCGGTGCCGGAGCGGCGGCCGCGGTGTGCTCCTACGCTCCTACGCGGTGGTTCGACCCGACCTTGGTGATCTATCTTCCAAATTGCATATTAATTAAAAGTTTGAAATACTTTAGATATTAAACCCAAATATCTAAAGTATTTCAAACTATAGTACTGTATTTATGGAAACCGTAGTATTATGAGAAAACTTTTAAAAATAAAAAAATTGGACTGCCAAACGCACCCTACCTCTTTTTCTAAAACAGAAGTATTTGTTGCGGAAATACCACAGTTTTGGCAGTCTGGTATTTGCTTATTTGGCCATTCGAATCCGTTGGTTTGCAAACTTAGGCTGTAAAAAAATACCGGCATTGTCCTATTCTAATCCCAGGGTATCGGTTCTGCAGCTAGGCGAGACAGGCGACGCCGCCGGCGCCATCCCGGCTTCCTTCCCCGGATCCCCGCCGCCGCCATTCTGACTTCCACACGCGAGGAGGGACTGCGCGCCCGCCTCCCCGTTTGAGGAAGGTGCCGTCGGTCGCCGCTACCGCTCCTCCCAGCTGCGCGTGAGGAAGGCGCCGCTGCTGCTTCTGCCGTCTTCCCGGCGAGGCTGCCCCGTACTGTTCCCTTCTTCCCTGTCGCCAACGCTGTTTCTCGGCCACCTTCTCCACACGGATCCTTCTCCCAAGGCACTGCTCTGCTCGTATATTATAACTTTATAAGTTCTTGCTGCATATTCTTGTCCCTATTCTTGTTCGAGATGCTGGTTGGATGCAATGCAAAGGATAACTTGTTCGTGATGCTTTATTCATGTAGAATCTGTATGCTTGCCATTGTATTGTGAAATTTAGTCACGGATGGACACCACAGTGCTAATCTTGTTCCACAATGCACCAATTTATAATTATCAGTGTACGTTGTTGGTGATGTCCTGGCCATTGCAGTGCCAGCTTGTAACCTAGCCAAGTTTTTGATTAATAACTTATCATAAGTGGCCTAGAGAACACAGATCAGTGTTTACGGGTTGTAAAGTCTATTGCAGTTGTTGGGGTACTTGTCGCGACTAATTTTATATGCTTATTGTCATCTATCGCGTTAGAAGGTTCTTTATACATTTAGAATACATAGCTTCCATTTTCTTATCTTGTGAAGAGAATGAAATGTTATTACTACTTTTCTAGTATTTTCGTCATCACTGCACGCTACCTACACAAAGTCTTAGTCTCTCATCCGTAGAGTTATCTTGCACCTGGAGTATGAGTAGTATGTAACTGAAAAAAGCTCATATTTCTGTCCTCTGCTTGCAGTGTCACCATGAATTAGTAGTAATTTCTCACGGGATAATGAACTCATTAACTATGGGGTGGCACATACTAATCATAGAGCAACAGAAAGCTGCATGCCTTAGCTATTGCGGCTTGCCTTTGCTCCCAATCCATGCATGATTAATACAAATACACACAGAACTATGTATCTACCTGCATGATTACTTGCCCTGTTCCTGTTTGTTAGATGATTCTTCTTATGTGCTGTTGGGGCACGACATTCATGTTCAACTTTTTTTCCACATATTCTTTCCCAGTGTGTATAAAAATCTTGTTTTGTTGTCTATGTGTGTTCATATGGATGGTATAGCATGTCTTTCACTAAATAGTATAGCAACCAGCTGCATCATAATGCTGTAATTTTGCATCTGCAACAGCAGTTCATAAGTGTTGCAATTGTAGAAAGAGAAGTTGTGTTCTCAGATATTTCATCTGTAGCAACTCTAGCCAACTCTTGCTGATCACTTATCTTTTGAACGATTTACTGCATTTCTGAATATTTTCTCAGATATTAACGTTTCTTTGTTAAATTTTTTCGATTGGTGTGTCTATAAATTCCTTAAAATATTTGTATGCTTTTTTATTTAAATCAGGTTCTAATGGCATCACAAAGGGCAAAGTGGACAGGAAAGTGTGAAAAG
The DNA here is from genome assembly GCA_947311845.1 of Poa pratensis. Lineage (NCBI taxonomy): Eukaryota > Viridiplantae > Streptophyta > Magnoliopsida > Poales > Poaceae > Poa > Poa pratensis. The sequence goes on from CAMZMU010000055.1 coordinate 22,333,879, forward strand.
GGGTTGGTGGATGTACTATTGGAATACAAGGAATCACAATTCCGTGGTCAAAATGGATGGTCTGGCAAAGGGTGGAATAGTATTGTGAGAGATGTTAACAAGCTCTTTCCGGACGAGAAATTTACCAAGTCGCAAATTCAAGACAAAGAAGCTCAATTCAAGAAGAGTTACAAGGCAATCAAATCCATTGTCAATAGAAGTGGAGTATCATGGAATCCTATTTCGTTCATGATAGACACAACTGCTAAGAAATGGGACGAGATCGTTGAAGTAAGCATCTGACCCTTCTAAGTAACTTCATTAGATTTTTTACCCAACTAACTATGGCCGCATTGACAAATTTGTTAGGAGGACTCCAAGTTGAGGAAGTATCAAAACAGGAGTTTCCCATTGTATGATTCATTGGATCAGTTATATGAAGGTAACCTAACAAAGTTGAGGAGTTTTCTAAATGATTTGTAATGTCATGATTTTTTTTATTTCTTATTATTTTGATGTCTAAATAGGACAATTTGCTAGGGGAAAACATTGCCTCACTTCTATTACAGCTCCTGATCTTGATGATTCAAGGGCTGCGACCAGAAGCAATAGTACTTCGAGTACAAGTCCAGGGGAAGATACACAGCAAGATCCTCAAAGAAAGGATGTGTCGGGGGGTTACCCCCGGGTAGGGTAATGATGAGGTAAAGACATGTAAGGTAAAGGTAGTAAGCTGTCCGAGGTAGCGATTGAGCAAGGACGCAGGAGGCGTCATCCGACGTAAGGTGTACGTCCGAGGTATATTCTCCGAGGTATTAACCTCGGGGCAGTCAGCTAGCTACCACAGGAATAAGGTATTCTCTACCGAGGTATAGGATCCGGAGTGTTATCCGAGGTTGGCAGCAAGGATCGAGGCATGTCAGAGAGGTCACGAGCGCCGCAGAGCTCATAGCCCGAGGCTTCAGAGGACGGCGAGGTCCGTCCACGGGTTTCCCGGAAGCTCGGGGGCCTAGGAGCTGACTCGGCTATTTCGGGAAAGGTCTACAGGCTAGACCTCGGCAGGCTACTGAAGTATGACCGGAAGAGGAAAGCTAGGCCTGGCTGGCCTGACAGTCCGGCCGTTGAGCTGGCAGGAGGCAGAGGCTTGTCTTTTACCTTTTGGCCATGCCATTGTCAGTTGTAGGCAGGGGTAAAAATGTACTTCGGCCTGTGTATATATGCGGCATCTCTACCTCCAGGGAGGAGGACGGCAAAAACCCTAGCTCATTTCCCCCTTCATAGTTTCATCTTCTATCTAGAGCTCTCACTTTAGCAGCATCATACAGCTCGAGGAGCACCTTGTACCTGAGAACGACACTGATATATTGAGAGAGGAAAGGCAGGAGTAGGGGTTTTACTTCCTCACGAAGGCCCCAAACCTGGGTACATCGTGGTGTCTTTATGGTTGCTTGTGTTCTTGCGGTTCTTGCTCTTGTTCTTCGTGCTCTTCGTGTTCTTCGTGTGCGGTTCCACCGCACCAACCCTCTCCCGAATCCTCAAGCGTCCATTCGGCCCCAGAATAAGCCACCTCGTGGCATCTGCGTGATTCCCACCACGACAGTTGGCGCCCACCGTGGGGCTGATAGTGGCGTTTGCTGGATCAATTCGGATGGGACCTTCGTCATCAACGCGGGGACTCGACTTCGGCCTCGTCCCCGTTAGTTGACTCATTTTCGAGTTGGCTGCAGTGCGAATCCGAGCTGTTCTGGAATCTGAGTTGTTCTGGAATCCGAGCTGTTCTGGAATCTGAGCTGTTCTGTGATCCGAGGTGTTCTGTCCGAGGTGTTCTGCCCGAGCTGTTCTGTAATCCGAGGTGTTCTGTCCGAGCTGTTCTGGAATCCGGGGTGTTCTGGAATCCGAAGTGTTTTGGAATCCGAGGTGTTCTGAAGTCTGAGGTGTTCTGAAGTCCGAGGTATCCTGGGAGAATCCGAGTTAAGACTTGGAAATCCGAATTAAGACTTCTCCAACAACCTGGCCTTGTAAGTATCATTTATGTGTCTTCACATGCTTCTAGATAGTCTCAAATAGTACTCGGGGACTGCCCCCTCGTTCCTACCTTGCTATGATTAGTTGTTTTCCCCGGGGAAGAGTGTTTTGACCCGGGGACTGGATCGCCAGTCCAGTTATGTTTTGTCCCAAAAGTTACTCGGGGACTCCCCCCCTCGCTTTTTGGTCTAAGTGTTCTCCCCGGGACAAGATGTCTTAACCCGGGGACTGGGTAGCCAGTTTGTTTTACACCTTCTCCTAGATAAGAAAAGTAACTCGGGGACTCGGTCGAAACCGAGTCTGGATCTTTGTGCTTAGTAACTGTTGTTAGATTCGTTTTCTATCAAGTGCTATAGCTAGTTTGCCTCGGTTAGTATAATTGTTGTTCCCGTCAAATATTCTTCATGATTTATATGCTGGACTAACGTTGAAAGGGGAATTCGGTTTTGCTGAAAATGTTTGCTACCGAGGTATAATAAAAATACGAGGTATTCAAGAAATCCGGGTCATATTGGAAATCCGGGTCATATTGGAAATCCGGATCATATTGGAAATCCGGGTCATATTGGTAATCCGGGTCATTTTGGTAATCCGAGGTATAATGGAAATCCGACGTATCATGGTTATGTTAGTTATCTCAAGTTACCCAAGGTATCATGGCATTATCAGTATTCTCTAGATCACCGATTATTTCGGTTTGCCACAATATCACGGCATCACTCCACCTCCGGGATCGCCGTTTATTTCGGTTTGCCATAGTATCACGGCATCTTTCTGCATCACATATCGCCGTTTACTTCGGTTTGTCACAATATCCTGACATCATTCCTTGTCCCCAATCATTGTTTATTCTGTTTGCCAATGTATCATGGCATTACCTGTATACCAGATCAGTGTCTATGTTGGTTAGTCAGAGGCAACCTTTGAGATATGTTTATGCAAGTTATATGTCAGCCCAGCAGTGGCTGGAGACATCTATGTCGGTATACGCCCGAAGTGGCTAAAACAGGCATTCGAGATATGCTTAGGTGAGTCTGGCAGTGGCTGGAGACATCTATGTCGGTATACGCCCGAAGTGGCTAAAACAGGCATTCGAGATATGCTTAGGTGAGTCTGGCAGTGGCTGGAGACATCTATGTCGGTATACGCCCGGAGTGGCTAAGAACCAACATATGAGTTATGCCCAAAGAGGCCGAAATACCGAGATATGTGTGTTATGCCCAAAGAGGCCGAGGTATCGAGACATGTGTGATATGCCCAAAGAGGCCGAGGTATCGAGACATGTGTGATATGCCCAGAGTGGCCGAGGTACCGAGACTTTTCAGATACATACTTGCAGGTTTATGTCGGTCCAGCTTACGCTGGCGGCATCCAAGTTCGGTAAAAGCCAGGAGGGCTAACCGAAGCTGGCGGCATCCGAGTTCGGTAAAAGCCAGGAGGGCTAACCGACACTGGCGGCATCTGAGTTCGGTAAAAGCCAGGAGGGCTAACCGAAGCTGGCGGCATCCGAGTTCGGTAAAAGCCAGGAGGGCTAACCGACGCTGGCGGCATCTGAGTTCGGTAAAAGCCAGGAGGGCTAACCGGCGCTGGCGGCATCCGAGTTCGGTAAAGGCCAGGAGGGCTAACCGAAGCTGGCGGCATCCGAGTTCGGTAAAGGCCAGGAGGGCTAACCGACGCTGGCGGCATCCGAGTTCGGTAAAAGCCAGGAGGGCTAACCGACGCTGGCGGCATCCGAGTTCGGTAAAAGCCAGGAGGGCTAACCGAAGCTGGCGGCATCCGAGTTCGGTAAAGGCCAGGAGGGCTAACCGACGCTGGCGGCATCCGAGTTCGGTAAAAGCCAGGAGGGCTAACCGACGCTGGCGGCATCCGAGTTCGGTAAAAGCCAGGAGGGCTAACCGACGCTGGCGGCATCCGAGTTTGGTAAAAGCCAGGAGGGCTAACCGATGCTGGCGACATCCGAGTCTGGTAAAGGCCCGGAGGGCTGAGAACCGACATAAATGGTGCCCATGCAGGCAACATATTTCCGATGCAAATTGTCCATCTCGTTGTTGATTCGGGTGAGCTCGATCAACCGGATGTCGCATTTGGCTTGGAGGGCATGGCGAAGACGACCAAATTACAAAGGCGCCCATGCAGGCAGGAGGCTATGCATATGGAGATGTTTTGGTATGCTTATTTATTTTTGTAAGTCTGTGTGCGACTCTGCGAGTCCCCCACAGCCTCGGGGACTACTGTCGGGGGTTACCCCCGGGTAGGGTAATGATGAGGTAAAGACATGTAAGGTAAAGGTAGTAAGCTGTCCGAGGTAGCGATTGAGCAAGGACGCAGGAGGCGTCATCCGACGTAAGGTGTACGTCCGAGGTATATTCTCCGAGGTATATCCTCCGAGGTATTAACCTCGGGGCAGTCAGCTAGCTACCACAGGAATAAGGTATTCTCTACCGAGGTATAGGATCCGGAGTGTTATCCGAGGTTGGCAGCAAGGATCGAGGCATGTCAGAGAGGTCACGGGCGCCGCAGAGCTCATAGCCCGAGGCTTCAGAGGACGGCGAGGTCCGTCCACGGGTTTCCCGGAAGCTCGGGGGCCTAGGAGCTGACTCGGCTATTTCGGGAAAGGTCTACAGGCTAGACCTCGGCAGGCTACTGAAGTATGACCGGAAGAGGAAAGCTAAGCCTGGCTGGCCTGACAGTCCGGCCATTGAGCTGGCAGGAGGCAGAGGCTTGTCTTCTACCTTTTGGCCATGCCATTGTCAGTTGTAGGCAGGGGTAAAAATGTACTTCGGCCTGTGTATATATGCGGCATCTCTACCTCCAGGGAGGAGGACGGCAAAAACCCTAGCTCATTTCCCCCTTCATAGTTTCATCTTCTATCTAGAGCTCTCACTTTAGCAGCATCATACAGCTCGAGGAGCACCTTGTACCTGAGAACGACACTGATATATTGAGAGAGGAAAGACAGGAGTAGGGGTTTTACTTCCTCACGAAGGCCCCGAACCTGGGTACATCGTGGTGTCTTTATGGTTGCTTGTGTTCTTGCGGTTCTTGCTCTTGTTCTTCGTGTTCTTCGTGTGCGGTTCCACCGCACCAACCCTCTCCCGAATCCTCAAGCGTCCATTCGGCCCCAGAATAAGCCACCCCGTGGCATCTGCGTGATTCCCACCACGACAGGATGCGTGCACAAATCTAAGATTGCATAATGTGACCTTTGATGATGGAAGAGATGAGGTCGGTGGAAGAAGTTATGGCCACCCAATGCCACAAGGTCTACATGGAGAAGATCTGGATGATGATGAAGTTGATACAGATCTACAAGCACCAAAAAGTGAAGAACCTTCAAACTCTAGTGTACGTAGCTTGCATTTTCTTATCTTGCGTTCCCTTCGTTTGATAGTTTTACTTTTCTCACCCTTTGAATTCTTAGAAACCGAATATGGACAATACTCCCTCCGTTCCAATGAATAAGCCGTATTAATTTAATCAAAAGTCAACGTTCTCTAATTTTGACCATGTTATAGAAAAAAATATGAACATTTACAATGCCAAATCTATCAATAGATTCTTCCTTATAATATTTTAGATGTTGATACTTTCTTCTATATATTTGGTCTAACTTAAAAAGCTTTGACTTTTGACTAAATTTGTATGCCTTATTCATTGGAACGGAGGTAGTAACTTTCTTCTCACTGATTCTGGGGAAGAAGAGGATGGAATGTTATTTCTAGTATTCCCATCATCACTGTGTTCTATCCAGACAAGGTCTGAACTTTAGAGTTATATTGCAACTGGGGTAGAAGTATTATGTAGCAAAACATAGCTCTTATTTCTGTCCTCTGCTTGTAGTGTCACCATGAACTAGTAGTAGTTTCTCACAGGATAATGAACTTTTTAACTATGCTGCGGCACATACTAATCCTAGCGCAACAGAAAGCTGCAGGCCTAGGTACTGCGGATTTTCTTTGCTCCCAATCCACGCATGATTAATTCAAACACACACAAAACTATGCATGTACCTACATGTTTACTTGCCCTGTTTGTTGGATTCTTCTTCTTATATGCCCTCGGGATACGACATTCCTGTTCGACTTTTTTTTACAGATATTACTTCGCAGTGTGCATATAATATTCTTTTGGTGTCTATATACATGCTCGTATGGATGGTCTAGTCTTTGATTAAATAGTATGGCAAGAAGCTGCATGATGTCGCAATTTTTTTTCTGTATGGCAGCATGATAATGCTGTAATTATGCATCTTCAAACAGAATTTCATATGTGTTGCAGTTGTAGCAACAGAAGTTATGTTCTTAGATATTTCAGAAGTTGTGTTCTCAGATTTTTCAGTTGTTGCGACGCTAGCCAACTCTTGCTGATCACTTTTCTTTTGAACGATTTATTACATTTCTGAACATCTTCTCAGATGATAACATTTTCTTTGTTAATGCTCTAGATTGGTGTATCTATAAATTCTTAATTAATCTTTGTTATGATTTTTAAAATTTAAATCAGGTTCTAGTGGCATCAAAAAGGGCAAAGTGGACTGGAAAGTATGAAAAAGGGTTGGTGGATGTACTATTAGAATGCAAGGGTTCACAATACCGTGGTCAAAATGGATGGTGTACCGAAGGATTGAATAGGATTGTGAGAGATGTGAACAAACTCTTTCCGGATGAGATATTTACCAAGTCACAAATTCAAGACAAAGAAGCTCAATTCAAGAAGGATTACAAGGCAATCAAATCCATTGTCAGCAGAAGTGGAGTATCATGGAATCGTATTTCGTTCATGATAAACACAACCACAGAGAAATGGGACGTTATCGTTAAAGTTAGCATCCGACTCTTCTAAATTTATTAGTTTTTTTACCTAACTAACATTGACCCCAGCACAAATTTTGTAGGAGGACCCCAAGTTGAGGAAGTATGAAAATAGGAGTTTCCCATTGTATGATTCATGGGATCAGTTATATGAAGGTAACTTAAGAAAGTTGAGGAGTTTCCCAAATAATTTGTAATGTCATGCAAATTTTATTTCTTATAAACTATTTTGATGTCTTAATAGGACAATGTGCTGAGGGGAAGCATTGCTTCAGTTCTATTAGAGCTCCTGATCTTGATGATTTAAGGATTGTGACCGGAAGCAAGAGTACTTCGTGGAAACGTCCGAGGGAAGAAATGCACCAAGTCTCTCAAAGAAAGGATGCCTCCACAAGTCAAGTATTGCATAATGAGACCTTTGGTGATGGAAGAGATGAGGTCAGTGGAAGAAGTTATGGCCAACCAATGCCACATGATCTCCATGAAGAAGATTTGGATGATGATGAAGTTGATGTCGATCGACGAACACCAAGTGAAGAACCTTTAAACTCAAGGAGTGTGGATTGTGGTACGAATGGAAGACCTAAGAAACGTAAGGATGGATCAATCACACGCCTTGATGAAACCATTTCAGCTTATATTGATCTCAAGATAGCACAGACTAGCCCTAAGGAACAAGCAATGGCACAGGGGCAACAATACTCGATGTCAAGATGCTTTGAAGTGCTCCATTCCATGGATGATTTATCTGATGACATCATGGTTCTTGCATCTGATGTATTCAAGGATCCAGTAAATCGTGAGATCTTTATGTGCTATCAACCTAGATTCTGTGGCTTGTGGCTGAGAAAAGAAGTGGCCAAACTCGACGTTCCAGAATTCCGTTTGTAAGATCTTTCTTCACAGTTCTCTCTTCCATACTCAGTTATCAAATGGACTGGTTTCTTGTGTTATATCAGTATACAAGTGTCATTTACTTAACTATGCATTGCCATTGAGCACGAATAGCTATTGCATAATCTGAACTGATTCCATGAGCAATTATTTATGTTAGGAGATGATAACTTTAGGATGCAAGAGCTTGACATTTGACAACCTGATAGGAAGGTAAAGAATTATCTCTCCAAATCAAATATTTCTTTCTTAATGTGGATTATGTCTTTCTTGTCACCGAGATGTTTTGGCAGTCCAGATCTGGTTCATTAATCTCTTCGCTGCACTATTCTGAGATGATAAATAAATTCGTTTAGATGCTCAGAATTGGAAGATTCTACTACTGATTAGTATAGATGGTAACTTCCTGCAAGTAGATAGAAATTTTTAGATGTAGATAGGCTCGGGTCTCGGGCGCTCTATTGCATCGTGTGCTTGGATTCTTGCACCTCTGATATTTGAAAGACCTAAGGACAAGTGCAAGGTTATGATGAAAAATAGTGTCATCGTAAATTGCTTAAATTCTTTGTTACATTTTTTCTAGAAAGCAAATGCTATGCTACTCTGCTCTGAGATCATTGTATAGACAGATGAATCTAATTTTCATATTGAAAGTATATTTGTGTATACAATTCCAGGAAACAGCCTTCTCAGTTTTCAGTGGTGTCTTTGCGCTCCCTGATCACTTTTCGTTTGAATGATTTACTACATTTCTGAATGGTTAAAGCAAATGCTGAACTGAATAATTGCATGTTGTAGTCAATTCCTACTGAGGTGCGGATCGTAGATTATTTGAAATGAGATAGTACCACTAGTCAACTACTATTACATTTACATGGTCCGTGCCCGGAACCTGGTGCATGCTTTGACCCTGAATCAAAGTGGTATTATTGTGGATTGACCAGCTCACCCGGCAATGAGGACCAAAAACTGCATTCCTAACTTGAATATTATTGTTCACAAATTTTAAGTATTTTGTTCTATTTATTCCTCAGCTTCAGAGTATGTAGAATATTGTCTCTCTATGAAAGGAAAGAAGGAACAGGTGGGCTCTCCTATAAATTGTGTCTTGCTTGTGACACACAGCTTGTGAAAACAAATATTCTTTCTTCTGTTCTCTTACATGCTACTACATACCTTAATGTGTAATTTATCATGTAGAGAACTTGCTGGGCTAGAAGAGGAAGTTCTCCGATGTGCTTTTCACTTGTTGCCTACGTTTGAGATCCAATAGCTGATGTTTCTCTTCTTTCTTCAGGATGGTGACAACTGACAAGAATACATGCTCAACGTTTTGTCAGCTGTTGTTGATTCCCAACTCATGTAGCACACTGACGAGACGAGCATCAGGAATTTTTAATTTAAGTTTGCTGATGTCGAACTACATGAATCTTGGTTCTCATAGATGACTATGCAATACATAAGTTGGCTTACATCTACACATCAGTTTATATATTGTTTGGGCACCTATGCTAGCCTGGCACGCATATGAATTTGCTCATATGCTCATCTCAGTTCAAAGTTTGACAGCTTGCTTGTTCAGAGCTACACATGATAGCCTGTTAAAAATACTTGCTATCAAAACAACACTTACCGACCTGAATGAGATACCCCAGTTCTGTAAGTTTGTTTTACAGGGCTGCACAAAATACTCCTGAAATCTTCTTACACCTGTAAGTCTCCACCGAATTTGCGCCAAACGTTTTTTTTGTCACTTTCCGGTTGGTAACGGTATATCTATAAAATGTCAGAGATTTGTTCAGTTAATTATACTATTTCACAAGCATGTACAATGGTAGAGAAGACACGCCTTCTGTTAGCCATCCACATCATTTAGAGAAAATAAAATTATAAGTTATACAATGCATTATCTCTTATTGTCGTCTCTAGCAATTAATGATAATTGATTATGTTTTAGTAGGAAATTGTATTTTGAAGGGAAGACAAATGGTAAAATGGTGATATTAGCCTTCTCTTATTTCTTAAGAGATCATCTCTTAGTTAAGGGCATGTACAATGGTAGGGAAGGCACGCCTTCTCTTAGCCATCCACGTTATCTAGAGAAGGCAAAATTATAAGTTGTACAATGCATTATCTCTTATTGACATCCCTAGCAATTAATGAGAATTAATTATATTTTAGTAAGAAATTGCATTTCTAAGGGAAGACAAATGGTATAATGGGGAAATTAGCCTTCCCTTATTTTGTAAGAGATCATCTCTTAGCTAAGGGAAGGCAACCTCCCTTTTTTTTCATTCTCTCCTCCAACCAGACAAATATCCTACTTGTCAACGCTAAGAGAAGGCTGACGTCACCCCATTGTACATGTCCTAAGGGAAGGCAGTCTCCCCTTTCTTCATTCTCTCTTCTCTAACTAGACAAATATCTTATGTGTCAACGCTAAGAGAAGACTGACGTCATCCCATTGTATATGCTGAGATACTATTAGGGCATGTACAATGATAGGAAGAGGGGTCTTCTCTTAGCACTCCATATCATATAGAGAAGACAATAAATAAGAGTCATACAATGCATTATCTCTTATTGTTATATGTAGCCATTAATGAGAATTAATTAAGTTTTAGTATGAAATTGTGTTAATAAGACTAGTCACAATGGGAAGTAACTTAGAGTAGATAAGACTAGTCACAATGTTACTACTTTAAGTTACTACCTCCATAGTGAGGAGTAACATGTGTGTAGTGTCATATTTAATAGGTTATACACTCATCTTGCCTTGAAATGTGTGATGTTATGGTAACAATGCTAGTTACCACAACCATCTCTTTTCTCATTAATTACCCGCCACATCAGATTTTTTGCCTATGTGGCACTGATGTTACTCATATGTTACTTCCCATTGTGACTAGTCTAAGGGAAGACATGTGGTACAATGGAGAAGACAGTCATTTATTCATTCGTTCTCTCTTCTCCAACTAAGCGAAAATCCTATGTGACATCTTTAAGAGAAGGCTGACATCACCCCATTGTACATGTCCTTAGCCAAATTTTACAGGTGTAACTAATTACTAAAATCAAGACAGAACTGTTAACTAGACACCGATTTTTTTAATGAAGTCATATCATACAGCTGGCAATGAAACGACTAAAAAATGGAACAATATGCACGTAGCGAAGAACGATACAACAACCAACAAATCCCAGCTCATAGATTTTTCGTATAATCCAGCTCACGCCTTGTTTATTGGTTAGTCAACCCGGCCCCAGCTCCTGTCATTCTCCAAGCCTCACCCAACTCTATTCGGACCTTGTTCCTCCATGGGGATCTCCGTCCTCCTCCTCCTCTTATCCCTCCTCCTGCCGCCGGCCGCCGCGGACTTCTCCTTCACCTACAACTTCACCGCCACCTCCGACTCGGCGGCTCCGTCGGGCATCTCCTTCCAGGGCGACGCCTTCTTCAACAAGTACATCCGCCTCACCCGCGACGAGCGCGTCGGCCCGCTCACCAGCAGCGCCGGCCGGGCCTACTTCTCGCGCCCCATCCCGCTCTCCGACCCCGTCTCCCGCCGCCCGGCCTCCTTCGCCTCCGCCTTCTCCTTCGCCATCTCCGCGCCCGACCCCTCCGCCGCGTCCGGCGACGGCCTCGCCTTCTTCCTCTCCCCGTTCCCCTCCGTCCTCCCCAACAGCTCCGCCGGCGGCCTCCTCGGCCTCTTCAACTCCTCCGGGCCCGGCCTCTTCAACTCCTCCGGGCCCGCCCTCCCCCTCGTCGCCATCGAGTTCGACACCTACCGGAACGACTGGGACCCCAGCGACGACCACGTCGGCGTCAACCTCGGCGGGATCGTCTCCGCCGCCACCACCGACTGGCCCACCAGCATGAAGGACGGCCGCACGGCGCACGCGCGCGTCGCCTACGACGGCCAGACCAACAACCTCACCGTCGCGCTCTCCTACGGCGACGCGGCCCCCACGCCCACGGACGTCGTCCTGTGGTACGCCGTCGATCTGAGGGAGTACCTGACGACGAACGCCGTGGCCGTCGGCTTCTCCGCCTCCACGGGCGAGGCCGCCGAGCTGCACAAGGTCATGTATTGGGACTTCACCTCCACCATCGATCCCGAGAAGGAGACGGTGATACTGTGGGTGGTGTTGGGAGTGTGCGGATTTCTTGTTCTGCTCGTCGCTGCAGGGGTCGTTTGGTTCGCCAAGGAATGGAGGAAGGCCGGAGAAGTCGTCCTCTATGCTGACATTGAGGATGCGATGGGGTACGAGGAGCTGGACGACGATGAGTTCGTCGTGGAGAGCGGGCCAAGACGGTTCGGGTACGCCGAGTTGGTGGCGGCGACAAAGAATTTCTCCGAGGAGAGGAAGCTCGGGCAGGGCGGGTTTGGCGCGGTTTACCGCGGTTTCCTCAAGGAGCTTGGCCTGGAGGTGGCCATCAAGAGGGTCTCCAAGGGGTCGACACAAGGGCGTAAAGAGTATGCAGCCGAGGTGCGCATCATCAGCCAGCTGCGCCACCGCCATCTGGTCCAGCTCGTCGGGTGGTGCCATGAGCACCGTGGTGATTTCCTGCTTGTGTATGAGCTCATGCCCAATGGCAGTGTCGACCAGCACCTCTACGGCAAGGGCGTGCCCCTCACTTGGCCAACGCGGTATGACATCGCGCTAGGCCTCGCGTCGGCGTTGCTCTACCTCCATGAGGAGTGCACGCAGTGCATCGTGCACCGCGACATCAAGCCGAGCAACGTGATGCTGGATGCCACTTTCAGTGCCAAGCTTGGTGACTTTGGCCTTGCCAAGCTCGTGGAGCATGGCAGCGATCCCTACACCACCGTCCTGGCCGGCACATTGGGCTACTTGGCGCCAGAGTGCCTCACGACGGGCAAGGCGAGCCAGGAGTCGGACGTGTTCAGCTTCGGCGTCGTGGCATTGGAAATTGCTTGTGGACGAAGGCCAGCAGAGCTCTCCGAGGAGTGGTCCAAGAAAAGACTGGTGCCGTGGGTGTGGGAGATGTATGGGAAGAAAGCCATTCTTGAAGCGGCAGACTGGAGGCTGAAGGGAGAGTTTGATGAGAAGCAGATGGAGCATCTGATGGTGGTCGGGCTATGGTGTGCTCACCCTGACTACACACATAGACCAAGTATCAGGCAGGCCCTCAATGTGCTAAAATTCGAGGCGCCGCTGCCTGTGCTGGCACAGAAGATGCCGGTACCAACGTTCTTCCCAATCATTTTGCCTGAGGAATCAGTTGGAGGTGTATCACTTGGACGTTTGCGGATGATAACAGACATTCAGGAGTATGATCCGTCAGCTGACAGCGGGCCATCAGCGAGGGATACACTCCCGGAGCCATGAACGTGGATTTTGGAAGCTGAACATAGCTTTCATAAGAATTTTGTTTGTTTCTTCTTTTTGTCGGTTTGAGTTTGGTTTGTATAACAACAAAAACGCTATCGTGCCAAAACGACGGCACACAATATTTGTTACAGTTCGATCTATTCTATGTTGATTGCAGAGTACAGACAAGCTGCCGTAGTAGAGAAGCTCACATCGCATCAACTATTGAACTTTGCTATACGCATTTCTTGGGATCCAAATCATTCTTTGGGAGCGGCATTGACGCCACCTCTTCCGAGCGAAGGGACAAAACCAACTCAAGTTGAGTATACAACAATCTAGGCTAGGCAGGCCGGCGAATCCAAAAGATCAGTACGAAAGCTAGGTCTACTAAAGCAGTTCGTTCCTATTCTCAATGAAAAGCGATTGGTCGATGCAGGCGTGAGACCAAAACGTAGAACTGCTACTCCTGAAACGTCACCAATGGCCTGCAGCAGGTCACACGCAACGACAGGGGTACTCAACCCGACGGATCACACGCAACAACCAGCATCATATGCTTCCCCAGCATAAAACATCATCCGTTCTCCACAAACTATATATATCATCAAAATGCGAATAGCCCAGCTCAAGCTTTAATTCACGTAAAACCACACTGCGAAGATAAGGCCAACCCGAATTAATATGTGCTGGTGAAAACTATGTATGTACAAATATCAAGTTAGCTAACGACATCTTTCCTTTGTTAACTTCATGATAGTCAAACAGAAACTATGCAGCCCATTAACATTTTGCCTAATGATGATGCACCATCCCTACTTTCAGTGCGAAAAGAATTGGATGATCTAACAACCACAATGACATCTTCCAACTACAAAATCTCAGCACCTGTACAAACTAAAAACACTAGTAACCCTAGAGAAATGCTATTTGTTACCTCTCCTGAGAAATATTTATCTATCACTGCCTATTACACCTTTCCATGAGCAAAATTGTGTTCCATCTCAGGAGGTGATGCTAAGCCATGAACAAATACTTCAAGTCATCCACTGTCAGTCGAGTCTGACCGCCACCAGATTTATCTTCCCCAAAAGCAGAAGCAACCATCTCCCGCTTTTTCTCCTGAGACAAATTATACAGATTAGTAGGAACTACAAGAAGCAGTACATTTATTAATTTATTGTCAAACAAAACACACGAGTATATAGTGCTCTCTTATTTAGGGCAAGTACAGCATCAACGGAAGGGTCATAGGATTTAACCATGTGGATAGGACTGGTGCTTCTAGTTTGCATCATAGTTGGTCCAGGTAAATTCTTGATGCCTACCATTTTTTCCAAGGTCACGAGTGATCCCAGCAAAAGGAAACTATTTATTTCCAACAATAGCAAGTGAATCTTGCCAGGGATTATACTTTAAGCTACAACAGTGACCTTTTAAAAAACAAAACAAAAAGGCTCTCTCACTACTCAAGGTGGGGCTGGAGCAGCATCCTACACATACTTTTAAAAACTGGACCGGCAATACTGGTGAAGCAACCTACTAAATGGTTCACAGTAGAATCCTACGGTCAATTTGAGCACAGAGCTAGTAATGATATCCTAGCCATACAAACTCAAGTGATCTCACAGCTGATGGTTTTTACCTGGAGCGCCAGAATTCGATCTTCAACAGTATCTTTTACTGTCAACCTTGATACTGTAACCGGTCGTGTTTGGCCAATGCGGTGTGCTCTATCAACAGCTTGATCCTCAGTGGTAGGATTCCACCAAAGATCGAGCATAAGCACATGGCAGGCAGCCACCATATTCAACCCAAACTCGCGGCTTTGAGAGACATGATCATAACAGAAACCTGCCAGAAGCAGAAGTCAACAGAGAATAAATTGTGATACACTCAAATTTACATGTAAGGCATATCATTGCACACAAACCTCTGCAACTGTCTTGAAGTCATTCACTGCTTTTTCTCGAGCTGCAACAGACATTGTTCCATCAAGCCTCCGGTACGACACATGAGAAGCTTTCAAATGAACCTCTAGCAAATCTAGCATTCCAGTCCACTGAGAGAAAACAATGGCCTTCTCTGTCATCTTTGTGTCAGCATATTCTGAACCCTTCCCATTGATATTTTCAGATGCAAGTCTGATTGTTTTTTTGTTATCTGTAGTTTGAGTGGAATCAACTTTTGGTAATGAAAGAATAATATCTAGGGCAGCCCTCACTTTAGAAGAGGCGTATGATGAATCAATCCCAGTTTGATTTTCAGTATGGACCATCTCTGTACAGGAATCATGAGACTGGTATTCACTGGTTAATTTGCACAGGGAGAACTCAAGGGTGCCTCGGGAGAACAGTGAGGTGGCATTAAGTCGGATTCTGCAATTGGAGACTGGACATATGCTGTCATCACCAGTAAGTTGCTCCAATATGCACTGGTTGCAAAAAACATGGCCGCATAAAGTAACGACAGCATCTTCGGGTGCATCCTGCGCAATTTAAGCAACTAAAAATTAGAAATGAACTGGGGAAGAATAGAAGGCACGAACCAAGTTGGGTCATGAAACTGGACTCAAGCCAGCTGCTATTTCCTTTCCAGAAATTTGTTTCTTTTTTCTAGCTCCAATGTATGGAGCCACAATCTTAAGAAATTAGACTAGATTTCGATGCTTCCCTTCTGTCTGTCCAGGCAAACAAGCTCATAACCAAAACCAGAGGACAATGCACTAACATTTCCTAGTGCTGCACTGTGAATATGCGATACATGTTCGTGGTAATAAAAGCAGTTGGTCCAATTGCCACTAAGAAACTCAAAAACTCTTTCGACTATGTAACATTACTAGCCACAGTTATTCAAATATGAAGATCACACTCCGCAGAATGATAGTAGCAAAATGGAAATACTGAAGTACTTCGTACATGATGCAGATATAAAGAAAAATATACCGATTTTTAACTATAGATGCAGGACAAAATTAGCCAAATTCACTTACATTGCAGAGAGCGCATATTGCAGAACAAGATTGCAAGCAAACCAGCAATTCCTGTTGCCGTTCCATGGGAAGTTTCTTTGCAGCCTCCAATGAAGACGTCCAGCTAGATTCATGACCTTTAACAAGGTGAGGGTGATCACAAGCCTGCCTGAGCCGTAAAAGCATCAGTAGGATGTTCACGTAGTTTTGCTTAACAGTACCAGCAGCAGCGTACTCCTGCAGAGAAGTTGTTAGCTTATACTCTTGTGGAAAAATAGCATTATCCAACTGAAAGAATAAAGAAAAAAACGTATCAGAAAGTGGACGATTAGTACCTTGAATTGCGCTCGTGATTCAGCTTCTAGATTGTTATAAAATACACGCTCCTCACTCGTGAACTTCACGGCCTTGAGATGAATAGTCTTCGGCGGTAGGGAAATGATTGGTTCTCCATCCAGCATTGTCGCTATATTAACAAACACAAATATAACTTCAACACCAATTACAAAATTCAGTAACATGGGGATAACATATCTACGTTGCAACAGAAAATATTGCACAAGAATAGCAGGCTGCCAGATCAAAACCACATTAGTGAAACTAAATCCTCAGCAGTAGCGATACGATTACGCGACTACATACTGAAATAGGTATCATGCATTCAACAAGTCACCAAAAATACTTGCTCCATGTACGTCGCCTGTAGGACCCATTTTTAGGACTAAAAGTAGAAGACCAATAGAAGTTTCGAATTGTACAAATTATGCCTCTCCTGCTCATTAATGATATTGCGATATCCCCTTGTATAGCAACCACCAAAATATTTCCATCATTGGTCTGAAGACACTAGCAATACAACTTTTCAACATGATTTGGTGAAAGATTAGCAATTTAGCTAACCATCATGATTTTTTTATTTACTTGATACAACAATTATTGCCGCAAGTACTAAACCAAAGTTGTCTCCGATACAAATGGCAAATGTTAATGTGGCTTACATAGAGTCAGTAGGACATCTTATTTGTTGGAGACAGCAAACTAATACTTTTCTCAGATATGCACGGCTTAAGAGATGGAAAACGCAAATAATATGTTCAGTAATTGACCTTTAGTCCGACGTAGCATTACAGTCTTCAAAACAACTTGCAGCTTCCTGTAACCAGTAACTGGGTTCCTACTGATTGGCATTTTTATCAAGGCGCAAAATTGCTTGTGTCCACAATATGGTTCGTATCTGAGAAATTTAAAATAGCTAAAGAGATCTTCAACAGCATTCTGTATTGGTGTCCCTGACAAGCACCACCTTCTTTTGGCTCGCAAACCCCAGCAAGCCCCAGCAACGTTAGTTCGATAATTTTTAATACTTTGTGCTTCATCAAGAATAACCCTGAACCATGCAACTTTCGCAAGAGGTCTCTCAGGCAAGCAACTCTTCTCTTTTGTAGCCTTTTTGGTTTTCTTAGAAGCTTTCCTTTTTTTGCTGCCTGAAACAAAAAGACCATATCTGTCTGGCCTTCCTTTCTCTTCATCGTCACTGTCAGGACTTGATTGCTTAGGTACCTCCATACTTACTATAGAATATGTAGTTAGCACAACATCATACTTAGTAAGCTCATTAGGATCCTTCGTACGGTTGCTGCCATGATATATTAGAAAGGACAAATTAGCTTTACTGGTGACTTTGCTCCTCAGTTCTTCCGCCCACTGCCTTAGAACACTTGTCGGGCAAACAACCAGAGTCCCAGCAGCTGGCCTAGTCTTAATCTCTAGAATATGATTCTCTATCTTAACTGTAGTGCTTGCCACTTCAGAACTACATGTATATGGCCTCTTTTTCAAACAAAGTTCAGCGGGGTCGTCGTCATCGTCGTCAAGAGTTACAGCTTCGCAGGGCTCATGCTTGATGGCAGATGATCTTGGTAATGGTGCTCTTTCTGTCAATATCAGTGATATAGTTGATATAGTTTTACCCAGGCCCTGAAAAGCATCAGATGACATATAAGACGCGTTTGTCCACTTTGCTGAACAACAGCAACATCAAGTCGTTTGTCTCCTTTGCTGAACAAAGGAGAAAAAATAACTGGTATACCTGATCATCAGCAAGGATTCCACCAGAGCAGTGTGAACTATTTCTCTCCTTTTGCAGCATCCATGCCAAAGCAATTTTCTGTCCAAACAAAATATAGTACAATTAAAAAGAAGCTGGTGACACTACTTTGAGGGAATCACAAAACATTCGCCACAAGGTGTACCTGATGCCTCAGTAAAGGAACTGATAAAAGCCCATCAGGTGGATTAGCCTCAGACTTTGCTTGGGATATATCCTGGCAAACATCCAATATGTTAAGCGTACTGAAGAAGCATATGAAAACTGGATGCAAGAAAAAAACATATATATTAAATGATGCTAGTTTCTCCATCATCATCAGATAAATCCAATGTTCAATTACTAAAAAAAATATATATATATATATATATATATATATATATATTACTTTCGTGGCATAAGTTCAAAGTTCTATAGAGTACGGTTGTAGAATATATCACAGAAAATTGGAAACATAATCCCCAGCAATTAGCGGTACAAAAAATGACATTCGGAAGCTAAGAAGTACCATATGGAACTTGCCGCAAAAATTATAACAACCTACATGAAAGATGAAGTAAATAGTAATGGAAAACATTATCAGCGAATATCCAAATGCTGATACTCAATAAAATATTTTTTGTATTTCATTATTCTAAGGACTGCTTACGAAAATCTGCATTTGGGATTTTGAGTAACCACTCACACTAATCATGAGTGATTTGTGGCAGCAGGTAGAACCAAGTTAACAGAAGCGAAAAGAAGGATCCAACAGTAAAGAGGGATATATAACCTGTAATGCAAGTTGTAGAGTCGTCCTTTCATCATGTGTCTTATATGGCACTCCAAACCGAGGAACAATAGGATTTGCAGACAAAGATTGTTGAAAGCTGCAGTTTTCCCTGGGTGGCAAAGATGACCAGGGGCACAACGGCTACCCAGGATAGATAAATCAGAATCACCATTGACATTTGCACCGAAGCAACTTCTTGAAAAACTCCCCTGAGTAAAAGAGTTGCCACTTCTATGAATATCATATTGTTCATGAAAAGCTGGAGGCATTTGATCTGACATGCTCCTAAATGGTTGTTGGTGGCTGATAGGAACGAAGTTAGAGTTCAGCAGCTGTTTTGTTGTGCCTCCCAAGTATTTATCAGCATCCTCTGTAGTAGAGTTTCTGCTTGAGGGTACTGGAGAAGAGTCAGTGCTAGACTCACTCTTGAAACCAATATATTCAGATTGGTTCTGCTCACATAACGACTCTGGAGAAGACACATCATCCATGTAGTAATTTTCTGATAAAGATGTATCGTCACAATATTCATCCGGAGAGCCCGTCTGCATCGAACTGCTTTCACATATGTTCTGCTGGAATTGTTCCATCTCGTAGGACTGATTGTTTTGTGGCAAATCATGCAGTGGCATTTCACCAGCCATATCAAGAGACCCATACTCTGGTTTAGGACATCCCCCAAACCCCCCCTGAAGATATTCTTCCTGTACAGTTAGGCAACTGTTGTTGCCATTGTTCATGCTTCCAGTCGCCTCACCAATATTCAGCTCAGTGTAAGAAATATCAGGTATGGTTGCACTATTATGGTGAAGAGAGAACATGTTTGTTGGTCTGAAATGAATACCCTCCTGACCAGTATTATCAAATATTGCACCTGTATCTTCGCTTTTAACTTCAGTCAAACAGATTGCTCTTGGAACTCGTTAGATGGCAAATCTGCAGCAAGTATCAAATGAATAATGGGTTTGTTATACTTAGATGATGCAAGCTATATACTGCCAAAGAGAAATTGACATACAAGTATTAATTTCGGGCCCCATGCTCTCTAAGTGGTTCTCTTCTTTGATCTGTGTTGGCCGAAGTACATTTGATCTCCATCATACGAAGACTTTGAGATAACTTCGTATGGAGATGCAATTGCTTCTTCAACAGCATTTATATGGTTTAATGTGTCCTTTGGAAAAGGTTGGTTGTCATGATTGTTAGTCCATGAGTTCCCAGATAAATCTGCAAGTAAATGGTCAAATAAACAGTTATTTATGCAGAGGTAAATATTAGTTTCACTTCAAAAAATTTATTGTTTCTCACCATTATCAAGCAAACCATAAGGCGTAGCATCCGAGTTATCAAAGTTTTATCTCCTTGTTCCACCATTGGTTCCATCTGGTACTGAGAAGGGTCTACATACGGCAGTTTGACCATAATACTCCATCCTCCAAAATCTAAAATTAAACGATAGCTTAATTATGATTATGTAGAATAAAAGCAAGAATCTTGTAAAAACATGTGATACAATGAGAAGCTGAATCTACCTTCATTGCTTTCAAACCCATTTTCAAAACCGGCAGCGTCCACTGGGACCTCTAAGCTACCTTGATTGGCCTGCAATTGAATAACAAGATGTGTGATTGATGAGGGGATATGAAATAACAGATAGAGACAGAGTCTAGCAGACAGAGACACGGTATGAGATAGCTTGACCAAAAAATATTGATGTCCCGAGATAGCTTGCCCTAGATATAGATGCACAATCTCGTCACCGCTGACCGCAAACAGTATAAAAATGACGAGTTGCTAAAACAGAAACAATGCAATGATGCTAGCAAAATGGGAGGAAACATTTTTACTTGATCATTTTGTTCTGGTGTTGCTAGAGAAGAAGGCAATGTGATCCGATTATCCAACAGTAAATTTTCTAATATTGTGGGTGAATTCAGAAACTAGCTTCTTACTGTGAGATTTCCAATTCCAAACAATCAAGTGGTTCAAGTAACAAGCTGGCCTCCCAAAAGTCAACTGTTGATCCAAAATACACTGGAGAAACACCTTTCACCACAAAACAAGGAATAATCAAAAGTTCAATGTATCACACAGCACCGAGTCGCTCACACATAGAATCCAATACTTCCACAGCCCAGGCCAGTGATCAAACACTCAACCACTGGACCAAAATGCATCAGGGCAGGAGCCTCTTCGAGTCAACTGTTTCAAGTGACAAAGGCAGCACCCGATGCTTGTTCAAGTGGTTGGGTACAAATATCCAGAGATGGCCATCATTTCTTAACAACATTTATAATAACAAAGAGGCATATATAGAAGGTATAACTTAATTGCATCCCATACTCGAACTGAGCTCGTAGCATCGACATGGTGTGTGTGCTCCGCTTATTATTACCAAAAAAACAAGGAAATAACTCTCCAGACTGAAAATCCTCACCGAATCCCTTGGCTAGACCTGATCACGCTTGGTCTCGCTCGCGAAGGCACGGCATCTAAGGCCACAAACATGGTAAATTGCAGGTACGTAGAGGCGAAAGTCGTCCCAACAACCCAGACGCGTCCGCTCCGATGCAATCCAAAACCCTAGCCGTATGGGGACCTTCGGCCCGACCAGCCCTGGGTACCGAATTGGATCCGACTAGCGCGCGAGCGGCGAATTAGGGCAAAAAAAAGGCGGGCGGACGCACCTCGTAGGGCTGCTGCTGGTCGTCGTCCCCGTCCTCGGGGTTGGTGTCGAGGAAGGCCATGAAGTCGCCGAGGGGCATGGAGAGGTTGTCCTCGGCGCCGCCCTCCAAATCCATCGCCTGTTCCTCCGCCATCATCCGCCGCGGCGCGATTCGATCATGCGATTCGCCGCCGGGGAGGGGCGCGGAGCCTGCTTTCTCCTTTTAATCGTGGCGGGCGGCGGTGGGCTCGGGAGGAGAAGATGCCGTCCGCGTCGAAGCTGTGGAAAAGGGGCGGAGGAGGGCTGGCTGCGAAGGGGAAAAATTGGGTTCCGGGCTTGGGGTGGGGATTTTATTTAAAAGTAAACGAGAGACAAACAAAGGGTCGGCGTGGGGGTTTGGGAATCGTCGAATAGGAACCGGAATCGGGTGAAGAGTAATTTCGTGGCAGTCCCCGGCATGTGCACCACGCGGTGGGGGAGAACACGAGAGGGGGCCCGGTCCAACCCTGAATCGGGCCCGTGGAATTTTGCAGGACAGACCCGGGATTCTGCAGATTTCTGACTTGTCTCCATGGCTGGGAAATGGGAGACAGTGGTACCACGCTGTGCTTTTCTTCTCTCGCACGGCAGCGATTGCAGTGAGATTCGGATGATTCCGTTGTACGGCTCAGCCTCTCTGAAAGCCCCGGTCCTTGTGATCAAGATACACAAGAACGCGTGCCCCGCCGTGTCTCAGTCGTTGTTCTTGTGTGCATCTTCTATGCATAAAATGCGTTAAGCAAATCTTAAAGAATATAATAGAACTGAAGTTATAGGGGAAAGTGACCCCTCGGCATTTTAAGTCTGTAGACGACGATTTCTGCTGATGTTCACGCAATGCGTATATTGATGCGGACTCGCCTCAATGTACATCACAAATGAGCTAACATTCAGCTCTTTATTCTCTAATAGCCATAGTCCAGAGTTGTGCGGACACTTATGCCCAGTTAAATTTGCTTAGAAACACATTTTTACAAGTATTTTTAACGGGTTAAAAAGGAGCACCTTTTAGTATCTTCAGACAACTTGCAATTCGAGATAACAAGTTGTTAGAAATGTAAATATCCAAATTGAGATGGATAGCATACACATACTCCGTACACATTAAGCCATTGTGCGGGTGTGTTTTTCTTTTGGCACATTCAGATTGCATATGGTATCAAGCATCGACCTTGATTGCACACGTGCATGTGTCGGTCCATCAACGTGCACATGTGTACTCCGTCATGTCTAAGCGCTCCTTTGATTCATAGGATTTGTAAATGATTTGTGTAGGATTGAAGTGCTATGTGAATTTTTCCTCTGGATGACGTTTGCTTCATAGGATCAAATCATATTGAAAAGAATCCCATGGAATTATTGTAGTGTAAATTTTGTAGGAAAATAACATGAGGTCCAAACTCATGAAAAAATTCCTTCACCGCAATCAAAGGAACTTGCTCTTGCCATATAATAGCCATGACTTCCAATCCTATAGGATTTATGTTCTTACACTTTTCTATCCTATGAATTAAAAGAGCCCTGAAAATGAAGATGTTTTAGCATTTTCTGAACCACGTGTGTGTATATGTGTTTCAGTGTTTGTTCACGTTCGAATATTAAAACATGTTATAATATGGAACATAGGAAGCATATGCCATTTTCAATATACAATGTAATGTGTAATGTCAGTATGGGTAGGCCACTAATAATATATATTTTTTATCTGGCCATGTCTAGAATTTGGTGGTGAGTGTGGCCAGATCGTTGTTCGGGTGAACGAAGCATGAGCATACGCTCTCATTTAAATTTGAGACGGCGGGTACCGACGATAAAAAATAACGATTCTCAGGAGAAAAGAAGACAAGGCCAAAAGAATTGATATCTTTCGTAATCGCACAAGATGAAATGTTCGACCTTTTTCTGTGGGAAACATGTACATTGATTTGGTAATGAGAGTTAGTCAAGTTGGGACTCGGGAGACATCAAGTAGTACCACATAAGTACTTGGTCATAGTGAGGCCCGTAATTCACACACCTTTTTTTTTTGTTGACATGGTAGAGTGCCTGGAAGAGTGCGAGAGGATTCTTGATCCCAATCCCAGTCCTAGTCGCGGCCGGATTCCAATTAGGTAGCAGTTGGGAGAAGTTACGGATTTGGTGGAAGTTGTTGGTTTCGGTCTTGTAAGGGCACCTCCAACGGGCTGGCGCAAAGGGATACCCCAATGTGTCCCTTTTGGTCCGTTTGGGGGCGGACCGCGGACATGTTTTCGTTTTGGGGTGCAGGTGCCCCCAACGGCGTGGCGCAAAAAAGGATAAGGCAAAAAAAAGAAATAATTTACATATATTAGGAGGGTTCAGTAATAGGGCCCCACGTGCCAGTGACACAAATTCGAGAAAAAAAAAAACTTAAACCCTAGCTATAGTGGGTTTGGGGATGGGGCTGGCTGCCTGCCGGAGTTGGCGCCGCCGTGGCCAGGTACTCGCCGTGGCCGTGGCCATCTACTCGTCGGCATCCGAGAGGATGACGTACGGCGGCGCAGAGAACAGGTGCGCCGGTGGGCCTGTAGGCGCAGGCGGAGGTGTAGGCGGCGCCTCGGGCTCTTGCGGCCACGCCGGAGCAGGCTGTCACTGCCTCCGGGGCTGCCACGGCGACCACGGCACCTGGCGGAGGCCGTACGCCGCAGCCTCCTCCTCCTCCTGGCGGTTGTACGCATCCGCCGTCGCCTCCGCCGATTCCCGGAGCGCCTCCGCGAGGTGAGGCCACTGGCCCAGCTCCTCCAGGTTGGAGGCGTCGATGCCAGCTTGCAGGTTGGCCTCCTCGTCCTCCATGGGCGCTGGCGGGTCCTGGGCGCCGCCGTACGCCGGGTTTGGCATCGCTGCCCAGTTCGGCGGCGGGGCCTGCACCTCCTCCATGTCGTCGTCGCTCCAATCGAAGTCGGAGGAGGAGGAGCCGTCGTCGACGGCCGGCGGGGCCTGGTACCCCTCAGGCGCGTAGCCCGCGAAGGCCTGCCGGCGGCGCGCGTCGTGCTCCACCTCGAACCAGCGGTCCCACAGCGGCGATTCGATGTGGTAGGCTGGGTCGTTGACGAACTCCGGCGGCAGGAAGCTATGACGCCGGAGGATTTCCTCCGTCCGGGCCCTGCCGGAGAGAGGCACCGCAGGCACGGGCACGCGCTGCGGCCCGAGATGCCATCCATCTGGCAGATGGACGTCGCCCCACGGCAGGGGCGCGCGGATCTCCCAGTACATCTCCGCGACGTCCTTGGAGACGCGGGCTCACGCGGCACGGCGGCGGGCATTGCGAGCCGCCCTCAGCTCCTGCTGTCGATCTGCGGCACGGCGGGCCGCGTCGGATGGCGGAGGCGCGCGGGAGCTGCTGGCCTCCGCATTGTGGCGGCCGGGCTTGCTGAAGAACCACATGGCTGGCTTCATGGCGGCCGGCTGCGGTCGGTGGTGGCTAGGGCTTTGGAGTGGAAGCGTCGAGGTGGGGATGGATAGGGACCGGTGGGGAACGTGTCGAGTAGGTGTCCCCATTTAAGAAGGACCAGGGGCGGCCGCGGTCGCTGGCACGTGGGCCAGGGGCGGACATGGGAGGACACATCGCGTGTCCGCGTCTCCCCCAAAGCTGGCCCAAAATTGGGCCGCGTTTGGGGCGAAATTGCCTGTCCGCGCGGACACAAGGCTTTTTGCGCCAGCATGTTGGAGCACCTCTCATGTCCGATCGGACAGATTCGGACTGGGCTGATCCGTTTGCGCCAGCCCGTTGAAGGTGCTCTAAGTTGTAATCCGCGTCACTGCAGACGTTGGTGAGGACTAGTACCAGACCAGACGGCCGGCTGAAGCCAAAGTCCAGAGACAAGGCACCCCATGTTCACACTCCAGTACTCTTCACACTAGCACATTGCCGTACTCTGTTCTGAACAAAAAGGCATCCTGACGGAGTGAGGAAATGCTCCGTCAAACGAGTGTACTCTCTGATGATCTTTCTCGATTGATACTAGTACGAATCATTGTATACGAGTGCTTTTCTTAAATCGTGCAAAGTCTGGAACGCAGGAAACACCCGTAGTACAGTTTCTTGAGAAAAATCTTTTCGCTGGATGAGGTCCGGTTGAACCGATCGCAGCAAATCCTTTTCCCTCGTGAGGGGAACGGCGACGCTGGCCAGTGGTCACCGACACAGTCAAGCAGATGCTTCCTTTTGGGACCACCAGGGGCTGTAAAGAAGAGGATAATGTCATCGTTGTCGTCGATCCAGCGCGCAAGCGGCCGAAACTGTTGCCCGATTTCCCGATCAGTTCGAGGTATCCAGGCTTTTTTTTTTTTCCCTCAGCTGGAATACAAGCGGTAGTATCTAGTCAGACCCACAAGCACTCAACACCACACGCACGCACACCACAACTCACACGCCCGCTGTGAGCCTAAACTAGACCTACAACCTATATCCAGCACGTCCGGTATGGGATCTTTTTCCTCATGTGGCTTACAAACGTGAAACTGAAAATTTATTAGCGAATAATGTTCCACATGAACAGTACACACTACTACTGTTCCTAATGAACAGTACCCCGGGTGAGCAGCACGAGTCGATCCTAGGGATCGAACCCGCGTGGGCTGCCTAGCCACTTCTTCCCTCGCTCGTATAAAATGGATAAAGTCGTGTCAACCTCAAACACGCACCGACACACTTGGGAAGAAAAACACGAGCGTTTCGACCTGCATATGGCTGTGGCAAAGCACATCTTCCAGACTTCCACGGAGGGAGCACGCGCTCATCTTCATCTTCTCTTTTCTTTCTTTATAAATATTAATGCTGCGCTCGTCAGGCTGCCGGCTTGTAGTAGTTGGCGTTGCTTTCGATTGGCCGACGTCGGCTACGCGATGCCTATACAGCTGGTACTTTCTGGGTACCTTGGTTTACGTCGTTGAAGTTTCCACTGAAATCCGCAATTTGTTTTATTTTGTTAGAAACGAACTTGCGTTACCTTTTCCAGGGAGTCGGTGTTGCTCGTTTTCAGAGGCAGATCGATGTTTTTTTTAGAGAGAACACATGCAGTTCGATTGAAATTGTGAGAGAAGCCATTTCCAAAAAAAAGGGACGGACGGAAACCGCTCGCTCTCTCGACTCTCCCAGCGGCGGCGGTTCTAGGTTCTAGATTGTAGTTTCTCGCCGGCGGGTCCACCGCTCCCCTGCCCCTCCGATCGCCCACTAAGCGTGCCGAGGGAAGGGGAGCCCTGTTTCTTGTTCATACCCTCCAAAAACAAGATGGTAAAAACAAGATGGTATAAAAATAGTGCTCAAGATGGTATATTGAAAAAGACTTTCAAAGTACAGCACTGTTCGCATAAGTGGTTAATATGGTTTTGGCCCTACACTTTTTACATGTAGGAGAGTGATACAGTAACATAAGTAGACAAGTAGTAGTGCATTAGCAATTATGCTAGTCTAATGAACAAATTACCCCTCAATGCTCTCTGTTCAAAACAAGACCGAGCAGTACTAGTTATTTATTGGACGGGCTAAAACTGTTTATTGTGGTGTCTTTCCCCTCAATCCTTACTTAAATCTTCTTCTCCTCGGAAAGGGCAGCAACAAACACACACATTTCACACGCACGCATACCTTCACACACGACAAACTTAGCGATGGGTGAGGTCAAGGTCAGCGTCAGTTGTGGGGTGGGGGGAGGGGGGGGGGGGGAGAGAATGCCCCCTTACGGTATGGGAGTGGGCACTGACGACGCTCGTGACGCTGCTCATCGTCGCGCTAGTTTGTTCCCTCGGGTGGAGTGCGGCCAGGAATAGGGGCCACGCTGATGAGGCACTTTGTAATGCGCAGGAGGCGGCGGCGAACCAGCAGGGAAAGGGGAGCCATATTCATCACTATTTTTTTTTGTATGTATACCCTCCAAAAAATGCTTCAAATTTTGGTCCATATTTGGGGGCCGGGGGGAAGGGGCGGTGGCCCCCCTCGCTTGTACTAAGCTCCGCCTATGCTCCTACGAATTTACAGTCAAGTATCACTAGACGACATTTTAACAATGTCTGAATTAACTTCTTAGTACTCTTGTTCATAAATATGAGCTCTAGAGTAGTTCTCGATATTTAACAATGTCTGAATTAACTTCTTAGTACCCTAAATAATGAGTATACCACCTTCTTGATCAAGTTCATATAAATACTTGATATGCTACTTATTTACTCGTTGTACTCATTATTTCTGTAGGATAATCATGGCCAAAAAATAAAATTAATACCATTGATTCTTTTTTTAAGAAGAAAGCTAGACTTGATGTTGTTGTTGAATGAGTTCAATATTGAGGGTCGCCGTGTGCCATTCGACTAAAAAATGTTAGTACATTGTACATTTTCTTCCACGCCAGCTCTTTGTTGATGTCTGGTCATTTTCTCAAGACTAAATGGGGGTATATAGTACATATTTTGGTAAAGACTTGGTTACCACCAATATATTATCTACATGGTTTACATCTTAGAGTTATGCTCAATGCCTGACCCCTGTGTGTATTCTCTGGTTCCGCCGTGGGCGACCATGCATGAGGTTAAAGAGCTGAGCGGGAATTTGGCCTTCTTTCGTTTGAATTACGTATGTAGGGAAGCTAATGAACTGTGCCAAACAATGTAGCTCTAGTATAAAGAGGTGTCTATGGGTTAATTATATCCCAACCTTCCTTGATGCTTGTATCCGGAAGAACCGTGTCCCCGTTTTGAAAGTAATATAAGCTCGTGAGTTGTAGAAAAAAGGATTAGCTGCCACCGATTATTTTTCTCGCGAGCTAAGGAGACGAAGTACGTACATGTTCCTTTTCATGACCTAGCGAAATTTCCTCTATAATCATTTGCTAGCCTATCTCAGAAATGAAATCATATTTATTTGAGGGAGAATGAAATTTCCGAACTGACTGCTGGCGACGGCATCCTCGTCGGCAAGACGCTCTTTACATCATAGAGGAATGTTTTGGTTGCAGGCGGCGGTGCTAGCCAAGCCAGGCACAGGCAGCACAGCTGTTGAGAGAAAATGGACGGCGGCAGAATTGTTATTTGCCCACAGTAATCTTTTTTTTTTTTTTGAAACGGGAAATTTTCACAGTAATCTTCATTCGGCTGGTCCTGAGTTCTGATCGACGATCACAGCCGACCTTGTATTTTTCAGCTTGGTGGGCTGTAAGGTGTAAGCCCGTCCTAGTCTAGTAATAAGGGCCTGAGATACATCTCCAATATAAGCTCGGCTCGCAGCGTCCTAGCCCAAGCTAGGAATCCAACTCGGCTAAAGAAAACTTGGGGCCCAACAATTGTCGCTTGTTTGGTAACTACAATCCAGGATCCTGATATTTTCCCGGGAGATTTTTCCCCTAGTCCGGAGGTCAGGAAACAAATCCTGGTGTTTTACACCTGGTTTTTTAGATTCCTGAACAGGATTATTTTCCCAGGGATATATATCCCGAACAGCCACACGAGCCCTAAGAGGGAGAACAGTGTCGAGGCACCCAGAAATAGTTACGGCTCCGACATGAGTGTACTTATTAGAGCTTTGTCACAAGTTTAAAAAAAGTTCAACAAACTATATGAAAAAAATAGCAATATTTATGGCACCAAATTAATATAATTAGATTCATCTTAGAACTTAGTTTCACAATATACTGATTTTAGAATAGAGTTGAATAAACTTAAAATAGTCTGACTTAGAATAGATTTAATTGTACACTTATTCATGGATTAAGAGAAGGAAAAGTCTATAAATCATCCGGGGGATCATGCCTGTTCCATCCCCCGGCTCCTACGGTCGCCACGTGCCCGCATCGTGGCAAGGAAACGCTGATGGGTCTTTATCTTCTCCTCTCCTCCAGTCCACGTCGTTAACCTCGTCACCATTGACCGCAGCCCAGACCCCGTTGCCGGCCAAATTCGTCAGTCTCCTCCCCCAGGCTCCCGCCGCCGCTCTCCTCCCCCAGGCTCCCGTCGTCGCGCTTCAACTGGGCTGCGCCACCGCGCCCGGTCGGCTGCCCCTCCGCCCCATCCCCGTGGATCCCGCCGCCGCGCCTCGTTCGGCTGCCGAGCCCGGTGGGCTACCGCCGACGCGTCCCAGTGGGTTGCCACCACCGCACCCCCTACTCCCTGTCTCCTCCTGCTGTCCACGACCAGCTCGACATACGCCATGGTCGGCCTCCCTCCTCTGCATCGAGCTCCACAGCCCCGCCTCCGTCTTCCTGAACTCCGGCGAGGTCAGCTTCGACGAGCATCAAGTACTTCCCCCGCGTCCTTCCCGGTGTCCTTCCCCGGTGTGCTTATCCGATTTGTAGCAAAAAAATTGATGCATCTTTTTTTTATGTGGTGCAAATTATGGGAAGATTTATACATAAATTTTCTTCTTTTGATGCAAATCCACTTAACAGTTGTAGCAAATCATTGTTCCTTCGATGCATTTTTTCCTTCTTGTGATGCAAATTCCTGAAAGGGTTGTAGCAGATTTCTTATCCCTTTGATGCAAATCCACATAACCAAATTTATTGGGAAACTTTTTGCACTTTTTTTCTTGATGTGGTGCAAAAATTTGAAGGCTTTGTAGCATAATGTTTCCGCTATTGATGCAAATCCGCAAGAGAGTTTTAGCAAGTTTCTTTTTGAAACATTTTTCCTGATGTGGTGCAAACTGTTGGAAGGTTTGTAGCAAAAATTTCCATTTTTTTATGCAAATTAGTAGAAGAGTTGTAGCAAATTTATGTTTATAAAGATCATTTTTATCTTGCAAATTCTTTAAAGTTTTGTAGCAAATTTCTCCTGCTCGTGATGCAAATCAACATAAGCATTGTAGCAGAATTTTCTTGGATTTTTTCCGTATGGATTTTTGGCTGCAATCGCATGCGACAATGCCACTGGGGGTTGTTGCCAGTGCTACAACGAGCTACGACGGCGCTGCCATGGAGCAAGCGGTGGTACCACCACGGTTCTGCCATCGGTGGCTGGACGTGCTGCCATCGGGCGTCCCGCGGTGTTACCATAGGAGTGTGGCGGTGCTACCGCGGGAAGCCAACGGTGATAGCATCGGGGACTGGCGGCGTCTTCTCCGGTGAAGCTGCGGCGTCTTCTCCGGCGACGACAGGCGACGTCTTCTCCGGCAAAGCTGTGGACGGCGTCTTCTTCGGCAAGCCCGCCCACGGCGTCACCTCCGTGCTGCAAGACGGTCGTCAGCGCCACCTCCATGTTGCAAGCCGGCTGTCTGGCGGGGCGAAGCGCGCCGGTTGCCGGCGATGGGGACGGGCGGACGGCGGCTGCTGCGAGGGCGCCGCTGTTATGGCCGGTCACTAGAGACTGCGAGGTGTTTCCGATGCTCGCCGGAGATGTACGGCGGGTCAGTAGCCAAGCTGTCGTCCCATGGCGGCGGAGGTCGGGGACCAACTGCTGCAAGCCGGAGGCAGAGCGTCCTTACCGGCGGCGGTCGGAGAACACGGAGTTTCCTCGCCGGAGGCAGTCATCGATGGCGGAGCACCGTGTCGCGAGCCATGGGGGAGGTGCGTGCAGGGGGCGGGCATGGGGGAGATGGGGACGCCCCAGAGCGCGTCGGCTGTTGGAGATGGGGCGAGCGCGACGGCCGCGAGATGGGCCGGAGCGGAGCGCGCCGGCTGCAGATGGAGGCGAGCGCAGTTTTAGGAAGACGGGTCCACCCACGTGCGACCGTTTCTGCGTTTTCTGCGTGAGAGATCGATGCGGGCTTGCAAAGGGATCGGATGGCCACGCGTTCTCTCCATCAGACCATTCGACGGCTGGCGACCCAGGGGATCGGACGGAAAGATCCTCGGGGACGCCTAGTCCGTCCTATCCCTAAGAGAATCTCCAACGGGCCTTTTGTTAAACTATGTTTTATCTATGATGGATTTGGATAAAAAATACAGATGTTGTAAAGTTTTTTTTAACTAGGGTGTGCTGTCGGGTGCACTGCCCGTTCTAAACGGATCCAGGATTCAGGAATGTGCATTCGGCTGGTCCTGACCGACGATCACAACCGGACCCTGTTTGCCCATCGCTCCCGTGCAAACCATGATGATCTAAATCTGATTCGCAGAACAAATTGTCGTGGGCCTGGATAGAACAGTGAGAAACGGGTGAATGAGGTCGATCGGGATTTTGGCTTGGATCGACCAAGCACTGCAGCTGGACGCTGAGTCGCGAACCAACAGTCCAACGCAGTCGTCGTGGCTGACGCAACAATAGACAACAGTGTGCAGTCCAGACAAGGCGCAACGCGAGCGAGACGGAGACGCGCCCGTGGGGCCCGGGGTCAGCACCCAGCAGCCTGCCTGCGCCGACACGTCAATTCTCATCTCTGCTGCTGCTCTTCTTTACCACGCAAGCCAGACGTAGGACGGTGCAGCGGGAGAAAACTAGGCGGGATCCCGTGATCGCTTTCGCGCCACCCAATTTTTTAACACCGGCGCGTCATCATCGCATCGGATGCAACGCACGGGGGCAAGGCGCGTGGATCTGTTTTGCCTGGGTTGATGCGCTCTTTGCAGATCTGATTCCTTCTGATTAGATCACAAAGCGGCGTGGATGGATGTTCCTGCCTGCCTGAGACACTGCTCGCTCGATGACACCCTGCTCCACCCTGGGATGGCGTCGCGTGCTGGGGCTGGGGGCAGGCACCACTGCTGATGGAAAAGCATCCGATGTCTGAAACCTGACGCAGTTAACCGAGGTCATCAGGCGGTGGCATGCACACTGGTTCAGATTGGACCACGCCCAAAGTGCGATTTGCAGTGTCTTCGACAGTAGTATGGGGGTAGCACTGAATTTTCTTTGGAATGCCTCCTCTATCGAGGATCGATTAAAGGTAAAATGTTCTACCAAGTGAAATTAAACGGGACAGTGCATACCATATGGATCACAAATTCAGAAGCAAATGCTTGACGATTAGTAGATCAACTACTCTACTGTCTCTACAACAAGGATTACCCAGAAAAGCCAAGGATGACGCCCCCACCGAACGCAAAAGCCAAAAGAAGCTATCAGCATTTCATTTCGACGGAGGATGGCGGCAGCGTTACATCACCGCAAACCAGCTAACTTTCTTTTCTACTCTACTACGCCCAGCTTAATTAGACAGCTGGTGACAACAGAACCTAAGCGAGGATTAGTCGAGACAATTCGGACGACAACAGCGGGAAATCAATCGGAGATCGGCACGGCGCCCGCCGGTCAGAGGAAGATGAAGCATTCCATGGACACCAGCGGGTTCTCCAGCGACTCCTTCCCCGCCACGCCGTCGCTGTCGCCCGGTCCTTTACCATCACCGCCGGCATTGGCCTCCGCGACGCCTCCCGTGGTGACGGCGACCTCTTCCGGCTGCGGTGGCGGGGATACCGGAGGAGGAGGTGCCGCCTCCCGCGCCCGATGCGGCGAGGCGCGCCTGCTCGGAACGGGCGGCTTGCGCTGCAGGGGCGCGGCCGGGCTCGCGGCCCGATGCTGCTCCGTCGGCGGCCGCTTCGCCGCCGGCGACGGCGACCTCCGCACGGACCGGTCCCGTGGCGGCTCCCGCCGCGGAGGAGGGGACGGCGAAGCGCGGCAGCTGCGGGAACGGACCCCATAGGCGGCGACGGCGGCAGCGCGGTCACGACGGGCGAGCCCCAGCTCGCCGGAGACCGGGCGCCTCCTGGTCCTGGCGGGCTTCCCCGGGGACCGCTCCGGGTCCGCCACGGAGCTGGTTGCGACGGACGACTCGGACGCCGCCTCGGACCGCTCGTCGGTGGCCAACGAGAAGCAGCTGCCGAGATCGCTCACCGCGGGCGCGGCATCTGCACTAACCTTCACCTTGAACACCTCTTCTTGCTCCTGCTCCTCCACTGCCACGGCATTGGCGGCGGGCTTGGGCTCCGCCGTCGCCTTGGCGCTCGGCGTCTCCGAGAGCACCTCCTTGACTTTCTCCTCCTCCGGGGACGGCGGGGGCGGCGGGTCGCGGTCCTCCGGCTTGTAGCGGCGGGGGAAGTCAACGGAGCCGTCTGGATGCTTCGCGCGCTTCTTGCTGAAGCAGCAGCCCATCTCTCCGGCGCACTGGGCGGCCGTCTAGGGCGATCGATGCGGCGGCGGTGGTAATCAGTTGATGGCACTGCTGTGCTGCGGTAGTGTTGGTAGCTGGGTTCGGAATGGCTTGGTTGAGCTCGCTGCGGGGAGCTTCGATTTGGGCGAGAATGGTAGAGTGGTGTGGGTACTGAGACTGAGTGTGTCTACGGTCTAATAGTGAACCCCGGATTTGTCCAAAAAGCAAAGAAAGTAGTGAAGCCCGATGTGGCAAGTACGAGCCTTGATCACTACGACAAGCTAAAAAATATTGGTTGTAATAATATGACAACGGAAGTACATAATTGACATATTTTAGCCACAAAGTCACATGCACAAACATGCATGTGAGGATTGAGGGCTCACAATATGGGTCAAGGCGCCCAGGAGATTTCTTAAACATTGAAAAGTTGAGGTAGAAAATGCAACTATACAGTGAATTATTTTTGTGCAAACCTGACTCATTTAAAACTTTATCTATCACCAATACTTCTTATGAAATAAAACCCACTAACTGCAACTAATGTTTCTATATCAACATGCAAGGTAGCCACATTACTTACTCTCTTAGCCAACCAATTGTCCACATGATCCCACTAACATTCAATATTTATTGTCTTCTTCTACATGCATGCATGCAATTCATCTTTTCCTTTGGCCATCAAATTCTGCACACCATCCTTTTTTGTCGTTGGACCGACAAGATTGCATCATCCCACTACGATAATGACATAATTAAATCATGTGTAAGTGGAACACCGTAATTAGTTTCGTCGACCAAGTGAACTTTTGCCAATTCTTTTTTATGATGGAAATCATATAACGGTTATTACTTTTAACCAATTGTCGACATCATCCCGCTAATATTCATTATTTATTGTCTGTCTCTACGTGCACGCATGAAAATGACCTTTCCATTAGCCATCAAATTTTCCACATCATCCTTTTGTCGTTCCAATTAATAAGATCACACCATCTCACTACGTTTTTTACATATTTAAATCATGTGTACATGGAACACAGTAATTAGTTTCGCCAACTAAGTGAACTTTTTGCCAAATAATTTTTAAGATGAAAAACATATAATTTTTATAATTATGTGCCCTTCTATATGTGCGTGCATGACATCTTCATGCAAATCATCCACGTCATCTTTTTTTAGCACGTTGATTTCACCTTCTACAAAAATTGGTTCACCTTAATAACGACCTTTAAATTTTAGAATACGCAGAGATTTCATGTGTATTAAATTTATCCTCTCGACTGTTATGATCAACTAAATTTTGCATATTTATATAGACAATTTCAAGTTTCATGTGTTTTATGTGATTTATTAAAAGATACCCGCTGCAACGCGCGGGGTGAGCGTGCACTCACATTGACAAGTCCACTTAAGTGTTTGTAAGATTCTCCTGTTAACTTCCATGTAACACACAATTTCTATCTGCTCGTAGTAATGTGGTGTGATGTCTTGGTTTATCACTTTTCCTAACCTTTAGCTAAATGAAAACACATTTCGCCATCAGTCAGATTGCTGGCCGTCCATTTTGATCTTGTGCCATGAATCTTGACGCCATCCTTTCGTCCAGCCTTTGGTCGTCGCATTCGTGTGGTTTTTAAACTCTGTAATAATCGGCAGTGTGCATCACTCGATGCAGAGGCTGGGATTAATAAAATTACTTTTTCTAAAAAAGTTGACCTCGGTTTTATCTTCAATCATGTTTTTTTGTACGGTGCTGCTTTGTCTAATTTCTCTTGTTCATTTCTCCTTCCAATTGTTTCGTTCTAACAATGAGAGAGAGGGGTTGGGCGACAAGGCGGAGTCTCGATCTCCCCCGACGGCTCCATCACGTCGAGATCCTAAACGTGGAGATCCTAAACGATTGTTTTATGGGGCTGATCCTAAACTACAAACGAGTCCTAAAACTATAATGCCACCCTCTTAGTTTGACCCAACCGAGAGTGAATAAGTACATGCTCATGAAAGACTTATACAGGCTTGATGTATTTTGATAAAAGAGCAAGCCTAACTTTGGTGGAGGTTTCTTATGCGTAGAATGTTACGTATTTCAGATAGCTGCTAAAAGTATACACGTGAAGCAATAACTTTCTTTTCTATGTGTGTTCCCACTAATGAATTTGTCGATGTCACGATGGTTCTCTTTTATTTAAAAAATAAAATGTTTTATATCTCAAGTGAAAAATCAAATTTACGAACCGTTTTCAACACTAAAACAATCGTTTGCTTCTTGTCCTCGACGATTCATCTATCCTTTACCTCGGCGCTTCTTCCCTTCACCATGGTCACCAACAACGTGCAGCCACAAGCTCCTGGGGCGCACGACCAGATCAAATGGTGGAGGTAAAATTTAGGGGATATCATCCGCCTTGGAGGACGTTCAGACATAAGTTCACTTCTAAAATGTTCTAAACAAATAAAAATCGATGTGTAATTTCTGGTTTGCATGTATAGGGTGGATTAGGAGGGACGAGGAGTCGACATCCTATGATGTACCAAAACTTCACATTGCTCCACTATTACTATAACATTGTTTCATCTTGATTTATCTTTTATCGTTTTTCTTTTTTAAACTTCTTGGCCATGGCTAGTTGCTTGGATTTTCTTTTACTTAGCTTGACTTGCTTGCCACATCAAGAAGACCTATAGAATATACTTCCTTAAAGTAAAGATTTGTACAAGAAATAAGAAGGATGAGACATGGTCCAAGAGGATCTCCCCTGTCCCCTATAAATGACTCCCAGAAAACGGTTCTGACAGTCAAAGAGAGTTAAAAAAACAAAAATAGCTCCGTGCCACAGTTTTCATAGTACTTGCTCCCCAAACTATTTTTTAATTCCACAACCATTACTGTTGCAGCTACTAATGCATCTAGATAATCTTAAAATCGAGAAGGACGTCGAGGAGGACTAAAATTATGTAATAATCTATGTATATTATCAAAAGTATGACCTCTTATGTAATATTTGAACTTCAAAATTATAAATTCGTTCAAATGGTAAAAAAATGAGAAAAAAAAGTTAGAGTGGACCAAATAAGTCGCACCATTTGTTGCCATGCCCACGAAAGGGTGGACAGACACGGCCGGACGACTGCCCGTCTGGCCACCCGGAGCGGACAACTTTTGTGTCCATTCTTGATTGGCCCGTCGAAGTTGTCCTCGTGGATTGTCTTACATTTTTAGAAAAAAACTACAAGAGAGAATATGATTTCAGGGACAAATAGTTGCACAAAATCCTCTTTAGAGCATCTCCACCGGGGGCACCCCCCACATCGGCGCCCCCCAAACAGGCCCTCCAATTTTTTTTAAAACATTTGTTCATAACAATTCCGGCGAAATTTAAACGAGATTTAACAAACTTACAATTTCAAATCTAAACGAGATTTAACAAACTAAACTAAAACTACGCCGTTACCGGCTACACGCTACAACGTCTAGTCAACCACTACACGCGCCGACGTCGAGGAAGATGTTGTTTCCACGACCTAGCGCCGGCGAAGAAGATGCGAACCAGTGCCGGAATCATCAACAGACTTGCATGCCTCGATGATCCGGCGCCGGAAGTTTCATCCGCTATTGCCGTCGGATACGGCCTTTAGAAACGTAGCCTTGGCTGAGGCTGAGGCTTCTGCTTTCGCGGCCGGCGCGTGGTGGGATTTGATCTATCGGCGTTGCATGCCGCGGCGTGCCTGATGGGAAGCCTCGCCGGGTTCCGCCCCCTTCTCCGGTGACCGCGACGCTGCTGACCAAGATGCGCCTGCACTTGTTGACATCGGTGGTAGGGAGATCGGGCATCTCGGGGTCGTCGTCGTCAGAGCGAGCATGCTCGTCGTTCGAAGCAGACAGCTCCGGCGTTGGCTCTCGTGCCCCGGTAGGGAGGGAGACGCACCTGGTATTCCGCGTCCACCCCGGCGTGCCAGTAGGGCGCCGAGATGGAGTACTTGGGGTCGAGATTTTGCTCTTACGACATCTCCATCCACTTTCGCTTGACGAAGTCGGCGCGCTCCTGCCCGCTGAGCCGCGGCGCCACTGGCACGTTGACGGCGTTCCTCACCCACCCCTCCGGAAGGGTGGCGTCGTCCTCCACCGGCACACTGTGGCGGATGCATAGTCGCGCGGCATCCAGCAACACCACGTACGGAGGCGCGTTGGCTGCCTCCTCGCGCCACAGCTCGCGTTGATACGCCTTGTCCATCTCCGCCTTCTCGTTGCGGCGGCGACGTTCCTCCATCTGCTCGCGGCGTTGCTGGCCGCGTCGCTCTTTGCAGCGGCGAGCACGTTCCGCCGAGAAGAAGTCGCGATGACGCCGAAGCTCGCGGTCCTCCGGCGTCTCGCGGCTACCCGCCATGCTTCGCGGTCGATCTGCTGGTGGCAAGTTGGGAGAGGGGAGTTGGAGAAGAAGTGGTGTGTGGGAGATGCTCTTACATGTCATATGATGATCATCTATTCCTCTACAAAGAAACGAAGATTAAGAAGGATACGAGGATGACTAGTACCAGTGTCTCGTGTTGTACGGATACACTTGTACAGTACCACCGTGCACGACGATGCGTTGACTGAGGCCCCACCCTTGCTCTTGCAGTCTTGCTCGTGGTTCTTACCGTACTTTCTAGCTCCGCCCTATGGCTTGACCACTCGCACCCTCGGCCTCGGGGCATGTGCCGTCGATGGGGAAATCCAGGAAGATAGAGGACTGGACGCAACCGTACTGACCCTATATATTACTGTATCTCCTAGTCCTAGGACGCTGCTTGCTTCTGCCCAAATCCAAATGGGGTCACATGTGTGCGTGGGGGAAACAGATTGTCAGGTCGCCTTGCCCGTCGTCCCTCGCAGTCACAGCAGGCTCGCACGACGGTGGTACTGCGCTACACGGCTGGACATCCCTTGATGCAGAGCTAGGCTGCGCGCACCTAGGGTCGTGTGCTCGTGCAACTGCAAACACCCTAGGAGTACAACGCGTACATACAATGAGAACGGATGCAACTCGCGCGACTCGTTTCCACGAGAGCTGAACCGAACACTAGAGCACTGAACAGCGTCAATGTAACTGTTACTTTTACCATTGGTGAACTGGGGCGCCCTCGGCAGAGAAATACTAGAGAATTTGCTCCCATGAAGCAAGCGGAAGCAGGGCTATAGCGAAACGCTGTGTACCAAGTCGCACGGCCATGTAAGTTTGCAAAGATTATCTGCGGTTCCTTTGATACTCTGCAGTGTACTACCGTCAACTGTTGCAACAAGATACAGTATAACCTTTGGGTACTGTTCAGCACTTCAGCTCGTAGTCGGCTAGTCGTGTGGAGAATACCACGATAGTTTGGTTTAACGACGCCCTTTGTCTCGGGATCGATTCCATGTTATATAGGCACATAAGAGATTACAATGATTTGGTTACAAACCTTGCAGAGGAAGGAAGAGATCAATGATCCTTATAAACCGAATCAGATCGTATCTTACATATCTTGTGCTAGAGGAAACACACGTAACACGCTAACGCTATACGTGCTAATCACGCTATCTCTAACACCCCTCCTCAATCACAACCTTCTCCAAGGTTGAGATTGTGTTTAAATTCTTCAAGCTGTCTCTCTGGAAGTGCCTTAGTGAAGCCATCTGCCACTTGATCTTGGGAAGGAATAAATCTGACCTCAAGCAATTTGTTTGCTACTCTTTCTCTCACAAAGTGAAAATCTATCTCAATATGTTTTGTCCTTGCATGAAATACAGGATTAGCTGAAAGATATGTAGCTCCCATATTATCACACCATAAACAGGAGGTTTGTTTTCTATCAACGCCAAGCTCTTTCAACAAGGATTCCACCCAAATAATCTCAGCTGTAGCATTTGCTAATGCCTTGTATTCTGCTTATGTGCTGGACCTGGACAATGTTGCTTGTTTTCTAGCACTCCAAGAAATTAGATTTGGTCCAAAATAAACTGCAAAACCGCATGTAGATCTCCTATCATCTACACATCCGGCCCAGTCAGCATCAGAAAATGCACTTACTAAAGTTGAGGAGGATCTTCGAAAAGTTAAGCCAATGCTTGTGGTTCCTCTAATGTATCTTAGGATCCTCTTGACAGCTGTCCAATGGACAGTAGTAGGTGCATGCAGAAACTGGCATACCTTGTTGACCGAAAAAGCAATATCCGGTCTAGTGAGAGTTAGATATTGGTGTGCACCAACCACACTTCGGTACCTTGTTCCTTCTTCTGGTCCGAGTGCAACTCCTTTAGTTGCTGACAATTTGTCAGTGGCTGATAATGGCGTTGGAGCTGGTTTGGCATTTTTCATGCGAGCTTTGATTAACAAGTCAGAAGCATACTTTTCTTGGGTTAGAACAATACCATCATTGCATTTTTTAACTTCAATTCCCAAGAAATAGTGCAAATCACCTAGATCCTTTAACGCAAATGCTTGATGAACTAGTGACAATAATATCATCAATATAAACTACCACAAAAATCATGATACCTGACTTGTTATAGATAAATAGTGAAGTGTCAGCCTTGGAAGGTGAGAACCCCAATTCTTGGAGTTTTGAACTTAGCTTGGCAAACCATGCTCTTGGTGCTTGCTTGAGACCATATAGAGATTTATCTAACTTGCACACATGATGTGGCGCATTTTGGTTTTCATACCCTGATGGCTGCTTCATGAAAACTTCCTCTTCTAGAACACCATGAAGAAACGCGTTCTTCACATCTAGTTGTCTCAGACTCCATCCTCTTGATACTGAAATAGCTAAGACAAGTCTGATAGTAGCAGCTTTAACAACTGGACTAAAAGTATCTTCATAGTCTATGCCATATCTTTGCTTAAAGCCTTTTGCTACTAGCCTAGCTTTATACCTATCAATAGTACCATCAGCTTTTCTTTTGATTCTGTATACCCATTTGCAATCTATGAGATTTATTCCCTGCCTATGTGGTACTAGATGCCATGTTTTATTTTTTACTAACGCCTCATATTCATCATCCATAGCATTTTTCCAATTTGGGTCATTTAGAGCTACTTGCAAATTTTCAGGTTCGCTAGATGCAGCTAAGAAACCATGACGAACCATATCTGTAAAAGTTTTTGGCTTACTATTCCTTGTTGTTGATCTGGTGCGATGCACAGCAGGTGTAGAAGAAGCTGCAGAGTTCCTTGCCGCAGCAGATCCGGCTCCAGCATCGGGATTAGGAGGGGATCTCCGCTGACGCGTCGTGTCGCCGCGTATGGTCGGTCGACCGTGGGCAGGCGCAGAGATTGGACCACCTGGCCCGCCAGATGCCGCTCCTCGCCTTCTGGTTGGCTGGCCTCGCTGCGCAGGTGATGGCGATGGCCCACGCTGCACATGCTGCTGGGCTAGACCGCTCGTGGCGTCGCCCGCATCAGGACCAGACGAGCTGGTGGCCCGGCTGGTGGAGGTTGTCGGTGATGTGGCGCCGGCTGACTCGCTGTTCGCGGCACCTGGTTCCTGCGCCTCGGACCTGCTGGCGACAGAAGATGCTGCGGATGATCCCGAGGCTGATTTGCGCAGGCGAATCTGCATCGGATTCCGCACTACTGTCTTCTAGCGAATTTTCGTCATCTGTCTCATTTTCGCTCATTCGATCACCGTTTTGGCCGGAATTTTCTTCCACTGGCTGATGTTGCACCTGCAGACTAGGAACACAACTAGTATGAACATTAGATGTTAGATCATTACATTGTTGCTCCCCTTTATCTAAGATGGATGGATTTTTTAGTGTCTCGGGTAGAAGGAGAATTTCTCGACGAAGAAGAGCGCCGACATTGGGATGAAGTTTGGAAAAAGGGAACACACCCTCATCAAATACGACATCTCGTGAAATATAGACCGTGCCGGTGGACACGTCTAAACATTTTGCACCTTTGTGCATGTGGCTATAACCAAGGAAGACGCATTGTTTGGATCTGAAAGCAAGCTTGTGTTTATTATATGGGCGAAGATTGGGCCAACATGCACATCCAAAAACATGAAGAGAAGAGTAATCAGGTGTTTCTTTGAGAAGACGTTTCATGGGAATTTCACTATCAATAACCGAGGAAGGAAGCATATTAATGAGATGTGTGGCGGTCAAGAAGGCTTCATCCCAAAATTTTAGTGGCATTGAGGCATTGGCAAGAAGTGCAAGACCA
The DNA here is from genome assembly GCA_947311845.1 of Poa pratensis. Taxonomy (NCBI): domain Eukaryota; kingdom Viridiplantae; phylum Streptophyta; class Magnoliopsida; order Poales; family Poaceae; genus Poa; species Poa pratensis. The sequence continues at coordinate 22,375,699 of CAMZMU010000055.1, forward strand.
ACTTCTACAATGTATCTATGTTTTCTTTCAGCCGACCCATTTTGTTGATGGGCATATGGACAAGAAACATGATGATATATGCCTACTTTTTGGAAGAAGGGATTTAACTTTTCATACTCTCCACCCCAATCAGTTTGCATGGCAACTATCTTTCGGTCAAATTTGCGTTCAACAAGATTTTGAAAATTCTGAAAAACTTGAAAAACTTCAGATTTTTTCTTCAAGAGATAGATCCATGAAAATTTACTAAAGTCATCAATAAAGCTTACATAATAAGAATAACGACCAACAGAAGTAGGTGCTGGCCCCCACACATCGGAGAACACAAGCTCTAAAGGAAGAGTGGACACACTAATGGATCTTGTGTAGGGTAGTTGATGACTTTTTGCTCGTTGACATGAATCACATATTGACTCAAGGCTAGACTTATTGCAATAAGGAAGATAAAAACCCTAAGTACTCGTTGAACGACTTTTGAGGAAGGATGACCTAAACGATCATGCCACCGTGTAGCTGAAGGCTTGGTGGCGCTAAGAACTTGCATTTTATTTGTGCTTGATGAAGACACCAACGGATAGAGCCCCTTCACGCATCTACCCTTAAGCAGAACCTTCTTCGTTTCCTGATCCTTCACATAAAATTGCCACGGGTGAAATTCAACAAAGACATTGTTGTCTCTAGTGAGACGATGGATAGACACAAGATTTTTTGTAGCTTGAGGAACATGGAGAACATTATGAAGATGTAATTGTTTTGATGGGGAATCAACGAATGCATGACCAACATGACTAATATTCATACCTATTCCATTTGCTGCGTGGATCTTTTCATGGCCATTGTACTTCTCCTTCATGGTGAGTGAAAGGATCGAGTAGGTTGACTAGAGGGGGAGGGGGTGAATAGGCAACTACCAATTTTAATTTTCTTTTCAACAAGTTAAGGAATTGCTCAAATATAAGTTCTCTAGATATGCAACTAGATGAACAATCCTATATGATGAGCAAAAAACAAGCTAGCAAGATATTCTACACAAGATAAGCTAGCAATACGAGTAAAGGAAGGTTAAGAGATAACCACACGGTGACGCGGAGATGTTCTACCGAAGTTCACTTCCCAATGGAAGCTACGTCTCCGTTGGAGCGGTGCGGAGTCACAAAGTGAACTCCGAATAGCCTTGATATGGCACACCGTATCTCCCTCGTGTTATCCTCCGATGAGGAGATCCACGAGCCACTATATGATGCCCTCGAGGTTGGCAACAAACCTTTACAAGGATGAGGCACACTCCACAACCGAATTGGAGGCTCTCACCAAATTCCCGCGGCTCCCAAAGCCACAAGAATCACAAGGCCGGGTCACGTCTCCACAACTCAATTGGAGGCTCCCGGCTAATCCTTGTGGCTACCAAAGCCACAAGAATCACAAATATCTTCTAGGTATCCAAAATATCAAGTTACACAAGATCTACAAGTGACTAGGTCGATGTAGACAAATCGGCTCGGTGGAGATGCGGATCTAGGGCTCCTCCTTCACTCCTCAAAGTATCAACGTGTTTGAGTGGTTGGAGTGGGAGCTCTAGTAGATTGAAGCTTGCAACAATGGTGGAGAGAGAGTGAGGAATCAAGCTTGTCCAACCGGAGGTAGGTGGAGGGGTATAAATACCCCTCCTAGAAATCTGCCCGTTTGAACTGTAAACAGCCCGCAGCGGTAGTACCGGGCCTCGCCCGGTAGTACCGGCTGACGGGGAACTGAAGTCCTGGTGTCTGACTGGTCAACTCTCACTCCACGCGCGCATCGGTAGTACCGGACGTCCTGGTCCGGTAGTGCTCCCAACCCGGTAGTACCGCGCTACTACCGGTGCTACTACCGGATTAAATCGAGCGAGTCCAGAAGAGCTTTTGGAGATCCGGTACTAGGCCCGGTACTGGGCCCGGTAGTTCCGCATGGCAGAACAACCGGTAGTACCGGGGTGAACCCGGTAGTACCGGATGAAACTATGAAGACTGCTTTTCTTCCTTTTCTTGAGACAAAACCTGTGCAATATTAATTGATACAATCCTGCACACTTTTAGCACACACACTAGACATCTAAGTGTGTTGTCAACAAACATGAAAACACTGTGGGGAAGGATATGTCCTTTCAATCTCCCCTTTTTGGTGTTTTATGACAACATACTTAGGAGAAACAAATGATTTGCAAAAGATAGACGGGGCTCTCCAAATTGTGTGTTTATTAGGAATTTGCTTTTGAATGCAAAACACACCATATAAAATGGGCGGAGCTCCCCCTATATTTTACGAACCAAACAAGTTCATATGGATAACAATTACACAACTTGCACAATATAAGCAACAATACGCAAGTAACATACTAGATAGGTCTTATTACAGTACCATAAGTTCAAGGCATGTCTTACACCATGCATAGGGAAGTTCAAAGCAAATATCCAAATAAAGATAAAAGATGAAACACAAGCATAAAGATCAAACGAAGTGCGAGCTTGTGTTTCCACCCATGCAAATCCCACGGCTCATCCTAAATAGAACACATTCTCCCCCTTTGTCATCGAAATGCCAAAAAGGGAGAAGCGCGATGCTAGTACGTCCCTAGGAGCATCAAGCTCCACCCGCGCCTGAAAGCGATCACCATGTGGAGGAGCATCTTCATCACTCCAGAAACCATGCTTGGACACCCATTCCTCCTTTGGAGTGATTTCTTCTTCGGAACCATCGGAGACTGGAATGTTCATATGCCTCATCATTGCTTTGTGTCGCCGAGCTGCCTTCTTGTGATACACATGAGCTTCATACAGGCGGTCTTCCAAATCCAGTTTAAGGCAAAAGGCTCTCTTGGCCTTAATCTGTAGCTTCTTGAACCATGAAGGTTCCTCAAGAGGAGGTGCACTCCCACTAGCTCTCTCAGCTTCAGCAGCAGCCTCAGGATCAAAGGGCTTGGTTTTGGGAGGAGCATGAGACTTGATACGCAGTTCCTTCACCAGATGAGCCACAACGGGGCTGCCATCCTTCATGATGTCTTCTCCATTCTTTTTGAGAGCCCACTTGCGGCGAATGAGCTTCATAATGTATGGGCCATAGATGGGGGCCCTTCTATCAATGATTGTGGACCACAAGTCATTCCACATCCAATCCATCACATCAAGCTTCTTGCCTTTGCCTTGATTTTCATATGAGAGCTTGAGAAGGTCAAACACGAAGCCATGAACCTCATCCCAATTTCCCACACGAGGAGCAATGGTTTCCCTATAGACACGGTGGAGAATCTCAAATGGACGCACAAGATGGCAGTTTTACCGGTGGTGCCCCTTGCCATAGTGATTGGTTCAAGAACATCCTTGGAGCTTGAGCGATCATTGTCATGGCACCTCCATCCACTAGCAACACTTTCACCCTTGTCTTCATAGCCTAGAAGCTGTCCAAACTCCGCCATGGTGGCGGAAAGCAAGGTGTCCTTAGTCATCCAATATAGGGTCCGAGCTTCATCATGGTCAAGGTAGACGGTGGCAAAGAACTGAATGATGTAGTACTCAATGTAGGGATGGTTCTCCTTCATGATGTCAATCAGCCCAAACTCTTCACACATAGCAAGTGTCTCATCAAAATAGCCCTTGTGCTTCGAGTTTCTCATGTACTGAATATCAAGAGTGTGTTGGACAACCACGGAGTAATCCTTTTGGAGATAGATTTCCTTGTAGATGGCTTCTTGATCATTTGTGTAAAAGTGCGGATTCCGCACAAGAGGTGACCTCTCCTCAGCATAGGGATTCTCTTCTCTGAGCTTCTGATAGTCCTCATTCTTCCATAAGTGAAGTGCTTTGCGGGCTCTCGTGGGGGGAGCAGTGGTGGTACGAGCAACAGCTGATGTTCTTCCCTTTGCTTGAGTTCTGGCTGTGGTACGAGCAGGCAATACTTCCTCTTCTTCTTCTTCTTCTTCAATCTCATCCTCCACAAGACGTGGCTTCTTGGTACCACGGCGACTACCTGTGAAACAGCATATAGGTAGGGCAGGGAATAGATGAGTGCACAAGTTCACGGATAAGGAAACAAAAACTAGCCAGTAGATGTAAATAATGGTTGAATCGAGCCAATTTGAAAAACATGGTAGTACCGGGGTGAACCCGGTAGTACCGGCTGAGCCGATTCAAGACTGAAATGGCACAGATTCGAGAGATTCAACCATACATTACACATATATGCTAGCTAACAAGGCCTAGGTGATCATCCATCCAACTTTAACCGTTGCCAACGGAGCTACCAACATTTCCTCTCCATACATCTAGGTTTCAAGATCTAGAAACAAAAATGCAAAGAACGGGGAAATACCGGAGGCCATGGAGGAGATCGACGAGGGGATCGCTCCCACGGAGCAGATCTGGCCGGAGATGGCGGATTCCGGCAGCCAAGGGCGGCGGCCGGAGGTGAGGAGCAGAGGAGGCGGCGGTGTGGCTTCGTGCGGGTGGGGAAAATGGGGAATAACCCCCACCCTGCCCGCACGGTGGAATATCTAGAACCCGCGATTCCCGGTAGTACCGGGGCGGAGAATCCGGTACTACCGGGGCCTGAATCTTTGCGAGCAGCACAACTACTTAGATTCAGAGCCCGGTACTACCGGATCCCACCGGCGGTACTACCGGGGCCTCCTAAGAAACCCCAGATTTCTCTTTTTGTGTAAGGAATTTGAACTTGTGCAAGATGGAAGTTGTTTTGAGATAGATGAAAGGCATAGGATTAGATCAACACACTGGAGATGGTACTTCATACTCAATTTGCAAGAATCAAATACACACAAAAACACCAAATTGAGCATGTTTTCCATAGGAGCACTAGAAAACCAATAAAACCAAATGAAACCAACTCTTCATAAGGAAGAGGGTGGTGGCCGAGGCCACCATGTATGAGTATGTGGTGTGATACCGCGAAGATATATCTTGAGTTCACGGCCACTACTCGTCATTTAAGCTCACAATTCATAGAACGAATATAGAGATGCAAATGAATTCTTACTATCGGCATAATGGGGGGAGGGATGGTCCAATGAATTAGGACCGCACTCCCCCTATGTCCATGCCTACATCTAAACCAAATAAGTATCGTCTAATATGGGTAGGTATGCAAGAAATCCACTAAATCCAATTGGATATGTCCACCTCATTTAGTTCTCCTCTCAACTCCTTGAATCTTGCTTCACCAAGAGGCTTTGTGAACATATCGGCGAGTTGATGTTTGGTGTTGACATACTTGATTGCAATATCACCCTTCTCAACATGGTCTTGAATAAAATGATACCGAATCTCAATGTGCTTGGTCTTGCCATGAAGAACCGGGTTGTGTGCAATCTTAATAGCACTTTCATTGTCACATAAAAGAGGCACTTTGTCACAAATGACACCATAATCCTTTAAAGTTTGCCTCATCCATAATAATTGTGCACAACAACTACCGGCGGCGATGTAAAGTAATTTTATGAGTAGATGCATAGGCAATAAGTAAGTGAATGGATTCAAGTCTAGCAACGGGGGCATAGGTTTCACCGTAGTCGACTCCTTCGATTTGGGTGTACCCTTGTGCAACCAATCTTGCTTTGTTGCGGATGACTTGACCATTTGAGTCTTGCTTGTTCTTGAATATCCACTTGGTTCCAATGACATTATGGGAGGAGTCATTGGGTCTTTCCACTAAGACCATACTTTGTTGCGCTCGAAGTTGTTCAACTCTTCATGCATAGCCGCAACCCAATCCATGTCTTCAAGGGCATCATACACCTTGAGAGGTTCTAAGCTAGACAAGCAAGAGACATGACCACAAAAGTTAGCTAATTGATTGCGTGTGGACACACCTCTACGGATACTTCCAAGGATATTTTCTTTGAAGTGTTGTTGGTAATCCAATGTTGATGCACGCCGGATGACCCGGCGTTCCGAGGCTTGACCAATTGTTTCACCAACACGAATATCTTCATCATTTCCTTCATTTTGCTCATGGTCAACCCGAAGTGGAGTTCTTGGGGTTGTGGGTTCATTATGTTCTTGTTCACCACTAGAGTTGGGTGGGTCTTGACCATTTTCTTGTCTACATGTTCTTGTTCTTGATCATTGATAGTTGGTTGATCACTTGTTGAGGTAGATGGCTCAACTTGGGTAGAACTTGTTCCTTCTTCTTGAGTAGGTCCTTCAATAGGAATTAGTTCTCCAATCCCCATAGTTCTTATGGCTTGAGATGGAGCAACATCACCTACATCATCATGATCAATATGCTCCGCTTGGGAGCCATTATCCTCGACAAACTCCACGTTCATAGATTCTTCAACACACCCGGTGGATATGTTGTAGACCCTATAAGCATGAGACTTTGCGGCATATCCAACAAATATACCATCAAAAGATCTAGATTCAAATTTAGCAATTTTGCAACCTTTAATGTAAACATGGCATTTGCATCCAAAGACTCGAAAGTAAGATACATTTGGCTTTTTACCGGTGAGGAGTTCATATGGTGTCATGTTCTTGAGAGGACGGAAAAAGAGCCGGTTTGAGTAATGACAAGCGGTGTTGATGGCTTCGGCCCAAAAGTTGTATGGGGAATTAAATTCGGCCATCATAGTTCTTGCCATATCAATAAGAGTGCGGTTCTTCCTTTCGGCAACACCATTTTGTTGGGGAGTATATGCAGCGGAATATTGGTGTTGAATGCCCTCCCCACTTAGGAAATCATCCATAGTGTAATTCTTGAACTCCGTACCATTGTCACTTCTAATTGCCAAAATCTTGGAGTCATATTGGCGTTGAACTAGGGTTGCAAAGTCAATGAATATCTTTTGAGTTTCACTCTTCTTCTTGATGTAGAAAGTCCAACAATATCTTGAATAATCATCCACAATCACCAAACAATATTTCTTGCCACCAAGACTATCATATGTGGGAGGCCCAAAAAGATCCATATGAAGGAGCTCCAAAGGCCTCTTAGTGGAGATAATGGTCTTCTTGGGGTGATTCTTCTCATGCATCTTTCCGGCTATGCAAGCACTACAAGGACGATCTTTGGAAAAATTAACATCGGTTAGTCCTACCACGTGTCCACCCTTTACAAGAGTTTGTAAATTTCTCATACCGACATGGCCAAGTCGGCGATGCCAAAGCCACCCCTTGTCGCCTTTAGCCATTAAACATGTAGCGATTTGAGTGGTCTCTTTTGAGAAATCAACCACATACAAACCGTTTTCACGAAATCCAACAAAGGCGACATTGAGTGTTTGAGTGAAAAGGATGGTCACGTGGTATTTATTAAAAATAACGGTGTAACCGGCATTGCATAATTGACCAACGGAAAGTAAATTGTATGAAAGAGATTCGACAAGGAGGACCTTCTCAATGGATAACTCCGGAGTGATCACCACTTTACCAACTCCCACTACCTTGAGTCTTGCATTGTTGCCAACGGTGACATGAGAGAATGAGAGTAGTTGTTTCAATAAGTCCTTTACTAGTTCTTTGCTTCCGGTCATATGGGATGAGCATCCACTATCAATGAGCCATGAAGATCCACCGGAAGAGAAACCCTACAATAAATCAAGTCTTTGATTTAGGTACCCATTTTGGAATGGGTCCTCTTTTGTTAGTCACAAGGGTCTTTGGAACCCAAATAGCATAGTGATAATCATCTCCATATGAAGAGCCAACATATTTAGCAAAAACACAACCATTTGTAGATTTCAAAAGAACATATGAGGGGTTGTATTTTCCCGCAAAGTTATTGTGAGTGGCATTGCCCCTAGTGACATTACCACTCCCAATAGAGTTGTCATTTGCTTTGGCTAACTCCCCCTCCTTCACAAAAACAATATCTTTGGAAGGGGGAGTCGCCTTCTTCTTCTTGTTGTTGACCTTCTTAGAGTTGGGTGTGAACCCAATTCCTTCTTTGCCAACCACTCCCTTTTGATTGCTCAAAAGATCATTGAGGTTCTTTTCCCCTTGGATACAAGTGGCTAGGCCCTTCTCAAGTTGGGCCTTCAACCTAGTGTTTTCCTCAATAAGAGATGCCTTGACACATAAAGGGTTAGTGGTACAAGAATTTGCATCTTTATCATTGTGAGAAGTGGTGAAGCTAGCATAGATAAATTGAGCTTGTAGTTTGGCATATGACTCCTTGAGTGTAGTGAGCTCACTTGAGGTCACCTTGTGGGTTTCCCTAAGTTGCTCAAAACCCTCAAAGAGTTTGTTATGACTCTCTACAAGTTCCTCATTTTTACTTTTTAGATCAATAGCAATTTGAATAGAGGTTTCACGAGTTTCTTTTGCCTTGGAAAGATCCATGGCATGTGTCTCCTCAAGTTGCTCACGGAGCAATTGTTCCTCAACAAGTTGATCTTCTAGCTCACCAATTTTCGGCATGATCACATGCATGCCCTTCGAGCTCACAAATCCTAACATCCTTCACATAAGAAGATGCTTGGCTTCTCCATATTGATACATGAGGGCCTCAACCATTTTCTTGGTTGGACCTTGGAGCTTGCTAATGAAGATAGAAATTTTATCCTCTTCTTCAATTTTCCCTACATCCTCAACACAATCCAATAGTGATGGGTTAGAGGAGATAGTAATTTTTGGTGGGGAATTCACCTTTGTTTCCTTGGCCATGAGGCACATGGCTTGGAGATCTTGTCGTCGTTTGGAGATGAGAAGAGGTTGGCCAATGATGGAGGAAGGGTGCCCATTGCAAGAGCCGCCATTCCTACTTCTTCACTTGGTTCTTTATCCTCCTCACCTCCGGACTCGTATTCCTCTTCATGGGATGCCACAAGAGCCTTTTGAGGTGATCTCTTCATGTAGGTAGGCTTGGGGTGGTACTTGTTCTTCTTTAGAATGAGTTGACCACCATTATCCTCTCTTCTTTCATAGGGGCAATCCTTCACAAGATGAGTGTCCTTTCCACAATTGAAGCACATTCTTTTTATTGGTGAGGGTTGACGCTCTTGTTCTTCTTGTTCCAAAACCGGGTGGCGGCAAGTGCAAGAACTTCATTGAGCTCACCCTCCAAGTCTTCTTCACCTTCATAGACCGGGCTTTCTTCATATCTTGGATGGTCTACCACACGAGCCTTCAAAGCAAGAGTCTTTGGGCCACGGACTTGGTTGAAAGACTTGGATGTGGACTTCAATGTATCATATGTGACAAATTGAGCCAACATGTCATTGGGAGTCATTGTTGTGTAATCCGCTCTTGCATGGAGGTTCATCACCATAGTTTCACTATATGGCATAATTGCTTGAAGGAACTTGGCCTTGACCCATTCATCATCCATATCCTTCTTTCCATTTTCCCTACATGTCACCACAAGCTTGTAGAGTCTTCGGTAAAGTTCGGTCGGAGTCTCTTCGTCTAGCATGATGAAGTTGTCAACTTGATGTTGAAGGACGGCCGCATTGGAGCGTTGAATGCCCTCATTTCCTTCATACACGGTTTCAAGATGAGCCAAGCCTCATTGCAAGTTTTGAGATTCCGCACATGATCTTCATCATTTGCGGTCATAGCACTCTCAAGAATGTACTTGGCATTTGCATCAAGTTGCTCATCAATCTCTTCTTGCTTGGTCAAGTTGTTGGGATCAACTGGGTTGAAACCATGTAGAACCACCCTCCAAAGATGCACCGATGAGCTGCGAAAATAAGACTCCATAGATTTCTTCCAAGTGAAATAACGAGTATTATCAAGCTTAGGAGGGGGTCTACCAAGGTTGGTTATATGAGGTTGAGTGAGTGAAACTTGAGTGAGATAAGAGCTAGGTGGAGCAAAGTTAAGAGAAGGCTTCTCATTAGGTTTATCATTTTTATCCTTGTCACTAGCACCCTTAATAGGGCTAGCGGATGATGAGGAGCCATTTTGATTAGATACCCGAGTATACACCTCATCCACCATTTTGCCTTTCATGAACCCAAAAAGTTCAATCATGGACTTCATGGTGATTGGGGCATCACCCTCGGGAGGGATTATTCCCGCTTCGATTAGTTCTTTGTCAAGTTGTTCTCTATCAAATTTTTCTTGTTCCTTAGCAAGTTTTAACTCCTCATCTTTAGCACGTTGTACTCCTCCGCACTAGCCATCCTCCTCTTTAGGCGATTAAGCCCTTAATAAAGAGACCTTGCTCTGATACCAATTGAAAGGATCGAGTAGGTTGACTAGAGGGGGGGGGGTGAATAGGCAACTACCAATTTTAATTTTCTTTTCAACAAGTTAAGGAATTGCTCAAATATAAGTTCTCTAGATATGCAACTAGATGAACAATCCTATATGATGAGCAATAAACAAGCTAGCAAGATATTCTACACAAGATAAGCTAGCAATACGAGTAAAGGAAGGTTAAGAGATAACCACACGGTGACGCGGAGATGTTCTACCGAAGTTCACTTCCCAATGGAAGCTACGTCTCCGTTGGAGCGGTGCGGAGTCACAAAGTGAACTCCGAATAGCCTTGATATGGCACACCGTATCTCCCTCGTGTTATCCTCCGATGAGGAGATCCACGAGCCACTATATGATGCCCTCGAGGTCGGCAACAAACCTTTACAAGGATGAGGCACACTCCACAACCGAATTGGAGGCTCTCACCAAATTCCCGCGGCTCCCAAAGCCACAAGAATCACAAGGCCGGGTCGCGTCTCCACAACTTAATTGGAGGCTCCCGGCTAATCCTTGTGGCTACCAAAGCCACAAGAATCACAAGTATCTTCTAGGTATCCAATGTATCAAGTTACACAAGATCTACAAGTGACTAGGTCGATGTAGACAAATCGGCTCGGTGGAGATGCGGATCTAGGGCTCCTCCTTCACTCCTCAAAGTATCAACGTGTTTGAGTGGTTGGAGTGGGAGCTCTAGTAGATTGAAGCTTGCAACAATGGTGGAGAGAGAGTGAGGAATCAAGCTTGTCCAACCGGAGGTAGGTGGAGGGGTATAAATACCCCTCCCAGAAATCTGCCGTTTGAACTGTAAACAGCCCGCAGCGGTAGTACCGGGCCTCGCCCGGTAGTACCGGCTGACGGGGAACTGAAGTCCTGGCGCAGACTGGTCAACTCTCACCACGCGCGCATCGGTAGTACCGGACGTCCTGGTCCGGTAGTGCTCCCACCCGGTAGTACCGCGCTACTACCGGGGCTACTACCGGATTAAATCGAGCGAGTCCAGAAGAGCTTTTGGAGATCCGGTACTGGGCCCGGTACTGGGCCCGGTAGTTCCGCATGGCAGAACAACCGGTAGTACCGGGGTGAACCCGGTAGTACCGGATGAAGCTATGAAGACTGCTTTTCTTCCTTTTCTTGAGACAAAACCTGTGCAATATTAATTGATACAATCCTGCACACTTTTAGCACACACATTAGACATCTAAGTGTGTTGTCAACAAACATCAAAACACTGTGGGGAAGGATATGTCCTTTCAGTGAGCTTGTCAAGCTCACCGGTGATGTGGTCGGTGGCACCAGTGTCACCGTACCAGTTGGTGTCCACTCCATAGGCAGCGTTGGCACCTCTTTCTTCTTCTTCTTCTTCTTCTTCTTCTTCTTCAAATTCATCTTCATCGTAGCGGTGCCAGCACTTCCACGCAGCATGGCCAGGTTTCCGGCAGATTTGGCAGACCGGGCGATCGCCGTTGCCCTTGTTGCCACCGCCTCGGTGACCACGGCCACCACCGTAGCCGCCGCGGCCGCCACCACCGTAGCCGCCACGACCTCCACCGTAGCCGCCAATTTGCTGACGTCCATGTCCACGGCCGTAGCCGCGGCCGCCTCCTCCACGTCCACGCGGTGCTCCTCGGCCACCACGGCGTGGTCCACCGCGTCCTCGTGCGGCAGCGTTTGCAGATGGACCGCTGCCGTCTCCTTCGAGCAGCAGCGCCATGTGATTGTCGTACGCCGTCACTTGGGCATACAAATCGCTCACCGTGAGCTTGGCGGTGGGGTTGGCTCCGATGGCGGCGAAGAGAGGGTTGTAGGGGTCATCTAGCCCCGCGAGCAGGTACTCGATCAGCTCGTCCTCCTCGATCTGACGGCCCACAGCAGCGAGCTCGTCGGCGATTGCCTTGACCTGGGCAAAGTATGCCGCTGTGGTCTTGCCCTCCTTCTTGGTGTTGGCGAGTTTGACTCGCAGGTTGGCGATGCGAGTGCGGGACGTGGCGGCGAACATCTTCGTGATCACCATCCAGACGGCGGCCGCCGTCTTCACACCGATGCAACTGACCATGATCTCCCTTGAGAGGGAGTGGAGCAGGTAGTCCAACACCTGCTGGTCAGTCTGGACCCACGCCTCGTAGGCGGGGTTGGCCACCTCGACCTTGCCCTTTCTGTCGCTAGAGTCGACGGTGATTTTTGCTGCTGGCGCTGCGTTCGATCCATCGAGGAAACCCATCAGACGCGCACCGCGAACTGCAGAAAGAACTTGAGTCTCCCATAGCAGGAAGTTGTCCCTCGTGAGCTTCTCCGCTGTGCCCTGGCTTGGGAGTGGATTGGACATGGTGGGTGCGAGGGAAGAGGATGAACTCATCTAGATGTGTTTTAGGAAGAGATGGGCTCTGATACCATGTGGAGAATACCACGATAGTTTGGTTTAACGATGCCCTTTGTCTCGGGATCGATTCCGTGTTATATAGGCACATAAGAGATTACAATGATTTGGTTACAAATCTTGCAGAGGAAGGAAGAGATCGATCTGATCCTTATAAACCGAATCAGATCGTATCTTACATATCTTGCGCTACAGGAAACGCACGTATCACGCTAACGCTATACGTGCTAATCACGCTATCTCTAACAAGTCGCAGCAACAAAGCTACACGACTTCGCCCGCATCCTTTCAAGTTTCCTGCCGGCTCCTCGGCCCGGGGCCCCGGCAAAGCCCGTGTCGATGGCTCCGAGAGCGAATCTGGTGAGGAACTGAGGCGACATCTACGGCGTCGCTACTGCATGCGGAGTATCAGGGTAGGAGAAAAATCTTATGCGACCAGGTCGTTCCGTCCCGAACGCTGGACCAACTTCTGCGTTTGCCACGTAGCAAAACGAATCTCAAAGCTTCTGGACACTTATTCCCCAATTTCCACTTATCAAATCCCTAATCCCACAACGAACAACTCCTTCCCGAACGGTTCGTCTACCTGCGACTGCCGATTGGTCTTCTTGCCCCTTTTCTTGCGACGGTCCGTCCAGATGGTCATCGACCTTGAAGACGACGGCATCCCGGCGAGCTCCAATGGAGCGCACGTGGCGGCTAGTCCACCAGAAAACACTATACACAGAGCTCCTCCCGTGGTGAGTACATCTGCACTCTGATTGCCGTTGGTTTCATCCAAACCCTCTCTTGATTGAAATCATCCAAACCCTCTATTGACTGAATTCATCCCCGTGCAGCAATCCCCAAGGAAACACTCGAACTTCGCAGTGGATGACATACTAGATGGAGATAATGTAAAATTACTGATCTGTTCAGAATACATTTGTTCTTGCAATATTTTCTTTTTAGATAATACTTGCAATATTTTTTTACAAGACTGCTATTTGAGGTTCATGGAGATGGCACAACACCAGCTGCTCGTCAATTGGATTTCGGTGAAGGTGCCAGTACATCCGGATTTCAACTGTAATGTGTCATGTTAGTGCTTAATGCTAGTTAGCTGGACATGTCAGCTAAATAACGGACCTTGGACCGTCTCCCTTTCCCGTCTACAGTGTTGAAGGGCGATTTGTGAGCGACCGAAGGAGATCCACCTCGCCGTCGCCGAATCGGCGGTTGCCTCGCCCTCCGCCGGCCGCTCCGGCGGCGGGAGGACGGGGGAACCCGATTCGCGACGTGTACATAGTGTAGGGTGTCTTTCGTTTCCAGCCGGTGGCGCGGGGGAGGAGGTGGCGCGGCCGGTGTTGCTTTTGCAGGTGGAAGACTTCCTCTTCGGCGGCGGCGCTCCGCAGAGTTCTGCTGTTGATCTTCCACCGCAACCGCGCTTGCAGCTCTGCGGAGCTGCCGTGCGCGTTTTCCCCTTCGCCGGATGCCGTGGGACGGCGGATCTGGCGTCGACGTTTCTGTGCAGGTGGCTGGTGAAGTTCGGTTCGACGACGACGGCGTCCGCTGGTGTAGGTCCTCTGCGGCCGGCGATCGCGACTTCCCGTCCGCTCGGGGACTGCTCTCGTTCCAAAGCGTCAAGGAGAGTAGGAGCGGCGGCGCGCCACCGACGGCGCCATCGACGACGACGTGGTCGAGTTACAGAGAGGCTTGAACTGTAATTTTTGTTCTTTGTAGGGACCTTTCTGTAATTTGCTGAACTTGTTTCAGCTCCCTGTACCCGCAAAAAAAAAATGTCAGCTAAATACTGTTATTTGTTGGTACCTGAATGTTGTTGCCTGAATATTGCTGAAAATACATTTATGTTATTTGTCAAATCTTGTGCATTCTATCTCATAATGTATTTGACAAATGTCACGCGTGAAATAATATTGCTGCAAACATGTAGCACATCCAATCATGTTAGTGCTTAATGCTAGTTAGCTGGAGCGCCAGTTGCGCCGCGGGAGCGACGTCGTCATGAGGGAGCTGCGCCGCAGGGCGCGGTGAAGGGTGGCCGTGGCTAGCTGGAGCGCCATTGGGTCCGCGAGCGACGGCGTCATGAAGGAGCAGCGCCGCCGAGCGTTGTGAAGGTCGTTCGTGGCTAGCTGGAGCGCCGCGACGGCGTCGTCAACGAGCTACGCCGTCGGGAAGGAGCTGGTCCTCGTGGGGTTAGGGATTTGATAAAGTAGAAATAGGGAAAAAGTTGCCAGAAGCTTTGAGATTCGTTTTGCTACGTGGCAAACGCACAGGTTGGTCCACCTTTCGGGACGGAACGACCAGTTCGCATAGGATTTTTCTCCTCAGGGTAACTAGTACGAGTGTGGTTCATGGGAGCTGAAGGCGAACCATTGGCGGAAACTCACATGTGCACCCGGGTGCACATGCTCCCGGTTTTTTCGATTTTTTTTTGAAAATTGAAAACTTGTTAAAAAATTCCGAAAAAAATCATGCACGTACCTGAGCATGTCACGCACCATCGTGTCAAATTTGGCGACGAAACGACATCGCGGCCGTCCTGTGCAAAAATGACAAAATTATGACAGAAAATATATCCAAATTTTTGAATTTTCAGATCTGAGATTTGTCATTTTTGCACAGGGCGGCCGCGATGTCGTTTCGTCGCCAAATTTGACACGATGGTGCGTAACATGCTCAGGTACGTGCATGATTTGTTTCGGAATTTTTCGGCAAGTTTTGAATTTTCAATTTTTTTCGAAAAAACCGGGTGCACATCGTCCGTGTTCAACCATTGGTCCATCTGCGTCTATTCCGAGACAGATCCAATGCTTCTACTATTCTGCACGGATGCCCCTATGGGCGAGCAAGAAATGGGGTTTCACTTCTTACCTGATTTCAGACTCTTGCACGGTGTTATGTGGGATGTGGGCGATCTGGAAGGCGAGGACTGATCGTCGGCATGGAAACAATAATCTTCCATTATTAAGGCTGTTCAATGGGCGATTGACACAACATTTGATCTCTGGAATGCAGGTATCTCCCATAGCAAGACGAACAAACCTAAGCTCCAAGTCCATTGGAGGCCACCTGACGATGGTCTGATCAAGATCAACGTGAATGGTGCCTTCAATGCTTCTGCCTTTGAAGGTGCTACTGGTGCCATTGCTCGAGATCATCTTGGCAAGTTCTTGGTGGTCGAGGCTACTTAGCATCCCCATGCTGCTTCGGCCCTCGTTATGGAGGCAAATGCAGCTCGCAACGGCTTGGTTCTGGCAAGGGATCACGGTTTCAGAGGAGATTCCCAGGTTCTAACAGAACTCTGGAATGATGTCAAGTTTGAACGATCTGAGGTCGGCCCAATTCTTGCTGACATCAAAGAACTTAGCAGGGGTTTTACTAGCTTTTCTTTTTTGCTTCATTCGACGTACGGGCAATGTTGCCCCTCACTTGTGTGCTCAAAACTGTGTGGAGAAAAGGCAACGGTGCACCTGGACTGTCAGTGCACCAGACTTCATCTGTAATTGCCTAATCTCTAATTGTAACCCCGCTGCTATGGAATGAGAAGCTACTTAATCGCAAAAAAGGGGGGTTTTATTGTGTCTCGAGTTTTGTGGTTTTTTTACCGTGTCCGAAGGAACATTCGGAAGGACATGATTCAGTCCAATACGGCCCGAGAGTGAGTCGGACTGTGATAATAACCACAAGGAAGGCAACTATTAATCCCATGTTTCTCTCATTTTCGATTTGTTTTCATCTTTTGAGGAGCTTGAATACTATTATATAGTTGCACATGAATTAAGCAAACTAACAGGAAGTACACACAGTAACATGCAAGCGCAAACTAACAAGAAAACCTTTTCATCGAAGAGACGAAGACTATTAACATGGGATCTAATTTTAAGATGTCGATACGAGGAACACAAATTTGAAATTATTTATATTTGGATGGACAATTCAAAACATATTTCATTTTGAAATTATCTATAGATACAAAAAAGGAGGTATCTAGTTCCGCCATCAAAAACTAACCAGGAGCTCCCTTTTGCCCTTCTAATCCCGCTACGTTGCGAGCAAGAAAACCAGTTACTCTTTTCCTAACTCGTGAGGAGGTTAACCTTTTTCTAGCGACTGCCATAGCCCGAAGTGGTTTCTGGCCAAATTCGAGTTTCACAATCTAAGGTGAACGGAGGCATATCTAAATATGCTCGCATTATTTCCAGTCCCGAGGATGGCAATTTTATCCATGGGTACAATTTTATACTCATGGGTAGTACCCGTACCCACCCGTTTAAGTCGTGGGTAGGGTACGGGTATAACCTCGTACCCATGGGTATACCCATACCCTACCCGTTTATATACCTTACCCGTGGAGGTTTAACATTTATTCTCGTAAGTTTGTAAATCTATGTGAAGTTGTAATCACTTGTCAATTTGAGTTGACATAATTGTCACGTACTCAAATATATGTTATTGAGTTGAGATAAATGTTTTTTTCTTTTATCAAAAATTTTACCGATGAATGTAAAATTTTAAGTAACTTGTGTACTATTTGATCTACCCATTGGGTACCCAATGGGTATGGGTATCCGCCGGGTATGGGTACGGGTAAAGTTTCATACCCGCGGGTACGGGTATGGGTAAAATTTTGTACCCATTGACTATACGGGTATGGGTATGGTATTGGTCTACCCGCCCCATACCCTACCCATCGCCATCCTTAGGACTCCCGTCACGGCAGGAGATTTTATAGGCGAAAGTTGTCAAAAGTCATGCGAACCACAACGATTTACTGCACGTGTGTTGATCCGCTGCGACATGTTTGTCGGCCTTGGAGTCGGACTCGCCGCTCACGGAGTCCGTCCGGCAAAGTATAGGTGTCGATGGGGTACTCTTTCCCCTCTTCTCTTCCTCGCTTCTGTTTGAGAGTCCACCGTCGGCGCCTTCCAGATCCGGCCGCTCTCGCCGTCGGCGCTCACGCCGGCTGGTGCAGAGATGAGTTAGGGAGCCGGCCCGCGTTGTACATCAGTAGAGTAGCTTGTAGTTTAGGTTTTCCTTTGCCCTTCGTGGCGTGTGGCTGTATGCCGTCTTTTGCCCCCCCCGAAGGTTTGAAGCTTCGATGCTCGGGCGCGGCGTCGAGCTCGCCGTCGATCTGTGTTTCCTTAAGCTTCCAAGATGGAGGAAAGGGAGATGCGAATCGTCGGCAGCCTTCTTCAATAAGCGTCTCCACCTCCAAGTACTGTGGATCTCGCTCCTTCTCCTGGCCGGCCTCGGTGGCGAGGGGGAGAAGATGAGGGATGTGCAGCAGTTGGAGAGAAGCGGCTATCCCGGTGGCGAGGCGGACGCGTTGCTGGAGTGCAAGAACTTGGTGTCTGATGATGCTCCATGGAGGAGATTCTCTGCGTCAGGTATCGAGCGCTGCTTTTTCAATAATTGTCTGTTCTGTGTGGGAGTTGCTGGATTGGAGTTCTCTGCTCTTCTATGGCGCGGTGGTAGCGGAGAAGAAGAAAGGAGGCTCGGATCCACTGCTTCTGGGGAAGTTCTTTTGGCTGCGACCTTCGGAGTGCATCAATGGCGATAGATTTACGTCGTCGTTATCTTCGGCCAAAGGGGCCACTCTGAGTTGTGGCGCTGTTGCTGCCACAGCATCTTCAACCTCCAGGCCGATGTGCCGTTGCGGAGACCTTTCTTCAGTTCCATGGTGGCGCTCTTCATCATGCCGTCTCCAAGTGGTTTCGTCCCCGGCGACGACATCGACGGCCATCGTGTTAAGCTGAGCTCTGTTCTCGGTGGAGAAGGACCAAATTGCGTTCCTCTTTATTTGATTAGGGTCCTTTCTGTAAAAGCCAAGGGCTTGGTTGTAATTTTTATTTCTTTTCTGGTCCTTGATGTATTTTGTACACCACCGATTAATGCAGTCGGGATCCTTCTGGATCCCTCCCCTTGTTCAAAAAAAAAAAAGGGTGTCGCCACATGCTGCTCTGTAGACTGTGTAGTGGAAGCCCTCGCCCCTCGCGCCGCCCATCTTCTCCGGCTCCGCACACGACACCCACCAGCACGGCATGTGCCGGCGAGCGGCCATGCTTTGCTCCTCGTTTGACATTACAATCAAGTAGGCGCGACTGGCCACGTCGCTGCTCACGCATGTTACTACCAAGTGCCAAGTGGCAGTACCGCAGTAGAACTATGCACTGCTCGCTCGGATTTTGTCTGCGTGCGGGATGGAGAAAACACGGCGAGGGATTCTGTCGGCCCCAGCTCCCGAGCGACGTATCACCAAACGAGCCCAAAACGTTTCTTGTGCTTGTTTGTCCACGGGGGCGACAGGTAGGCCAAATCTGAACTCATAGTGTACTATCAGTCTATCACCGTTGTGCAGCCGCGTTGGCACGGCAATGGTCCATGCTCATGCCAGCTCTGTACTCTCTAATACTAGCACAATCCAGGGGCCAGTCCTATCTTAATTTTTAACGAAGACATTCATATACACGCGTGTTTTTTTCCTGAACAATTCGAGTGGCCGTATGTAAAATCGGATTCTACACGAGAAAGTTATGCTTGTCTTAGTCAACATTGCACAAAACTGATTCGGAATGGAAATGTGGGAATAGGTCTAGACTAATTGAAATCATCCCTTTCTCTTTGCAATAGCTAATTCTAAATCCAACAAAATCTGACTCTAAACAATGTTCTAGGTGGGGGTGTTTAAGTAGGATTTCAGAGTATTTTGGCCTATTCATGAGGTGGTTGAAACCAACTTTAGATATTTGATGGATTATGTTTATGGTAGTTTGGAATTGTAAATTTATTGACCTACAATTTAATTGTATTAGTTTAGTCAATGTCTTTGGTTAAAAATCTAAGGACATGTTTGCTCAATTGGAAAAATTATGGTTGAGAATTCTCTTGGGATATGCTGAATTTGCGCAGAAAATGACATCATAATGCTAAGTTTTAATGAAATTATACAAAATGGGGCAAATCAAGAAAAACTAAAAGGAAGACACCAGGTCATTGTTGATTATGTTTATAGTGTGAACACCTTCTACATTGCAATGCTATAGACTATATTTCCACCGATTTTGGCCATCTTTTAAATGAGCTATCTTAAAAATTGTTTTAGTATTTCTCTTGCTCTTGTTATTTTTGTAGGATATTTTATTTTGAAATTTGTCTTGCATTTAACAAAACTTAGAGGAGGAAAATTTCTTTGTAAAAAGGCAAAGTGTTTCCTTTGCTGCAACCAAGATCCCGATGAGATGTCAAACGAGTGACTCCATTATATCAATGAACCAAAGCAAAGTGCAATCATGAAATCAGTGGCGGAGGACGGAAAAAAATTGAGGTCGGGCAAACTTTGAAGCATGAAAACAATTGCGGACAAAAATATCACTAATTTATAATGAACACAGCATAAAAATCGCTTATTCGATATGAACAGAATTAGCAAATTTGATAATTCCTCTCACACCTCCGCTAGCCACCGAAAAATTGCAAAATTTTGGAAGAAATAAATTGCCGTTCTTAAAACAATTTGCTGCTCCTTTTTTTTATTTTTTGTTGAGACAACCGTTCTGCCTTGCTTCGTTTTTTTTGCTTAGCTGAGTTCATGCCGGTCGAACAACCGAGCTGGTCTAGACGCACTAACAAGTCATGCTTCCAACGTGGGGCAGAAAGGCCTAGTAACCATCCGTGTGCCAGCCCACTTCTTCCTTTCTCTTTCTTCTCCAAAAAGAACGCCCAGGAACATAGGAGCCAACCTCCAACGAACTGGAAAATTTCGATCAGCTGCCGATGCGAGAGATGCATACGTATAATTGATCTTTTGGCAAACCTCGCCCGAAGGGGTCCTCCGCCACTGATGAAATCAATCTATGTTTGCATTTTTACCATACCTGTTCTCATATCGATGTGTTTACATTAGATAAGGAATGTTCCAAATGCGACAAATCAATCCAAGTCGGTGACCATGAATTCTTATTATCCATGAATTCATAAAGATAGTTCAGTCTAACTTAATGTCATTTAATTAATTTGTGACTGAAGCCACTTGTAGTGAATTTTGACAATATTTATAAATTTAACTACTTTGAACAATTGTAACTTGCATGTTCATGTTTAACAATTATATTATATAGTTTTTACACCTTACCGTGGGGATGGGGGCGATTGCCCCCTCCCCCACACATGATTCTAATTAAACAATTATATATGTTTTGACTCCGTCATACCTAAATTTTGGGTCGTCCTTCGCCACTGACACAATTAAATCAATTCTTTGCACTCTCGTATCAATGCTTCATCTTTGTTTACCCGATGTGTTTGGTCGTATTTGTGACACAAAGAGGCACGTGTACGGTGGCCTTTATTACCTTAAAAAAAAACACATTTCATGAAGTAATTAGGTACACCACCTCAACGTTTGTGAGAATTCACAACTTTCAATGGTAAATTGAAGAAAAGGTCATTTTTTTTGTAAATTGAAGTAGAGGCTTGTGTAGGCTTGGCGTGGTTTCGCTGCCAATAGAGGTTTGCATTGTATCATCATCCACCCTGTTGAACAAAATCAAGCTCAATTGTCTCGTTCTTGTCTCTTGCAACTCCCGCATTTCATACATTTGGAGGGCAACTTGTTAACAACAAGACAATTAATGGTAAGAATTTATGTCTTGTCGCCGCGTAGAGCACCCCACTACTCGTTAGACCTACATGCTGGAAGGTGCATACAAGCACGAAGCACCCAAGTGAGGTGTTTTCTTCATCTAACAATCCATTTCCTTTTCCTTTCCCATCCTAACTGTATCCTGTATCCTCTTTGAATCTGCTCCTCCATGCGCCCCGTCCAACTTCGATGCCCTTTCTTCCACCACCTATGGCTAACGACGACCTCACCATGCCATCTTCACCCAACCCAACACCCGGTCGAAGGAGATTGTCGTCGTGGTTGCCCGCTGACCACCTTCTTATTGTCATTTATTTGCCTCTCACTGTCTCACCTCCTTGTCGCATTTACGACGATGAAGTATAGACTTCATGTATATAACATGCATCGTTATATAACCATGCCCGAGTGATGTTCCCGTTTTCAAAAAAGAAAAGGCAGACAATATGGCGAGACAAGAGGTTGAAGGCGTTGCGCTAAGCCGAGGCACACAAGCATTTCTTATATTTTTGCTCCATCATACCCCTCTTATTTAACCATGCACTCTCATCAAATTGTCGACACAACACAAAAGGTGTCGAAGAATACCCTCTTTCCATAGCAAGGCTGTGCACGAGCGGTTTTCTTAAGCATGATTGGTATGAACTTTTGGTTGGGTCGTCTCTCTTTCTCCTCTTCCCCCAACAAATGAACACGAGAAATAAGATATAACCTCTCCTTTATCACGCTTTGGTACAAAAAAGAAAAAGAAACGAGACCGAAAAGCCCAAAAAGGGAAGTAGGACGACTGGACGACAAGAACTCCACTCTCCCACCCACCCACGCCGCTCCACACCCATCGTTTTCACTGCTGCCTGCGAGTAAGAGAGAGGAGAAAGGCCAAGAAGCGGCTCCATCGTCTCGCCCTCCACTCGGATCCGAAATTCCCAGTCCCGCCCCCACTCTGCCCGTCGTCGTCGGCGGCGGCGGCACGACGACTCCTCGCGCCCGGGCGCCGGTGGGCCGTCTGGGGCTCCTCCTCGGGGAGAGGCGGAGGGATGGACCCTGGGAAGCGCGGCTACAAGTTCCGTATCCTTCTTTTCCTGCTGTTTCGAGTGTCTTTTACCCCTGTTCTTGATCCGATTTAGCTCGCGGGGGAGAAGCAACTGTTTTTTGGAGTAATCTTGGTGGGCATTTGCGGGAGCAGGGGATGGGAGTAGTATTTTTACCCCGAATCCTTGTATTCTGTTCTTGTTTCGCAGTTTCTTGAAGCAGGTCTTCAATATAAGATTTACCACGTTTGTTCTGTGTCTTGCAATCTGTCTATCTAGGCGAACGAATGCGGCCATTTCTTGATGAAACCAAGCTAGACATTCAGGGCTTCTTGCAACTTTCCCCCTTTTGCCCCAACTTAGGTCAGCAATGCTAGATTATCGAAATGCATTTTGCCTTCGGATCAACTATAACTGAAGGGATCCTCTAACTGTATCAGGAGAGGAAAATAAATGCTGACATGCTTAGTGTGATCCAGCCGAAGAACAGTCGTTTCCCCGTTCAATTCTTGATGGAGTTAAATGGCAGCCAACCATAGTCATGTGAACTTGCCACTAGCTACTACCTGGGCCTCTTTGATTCACGGGGTTCCGAAAATGTGGGAATAGGAAACCTGTAGGAATTAAGTGTCACGGTATATTGAACCCGACGTGAATTCAAAATACAGAAAGAATTAATGGAAGTTATCTGGTCACACCACAGAAAAAGGCAGGAATGTTGTTGAAGGATTAGGTACTTGCCATAGTTGTCATAGACACAAAGGTTACAATGAGGTTGGACTCAAAGGAAGTTTTCCTTTGGAGTTGCATGCAATGTAGTCCACAGGGAAAGTTCTGTTTTTAATACTACAAATCAAACAAGCACTGTAGTAAAAATTCGTAAGGAATAGAGTTGTCCAAAACTCCTAAGATTTTCTTTCGTATCGATTCGGCCCTGAAAATGTGTATTGCTCAAACTTGACTTCTCCTTAACTTGCAATCTGAAATTAGAGGAGTTTGTAGCGCACGATGCCGAAGTGAGATCCTTGTCAATTGGCAAGAAGTCAAGCCGTGTGTTCATTACCGGTGGCAGTGACCGCAAGGTCAACCTGTGGGCCATCGGCAATCAGACTCCTCTCCTGGTTTGTGTCCTATGAAATTTATAATGATACTAGAATTCTCTTTGGCTGTTTTAGAATTTTACCCATGTTGAGTTTTTCAATGGGTTTCTTTGTTTGCAGAGTTTGTCAGGTCACACAAGCTCGGTTGAGGCTGTAGAGTTTGATACAGCAGAGGTGCTTGTGCTCGCTGGCTCATCAAATGGTTCCATCAAGCTCTGGACTTAGAAGAAGCTAAAGGTATGTTTGGTGCTTATACAATGCCCAAGAAGAGGTTATCTATTGATTTGTTTTTCTCCCTTGCGTTTTTATTTGTTCATCTTGAACAGTTCTAGAGTACATTATACAATATCTCTGTGTGTTCAAACCCAAAATTTATATACTTTGAATTGATACAAATGGAATCACACTGTGAGAGTGGGGCCAGTTTTGCTTTTCCGAGTTGTTGTATAAGAATCTTGATTTTATATATAGTAATCTAGTCGAAGGAACATTTGAGATCTTTGTCAAAGTCTTATTCTTATGTGATAATGTGAAACATGATTACACTAGTTTTTTATTTGGATTAGTATCGCAGCTGGGCTAATGTTGTCGATAGCTGCTGAAAGAGTAAGCTCTTTGCTACGGAGTATGTTAGTAGACAGTAAACTTCCTATTAGTACTGAGAACTATGCTTTGCTGAAACTGGATGTCTGGTTGCTGTCTTGAACTGAAATGCAGTTGTGCGGTCTCTCACTGGGCATAGATCAAGTTGCACTGCTGTTGAATTCCATCCATTCGGCGAGTTTTTTGCATCTGGTTCTTCAGATACAGATCTCAAGATCTGGGATATAAAGAAAAAAGGATGTCTCCATACATATAAGGGTCACAGAGGAGCAATTAAATCAATCCGATTTACACCTGATGGACGATGGATTGTCACCGGTGGAGAAGATAACATTGTGAAAGTGTGGGACCTGACAGCTGGAAAGCTCCTACATGATTTCAAGTTCCACAGTGGACAAATACGATGCATAGATTTTCATCCTCAAGAATTTTTACTTGCAACAGGTATGTCTTTTCCTTCCAAATGTTTGAAGGGTTGAGCTTTCCGAGCGAACATATTTTGTTTTTGTAAAATGATTCATCAAGATTATTATTTGGTATGATCTAAAAACAAAGTTGACTGTATGAGGAATCCCATTTTATTCTTGTAATAGTTGGAAACATCATCATCATTTTGGATAAGTAATATATGTGTTCTTGTTGGACTGACCTGTACTAAGTGAAGCTGTAGGAAGCTGAAGTATATTCTCAGTCAGTTTACTGTTATTTTCCAGGATCAGCTGATCGAACTGTGAAGTTTTGGGATCTTGAAACTTTCGAATTGATAGGTTCTGCTGAACCCCAGGTACTTGCAATTGCTTTTCTTAAATCTTGAAACTTTGTCATTTTATAAACCATAAGGTATGACTCCTTACCTTAACACCTTAACCTTAACAAAGCCTTTTGTCCCAAACAAGTTGGGGTAGGCTAGATATGAAACCCTGTCACGAGGACTTCTCAGGAGGCCACCCATCGTACTACTCTCGCCCAAATGGGTTTCATATCCATGGGACTGGCTAGTTTTTACGTTGGCTCGCCAAGCCTATCACAACCCTTAGATATGAAACCTTTCACGAGGACTTCCCAGGAGGTCACCCACCCTAGTACTACTCTCGTGGGTTTCATATCCATGGGACTGGCTAGTTTTTACGTTGGCTCGCCAAGCCTATCACAACCCTCCTCCTTTACCCGGGTTTGTTTTTTATTCCTGCATTAAAAACGTGCATGATGAGCACACACATTTTCCTGCTATGATATCATTTACTTTACGTGGATCTTCTCTACAAGGATACTGGTGTACGTTCTATGGTCTTTCACCCAGATGGGAAGACCCTTTTCTGTGGATTAGACCAAAGCTTAAAGGTGGGTCTGAATTTCATGCGCTATATTGATATTATTCGCGTAGCATTTGCTGACTGCATAGGCATTGTTAGGTATTCTCTTGGGAGCCAGTAAGATGCCATGATGCTGTTGACATGGGGTGGAACAATTTAGCTGATCTTAGTATTTATGAAGGAAAACTGTTGGGATGTTCGTACCATGAACGCCGTGTTGGTGTTTGGGTTGCTGACATATCGGTTAGTGCCACTCACTCTTAGCGTGCAGTATTTACTTTCTTGTATGTCCTAACTTTAATCTCTTGACCCAGCTCATTGCACCCTATGCTCTTGGTGTTCTGCCGAAAGCAAATTTCTTTGCTGAGCTTGTACAATCTATAGATGATAATACTGTCAAACCGAATGGTAGCACTGTAAAGTCTGTCCGTGATGTAGCAACAACACATCCAAAAAACTCATACAAACTCCAGGAATCAGGGATTGGTATGGCTTTAAACCATTAGTGTATTTTTCATCCAAACACTCCATAGTCAATACTGACAGTATCTCTTATTATTATGGCAGCTGAAAGCGGAGTTCGGGCCTCGCATCCAAGTCCAGCAAGTACAGATAAAATAAAGAAAGATAAGAGCAGCGCCATTCCTCGAAGACCTGATTCATCTGTCAAATCATCTACTCCAGTTCGACGTATGAAGCCAGCTGATAGTCCTTCCACCAATCCAAAAACAGCAGAACGTAATTTCGGACAGCGAGACACACCATTACTATCTCGTGCTGGGATAGCTAATAATTCTTCAGCCAGTAAAAAGTTTCACCTACAGAATTGGCGGATGTAAAAGACATTTACACTACAACACAGTCTGTTTCTGTGCCTGTTGCTGTACCCAGAGACATTTTAGAGGACAAAGCAGTAGGCAGCGTTAATAGAGGAATTGGAGGCAGAGCTGCACTCCCAGATGATTTTCGCAGTCCAGTCCATTTAAAAAAACTTTTACCTAGTGGTGGTACAGGTGATAGTGTCAGGTCAGTAAGATCCATGCTCCCTGAGCCTGATGTTTGCTCTGAGGGTTTGTCTGGCTTAAAGTTCTCCTTTGGACTAACTCCATACGAGAAGAAACATGATTCTGATGGTATAAATAAAGGAGATATTACACAAATAGCAGAAAAGATGGACAGAGTAGTGTCATTGGGGCATCCGGTGCAGTCAAATGATGATAACTGTATAGCTCTTTTCTTCTTTGTTCTTCAACATTGAAACCCTGCAGTTTTGCTCATTTTGCTGATTAACATTACAATTATTTTCACAGCAGCATCTGAATCACCATGCTCAACGACAGAAACCACCAGGGTCAAATATGTTAGAGGAGGTGCGTGTCTATGTTAAATGATGTTATCAAGGGTGCAGTCTTGCATCCACTTTGAAGCTTGAGTCTACTTGGCCTAAAGATAGTTTTCTAACGATATTAGTAACTCCTTTTGCAGTGGCTGTGCCATTAGGAAAAACCAAGTCTCTTGTTGAGAGATTTGAGAAGAGAGAGAGCTCTAGCGTTGATTGTTCACCTCCAACTAGCTCTTGCGGTTATTGTACAGTGAGAGCTGACAGTCCTCCCACCAATTTGGTATGTACTCATGTTTTTTTACTATAGTTAACTTCATACTTTTCTTAAGAATCTTTAGTATAATCGTATTAATGAATTCTTAATGTTTAGGAACTCCTCACCGAGTTACAGTATTGATCCTGAAAACACGAAGCTAAAAAAAGATTCTACAAATCACCACTTGAAAAATATGTCCACTTTCCAAGATTGCTTAAACCATTCCTGCTATCCTAGATTATTTAGTTCTCAATGAGTAATTTCATGCATACTTCGTTTTTACATGTTATGATAATATGATACTCCCTCTGTCCACAGTTACATGGCAGCCTATTTTTCGTGCTCCAACTTTGACCATCAGTTTTACCAATAATATGTGAGAAAATCTCATTAAAATTATACCATTGAAAACTTTGTTTGAATACGAATTCAACGTTGTAATTGTACAACACATAACACACGTTTTGTTGGCCAAAATAATGGTCGAAGTTGCCATACAGTTGTGGACGTGGGGGGGGGGGGGGGGGGGGGGGGGGGGGGGGGGGGGGGAGGTGGTAATTTAACTCCCGATCCTTAGGGTCCTTACTAGTTATTTGGAGATAGAATGTGAAGGATATTCTGAAACCACATATAAGATGTATGGGGCAGTCATGAGTTAATGTTTTCTGGATTTACATTATGGCGGTATGCTGTTGGAAGACTGCAGCAATAGTATTTTCAGAAATTGTATACAGTTACAAGTCAAACAAATATGACTACTATACTAATGCTCTATTTTTATTATTTGTGCTCTTTGCCATTGTTTTGGCTGTTCAACTTATTTGGTTTGCGGTGATTGTAATTGACAGGCAGAACCAAGTCAGACATATGAAAGAGACTTGTCAACAGTGGACGAGGTGATGACCCAGTCGATTTGGTGCAGAACCACGATGAATTCATAAATCTTCTGAAATCTCGGTTGACAAAGCTAGAGGTGATCCTTCTGTTCTTTGTTTGCTGTCCTTGTTTCTTACTAGCTCAGGGAACTTACACCCCAACAATGGAATGCATCTTGGATGTGTCCTCTAGTTTATTTGGTACTGCAACATGTAGGTGGCAGGCTAACCTTTAGCTTACACCTTTACTACCTGTGAACAAGTTCTTCAATATTCTTCTAAGAACTTTAGCTGATACCCTTGGGACTAAAGAAATGGCTTGACATATCGGTGCAGGTTACTCAGAAATCAAAATACAAGTTCTTCAATATTCTTCTAAGAACTTTAGCTGATACCCTTGGGACTAGAGAAATGGCTTGACATATCGGTGCAGGTTACTCAGAAATCAAAATACACACTTTGTGTTCTAGAGAAATTCACACCATTAGGTGATTTTTTTGTACTGGAAATGTGGGAAATTGGCTCTTTCTGTCGGTTCTTCTGTGCAATTAGAAAGCTTAACATGTGCTTATATTTATTTATTTTGATATTTATCATTTCGGTGACATTTCGTAAATGTAGTCTGTTATCCTTCATTGCTAGGCCTGGGTATGGAATGTAAATGTTCTTGTAAACTATAATTGATCAGCCAAAAGATCAAAATCTGCTATTTGTGATATATCATTATAGTATTAAGTATTAACGCTTAACGTGTTCAGATGATGCGGCATGTCTTCAGCCAAAATGGTATCAAAGGAGCAATTGCTGCCGTGGGAAAGTTGCCTGATATTGCGGTATGTTTTTCTTGAGATGTGATAGCTGTAAACCTCATGTTCTTCAAATTGTATGTTAGCTACTAATGGTTGAGTTTGTACAGGTTCAAGCTGATGTTGTTAGTACTCTAAGGGGAAAGCTTGGTCTTTTCAATCTAGATATTTTCTCAAGCTTTCTGCCTGTTCTTGCCGGGTTACTGAACAGCAAAACGGAAAGGTAATATGTCAGTTCATTGCATGCTGGCTCTTAGTGGACTGTGGTATCTAGGAAATAGCAACACAGATGCAGATGCACCCATGCATGCACTACTTTAGTATCTTCTTGCAAGTCTGTACAATTGAAACAGATGATCATTAAATGTTTATTCAGACCCATATAATTATCCTGCAAATCTGCAATGTGAATGTGTGAATCATGCACATATTGGCATCCTGCAGTAAAATATGATTAGTTTAGCGGTAACTTTTATGTCTTATAGTTACTTTGTCTAAAATTTGCAGGCACGCTATCGTTTCTTTGGAACTATTATTGGATCTTATAAAGACTTTTGGGCCTGTTATCCATTCAACATTGTCATCTAGTTCAACTGTTGGAGTAGATATTCAAGCCGAACAGAGGTATGCTCACTAACTTTACTCTGGGAAGGAAGCTGGGTTCTGTTAAAACGGGATGGTGCAAAGAGTTGCGTGTTGCCACAAGGAACTCACTGTGAACTTACATTTCGGCAAAACTGTTGTCCTAAAGCAAACGGCTTAGTTACTGCTGTCATCCGTAGCATATTATCCTAGCTGGGGCCTAGATGTGTTTTGAAGATAAACATGGCAGTGACCAATTCCTCCGATGTCATGCAGGTTGCAGCGTTGCACCCGGTGTTTTAACCATTTGCAAAAGATTTTGCAGGCTCTACAACCGTTGATGATGTAATCCTCTTTACCTTCTCTTCACCCAGACACTGCCAGTCTTTTTCCATGCATATTCTTCTACTCATTTATGTAGCGCTGCAACTTGAGAACGATGCACCACTATCAGCAACAGCCGTATCTGACGCTCCGCAATCTCTTGTTGTGTTGGCGCAGGCAGGGTGGTCAATCGGCGCAACTTGCTCAAGAACTAAACATGTCCTTGCAAAACCTGGTGGTGTTCTGAAATTAGCCGCAAGTTCGTCCATACGACCGAGCGATACTGTCAGAGTAGATATGATTTTTTTTTGGCACAAAATGGAGACCGCCACAGGTGGGTTACGTTAACGTGGCTCTGCTGTCGTCCTAGCTCCGCAAGTGGGCTCGTGTAATTGTGTGTTGGCCTGTCCTGGATCCGGCATCTTGTACATGTGAGGTCGGCTGTTCATCAGTCTGTAATTAACCCCCATTTTACTGCATGGACAGCCCCGGGACCGAGGGATGTTGAAATGAATGGAGAGAAAACGCCTGCTGGTTAGTTAGTTTTATGTTTGGTCTTCACTTTCTGTGGTGATCGTTCGTTCATTTCACCATCAGCGGTTTGGTTGAAGTCGTGAGGAGTTGAAGGGTAACAAACATCTTCCTCCAGAGTTTGGTATTGGGTGTTTGACCCAGCCCTTTTTTTTTTTGATACAGACCCAGCCCTTGTTATAACGTGCACCAGCTGGTTGTCATGGACTGCTCAATTGAATATTTCCGGAAATGTGAAGCCGTATCCTTGGCTGCTAAGAAAACAAGTCTATGACCAGTTGGCTGTGAGAATCTTGTGGTGTTCATTGATTCCTTTTCATTTCTCGAGTCATATTAATTTTTCCAATGGTCTGGCAAATATTTTTGTCTTAATTTTTCTTCACATTATTCTTTTCAAAATATTTGGAGGCTCTACTTTTTTTGTTTGTAAGGATTTATGTGCCCTATCAAATGCTCCGTTCAATTCTTGAATGCTATGTCAGGACAAATCTGTCTTCCATGGAACTTCCATTTTCTTCCTCAACTTTTAGTCCTCATTAACTTGCGGTCCCACCTGTCGGCCACGAGACCGGCACGCGGAACATCACGGCAGTCAGATTTGCGCAGCAGGTTCAACAATCCACATTCCAAACCCACCGCGTCACGTCACGTAAATAACACCGCCTAAAAAGCGCGACTCCAAAAGCAGTTGGTCGCCTCGTCTCGCCACCGCCGCGTTGGACTTCTCCCCTTTCCCTCGCCTCGCCGGAGAAATCCACAGCACCACAGCCGCGCGCCGCCGCTTCTAGAGGAGGGGAAGGTGTAGTAGTAGGAAGGAGGCCATGGCGGGGAGATACGACCGCAACCCCTTCGAGGAGGACGACGTCAACCCCTTCGCGGTGAGCTGCCTAGTTCATTTTTATCTGCCTCGCGGTGCCCGCCTCGCCGCGCCGCAGTTCGTCTTGTCTTCTACTATAAGCTTGTTCCCTGGGCTGCGGAGCTGTCGAATTTGTCCGGATCGCCGTTGGAGTTAGGCAGTGGCGGGTTTCTGGCTGTGACGCCCCTTTCGCTCCCTGCCCTGCTGGACGCTTGGATGGATCTAGTCGAGTTGCTGGTGCTAGGGTTAGTAGGGGATTCTATGGATGGATGCGTTCACCTGCGTGTTCTGTTTTGTTGATTGATCTCGAGTAAAATTGGCAGAAAAGGTCCTAGTCTCTTATGTATTTTTATGGGCCTTTTGGAGGAGAGAAATTATGGCGCTTGAATTGGGATAAACTTTGAAATTGTTGTCTAAGTACAGTTATGCAGTTTAGTACATGTTTAATACTTTGGAAGTAGGCGATTTGCTCTTCAAGTTATTTAACATCATAAGGCAAAATGGAATACCTATCACCTTTTCGGTCGAGATCCTTGATAACATAAGGAGATTTAAGACTGTGTTATTACTGGTAGCCTTTAGTGTAATAATTGGTAGTCAAAATTTGGCGAGTGTTCATGTATCTGCAGCATGCTGCTTCATGTGTTCCATTTGAAACAAAGGAAACATTTTCTATACTCCAATTTGGATTGTTGTGCCAACTATCATGGACATGGATGCCTGGGTCGTGCATAAGCTTATAATTTGGTTGTGTCATGTTCTACAGGGAGGAAGCGTACCTCCGGCTTCTAATTCTCGGATGCCACCTCTTCCTCATGAACCTGCCGGATTCTATAATGATCGTGGTGCTACTGTGGACATACCTCTTGATTCAACGAAGGTACATGTGCCTCCGTTGACCTTGTTAGCTTTGTACTTAGCAAGATGTGCTTTACCCAATGAATTGAAAGGCCATGCAGAATGCAATGGACCAGGATGATGTCACACTATTATTTGTTAGATACTACTGCTTTCGAAATTGATTACAGATTTTTTTTTCATTCCATGTCATTGATTGCTTGCTGCCTATTCATATCCTATATTCAAATGTAGGACTTAAAGCAAAAGGAGAAAGAACTGCAGTCGAAGGAGGCTGACCTTAACAAAAGGGAAAGAGTATGTGTCTGTTGCTTGAAACTTGAAATTCTTGCTCTATACTCGCATCACACGCTATCCTATATTTCATTTGAGTAATTGCTTTCTTCAAACCACGGGTATATGATTCAAAAGTTGGTTCTAGTGCATTCAATGGTCAATTTTTGTTCTGCTATAAGTAAATTCTTAAGTTCTCCTGGATGTTATATAGTGAAGCTCCCAGGTGTTGTCAAATCATTGTGCTTGGAAATCTAGCTGTATATATCAAAACAGAAGTTTCTATGGCCTTTGCTTGCCCAGAGTTGTTGAAGTAGTAACCATGATGTAGTATGAAAACTGGTAGCTATAGTTGGCATGGATTTGCCTCAGAGATCAGACATCTTGTGGTCTGCACTGCTCTAAGCATTGAACGAATCATTGACAGTGCATCTTTAGTTCGAAATAATGAGCAAGTGTGGGATCTATTCCGACAATTACAGGCCTATGAGGTGATGATGATAGTGCTTGTAGAAACTGGCTATTGTTAGCAGAACATTTCATATAGCCATCTCTTCATTAAATTCAGACAACCAGACAGACGATAAAATTCTCAACATGACTGTACAATATGCTGAATAAAAAGTTCAGTAAAATCTTGCCTCGACAATGTCTCACATTATGGAAACAGCCTAGATGTGCTCACGAGCATTTTCTCGTATTTCCGTCTTCAAATGTTGTACCTGATTTTATATTCTCCTGAAACCAGGAATTGAAAAGAAGGGAAGAAGCTGCAGCTAGAGGTATAGCTCGTTCTGTGAGTAGATGTGGTTAATTTTTCAATATTTCTAGCAATGATTGGAAAGAGGCGGTAGACAAGATATTGGCCCAACAAATTAACGAAGAAATTGTCTGTAAACTTCTGGCATTCAACTTGAATTTAGACCTTGAATGATCTAGAAAAGCAATTTAAGAAATTTTTTTTTGTGCTGTTGCTGTTACAGTCCAATTTTTCGTTACCCCTGCCTTTCAACCTCATACTACCTTCCTTTTTATTGCAGCTGGCATTGTCATCGAAACTAAAAACTGGCCACCATTTATGCCCATCATTCATCATGACATTTCAAATGAGATACCAGTCCACCTACAAAGGATGCAGTATCTTGCATTTTGTTCACTGTTGGGTAAGTATTGGTTCTTTTTTGACCCTGCACCCTCTTGTGGTAACACGCTGTCCAACTAATGAACTTACTTCCCCTGAATTAATATGATTACCCCATTATCTCCTAGAGTGTGAATCTGACATTCTCTTCTGAGAAGTGATACGGGGACAACAGAATGATATTTCAAAACGACTTTGATTATAACAAACATTTTGTATGTTGGCAATTTGTGGAAGAGAACTATTAACAAATTTTTAACCAGTGCGTTGTTCCCAAAATATAGTTCTTAGTAATGTAAACCTGATTACTGCCTACTCTTATTTGAGGTTGGGCTTGAAGCATTGAGCTTCCCACCTTTGTAACTAAATGTCCAACAAATGCTAATAATCATTTAGTGGTGATCTCAGCTGAATTAATAAAATTGAGAGGAGAGATAGACTCCATCAAGGTGCTAATTTGTGCAAACTTTGATGCCATTCAGGATTGACGTTATGTCTTTTTTGGAACATCATTGCAACTACAGCAGCATGGATTAAAGGGGAAGGTATGGCTGAGTAGTACCTTATTGTCTATGTCTTGTTGATGAACTGATATGCTTTGACACTTAAAGGCTGTTCCTTCTATAGGTGTTATCATCTGGTTGCTAGCCATTATCTACTTCATCTCTGGTGTCCCTGGGGCCTATGTGTTATGGTATCGGCCGCTTTATAATGCGATGAGGTTGTGCATATGCTTCTTTTTTGTTGCTTATATATATCGTGTATTATGTTTTGCACCTTATATCACTGAATGCATGTTACAGGACTGAAAGCGCTTTGAAATTTGGATGGTTTTTTCTGTTGTACTTGGTAATATCCTTACCATTAATATTACTCCTCTAGACATATATTGTTGATATTCCATTCATTGCTAATGAACTTCCCTTCCAGGTCCATATACTATTCTGCGTCTGGTCAGCTGTTTCTCCCCCATTTCCCTTCAAAGGAAAATCTTTTGCGTAAGTATTACATATATCACTAAAACTCCTTATGTTTGTGCCATGCATGAATCTTCACTAGTCTTAGCATATACTTGTGCATTTGATCAAAGGTACCACTACCAAAGCGTTCTGGGCTGTTTTGTTACATTTCCATAATTATTAGGTGGTGGTCCGAATTGGTTAGGGTACCTGGACCAATCCTATTGCTGCTCTAAACTGTTTTATGTTAAGAACGTTAAATCACTGGTACTTAGATATCATCTCCTCTTATATACAGCTTGTTTCAATTATCTATATTTTAATTGCCTGTCTTGTTTCTGTTGTTACAGTGGGTTTTTGCCGGCAATTGATGTCATAAGCAACAATGTTATTGTGGGGGTAAGTATTCACGCCTTCAACTCGCATTGGTCTGATTCGAGTTAATTTTGCATGGTTTTGGGAACATGTTCACAGAATGCCCTTCAAAGTGTCGAGATATCAGGGTCTTATCCAGCAGAACTCAATATTTGCATTTTGTAACAGATCCGTAGCATCAGTTGTTAGGAGTTTCCGATATTCTGCTTTTCTGGGTGCTTGATGAAGCATCTTTCATGAATCAGCCTTAGTTATGCATTTGCGAGCTCGTGTAGTTGACTAGTCACTTAAATTGTTACACATTTTCTTTTGGCAGATATTTTACTTCGTTGGATTTGGACTGTTCTGCCTTGAATCACTGCTCAGCGTTGTTGTCATCCAGGTGCGTTTATAACCTTTTGTTGTGCGTTCTGTTTCCTTCCCCAAGAGAGATTTTCATTCTGAACTTGGTCATATGAAATGCAGCAAGTGTACATGTACTTCCGTGGAAGTGGAAAAGCTGCACAGATGAGACAAGAGGCAGCACGCGGTGCTATGCGATCAGCCTTTTGAGAGAGCGGCCTTGATGAATGGAAGAGAACAGGCTGATGGTGTCTTGTACATCCCTATACATATCGCTGCGTCGCCGAGAATACTTGTAGCTAAGGATCGTATGGCCTCTTGTAATATATTACCAGTTCTTATTCTTTACCTAGGTCCAGATGTGCTTATAGGTAGCTTAATCTTTTGAGAATAGACCTGCCTACCTGTTTTTTCTTTGTGAGGGGACTTGCCTACATCCAACTTCCAAGATCACAATTCTGACGAGCTTGATTGTTCTTTCATGCAATATAATATTGTTAATATATGTGAAGTTACTGCTTGATCGTGTTAATACTAGTTTATGTCCCATGCAAAGCTGAAGAACCTTATTACATTACACAAATATATCTAGTCCACTGAACCAGAAAGCTGAAAGACTAACATGAAATTGAGAATGAAAGAACTATATACCACTTAAATAAATGGAAGAACTAGCGCTTAAAACAAATGAAACAAAAAAAATCTAAAGCTGGTTTCATACTTTTGGCGCCTCTATTTGCCGCTCATGGCAGGCTGTGCTTGCTGCACCTTGGCCCCGAATCCGCACTTCCTGGTGAGCATGCTCCACGACCTCCTGGGCTTTCCGAGCCGGCGGATCTCCTGCTTCATGCTCATGCACTCCTTCTCCAGCTCCGACACCCTCACCTTCACGTCGGTGATGCCCTCGCTCCCCTTGCCATCGGGGGTGACGACGACGGCTTCGTCCTGGCCACTGTCCCCCACATTGCTGCCCTTGGGGACGATGGCGCCGGCGTTGTTGCCCGGGTGGTGCGGGTGCGCGCCGTCGTTGTCGGACACGAAGAACCACCCTGCGATGGAGGTGCGGAGGCGGAGCTGCTCGAAGAAGAGCACCTGGACCACCACCCGGAGCGGCAGGCGCTCGTTCTGCGCCGCGTGCGTGCACGCTTCCAGCGACAGCTTCTGGCAGTTCATCAGCCGGCACAGCTGCTCCCGCTCCGACTCTGACAGCCACGGGTGCGACTGCACACAAGTGAAGTGTTAATTTTATTGCATAAGGGAGAGTGAAATGTTAATGCTGCCGTCTGTCAGGGTGTCACCTTGAGGTATATGTCCATGGCGCGGTAGATGCCGTCGTCGACGGGCCGTGCGTAGTCGGGCACGACGGCGGCGAGCGCCTGGAACTTGGGCAGCTTGAGGTTGGCGTCCGGCGCCACCTCCGCGAGGTATCCGTCCATGAGCTTGGCCACCATGGCGACCGGGGACACGGCGGGCGGCGTGCCCGCGGCCTGCATGGCGCGCCCCCAGCTGGCTCCCTGATCCTCCGCCACAAGAGCAGCCGGCGACGTGAACCCGGTGCCCAGCCCCCGTCCGTGGACGACATGAAGTAGTCCAGTATCCTCTGCACGCAGTCGATGTCGTACAGCGTCTCCACGGTGTAGCCGAGGTTGGGCACTAGCAGGTCCTCCAGGCACGCGTCCTCAAGCTGCGCCCCGATGCGCCGCTCCAGGTTCTCCCGGCAAAGCGGGCTGGCGTGCAGGAGCATCGCGGTGCGGAGCAGGCCGAGCAGGAACCTGGTGGACGCCACGCCCTTCTTGGCCGGCAGCAGCGCCACGATCTCCTCCAGGAAGTACCTCTGGTCGCCCTCCGACACGCCGCCGCTGGAGGCGCGCGGGGTCACGCTGCGGCTTCCGGCGTTGCTGGTGGCGTTGCTGAGCTGGCGTTGCGCTTGAGGCCCGGGAGGAGCCGGCCCGCGTAGAACATGATGGCGCCCGCGATGCTCTCGGCGCGCATGCTCTTGGCCTCCATCGCCTGGACCAGCCGCTTGAACATGGGCAGGCTCAGGAACGACACATCCTCGTACCACCAGTCCATGGCGGCGGACGCGCCGCGCGGCGTGTCGCCCGTGCCGATGCCGTTCCAGAGTGCGTCCCTGTCGAGGCTGGCGTTCTTGTGCGGCGCGGCGCCGTATGCGCGGGCGTCGGAGGCGCAGGCCTTAGAGGCGAGCGCGGTGATGCAGCGGGAGACGATGTGGAGGTCCTCGGCGGCGGAGAGGACGTCCTCGCAGGTCTCAGCGCCTTGATGGAGTCCTTCCAGTTGGCCAGCACGTCGGCGAGGAACGACTCCGCCTGCGTGATCAGGTTGCCCTCCGCGTAGTCGTCCGTCATGCCCAGGTACTCGGCGGCGCACCGGAGGCTCACCACGTTCTGCGCGTTCAGCTCGATCTTGACGTCGTAGCAGAAGCGAGCCGCCAGCTCGAACGCCTTGGCGCCGCCCGGGATGTCGTCCAGCTGCAGCGTGCACATGCCGCCGTCGTCCGACGAGTCTGGATGGTACTCGCTGATCAGACGCTGCAGCACGCCGCTCCGGCTCAGCAGCGGGAACTGCAGAGCATGCTCCCAAAATAACATCAGCTCGATCGGAAGTTTAGTCGACGAATGCGATAATGTAACGGTTATTTAGAGGCTGCTAACCTTGTGGAGATAAAAGGACATGTCTCCTACTTCGACGACAACATCGCTATCAAGCTCAGTCATGGATCTCCTGGGGAAAGATTCAGATGGTAAAATGTAAAAACATCGGAAATACTATCAAATCTGTACGCGTGCTCGTCTGTGCAAATGAACTGAATTTTTGTTACTCCCTCCGTTCACAAAAAGATGTCTCAACTTTGTCCAAAAGTGGATGTATCTATACATGATACTGTATAGATACATCCACTTTTGGACAAACTTGAGACATACTTTTGTGAACGGAGTGAGTAGTAGGGTATTTTTGCCTAATCTGTCCCTTTTGCCGAACTAATGACGTATCTGGCCGCTCCCGGGAACTAATTGCAAATCTGGCCCCCCGAGGTCGGCGCCATTTCGCCGACCTACACAAGGTCGGCTCCATTTGCGTTGGCGCCGACCTCATGGGCCAGATTTACAAATTTTGGTTGGCGCCGAACTGCACAAGTTCGGCTCCATTTGCGTTGGCGCCGACCTCAGGGGCCAGATTTGCAATTAGTTCCCGGGAGCGGCCAGATACATCATTAGTTGGGCAAAAGGGCCAGATTTGACAAAAAATACAGTAGTAGGCAACATGCACTGTCCAGATGCTGAATTTGAGCCTACGAGATGTTTTTCTGTCAGTGCCCACTATCTTCACTTGATGCTTATTTGGGTAACAGGAACGACAAAATATGGAAAAAGGTCAAAAATACATGGATCTAACAATAATGCAATTGTAAAACAAGAAAAACTCATGAAACATCGTAGAAATTTGTCTTTTGGACAGAACACGTGAAAAAGGACTCGAGCTTGTGGGAATGAATGGGAAATGGTGGTTGATTAGTTCTTGTGAGGGGAGTTGGAGGCTAATCATGGGGAATTTTGGTGGCATCATTCATATGATCCACAAAATTTCTCTAGGATATTTTCAAAGAAATGTGATCAGAACTAGGTCTTGATGAAAAATCATACAAAAGTTAGACTATTACACCTGTTCAAAATCAGGCAAAATGAATATGCTTGGTGAATGGTGACGCAGAACAGAGAAGGGAAAATGGATTCACTCGTTCCTAGAGAAAGATCCAATTGTGCACAGCGAGTTAATCATGAATCGATACATTGTAAAAGCAAAGTCGGGATGGAGATAACAAACCATGTGAGGCCTTCGAGGACGAATATATCCGGCTTGGAACCCAGCTTCATGGTCACCGTCTTCTCCCAGAATTATTCTACCACCTAGCCAGAGGATCTACACGTCCCTCAGACTGAAGCGTGAAGTAGAGAGGGGCCTCCGTTTGCTCGGTCTGAACCCTGCTGAGGGAGAGGGCCTCTGTTTACTGGATCTGAAGGTGAGGTACGTTCGGAGGAAACGGAAGCCGAGGGAAGGAGGTGAGCAGAGATTTATTAGCAGAGGAGATGTGGCGGTTGCGCATGCGGGAGTACGTAGCTGAGGTGGCGCGCGCGCAGGCAAAGGTGCGAGAAGGAGAGATGCATGCATGGACCAACTGTTCAAAGGTTGGCCCTGGTCTGAAGGGGAGAGGCATCAGCGGGCCCTAGCGTTTCCTCTTCATCACTTGGCAGTTTGCATGAAGTATCTTTCTAGGAGTGGGGTTTTTTGCCTTCCGAGATCTCGCTCCGTATTTTAAAATATTTTTATTTTAAAAAATAGAAAATTACATGTATGTATACACATTTATCTACGTAATACATTATATGTATCATCATAGATTTACTACTCACTTCGATCCGTATTAATTGCAACTGAAAATCAGATGTATTTATACATGTTTTAACGTTAGATAGATATGATTCAACGACAATTAATATGGATTGGAGTGAATAGATAATACATTTACCGTACGTAAAGATCACAAAATTGTGGCTCTGAAAGCCAAAAAAATAACTCATTTTTCTTTCAACCGTTTGTTTGGAATTTTTTGGGACCTAAAAGTGGACTTTTCAATTTTTTGAATAGCAGTATCATTGGAACTCAGGGAGGTAGAGATGATTTTCGCTAGACTTTCTAACTCGTACAGATTGTCGGCGGGGTATTGCGTGGAGTTGCTGATGTATTGTATGTGGTCATATCCTCTATGCTACATAGACGTTGCGACAAACGGACGGCTTGTCGACTCTTTGTGCGAAGCGATACCAAGACGGATAGGTCATTACCATGCATCTGCTAGTGCTCTGCCTAGACTTGGCAAACCAACAGATCTACATCTTACGGAGCTATACGTGCAGATGCAATGACACATGTTGACCACAACCACAAGTGTGTCACGTTGATCTCGCCCGAATGATGCTAGGCAGGGCCGATCCAAATATATTTTGGCCCCGGGCGAATTAGGGCATGTCCAATGGTAAGCGCTTATGTAGACGCTTAGAGCGGAAAAAACAAGGCAATTAATCCTAGCGTCCGATCTAAGAGTCCAAAACTCCAACGCTTTCTCCAATTTGAGGCACTTGTTTCTCCAACCAACTCGACCAGTTTTTCACGTAGCAAGCTGTAGATTCGAGCGAAGCGCAAAGTTTTGCATCGACGGTTATGCTTAAGCGCCTACAGGCCGGGATTGCAAGACCCAACTGCCGATCCATCGGGAGAAAATTCCTGGCGCGGGTAAGCGCCCCCATTGTACGTGCCCTTATAATAAATATATTTACACTAAACTTTTATATTTATTTGTGAGTTAATTTAGTTATATTATAATCTTAAAGAGTATAGTTTTTATATTAATTAGCTTCCACAGTTAACCACATTTGAATGTTAGTAATATTAATTATAGCGTTCTTTATTAGACAACTATAATGTGGATTAGTAAAAAATTGTGTTGTGAGAAATTTAAACCATATGTTGTAAAAAGTATTCTCCGTGATTTTTTTGTAATAACTTAACTTATATAATGTATATGTATATATTTGTATCTGTGTATATGTGCTTTTGCGGTCTAGTCTATTGTAATATACTTAGTATCATGGTAGAGATCTCTAAAGCGTACACTCTAATAAATAAATAAATAAATATATTAGTAGTGGTTTCTCGTGTATGATCAAGTAAGCATATTTGTATAAACTTCTAGCGTAAAAATTTAAACATCGCTAAATCTGTGTTGCAAGTTTTGTTAGCTACGTTGAAAATGTACATATGTTTTCAACTTGGTATTGAAATAGTATCGACCATAATAATCACTGGATAATATACTTTACATATGATTTCATTATCTTATATTCGTCTGCAATGTGTTTTGCACCATATGTTGTATGTAACAATCTAATTCTCAAATAAATGGTTAATCATAAAACATGAAAATCTCGTAACATAGGTCTGAGTACAACATGTAGAACATCGTAATGAGAAAACTTAACAGTCTAACTGAAACTCATGGTTGTCCATCAGATTATTGTTAGTTTCTACGTGGTAGTGTGGTTCACGATATTTGCCCATTGTTTCAACTTGCTCATGCAAACTTATATTTTTTTAGATAGGTGGAAAATAGTATAATGGTTCTTAATATACTTCAATATTAGAGACCCTTTTATTATGGGGCACGGGGTGGTCGGCTTGTTTGCCCAGCCTATGGTTATGGGCCAACCGTGACTACATGTACAGGAGTATATCGATCGCATGGGGTATTGCCGGTTTAAAGTCAAACGGTCTAAAGGTTGACCAAGTTTTTATGAAAAAAATCAGTAACATATATAATACCAAACTACTAATAACATTAAATATTTCATGAAATATATGTTCATATGATGTAAATAGAATATTATTGTCATTGATATTTTTTTTCTAAAAACTTAGTTAAACTCTACATTATTTGATTTACAAAAATTTATGCCCCTATTTTCAGGAACGGAGAGAAGATGCCAAGCGGTGAAGCACGGGTACGATGCATGCTACATTGCTACTACGTTGGCTTTTCTCGGGAGCGAAGCGTGTCAGCCACTCTGCGTCGTACACCACTCTCCCTGGCGGGTTCACCTCTGATGGATGTTTGGCATTTTTGTCCCGTTCACCCTGAGAGCGAATCTCTTTGCTGGATCCACCCCGGCAGCGTCCTATCACGCACCACGTCCATCGATCCCACTACCACGCAGTAGTAGTCACTGCTGCTCTGCTCCTCGTTGACAGGCAGCAAGCTTCATACCATCACCCCGTGGCAGGCAAGGAGGCCTCGCGCAGTGAGCGCGCACGCGCACTGCTCAGCGGCCAGCGCTATCCTGTCCTACCATGCCGGCCGTGGCAGCAGAGGTTCCCCAAAGTCCAAACGACTACAGCTGGGCCCCACCGACAATGTAGAACGCAATTCAATGTAAAACTGTTGACGATATCCAGTAAACGACAAATAGCTTTGCTTCCCCAAATCGGTTTTTATGGAAACGGAAGCCAGCCATAGAACGAAGGAACAGAACGATGTCTCAGAATAGGGGCCTCCCCTCCGGATCGCCATGGATGGAAGCCTCGGCAACGGGGAGCGCTTTCGGTGTCAACTCAACGAATGGAACGAATGGTTGTCGGATCATCCTACTCCTTGGAGTTGCGGTAGAAGTCGACGCAGGTCTGGCACCCGCAGCCGGCGAAGCGGCACATCTCGCACCCGAAGCACACGCACTTCATGCAGCCGGTGCACGAAGACGCGCGGGAGCACCCCTTCAGCACCTTGCGGCTCCCCCGCTCCTCCTCGTCATCGCAGCTCATCCTGGTGGCGTGAGAGTCACGCATGATAAGAGATGGTCAGATAGGAACATGAATATGAACTGATCCTGAGAAATAATAACGGACTTGTCACGGTGAAACCGTACAGCCAACCAAGACAAAAGAAAAAGTGTGGGACAATACGAATCAAATCAAATGATCATGTTTATTGGAATAAAAACAAGCAAAGCAAAACGATAGAGCTGCAAACACCTACCATCCTTCATAATTTTTCTGAATGCTGTTATATGAAGGTTGTAGTTACAGGCCACACACATGAATGTGCAGAGAACTGACAATACCGGCAATAAACTTACACAGCAGTACTTGCACAGCATATAAGTGTTTCTACTTCCTAGTTCCTGCGGCATAATTCCCAAGAGTACTGGATTTATGTTGACTACTGAACACTCATGTGTACTTTAGTTTGAAGTTGCCCAAAATATTTGGTAACTATTAGCGAAGGTGATTTGATTATGAACATTTTATTAGGTTGCAGCGGCCTGCTGACTCAGCAGGGTAATACCAGTAGTAATGTATGGTTTATTATTATTAGTACTAGTATTATTATTTATTTATAATATGAAATGTGGTATCACTTTCTTTGTAAGATTAGGGTTGAGACAAACAACCGTTTCATAGATGGCTTCTATAAAGTTCCAGCCTAGAAAGGGAATAAACCATGCCACTAATATTTATCAATTCCTCTACCAAGAAATGTATAAAAAAGTAGAAGATATGAGAATGACCGGAAAGCCCCAATTTTTTTAAAAAATATTAGGTTACACACTACACTAGTAAAATAGCACAGAAGCAATCAAGTTGACATAAAAAAAATTATAGCCTTAGTTCTCTAGTTGCAACACGTACCTATCAGTTGTAAAATCTGCACATGTCCAGTTAAGTTTCGCAAGAGCATCATGGTAAACACGACACTCTTCCTTGGTCCGAAGCCGGAATCTCCTCTCCTTGTCACATCTTGTACAACGGATGAACTCATCCCGGTGCGATGGACGTCCATTACGGCCTTTGCTTGAACCATTGTGTGACTGGTTGTAGTATTTGAGCAGAACAGTCTTTGCGAGTGGAACCTTCTCACCTTGAACCATGGCCCACACGGTGTTCCTCCACTTTCCAGCAGTCTCCCTTCCAGAGTGCTTCTCAAACGCGGAAGGAGTCAACTTATCTGAATTTTCAAGACACAAAACTTATGAAAATTATCACGGGTATCTATGATATCAGACCATTGTACTACGAGAATAACAAGCAGTACAAAAAAAAACTGCGGAAATAATAAACAGTAAAAACAATTCGTGCGATGAAATGCACCATAAAACAATAATTTTTCTATGTGAAATCAGCTGTGTTGTCACTCCCAAGCACATAAAAAATTATTAAGATAAGTAGCCTTCCTAAAATGATGGGTGTTGTTTTAGCAAGGAGCACCCCACTGCATGCATGTACCAAGATCAACACACATCTTATAGAAAGCCGCCGTCATAACTTATTGGCCTAAGGACTGCATATTTTGGATGCAGAGCCTTTCACATTTCTTAAATCACACTTCTATCTAGATTCATAAACAAATCCTTGAAAACTGGAAGGAGCGGTTGCAACTCAACTAGCATAATGGCAAAGTCAGCACTGATGTCATCGTTCTTAATTTTTCTAATGTTGCTTTGCACACATTTTCCTTCTATGGAAGTCAAAGAACCATGCTAGATCAAATAAAGACCAATATTTGATTTAAGGGGATAAAGAGATTGTTGTTTAACGCACTGAGCGCTGTGCTAGAAACATTTTGGATTGATGACACTGAATACTTAATTACGTATGCAGACTCGAACTCATACAAATATGCAG
Source organism: Poa pratensis (assembly GCA_947311845.1). Lineage (NCBI taxonomy): Eukaryota > Viridiplantae > Streptophyta > Magnoliopsida > Poales > Poaceae > Poa > Poa pratensis. Next base: position 22,419,726 of record CAMZMU010000055.1, read on the forward strand.
ACAATGCAAGATGATTGATAGCATAGTGTATAGTAACCACCCTCAGTAATACCATAACCATATAGTCTAGCAGGGTCGGTACGGAAACACGGATATGAAAAACAAAATTTATTATCAACATATGTCGGAGACAAATGTTACAGGGACCAGCTACCAACATAGAACAGAGACAGGAATTAGCTTTCAGTCCCATTCAATGCAAATACAAGCATCCGATGTTCATGACACGAGGGCCAGCTCAACTGATAGGCACGTAACGAAACAACATGCAACCCCAAGCCAGAACATGGCCAAAGCAAAGCGCGATCTACCACAGCCGATATATGCAAAGGGAGACCTAAAAATAAGCAGAGACAGTAACAGCGTATTTTTGTCTGAATGATCAGCATGTGTGAACAAAGATGAAATCTGATCATCAACAGCATGCAGAGAGTACGACGGAAGAAATGCTTCCATCCATCCACGTACATGTGCTAGAGGCCCTGCAGAGGCAGCAGCAGCATGAAGGTTCGCATAAACCGAATGAATGATGCAGGCGACATTAATCTCAGAGACCAGCGACCAAACATGCTACTTGCTACAGATATCCTGACATGAGCCAGAGCAACAATGCATGCTACCAACCAGGTAGTACTGGAAGCCGGGCGACGCCGCGCACGAACATGTACCGGCATTGCATGCAGATCGACTACACCGTGACCAAAAGACCAAACACCATCCGTGCATAGCATCGATGCACGGACATGAAATCAAGAAGAAGAAAACAAGAAACAGAAGCAAGCGACGTGGGTGTATGCTGAACTGGTGATGTTGTGGGGGCACGAACCTTCACCGCAGCCTGGCGTACAATCGCAGCTAATCTCCAGGTCGCCCGAAGGGTAGATGAGGAGGCGACCCACAGCGTCGCCGTAGCGGCGGCTGGTGCATCCGCACATGACCTCCACGAAGCCCTCGCCCAAGCGCACCCCGCTCACCTCCGAAGCTCCTCCTCACTGAACAGCGCCGCCACGCCTCCGTTCGCCGCAGCCATGTCTCCGACCAAGTACAGGAAACTAACTCTTAAAAAAGAAGGGCCAGAAAGCGATCTGGTGGCCTGCGTCAAATCAAGAAACTACTGGACACCGATCAGATGACGAAACGGGGAAGGCAAAACCGGTGGATCAAAGTAAAAGGAAGTTAGGCAGGTAGGTGGACAGGAGATGAGATATATAGAGGTGGGAAACTGTGGAGAAACAAGAACCAAAGCGGCGCCTTTGCGCGAGGAACCACCGCGGCGAATTGGGTTCCCACCAAATCTCGACGAAAGCGATCTCGGAAAGGCCCAGCGAAGAATAAATGCAAAAGGCGGCCCCTTTTCCCGGAAGTGATATATGATCCGAGGCTAAGAACAACAAGCAGAGACGGCAGGAACTAGCTGCGCAAAGGCGACTCCTTTGCGCAAGAAGAAGCGATTTGGGGGGCTAGCTTGCTCCAGATCGCGCAAGAAACGACCTGAAAAGGCGGATCTGGATGAGGGGCGCGCGGGCTTAATGCATCCTGCTCCGACTCCAGCCCTCTCGATGGCTATGGCTACGGGGGCGTCGGAGAGGGAGGAGAGGGCCGGGGAGGAAGAGGGGGAGAAGGAGGAGGATAGGAGATGGAGCTCTGGTGTTGTGCTGGTGCTGGGCTTTTAACCTATGGACGGATGGGAGGATGGTTATGTTTGTGTGCGTCTCTTCTCCACGAGCCCTCGCTATTCATCAACTGTGCTTCTACTGTTTTCCATTATTGCTATTCAGAAGTCAAAACTCTTCACTGGTAATTGAAAAGAAAAAACTGTTAATTGGATTAGAAAAACTAGGATTTGAGGTTGGCTAAATAAAATTTTATAATTGGATTGAACTGTTTATCGGCTACATGTTTTAGGGTGAATGTGTGACAAGATGGGGGGTGGTGGCGGCGGCGGCGGATCTCTAGAACTTACAAGCATGACCTAGGGCACGGTCATCCTCTCGGCTTCGCTGGCCCACACATATGGGGCCTAACTCATTACATTGGTACACATTGTGTTTTGCGTGGTCCAGAAAGAGGCCCATTATTCTAAGTTGGTCGCGGCAAGATAGAATATAGAAAATATACCAAGCATGACCAAGGACACGGTCATCCTCTCAGCTTGCTGGCCCACACATATGGGACTTAACTCGTTACATTGGTACATATTGTGTTCTGTGTGGTCCAGAAAAGGCCCACTATTCTAGGTTGGTCTTGGCGAGATAAAAATATAAAAATATATCACGAGTAGTCTCCCGGTCTATCTCGGGGAGGCCGCCCCCTAATTTGGCCTTGCTTGACTTCTGGTATGTTGCTTCAGTACTTTCAGGCGTAGTTATATGCCTCAGCATGTCGAACTGTCATGGTGAAGCTGTCACTTATGTGTCCTTTGTCTAAAAAGTTGTTCTTTTAGTACTTTCACCTAGAATGTAACCAAATAACAATGTATTTTTTGGATTACAATGACCTTTTTTAATAGAAGACCAAATCGCACTCAAAATAAAATTATGATCAATCAACCATAATTTCCTAACATATACTCCCCCATTGATTCACACAACCTAGGTTATGAGTACCAACTGGCCGAGATTGGTTTGTATTTGGAAATAGAAGGGCAAATAGTTGGCTCAATCTCTTCTCATCGAGATGGTGAAACACACAATTATTTATTTAGTTGATAATTTGCGTGAATAATTTCCCATCTTTGTTCTATTTCTAGTTTCTTCTATGATGAATGGCTCGTATGGTTATGTATAGAATTGATAATTTTGGACATGATTAAACTATTACTGTATTATCCACACATGGAGGTTGCCATATATTCCATATCGTTAGATCAAACTAAAGACGATAACGAATGTGTAAAACAGATGTTGAAGAAAACAAGAGTTTGGTAAGAGTGCGGGTTTGGTTTGCATAAATAGATAAACCATATTGATCATAATAAACCAAGTCAAATCAAAGTGAAACCGCATGAAATGTGACCTTGGTCTTACTCCGTGAATATATAATTATTCAAAGAGAGGTCGGAGTGAGCTCTAAATCTTCCGAGCTTTCCTTTTAAACCGTGATCGGAGAAGATTTTCCTCGTTTCCTCATCATGGAAATAAAAATCATATTTCCTTGTAATTTATACACTTGTCCTATGAACCAAGAACACCCATGAATTTGACACGTTAATTAAGACTCTCCATCATATAAAAATGTGCTAAGAATTCGTAGGTGGCTACTCCCTCCGTTTTTTAATATAAGATGTTTTAGGTGGTACACTAAAATGAGTGAACATATAAACTAAATGTGTCTACATGCATTTGTGTGCATGTGACTAAAACATCTTATATTAAAAAACGAGGGAGTAGGTCATAATACTAGGTCTTTCCATTTGTGAAACTAGCACGCAATTATAAGTTAGTTAGCGGTTTACTATACTACATTGTGTTTTAAACGGTGGTAATACCAAAGTTTAGTGTGATGTTAGCGTCTAGCTATGTGTGCGTTTTTGGAAATTCATAATGTTTGAGCAGCTAATTGTACTCCATCCGTTTAGGTTTATAAGTCATCTACGTATCACTAGGTCGTAAATTTGAGCAACATAATGTGATTTATATACTGTCAAAAATATATAATTAGAAAATTCAAACATTATATTTTCTAATGATATAATTTTTGTATTTAAAATTTTATATTATATTAGTTAAATTCACGACCTAGGGATACGTAGAGGAATTATAAACCTAAACGGAGGGAGTACATTCGTTTCCCGGAAAAAAGGGCCAGTAGTTAATATGCCACTTGGAATAATTTTAAAAGTAATCTAGTGGACGTGTCACTTCATACGTACGTAATGGTATTTCCTTTTTTTGAGGGGAGTTTGTGTAGGTGAGGTATGGAGCGCCGACGTCTTGTGCCCTTTGCGCAGCATATCGAGGACGGGGCCGCGGCGATAGGGGGGGAACAAAATTCTGGGATTCCGCCGCGCACCACTAGCAAAACCACAGGGCCCTACCGTGGCTGTGAGGAGGGAGGGAGGCGGCGGTGGTTGTGAGGTGAAGCCTCGACGCTGGACGCTGATACGTTGGGGAGGCTGCGAGGGAGAGAGAGCCCCAACTCCCGAGGCAGCGGAGGCTGGCGCGCGGCTAGTAGTCGCACCGTGCGCGTGGGCGTGGCGTGTGACATCACGGGCCAGGGCGTTTTCCGTCGGGTTTTCCGCTGCACGGTGTTGGCTCCTCGGTCGCCGGGCTGTCTCGCGCTCTCTCGTCGTCGCCAACGTGCGCGTCGGTGGATCCTGGTTACGGGTCGATCGTGCGCCGCGCCGCTGGGTTGCACGCGCACGAGGCCAGCCCTGGTTGTTGCGGTCTACCCACACGGTTCACGGTGGCGGAGCTTGAAAAAAAACTTAATTCAAACCAATGCAACAAACAAGAGTTTTATATTGCTATATTGGCCACACTGGATGCAAAATGCACGTCGATTGACATCCATAATTCCATATATATATATATATATATATATTTTTTTTTTTGAAACGAACATAATTCCATATATGTTGTTTGTTTTTCAAATGTCAGTTTTGTTGCACAACCTCTGCCGGCTGGCCGGTCCCGAGGGTGTGCAGCGTAGTCGAAGGAGACGAAGGCGAAGAACACACGTACAGAAAAGTAGAAACACAGGGTATAGGCAAAGTTTTCTTTATTGATCTCTTTCTGTAACCAGTACATACAATATTGCCTTGCTTATATAGGGGAAAGGATAAGACCCACTAAACCCTAAACGTGGGGATAGCCCACCGTAATGGGCTCCCGCATGCACACGTTGTATAGGCATGACTCAAAACTCCGAAAAACCTAATGGGAAAAATATGGAGAAAAGTACATGGTATACTTTTGCTATGTTACACGAATTGCCTCATTAAAAACCTTATGTGAGAAACTTCATAAAAACCCACTAAAGGGAAAAAAGTACAACTCACTTAACTTTTCAGTCAAGTACTCAATCATCGGGATCGAGATTTCAACGATGAGTTTGTGAAGATTCTCCCCTGAACCTTGCATCTCTCTAAGTCTCATCATACCCATTCCACGAACACATCTCTCGAAAGAAGATGCTGGTAATGATTTAGTGAACAAATCAGCAAGATTTTCACACGACTTAGTATGCAAGATTCTTACTTCGTTCAACTTTTGCAATTCATGTGCATAGAAGAATTTGGGGTCGATATGTTTTGTGAGATTGCTCTTCACATAACCCGTCTAGACTTGTGCAACACAAGCGGCATTATCTTCATAGATGATAGTTGGGGTTTGGACGGTGTTCAGCCCACATGTCAGCTGGATGTGGCCGATCATCCGTCGAAGCCATGCACACTCTCGTGATGCTTCATACAATGCTATGATTTCCGAGTGGTTCGTCGAAATTGTTACTAAAGTTTGCTTAGACGATTTCAAGGAAATTGCTGTTCCACCACAAAGGAAAACATATCCAGTCTGAGACTCGCAGTATGCGGGTCTGACAAGTACCCAGCATCAGCATATCCTACGAGCGTAAGATCTTGATTCCTCCGGAAAAACAAGCCAAGATCTTTGGTCCCTTGGAGGTATCGGAAGACGTTCTTGATGCCTTTCCAATGTCTATTGGTAGGCTCAGAACTGTACCTAGCAAGCAAATTGACGGCAAACGCAATGTCCGGCCGTGTACAATTCGCGAGATACATGAGTGCGCCAACTGCACTCAGGTAGGGGAATTCTGGTCCCAGAACTTCCTCCCCCTCTTCTTAGGCCTGAACGGGTCCTTGTCTCGCTGTAAAGATCTCCCAATCATGGGGGTCTTAGAAGGATATGCCTTATCAAATCCAAATCTTTCTAACACCTTCTGGGTGTAGGCAGACTGGTGCATTAAGATCCCAGCAGGGGAATGCTCAAGTTGTAGACCTAGGCAGAACTTGGTTTTGCCTAAGTCCTTCATCTCGAATTCCGACATCAGGTAGGAACTCGCTTCCTCAATATCCTCAGGTGTACCGATTAGGTTCAAATCATCCACATACACGAGATAATACAGAAACCATCTTGTGATCTCCGTATAAAAACACATGGGCAAGCTTCATTGCTCGTGTAGCCCTTCTGATGAAGGAAATCGCTTAAACGATTATACCGCATCCTACCCGACTGTTTAAGTCCATACAGTGACTTCTTAAGCTGAACACTGCATAAACTTCTATTTGCTCTACCTTGGTTCGGAACAGGTATACCTTCGGGAACCTTCATGTATATGTTCGAATCCAAGTTACCATAAAGGTAAGTGATACGTCTCCAACGTATCTATAATTTCTTATGATCCATGCTAATATTATACCAATTGTCACATGTTTTATATACACTTTATATCATATTATGACATTTATTGGACTAACCTATTAACAAGATGCCACAGTGCCAGTTTCTGTTTATTATGTCTGTGTATTGCAGAAAAGGCCCGAAAACCAAAGTGCTCGGAAAAATCCAGAAAAATTACAGAAATTCTATTTCGCCAGAAGACCCACGGAGGCAGAAGGGCAAGTCCAGCGGAGGCCCACGGCCTCCTCACCATGCCGTCGCGCGGCCTGGAGGGGGGTGGCGCCGCCACGTGGTGAGGCCGCCTCGTGCACGCCCTCGCGTTGCCCTTTGGCCTATATATTGCTCCTGCCCCGAAAACCCTAAAAGAATCGACGATTTCTCCAGAAGAGTTCCGTAGCTCCGCCGCCACCAAAAACCCTAATTCGGGGACAGAAGTCTCTGTTTCGGCACCCTGCCGGGACGGGGAATTGCCCCCGGAGCCATCTCCATCGACTCCACCGCCATCTTCATCGCCGTTGCTGCCTCCCATGATGAGGAGGGAGTAGTTCTCCCCCGAGGCTGAGGGCTCTACCGGTAGCTATGTGGTTTACCTCTCTCTCCCATGGTGTGATCTTTATGTGATCATGAGCATTGCTAGTATCGCTGAATTCATATGTAATGTTTATGCTACTCAAGTGATTTTATCTAGTTTCCGGAGTCATTGTGACAACACGGTATCAAGGTGACAGTGTGGGTACTTGTGTGTGACTCTATAAATAATTTAGATATTATCATGGCTTATTCTTTGTGGAATTGTGGTGTTTGTTTACTCAGACTTTGAGGTGTGCTTTTGTAGCCCTACGCATAGTACTCTTGTTTCACCAAGAAGGAGAATAATCCCGAGTAGCACTTACTTGCGTTCAGTTGTGCTAAAATGTTGAGAGATACCACTAGTGAAAGTATGATCCCTAGGCCTTGTTTCTAAGCATTGAAACACCGTTTACAACAAGTTCTGCTACATGTTTGCTTGCTGCCATTTTTATTTCAGATTGCAATTACTACTTATAATCATCCATATTACTTGTATTTCACTATCTCTTCGCCGAACTAGTGCACCTATACATCTGACAAGTGTATTAGGTGTGTTGGGGACACAAGAGACTTCTTGTATCTTAATTGCAGGGTTGCTTGAGAGGGATATCTTTGACCTCTACCTCCCTGAGTTCGATAAACCTTGGGTGATTCACTTAAGGGAAACTTGCTGCTGTTCTACAAACCTCTGCACTTGGAGGCCCAACACTGTCTACAAGAATAGAAGCGTGCGTAGACATCAAGCTATTTTCTGGCGCCGTTGCCGGGGAGGTAAGTGTTGGAAGGTATCTCCTTTAGATTCTGCAATTATTTCTTTTTGTTTCTTGTTTTTATTTTCACTAGTTAGGCTTAATGGAAAACAACAAAAAAATTAGAGATCTTTATGAACTTTATATTGAATTAGGACATGATGCTTTTGAAGAGAAAATTAAAAAACCTATGGAAGTTTGTTTGCATAATAGTGGTAGCAATGTTATTAGCATGAATTCTTTGAACACCATTATTGCTAATGTTATGGAAAAGTCTAAGCTTGGGGAAGCTGGTTGTGATGAATATGATATTTTTAGTCCCCCAAGCTTTAAGGAGGAAATTTGCTTTGATAATAATTTGCCTCCAATTTATGATGATTATAATGATTGTGATATTTTCAGTCCACCTACTATTGAGGATATAGTTTATGTTGATTATGATATGCCTCCTATATATGATGTTTGCAATGATGAATATGATATTTTCAGTCCATCTACTATTGAGGATAAAATTCATTATGATTATTCTATGCCTCCAATTTATGATGATTACAATGATGGATGTGATACTTTTACTCTCACTATTACTAATGATACTGTTTATGCTTATGTGGAGAGTAATGCTACTTTTATGCATGTGGATCATGATAAGAATGCTTTATGTGATAGCTATATTGTTGAGTTTATTCATGATGCTACTGAAAATTATTTTGAGAGAGGAAAATATGGTTATAGAAATCTTCATGTTATTAAATTCCCTCTCTTTATGTTGGAAGTTTTGAAGTTGCACTTGTTTTGTCTTTCTATGCTAGATGCTTCATGCTTCAATAATTTGTTTTCTTACAAGATTCCTTTGCATAGGAAGGTGGTTAGACTTAAATGTGTTTAATATTTGCTTCTTGATGCTCTCTTATATTCAACTCTTATACATATGAGAGCATTATCAAAAATTTCATGCCTAGCTAAAAGGCTTTAAAGAAAAGCGCTTGTGGGAGACAACCCATCATTTTATTTCTGTATTTTTATTTTATTTGAGTCAAGGAGTGTGCTTACTTCTGTAACAACTCCTTTGTATCTTTATTTTATTGCATTGTTGTGCCAAGTAAAGTCTCTAGTAGAAAGTTGATGCTAGATTTGGATTTCTGCACAGGGACAGATTTTTGCTGTCCACGGTTTTGAGCTTTATTCACTCCAGAAAAATTGAAAAATTCTGAAAAAATTCGTGCGTGATCCTCAGATATGTACGCAACTTTCATTAGTTTTGAGTTTCTCAATCTGAGCAACTTAAGTGCCTCGAAAAAATTCGTCTTTACGGACTGTTCTGTTTTGACAGATTCTGCCATTTATTTTGCATTGCCTCTTTTACTATGTTTGATTGGATTTCTTTGCTCCATAAAACATCAGTGGCTGTAGCTAATGTCCAGAAGTATTGGTGATGATTGTGTCACTGTAGAATATGTGAATTTTTGATTATGCACTAACCCTCTAATGAGAATTACTTTGAGTTTGGTGTGGCGGAAGTTTTCAAGGATCAAGCGAGAAGGATGATATGATGTGATCAAGAAGAGTGAAAAGCCTAAGCTTGGGGATGCCCCCGTGGGTCACCCAAGCATATTTCAAGAAGACTCAAGCGTCTAAGCTTGGGGATGCCCAAGGCATCCCCTTCTTCATCAACAACTTATCAGGTCATCTCTAGTGAAACTATATTTTAATTCTTCCACATCTTATGTACTTTACTTGGAGCGTCTGTGTGCTTTTATTTTCGCATTGTTATTTTTATTTTCTGAATAAATTGGATCCTAGCATTCTTGTGTGGGAGAGAGACACGCTCCGCTTTTTCATGTGAATACTCATATTCTTCACTTATACTGTTGAGTATTCTTATCTAGCTACTGCTATGCTTTTAGCTCCTGTTTTTCATGCATCTCTTATTCAGAGCTGTTAGTTCTTGTAGAGTAATACTCTCTTGTTTCATTTGTAATTATTTGGAGAGTTTTTGTTGAAATAAGTTGATTGGTGTTTGGTTGGAAACAGAAAATGCAACATGTGGTAGATGGTATATCGAAAAGACACACATATAGATCATTGTCTTGGATAATTTGATACTTGGCAATTGTTTTGAGCTCTCAAGTATTTCATGTTTAAGCTCTTGCATCATGTAGTTAAAAACCTATTAGTAAAGAACTACCGTAGAGCTTGTTGAAATTTGGTTTGCATGTTTGCTATCTCTAAGGTCTAGATATTTTCTGGTAAAAGTGTTTGAGCAACAAGGAAGACAGTGTAGAGTCTTATAATGCTTGCAATATGTTTTCATGTAAGTCTTGCTGTACCGGTTGATATCTTGTGTTTGCTTCAAACAACCTTGCTAGCCTAAACTCTGTACTGAGAGGGAATGCTTCTCGTGCATCCAAAACCTTGAGCCAAAACCCATGCCATTTGTGTCCACCATAACTACCTATTATGTGGTATTTTCTGCCATTCCAAGTAAATACTTCATGTGCTACCTTTAAACTATTCAAAAGCTATTATCCCTTATTTGTGTCAATGTTTTATAGCTCATGAGGAAGTATGTGGTGTTTTATCTTTCAACCTTGTCATTTACTCCTGACAGACTTTCACCAATGGACTAGTGGCATATACATCCGCTTATCCAATAATTTTGCAAAAAGAGCTGGCAAATGGGGTGCCCAGTCCCAATTAATTACAACTTTCACCTTTAATTCTCTTCACATGTTTTGCCCTGATTTATCAGTAAGCAATTTAAAAAGTTAATCATTAAAATAGACACTCCTCCATGGTATGTGATTGTTGGAAGGCACCCGAGGATTCGGTTAGCCATGGCTTGTGTAAGCAAAGGTTGGGAGGAGTGTCACCAAATTAAAGTACATGTGTAAACAAAAGAGAAGAGGGATGATCTGCCTTTGGGTAGAAATAACGTCCTTCATGGGAGCCGCTCTTGAAAGTCTGGTTGACAAGGGGGTTAGAGTGCCCACTACCATTCGTTGACAACAACAAACACCTCTCAAAACTTTATTTTTATGCTCTCTATATGATTTCAAAACTTAAAAAGCTCTAGCACATGATTTAATCCCTGCTTCCCTCTGCGAAGGGCCTTTCTTTTACTTTATGTTGAGTCAGTTTACCTACTCCTTTCTATCTCAGAAGCAAACACTTGTGTCAACTTTGTGTGCAACAATTTTTATATGCTTACTTATTGCACTTATTATATTGCTTTGTGTTGACAATTATCCATGAGATATACAAGTTGAAAGTTGAAAGCAATTGCTGAAACTTAAATCTTCCTTTGTGTTGCTTCAATGCCTTTTATTTAGAATCTATTGCTTTATGAGTTAACTCTTATGCAAAACTTTTTGATGCTTGTCTTGAAAGTACTATTTGTGAAAAGTTTTTGCTTATATGATTCAGTGTTTACTCATTATCTATTTGTTAGCAAACTATAGACCATTGCCTTGAGTCACTTCATTCATGACATATGCTTTACAATATTATTTGATCAAGATTATGTGGTAGCATGTCACCTAAGAAATTATTTGTTGTTATCGTTTTACCTACTCGAGGACGAGTAGAACTAAGCTTGGGGATGCTTGATACGTCTCCAACGTATCTATAATTTCTTATGATCCATGCTAATATTATACCAATTGTCACATGTTTTATATACACTTTATATCATATTATGACATTTATTGGACTAACCTATTAACAAGATGCCACAGTGCCAGTTTCTGTTTATTATGTCTGTGTATTGCAGAAAAGGCCCGAAAACCAAAGTGCTCGGAAAAATCCAGAAAAATTACAGAAATTCTATTTCGCCAGAAGACCCACGGAGCCAGAAGGGCAAGTCCAGCGGAGGCCCACGGCCTCCTCACCATGCCGTCGCGCGGCCTGGAGGGGGGTGGCGCCGCCACGTGGTGAGGCCGCCTCGTGCACGCCCTCGCGTTGCCCTTTGGCCTATATATTGCTCCTGCCCCGAAAACCCTAAAGAATCGACGATTTCTCCAGAAGAGTTCCGTAGCTCCGCCGCCACCAAAAACCCTAATTCGGGGACAGAAGTCTCTGTTTCGGCACCCTGCCGGGACGGGGAATTGCCCCCGGAGCCATCTCCATCGACTCCACCGCCATCTTCATCGCCGTTGCGCCTCCCATGATGAGGAGGGAGTAGTTCTCCCCCGAGGCTGAGGGCTCTACCGGTAGCTATGTGGTTTACCTCTCTCTCCCATGGTGTGATCTTTATGTGATCATGAGCATTGCTAGTATCGCTGAATTCATATGTAATGTTTATGCTACTCAAGTGATTTTATCTAGTTTCCGGAGTCATTGTGACAACACGGTATCAAGGTGACAGTGTGGGTACTTGTGTGTGACTCTATAAATAATTTAGATATTATCATGGCTTATTCTTTGTGGAATTGTGGTGTTTGTTTACTCAGACTTTGAGGTGTGCTTTTGTAGCCCTACGCATAGTACTCTTGTTTCACCAAGAAGGAGAATAATCCCGAGTAGCACTTACTTGCGTTCAGTTGTGCTAAAATGTTGAGAGATACCACTAGTGAAAGTATGATCCCTAGGCCTTGTTTCTAAGCATTGAAACACCGTTTACAACAAGTTCTGCTACATGTTTGCTTGCTGCCATTTTTATTTCAGATTGCAATTACTACTTATAATCATCCATATTACTTGTATTTCACTATCTCTTCGCCGAACTAGTGCACCTATACATCTGACAAGTGTATTAGGTGTGTTGGGGACACAAGAGACTTCTTGTATCTTAATTGCAGGGTTGCTTGAGAGGGATATCTTTGACCTCTACCTCCCTGAGTTCGATAAACCTTGGGTGATTCACTTAAGGGAAACTTGCTGCTGTTCTACAAACTTCTGCACTTGGAGGACCAACACTGTCTACAAGAATAGAAGCGTGCGTAGACATCAGTAAGCGGTGACAACATCCATAAGTTTCATTTTCAAGTCCAAGTTTACTGCCATTGAGATCAAGTATCTAAAGGTAATTCCATCCATTACAGGTGAGTAAGTTTCCTCAAATTCGACACCTGGTCGCTGAGAGAATCCTTGAGCAACGATCCTTGCTTTGTACCGTACTACCTCGTTATTTTCGTTTCTCTTTCGAACAAAAACCCACTTGTGGCCAACAGGGCGTATGTGGGAAGGGGTTAGACAAACAGGTCCAAACACCTCTCTTTTGTTAAGAGATACTAACTCAGCATTTATCGCCTTCTGCCAATCTTTCCAATCCGACCTCTTCTTACAATCAGCAAGCGTGTTAGGCTCGGGGTCAGGATCTATGATTGAGGCAATTTTAATGGAAAAATATATGTCGACATTTGCCATGGCTCGATTAATTGACTCACCAGAATCAACATAGTTAATGGCCATTTCGTCATGGGGTGCATCAGGCACATTCCCTTCCTCCACCGGATTTCCCAATCCAGGAGAAAGGTCCTTTAGTTTTCCCACTCCAATGTGTGCGCACACATCTTCGCTGGGTATTTCCGATATAGGAAAATTCAAGTCCGGAATTTCGTGCACTGAAATTTCCGTGCTTGTGCCAGGTCTCGACTGGCACCCCTCTTGAGGGGCAGGCTGTGATAAATCTCTCTTGTCCTTTTTCTTCGGGCGTCCCCGAGTACTTGGGATTTGAGGAACCGGATTCCGCGTCCTTTTAGGCCTTAGGGCGGGAGCGGGTATACCCTTATCTGTCTTTGGTATTTCAACCCTTTCCGGTTCATTGCGTGCAGGCACATGCGACTTTGTCACAGTCTTTAGATCACTAAAATGATCAGGCAGTTGATTCGCTAAGGAATGCAAATCTATTATCTTTTGGACTTCTCTATCAGACTCAGCAGTGCGCGGGTCATGAGCGTGGATCCCCGTGGCTTGCCACGTGATTTCTCGACTTTCATCATCAAGGGATTGATTATCTCCCCCTAAAGTCGGGAAAAGATCCTAGTCAAAAATGCAATCAGCGAAACGGGCCGTATGACAGTCTCCTGTCGCGGGGTCCAGAAACCTGATTATGGACACAGTCTCATAACCAACGTATATCCCCGACTTACGGAGCGGTCCCATCGCTGATCGCTGAGGGGGTGGTATTGGTACATATACCTAGCAACCGAACCTACGAAGGTGGGAAATTTTCGGTGCCGACCCTTGCGCAGCTGCATAGGAGAGTGGATGTTGTAGGCCGATGGTCGAAAGTTGATGAGATTGGCCGCGTGTAAAACTGCGTGACCCCAACATGTAGTTGGTAATTTACAACCCTGAAGGAGCGGTCTGGCAATGAATTTAATTCTTTTAATCAGTGCCTCCGCAAGTCCATTTTGTGTGTGAACGTGCGGTATAGAGTGCTCAAGTTTGATTCCCGTTGCCATGCAATAATCATCGAACGCCTTTGAAGTAAATTCACCGGCGTTGTCCATTCGAATAGACTTGATACGATAATCAGGGAATTTATTCCTCATTTGTATGATCTGTGAGATCAACTTTGCAAAAGCATGGTTCCTTGTTGACAGCAGGCTAACATTGGACCAGTTAGAGGAAGCATCGATGAGCACCATGAAGTACCTAAATGGACCCGAGAGGGGCTGAATAGGACCGCATATGTCCCCTTGGATACGTTCCAAGAACGCGGGGATTTCATCCTTCACCTTTAGGGGGGATGGTCTAATGATTAATTTCCCCGTAGCGCATGCGGAGCACACGAAATCATCAGGATTCGGGAAATTTTTGACATTAACACTATGACCATTCGAGTTGTTAATTATATTTCTCATCATTCTAAGACGGGATGGCCTAACCGATCATGCCAGAGGCTGAAAAGTTCAGAGCTTCGAAAAACAGTTTTAATGGTAGTGTACATAGGCGGTGCTACAATCTTGGTTTAGTACAACCCTGTAGCGAATGAAGGAAGCCTTTCGACAAGATGTTTACCATTTTCATCGTGCTTTGTGATGAGTAGGTATTCCTTACCATTGTCATCATCATGGGTCTCAATATGGAAACCATTAGCTCGAATATCTTTAAAACTTAAGAGAGTACGAGTCGATTCTGGGTACAACAGTGCCTCATTGATGACCAAAGTTGTTCCCATGGGGAGTATAATAGTTGCTCGTCCGGAGCCAACTACATGCGGACCGCATCCGGCGATCGTCGTAATATTCCCCTCAATTTTAGTAATGGACTCAAAGTATTTTGTTTCTCTCAAGATGGTATTAGTGGTACCGCTATCGGCAAGGCACGTTTCCTCCATTCGGGCGCCACACGTGTTCTAAAATATAGCGTCTAATTAATAAAAATGAAGCGAGGAAGATGCAACATTAATACATAAACGCACAAATATTCAGAACATAACACAATAATCTCTATTAAATGATGGAATAAATGAATGAAAACAAATTCATCCAATCGCCGATGAACGAATAAATGTTGGTGAAACAAATATTATTGCTCTCATAGAGCTTACAACCAAATCGAAATAATTGTATCAAATTTATTGCCATAAAGGAATCATGAAATAAATGAGGTGAATTTAGGTGGATTACGCAAAGTATCCATCCACCTCAGCCCTAATCTCGATCTCACTCATCTTCTCTTCATTAGCGAGCAACGCCGCGATAGAGTCGATGTCCAGCTATGGCGCTGGAGGGGGCACGATGTGCGCAACCTCCATGGACACGATGGCGTTCGTGGGAACCGCCACACGTGCCTCCACAGGCGCCTCGCTCTGCGCCACCACGGGCGCGGCGGTGGGCGTGGGGATCATCACGGGCCCCACTGCGGGTGCCAGTGGTGCCTCCACCTGGACATGGTGTGTCTCGCGTGCCTTCTTGGCCTTGTACGTGTCCACGACGTGCTTTGGGGCACGACACTGCCTTGAGAAATGGGTCTTGGAGCCGCAACGGAAGCAATCCTGGGGCCTAGCCTCCCCCTGACCCACCTGATGTTGCTTGGCCGGGTGGGGAGGGTTAGATCCCTTCTTGCCTTTCTTGCCACGCTTCTTGAACTTGGGCTGGCGCACCTTGTAGGTGCCGGCATAAACTTCCTGATGTGGACCCCCTCCGAATGGCTGCGAGTTGAAGTTCTTTTTGAGAACCTCATCCTGCGCCTCAGCCACCTGGAGGGCGTCGATAAGCAGAGCATACTGCGTGAAGTTCTCCTGGCGGTAGGTCCGCTGATGCATGTAAAATGCATACATGAACTTTGCATTATATTACTTATATTTCAATCATATTTGCATCATATAAGGGTTATATCATTGTTTTATATTGATTTTGGGAATATTTCACAGTTTCCCTATTTTTCTGGAATTAACCCTGCACTGGCAGAAAACCCTATTTTCTATATTTTGATGTTTCAGGGAACCAAACGACGTCCAAATGACCTAATATTTTGCGGGGATCATTTTTTTGGAAGGAACAAAGCGTAGGAGCGAAGGAAGCGAAAAAATGGAAACTCCAGGGCCAAAAGAGGTGGGCCCACGCGGCCAGATTCCTTGGCCGCGTGGGACTCCCTATCCTGGGCCTCGAGCCTCCGATGTCGTCGATCTTCTTCCCCGAGCCTCCGTCTTGACCTAAAGACGACTATAAAAATAGTCCCCGACGGCTTTCGGAAGGGAGCGCCACAGAAACACAAAACCACGAAACAGAAGACCTGGAGCTGTAGATTGGAGGGGGAAAACTCCGGCGGGGCGCTGCCGGGGTGGTCTCCATCTTCTCCAACATCTCCACCATCATCACCATGATGAAGGGGGAGTAGTCCACCCCCTGGACTTTGGGTTTGTGGTGGTAACTTGATCTAATCTCTCTATGTATGATCATTGTTGAAGTCCATATGATGTGCCTTGCATAAGTATGGATCTATCTATGTAATTCCTATGGTGGATATTGTGGTATGAGATGATATTTGTTATGCATTTACCGTTGTGTTGGATCTTTTATGACTTGTCATACTTTGGAGATATTCTATGATGCATGTGATGGTTCGATTTATGCATAATGCCTTGTTTATCCATGTCATGAGGTGATTGACACCACCAAGTGTAGATAGATGAGAGAGATGTGGTCATGCACACGAAATATGAATCATTGCACTAGTGTTTAGAATATTGTCCATTATGAAGTATGATGTATGTAGGTACGGGATGGCCGATGTGACAACGGCATATGTATTGAGTGACACAATACAGCCCAACATCCTTTATCTGGGGGTAAAAAGGAAGAAGTATGATGTGGGAGTGACAACAAACCACGCTAGCCTTACGAGGGTGACCTAGCAACACAAATGATTATTTTCTTTCAACTATGTGGTTTAGGACATGTAGCAGTCATAGAAGTTTACCATTAAAGCATGACAATTGTGTGTACTTTTTATCTATAACATGATAATCACCATAGATGGGAGAGAGGATTGAGTGAACCCATGAACCCATGTCCATTGTTCCTATAAGAGAAAACCTTTGTCTTGTCCTCTTGCATTGAAGAGGATTGAGACACTTTTACATTCTTGTTTTGTTACATTAAACTTCCATCCATTAAATCAACCATCTTGTTCTTTAAACTTGTTTAGTGCATAATCAACTAAAACTTGTGACACTTTAGTTGTAGGGAATAGATAATTTTTCCTTCTTGCTCCTACGGATCGATACCCTACTTCCACATTGAGAGGTGCTACAGTGATCCCCTGCTCTTGGGGGTTATCATCCGCGCACTCTGGAGAGCTGATGGATGGAGACAGTCTTCTCAATCTTCTGACTCTCCGTGATTTTGGTACCACAGAGATCAAGTTGAGTACATATCAGGTGTAAAGCTGAATTGTAGTCTCCCACCGTCTTGAAGTCCGCAAACCTCAGACGCATCCAAGCCCCCTCCGCCCGCGGCTTAATGGTGTGCTTCAGCCTAGCGAACCGTGCCTCGAGGGCGGTTCACAGGGCTGAAGCACTATGTTCTGCCATGTACTCGTGTTTCAGCGTAGTACACATATGATGGCGGAGGAAATGCAGTGCTTGGGCGTTTTCCGCCGGAGTGGTGGTGCTCGGGGCCATCTGGGTCCCCGCATCCAATGCTCCCTTAATCTTCCGGCCCTCAAGGACGAGTACCACGTCCGAGGCCCAGGTCAAGTAGTTCAGCCCGTTCTGAGCCAACTCCTCAAACTCCCGGTTCATGATTCCGGCCATCTGCGATTTATGCAAAATGTGTCAGATTACAGCAGGTAATCGGTTGCATAAAGCGATGTTGATACAAAAGTTTCAAGAAGACGGCGTTCCAAAATTTAAAAGACATGCTAAAATTCTCTACTAAGTATTAAAACAATTAATTACTGTAGTAAAACATGATATAAAAGCATGTACATATAGATATTATGCTAAGCACGTTCGAAACGTGAAAAATAGCCCTAAAAATGACTTTCCGTAGCTATTCCAGATTTACAATTTCAGCAAAAACAGACTATTCCAGGGGTTCACGTGCAAATTATTCAGCAGGAATAAATTTCTACGGAATTCTGGAAAAGTTCAGGAGCTAAAATGTAAAATTTGCGCGCTGCCCCGTATTCGGTCCGGCCCGTATCGGCAGCAGGCCGCAAAACGGGCCGAAACACCAGGCCAAAGCCCACCACCAGCCCAACCTGCCCGCTGCAATTTTGTTTTTCCTTTTTTTTAGGCTCCACGTTAATGGGCCGAAATCAGCCCATCAGCTAGTCACGTAGATGGGCTGCCCATGTTACAGTGGGCTAGCCGATCGATTGATCGAGCTAGCCTCCAGCGCGGGTGGCGGCGGCCGCCGCAGCTGGCCTGCGGCCAGCAAGGCAGCGCGCGTAGGCCAGCGGGGCCGGGTGCAATCACCGGGCACGGGCGCGGCGACCACCGACGGAGCGAGCGGCGCGACGGCCAGGCGGAGGTGCGGCGAGCACCAGCGCGACGCGTAGCACATCGTGGCCAGCAGCAAGGTGCGCGGCGCGGGGGTGACAGCGAGCTCGTCGGGCGCGGCCATGGCGCGAACATGGGCGGTGTTGGGCGCGGTGACGGCCGTGTGCGCGGCGCGCGGCCAGCAGGGCTCGCGTCTGCGTGGCACACGCATGCGGCCAGCAGGCCGCAGCGAGCACGGTCATCTGGATGTTCTCGCGCGAAAGAGCGACAACGGCGCCACATAGTGCGATGCTCGGTGTGTTGCGTGGCGGCTTGCCGACCTATAAAACACACGATGAGCGGCTCTACAGCAGCCAGCCGACGACGTCCTTCACGCCGACACAGAAAACACTTTGGATGTCAATTTTCATCGTCCGTTCATCTGGATCGAGACGGCGCGTTGCACAACTGGTGCGTCGTGGCGGTACCGTGATCATCAGGATCACGTATGTACCGACTCCCTATGGTGCCGTCATCAAATCCCCCGTGAATCTGAGAGTATCGACATTGGTCGGCGACGTATTCGTTGGCTCGACTCTCGGGAGGGAAATCGACACCGTAGGTACATCTAAAAATTACGATAGACACAAAAACGGAAAAGGAATTGCGGTACGAATCCATTTTTGCGATCAGATTGTGGTTATACCTTGCGATCCGATGCAGGGAGCCTGCTTGATGTAGGCTCGATGGCGGCTCGACGGAGAGTCTCGTGCTGATAACGTGTTGCGCAACCTCTGCCGGCTGGCCGGTCCCGAGGGTGTGCAGCGTAGTCGAAGAAGACGGAGTCACGAATAACACACACGTACAGAAAAGTAGAAACACAGGGTATAGGCAAAGCTTTCTTTATTGATCTTTTTCTGTAACCAGTACGTACAATATTGCCTTGCTTATATAGGGGAAAGGATAAGACCCACTAAACCCTAAACGTGGGGAGATCCCACCGTAATGGGCTCCCGCATGCACACGTATGGGCTAGTTTCCCAACAAGTTTTTTCAAGTCTGTAACTCTGTGCCCCGCTCTATAGCTAGCAATGTAAATATGTTTGGATATACTACTTGTGAACTGTTAAAACAGGAAGGTAACTCCCCAATTGGGAACTTGAGATTGGGGATGGTGTGCTCTAGTGCTCGTACTGGAAAATCCCCGGTTCGCCACTTAGGCACTTACCAATAATAAGGATGGAGGGGAAGACCGGTGGAGCTGTGAGCTGTGTCATGCGTGCTTGCTCTGCTACTCTGCTGGTCGTCGCTTGCCACCGGGTCGCTGCTGCATTGTTGTTGGTTGCCGGTCGCCGGGACAGGGGATTGGGACGGAAGCCACTGCTGGTGGCCGGCCGGGGGGTCGAGAGGTGGGATCAGGTCGCCGTCGCCAGTCACCGGGGCAAAGCAGTGTGGATCGGTCTGGTCGCCGCTGCGACCATGCGAGTGCGACCTAGATGCGCTTCGACTGGGAGTTGGAGGAAGCGCGCTTAGTCGAGGCCTATAACATGCACACTGGGAAGTGAGGGGGCCAAAGCCATTGTTTTCTCTTAATCCTGGCTAATCACTACCTAGTAATTAAAATATATATTTTGGGCCGGGGGGGGGGGGGCGGCCCCCCTGACCTTCACGTAGCTCCGCCATTGATACAAGCTGCCTTGATCGGATTCCTCCTTGGTTTTGTACAGCTTCTGTGAGGGGATTTCATCAGCACCGTTACGTGCACCACCTCCCTCGCCGACCTACTGACAGCTCTAAAGAGAATGGGTACGGCGTCAACATTTTGCTTTGTTTTGCGTAGCTCGTTTCCCAACAATTCATTTCTTGCAGAACCCTCTGGATACCTCGGAAACCACCCTACATATTACCCTGGAATATTCACGGTCCGAAGTATCCGTCTCTCCAGACGGGTTTGTCCCGCGAGTCCAAACAATTACCCTTGATGGGATTCGAGTTGCACAACTCTGTGGATTGCCCAAACATTTTCCCGAAGGTTCCCGAAATCTCCAGCCCTACCCCAAATTATATAGGCTTCACAGGAAAAGGGCGTAACTGCTGGATTTTCGGAATCTGCTAAATATAGCTCCCTTCATCCCCAAGGAGGGGACAACTTTTATCCTCTATTCTCCATCGTTCTTGAGCTTCAAACTTTGAGATCTCCCACCCTAGTGCTCCAATCCTATTTATACTTTAGGGTTTGGTATAATTAATTTGATTCCCCTCACTAGTGCAGAACATAACATTAAAGTCGGTCCCATTACAATGCATTCGGTCGGTTTCCTTACAACCGGCTGGTTCATAGAACCTGCTGTAATGACTGTACCACTCAGGCGGCTGATACGTCTCAAACGTATCTATAATTTTTTATTATTCCATGCTTGTTTTATATCAATGCTACATGTTTTTATTATATTTTTATAGAGAGGAAAATATGGTTATATAAATCTTCATGTTATTAAAATTGCTCTCTTTATTATGAAAGTTTTGATGTTTCTCTTGTTTTGCTTTTATATGCTGGTGGCTTTAAGACCTAATGGTCATTATGAGAGAGGGAGACATCATTAAAAATCGTTGTGCCTAGCTAAAAGGTATTAAAGAAAAGCGCTTATGGGAGGCAACCCATTTATTTTTGCTTTCAGTTTTCTTTTTGTTTTCTTTGTGTTTGTGTGATGTTACCTCTGTAGCAACTCCCTTGTATCTTTTGTTTTGGTTTTTTTGTGCCAAGAGTAGCCTCTAATGGGAGGAAAGTTAAATTTTTGACTTGCTGTCCAGAAATGGAATTTTGTCCGTCACCGTACGGAAATCACAAAAATCACAGAACGTGATCTGGGTCGGAAAGTTTTGACAGAAAGTATCTGGGTTTTGTCTACCTTTCATTGAATTTGAGTTTTCTGATTCGAGGTGTCCTAGTATCCCGAAAAAAAAATCATCTTTACATTCTGTTCTGTTTTTGATAGATTCTGTCTTAGTTTTACATTGCGTCTTTTACGAGCGTTGAGTGAAGTTCTTTAAGGGTGGAGAGCATCACATAAGGCTTAGTGACAGTAGCTAATGTGGAAATAATTTCATGCAAAAGGTGGATTATTTTGTTTGAGAACTAACCCCTCTAATAAGTTTGTGAGAAGGAAGTTTTCAAGGGTTGAGAGAACGAGGTGATGAAAGAAGATCAAGAAGGGATTGCTTGGGGAGGCTCCCCTGGACCTCCTCCAAATATTCAATAAGTCTCAAGCGTCTAAACTTGGGGATGCCTTGGGCATCCCCTTCTTCATCAACAATTATCAGGTCGATCCCATGAGACTATATTTTTATTCCTTTACATAATATGTGTTGTTCTTGGAGCGTCATTGTGTTTTGCTTTCAGTTTTGTTTTGTTTTGTTTTTGTTTGCTGGTCTTTTCAATGTTGGATCCTAACATTCTTGTGTGGGAGAGAGACATGCTCCATTTTTTCCTAAAACACTCATGTTTTTCACTCATATGTGTAGAGTGTTTAGCTTTTTATTATTTTAGATTCTAGCTCTTGTTTTTCATGTATCTCTTGTTCAAAGCTATTAGTTTCTTGTATTTAGGATGTACTATCTTGTGTTTTCATGCGTACTTGCTTAGAGAGTCTGTTTAAATAAGTTGATTGGTGTTTGGTTGAAAGGAAATTATCATGTAGGAAGTGGTAAAAGAAGCTTACATAATCTTGTAGATCATTGTCTTGAATAACTTGATTCTTGTCAATTGTTTTGAGAGATGAAGTAGATTAATGCTTAAACTTGTGGATCATTTACTTAAGAACGGATTAGTGGAGAAATACCGTAAAGTTTAGAATTATGACGTTTGTCTTGGTTGGTATTTCTCAAAGTCTATATATTATTTTTGCAAAGTTATGTTTTGGTTAACAAGGAAGGCAGTGTAGAGTCTAATGGTTATGCTTAATGTATATCATGTGGTCATTCGTGTATTGGGTTGATGATATGTGTTAGCTTGACACCTTGCCAAACCTAAAAACTCTGTACTGAGAGGGAATGCTTCTCGTGCATCCAAAATCCTTGAGCCAAATATTCATGCCATTCGTGTCCACCATACCTACCTACATGTGGTATTTCCTGCCACTCCAAGTAAATTTTTCGTGTGCTACTTTTAAATATTCAAAATGTTATTACTCCTATTTTGTGCCACTGCTGCCGAGCTCATGAGGAAGTAGTAGTTGGGTTTGTTATCTTCCATGCCAAATACAGTTTATCTTGACTTGCATGCTTCATCTGCTCGTCTATAATTTTGCAAAGAGCTGGTTAGACCATTATAATAAAAATAAAAATAGACACTCCTCCATGGATAAGTGATTGTGGGCAGACACCCGAGGATTCGGTTAGCCATGGTTTGTGAAAGCATAAGGTGGGGAGGAGTGTCAAAGCTATATAAAGTGCATATTGTAAAGTGCAAAGTATAAATATCTCGGAACCACTCTAAAACTTGTTTGGCATGGAAGATATCAAGAACTCTATTACCATTCGCTGACCATAATATGCACCTCTCAAAAATTTGTTTTTATATCTCTATATGTTTTCAAAAACTAAAAAACTCTAGCACACGATTAATCTCTGATTCCCTCTGCGAATGGCCTTTCTTTTACTTTTATGTTGAGTCAGTTTTCCTTTCCAATCTTTATCTCTCGAGCAAACACATAGTATCAATTGCGGTGCAAGTCTACTACATGTTATCTTTATGTCTAACCGTGAAAACTTTGTGTTGACATTATCATGAGATAAATATGTTGCAAGTTGAAGCTTTTGCCGAAAACTTAAAACTTCCTTTGTGTTGGTCAAACACTTATGACGAAAGAATGTTGCTTTGTGAGCTATCAATCATGTCAAGTTTTATAATATTAAGTCTCCAAAGTACTATTCATGAAAAAAATCTTAGATGTTACACATGGTTAATCATTGTTTACTTTATATCAACTATAGACCATTGCCTTGGATCACTTCATTCAGTTCATGTGCTTTACATTATTATTTGATCAAGGTTGTGTTGGTAGCATTCGAGGACGAGCAGGAATTAAGCTTGGGGATGCTGATACGTCTCAAACATATCTATAATTTTTGGTTGTTCCATGCTTGATATATATCATTGTCACATGTTTTTATAATGTTTTTATATCATTTTGGCACATTTTATGGAACTAACTTATTAACAAGATGCCTAGTGCCATTTCCTGTTTTCTGCTGTCTTTTTGTTTCTGAAATCCTAGTAAAGAAATATTCTCGGAATTCCCTGAAAATTTACGGAGATTTTTTATTCATGAAAACAAAGACTACGCCCGAAGAATAGACCTGGGAGGGGCCCACAGCCTCCAGGTGGGGCCCAGGCGCGACCCAGGTCTTGGCCGCGCCTGGGGGTCACCTGGGCGCCTCCTCCACCGCCTCGGGTCGCCTCTTGGCCCATAAATACCTCCATGACCTAAAACTCAGGAACGCCGAAGGATTTCTCCAGAAACGCATCTGAGCTCCGCCGCCACCAAAAACCCTAATTCGGGGGACAGAAGGTCCTGTTCCGGCACCCTGCCGGGACAGGGAATTGTCCACGGAGCCATCTTCATCGAGCTTGCTGCCTCCCATGATGAGCGGGAGTAGTTCTTCATCAGGGCTGAGGGCTCTACTTATAGCTATGTGGTTATTTGATCTTTATGTGATCATGAGCATTGTTAGCCTAGTCGAATTCATATGATGTTTCCCTTTCATTATGTAATGGATATGTTGCTCAGGTGGTGTTATCTAATTTCCAGAGTCATTGTTGGCAACACGGTACCAAGGATGTCAGTGTGGGTATTTGTGTGTGGCTCTATGGATAATAGATTAGATATTTATCATGAGTTATTCTTGGTGTTGGATGTCATTATGAAATTTTGGTGTTCGGACTTTAAGGTGTGCTTTTGCAGCCCTACACAGGAATTGTGGTGTTTGAACTTTAAGGTGTGCTTTTGTAGCCCTACGCGGTAGTAATGGTGTTCTATCTAGCAGAGGAATAATTCCGAGTAGCACCTACGTTACATGTTGAAGAGGAAGTATTATGCAATTGTGTTAATAGTGTTGAGAGTGACCACTAGTGAAAGTATGATCACTAGGCCTTGTTTCCAACCATCGAAACACTGTTTTTAATCACTTTTGTTACATGTTTGCTTGCTGCCATTTTTATTACAGATTACAAATACCATCTTTTATCATCCATATCACTTGCATTTTACCATCTCTTCGCCGAAATAGTACACCTATAAATCTGAAAAGCGTATTGGGTGTGTAGGGACACACGAGACTTATTGTATTTTAATTACAAGATTGCTTGAGAGGGATATCTTTGACCTGTACCTCCCTGAGTTCGATAAACCTTGAGTTACTCACTTAAGGGAAAATTGCTGCTGTCATACAAACCTCTCCACTTGGAGGCCCAACACTATCGACAAGAATAGAAGCGTGTAGTAGACATCAATCTTGTTCATGTTTCAGCACGTATTCGCCAGTTTGACATACAAGTATTTCAGGCAGTAAGAGCTACAGCCGGCCGATTATTCGGACCGTCTGTACAATCTTCAGAGCCGGTTGACTCTCTTGACAGTCTCTAGTGGTTTATTATTGCATTGACCGTCTCTAGTGGTTTATTATTGTAGACGGATAACAATATGAACCGTTTCAAGAACTATAGATACGGTAACAAAATTACGGCCGTCTGAGAGCCTTTTCCCCAGACAGATGATTTTTATTTTAGATTAACCGGCTTTAACGTGAGATTTTGCACTAGTGCCTATTCAATCCATTTTGGATCGTCTTGGGTGCTTGGGCGCCTAGTTGTAAGATTTTGCACTAGTCCAGATGGATACCAATATGAACCGTTTCAAGAACTATAGATACGGTAACAAAATTACGGCCGTCTGAGAGCCTTTTCCCCAGACGGATGATTTTTATTTTAGATTAACCGGCTTTAACGTGAGATTTTGCACTAGTGCCTATTCAATCCATTTTGGATCGTCTTGGGTGCTTGGGCGCCCTAGTTGTAAGAGGTTGTTTCGGAGCTTAATCTTGGTGGTGTAAAGTTCCGGGATATTCTTTTGAGTGTCCAATTGATTTGTGGAGATTGCCCCTGCCTTCTTTGTAAATGTTCAGTTGTCGCATTGAAGAGAACCACTTAGTGCATCGATGCACTCACATTCTTACTGAATTTGATGTATGGATCGGATATGTGAGAAAGAGTTGCGGAAATAGATTTAGCAATTATGCATGATCATCTTATGGATATTTATACTTTTATTTGTGTACCAAGTTTCAGACTTTGTTGAAACCTATAAGTAGGGTTTTCAATTTTTTTCAAAAAACGGGTACCAGTGTGCTCGGGAGTCACTACCGATTTTCGAATGCTAAATATAGTACTCTGTTGTTTTTAGATGGTAGAGAACCGAATTAACATTTCTTCCATATTCTTAATTGTCACAATGAAGCTGAATTAACCTTTTGTCGAGACTTATTCAGTTGTTCTCTTAATTATAGTTAATTAATGTCCGAGAGTTCCTTTGGTATCCTGAGTAAACAAACCGGCCTAGATTCTGCGCCGAATAGTCAGAAAAATAAACAAGTCCCAAGCTTCCGAGGAGCTAGTGCGTACCGTCTATGCCCATTTGTTAATCTCAGACTTCAGTGCCCTGGCAGTCTAGTGGAGTACTAGCGGTGTTTAACAATCGCACCATCATTGCCTAATCGGCTAATCCCTGCTGTCATCAGCAACATTTCCTGATCGCGATGTCTCATGTCTGTAGACTGTAGTACGAACATATCCTCACCTGCACCGTTTGCTTTGTCACTTCTGTGCAAACAGATGATCATGGGCAAGGCAGCCAGCGATGTTGTGGAGGGCTCGAGTAGCGACGAAGCTCGTTCAGGTTCAGCTTCGAGCTTTAGCTGACAGTACGGGTTACAGAGTACAGACTGAAGACGTTGGAAATCACAGTTTCATGGCTTTCAGGTTGTGGGTGGACGGCATTATTGGTGAAGGATGCGCTTTGGCTGCGAACCCGGTCCAGCTCCAGCCTATCCCTATCATGGGTAGACCACTACACAAATAGGCTCTTCTGGGCTGAATGACTGACTGCCTAGTACTCCCTCCGTTCCAAATTAGTTGTCTTTCATTGAGATACATCCACTTTTATACAAATGAAAGACAACTAATTTAGAACAGAGGGAGTAGTAGTTACTGCTAGCTTCCCTAGAAAAAAAAAAGGTTCTAGTTACCTGTCTACAGAAGACAAGTTACTGTTGCTCTTGACTCTTTGACTGTTGTCGGTAATTCGGTATAACAGTATTCCTAGCATTGCACTGTGCCAACCAAAATAGGGAGAAAAGAACGACCCTGGTGCGTGGCTGCATTGAACAGTGTCCAAAGATTTCGCAAGGTAGAAAGCTTTTAGAATTCATGCACCACCAACGCATACCAATTTCCAAAAAAGTTTCACCCGCCCCCCAAATCTGCGGCGTGTAAACACAATGTACACCAATCATGATTTTGTGCAGCGAAAACTGCCCGATTGTGTCGATACATTGTTTTTCTTTATGCTATGTTGATACATTGTTTCTTGTTGATATAGAATTAGATCCCTAGTCTCAATAGACTATTGAGGGCGGCGAAAAAAAAAACTTCTAGTCGCGGCCCAATACGTACGATTCGTCCGGGCGTGACCAATATTTAGTCCGACAATATCAACTCACTCCTATTCTTGAGAGTCAATTGGTAATGCCGAACACAAACTAATGTTCGGTCTGGCCCACCTACAACGACACATGGAGAGACCCCCCCCCCCCTCTTTTTTCAAGGGGCCATCGGGTGACACGGTCCCAGTAGAGTGCCGGTGTATCCGACGCTACCGATAGAGTGCCAGACAGAGTAAATCCGGACACTATTGGGAGTGAGGCTGGAGATCCTCTAATCCACGTTGTTTAAACAAAGCGGAGTGCGACACATACATATATGAAATCCATTTTGGCTCCCGACGCACATGCATTCGGTATTTTAAAAATATATTTCAAAATGTTGAAAAAATCCGAAAATAAAATTTCATGGATACATCTCCACATTATATGTGTTCACAAAATAATTTTGCAGAAAACTGACATTTTTGTGGTATGTGTAAAAAGGACAAAAAATAGTCTTAAAGAAAAACCTTATTTTAGGAACAAGTTTTGATATTCTTATTGCCACAAAAAATGTCGATTTCTCGTGAAACGACTTTGTGAACATATAAAATGTTGAGATTTATAAGGAAACATTTTTTTTTGCTATTTTTTGACATTTCGAAATCTATACCTAATAATAAAGGTACTAAGACTTCCGCCGTTTGATTTGGTAGGTCATCTAATTTACCCGTAAAGTTGTAATTAATTACCCACCTATGCCACTAGCAAGTAAAATAACGGTTCGGCTGTCCGTATCGATTCGTGTCAATAGATTCCCGATCAAGCTCGTCCCTCTCTCGCAGCTTCGTGTGCAAATGCTCTCGTTGCCGCCCCATCCAGCTCCTATTGCGCCGAATCTCGGACAAATCGACCGGGTCGCAATGGGCCTCCGATGCGCCCCGGCAGTCTGTGCCTCCATCCTTAGTTGATTCGGGGTGAGCTCCATGGTGGAGTAGGCAAGCAGCCTCTCCATCTCCCAGGTGCACGTCTTTACACGGCCCGGTCAGCAGCTCCAGCCCTCCACAGTAGAAGTGGCGTAGGTGCGTGTGGATGCCCGCACCGGCGATGCTGCTTCTGGAGCTTTCGGGTCCGTCGTGGGGTACTGGGTCAGTATGGCGACGGAAAGCTGGATCCATGCTGGCGGGGAGCTCCATCGAGATCCATGGCAGCGGGAGCAGGACCGGAATTCGTGGCCGCGGGGAGCAGGGGTACCGTCGAGGGCTACTTCTCCATGAGAATAATATATCAATTCATTAGCTAGCCAGTTAGCTTTGTACATCGCAGGTTTTTTCGTCCACAGCTTTCCATCTACGTCCGCAGGTCCTCACAAGAAGGTACTACGTGGCCATGAGCCTAATCAATAAATCATCAGCTAGCTAGCAAGGTTTAGTACATCCCATAGAACAAATCGATCAAGTTCCAGTACGTGCGTCTCGGCTTGGCCGGCAAGCCCGGCATGAGCTCTCGCAGATCGTTCTCAATGACGTGTGGTCTTGGCAAAAAAACAAGTGGAGCCTGAGGCCAACACAGCCTTGCTGACCGGACTCCAATACTTTCATTGATTCAGCAGGTACAGGGTAAAGAAAAGAGTACCTCAATCACGTGGATTCTTTAAATAAGACAAGAGATTTATCATTTTTATTAAATGCAAGTGGAATTTTCTGATATGATTGTCAAGTTTTCGGTGTCGCATACCCATTCTCAAAATTCCAGGTCCGTCACTGTAAACACTCTCGTCAACTGTCATGTAACACGACAGTTGCGGGGACACACAGCCACCCTGGCTACCAAAAGTAGACCGCACACGACTAAAGACATAGAGGTTATGTACCACTAACGCCAGTGACTGCCGAACCCTATTTCAAATAGTTTTTAAAAGATAAACCTATAGTTTTCCATGATTGTGAGCATGCATTATTTTATTTTTTTAAACCGTTGCAACGCATGGACATTTTTGCTAGTACATTTAAAAATCATCATTTTATAATTAAAGCGGTGGAAAAACGCCTCTCTCTACATACGTACCCTATATCTATCTCATCGATGCCCTCACGACAAGAGAAAGGAACTGAAGCTTTCCGTGCGTTGCAGTTCTTTCGTCTTTTGCGTTTGGTTCGCGCGGAGCTGGCAGCGAGAGGAGACTACTTCAGAAGAAAGGCAGCACAAACAAACGCGTGCCGGGAAGCACCACGAAACGAAAGTCTTTACACTTTACACGAAACCCCTCGTAGTTCCTCAGCCTCCCAAACACCGATCCTTCCCCTCCTCCCTGCTCCCCCCAATCCCGCGCGCCACGGCGGAACCCTAGCCCCGAGATCCGCCCGCCGGCGCCGATGGAGGTGAAGATGTGGAACGACAAGCGGGAGCGGGAGCTCCTGGAGAGCCTGGCGGACCTGTACGCGATCATCAAGGCGACGGAGAAGCTGGAGCGCGCCTACGTGCGCGACCTCGTCTCCGCCGCCGACTACGAGGCCGACTGCCTCAAGCTCATCTCGCAGTTCAACTCCCTCTCCTCCTCCCTCGCCGGGGTCGTCACCATCCCGCGCTTCGTCCAGGCCTACCGCCTCGACTGCCCCGCCGCCCTCAACCGCCTCGTCCAGTCCGGCGTCCCCGCCACCGTCGAGCTCCGCGCCGCCACCGCCTCCTCCTCCGCGCAGCCCTCCACCGCCGCCTCCGCGTCCGCCATCGCCCAGTGCGTCCAGAGCTTCATCACCGCCATGGACGCCGTCAAGCTCAACATGCTCGCCAACGACCAGGTCCGCCCCCTCCTCCACGACCTCTCCACATCCATGGGGAAGCTCGGCACCGTCCTGCCGCCCGACTTCGAAGGGAAGGTCAAGGTCAACGAGTGGCTCGGGAAGCTGCATAAGATGGGGGCCGGGGATGAGCTCACCGAGCAGCAGGCCAGGCAGCTCAACTTCGACCTCGATTCCGCGTACAGTGCGTTCATGGCCTCGCTTCCCACTGCTGGCCTGTGAACAACGATTCTGAGTTGTTCCTTTCTGTGTTGTTATTGTCTCGTGTTTGCATCACCAATGCAGTGCTATAGATATGTGTAATTTTGGCTCGGCTCACGCTGTATTGTTTGTCAATAACAATGCCAATCTTGTGGAAAGTTGTCCCTATAGATTGATTGTTTCATACTGATTACAGGGATCATTGATCTTATACAGTATCGTGTTCCTCTGTTGTGTCCATTCATGGTAGAATGCTTATGTCCTTTCCCACGAATACGCTTCTTCATTGTTAATAATATCGAGCAATCAGTGGTAATTTGTATTGTTCTGTCCTGGTCGATCTTACGATCTTCCGGTTTCAAGACTAATCTAGTTTGAATCTAACTATCTAAGCCAGGGTTGTATTGATGTTTTTGAAATTTCTGTGCCAGCTCATCCTAGACTCGTGCATAAACACATGAGGTTCTGATATTAATCCAAGCCGTCATATTGATATGTCTACACCTTGGGGTTAACCAAATTGTGTCATGGATTTGATAGTTTATTCCAATATAATGGGATCATGTTAGTATACTGCCCTGAGAAATGCTCCATTTGATGATTATGCTGAGAAAATAATAAAAGTTTTAATGCCTCAAGGCAGTTGTTAACATATTTTGATGTAGGATTAAACCATGCTGCTTTAATATGTTCAACGAAAGTAAGGGGTTAGTCATATTTGAAGTAGGCAGCGTGCTTATCAAATCGTTGGATCATCACTAGGGCATACCATTAATCAGATGTCATCATTATGCTTTCTTGTGCTCGTTAACATCACTTCATGATTGGCGTTTTCATGTTTTAATCAAAATAATGTTCTGGAGCTCTCTTTTGGAGCATTTTACTTATTTTTTATGCATATTAAATATTAATAACTTGAAAGCATCATGTAAACTCCGCCTATGTCTTCTAGGCATAGCCGGTCCCAAGCCCGGGTAAAGGAGGAGGGTTGTGATAGGCTTGGCGAGCCAACGTAAAAACTAGCCAGTCCCATGGATATGAAACCCACGAGAGTAGTACTAGGGTGGGTGACCTCCTGGGAAGTCCTCGTGAAAGGTTTCATATCTAAGGGTTGTGATAGGCTTGGCGAGCCAACGTAAAAACTAGCCAGTCCCATGGATATGAAGCCCATTTGGGCGAGAG
This sequence comes from Poa pratensis, assembly GCA_947311845.1. Taxonomy (NCBI): domain Eukaryota; kingdom Viridiplantae; phylum Streptophyta; class Magnoliopsida; order Poales; family Poaceae; genus Poa; species Poa pratensis. Next base: position 22,451,158 of record CAMZMU010000055.1, read on the forward strand.
TAGTACTAGGATGGGTGACCTCCTGAGAAGTCCTCGTGAAAGGGTTTCATATCTAGCCTACCCCAACTTGTTTGGGACAAAAGGCTTTGTTAAGGTTAAGGTAAGGAAAGCATCATGTACTATCCTTTTGGAACAATGACAACAATATCTTCGATATTTTGTTTGCGTGGATGAAGAGACTACTACCTATAAACTTTCATGGACTACTGCTTGTTTTTCAGTTTTAACCATTCAAATAGTTACTTTTATCTTAAATTGTCATCTTCAAGGCAGGTAAGGAGGTAAGTGTTTAACCCAACGTGATACAGGGAAGGACATCTCTGACCAGGCCCAGTCTCATCTCCATCGTTTCTTTGACAGTCAGGTTCCTTTATTTTTTTACTTTGTTATGTTCTTGTCTTTGAATCAATACTGCAGTGCCATAGATATGTGTGATTTGGATTGCATTATACACTGTTTGTCAATGATAGAAGTGCCATTTTCTTGGAAAGGTCTATTGGCTATATACAGTGCAAGTGCACAATGTTCCTTTGTGATTTCCTTTCATGGTAAAATGCTTGCATATGTCTGTTCATTTGGATAAGTTTCTTCTCCCCCAAACCCAGTAGATCTTTTGATCTTTCAACTTGTAAGATTGAACCAATTGGACTGCAGGGCAGGTTAGACGGGCTCTATCAATTCTTCCTTAGTTTTGTTACAATCCAAAAAAATGAAATGTGAAATAATAGAAAGTATGTGTGCAATGCAGTTTTTTTTGTAACTTTGCTCATGGGTGATCTTTAAATGTCACTGGACTAGCTCAGTAGCGTGTTTGTACTTCGCTTGCCAGATAGACACTCACGAACACTGACGCCTAAGCACAGTTATGCCTTGTGAGGGAAAATACTATTTTCTGATCTTTTGGTGTTCTTTCTACATTTTTCTGGACTTTGGAAGATGTGTAACTTTGAGTATTGTTTACATGCAATCTGAATTTTCCTAATTTGGTGTCCGTTGAAAACAAGGTTAATTCAAGTTCATTCCAAATGTGAACCCCATATCTTTTACTGAAGTATATATATTCAAATTTCAGAGCTCGTTAAAATCTGTAAGCTTCTGCAAACAAAAAAACTATTATAATTCTGAGATTGTGCTTGGGAGGACTTTGTTGTGACTAGGCTCAGTCTTATCTCCCCTTTCCCTGTGTTTAGCATTGTCATTGTCTCTCTTGATTGTCCTTAGGCCAACTTGCTCTCTGGGATTAATGCGATACATTAAGTATCACCATTTTACCATGTAAATACACTGACCCAATTTGATGGAGGTCATATGAACCCCAGTTTGATGGAAATCATGTTATCTGTTGGCCGTTGCAAAATTTACATTTTCATGAATATCTTTCTGAACTTTGTAGAACTATGGTTTCAAGTAATGAATGATGGTGATAGAGAATAAAATAGGAGAAGCACGTAACCTAAGCTTCCTCTGAAGCAACCTTGCTGTCCTTGCATCTGCCGTCGTTGCTGTGCCATTCCAGTAACTCTGATCCAGAGGTCAACATCCCTGTAAGCTTCAGATCATTCCTTTGCTTTAACTTGTTAGGTTTCCTCCAGAAACACCTGCTGGCACAAAAGAAGAAACCAAAACCCTACTCTTTGGCTGTGTTTCTTCTCTTTTGCAGTTCACGAATTTACCTCATCGTTTCCCACTTCTACATGTTTTTTATCATTTGCTGTCTTCACCACTTGTTTGCCTCTCCAGAAGCACTTCTATTTCCCATTTTTCATTTCCTCGGGTTGTTCCAGACCCGAAAGAAAGCCAACAGCAAGAGGATAAAAATTGTTGCCCCTGTTTATCGTAATTTTAGCTGTTAATGATCTGCTTGTTTCCTCTCAAGAAACACTTTAAAAGTAAAAAATCTGTCCTTGGAGTTATTTTACCTGTTTCCTATTGTTTGCCCGTTAATCTCTCCTAAATTTCCTCCATTTTGTGTCTACACCAGAGTCCGTGCATTTCTGAAAAGTCAAAACAATAAGGATAACTACTCCCCAAAACATGATGGCGCTTGGCTCTGCCTCCGTCGAGGACGTCTCTTCGAGGCTCACTGAGCTTGAGCGTGTGTTGGATCAGGGCGATCCTTTCTGAGTTGTTCCTTTCTGTGTTGTTATTGTCTCGTGTTTGCATCACCAATGCAGTGCTATAGATATGTGTAATTTTGGCTTGGCTCAGGCTGTATTGTTTGTCAATAACAATGCCAATCTTGTGGAAAGTTGCCCCTATAAATTGATTGTTTCATACTGATTACAGGGACCATTGATCTTGTACATTACTGTGTTCCTCTGTTGTGTCCATTCATGGTAGAACGCTTATGTCCTTTCCCTCGGGTAACACTTCTTCATTGTCAATAATATCGAGCAATAATTGGTAATTTGTATTGTTCTGTCCTTGTCGATCTTGTGATCTTTCGGTTTCTAGAATGATCTAGTTTGAATCTATGCCAGGGATTGTGTTGATGTTTTTGAAATTTCTGTGCCAGCTCATCCTAGACTGGTGCATAAACACATAGAGGTTCTAATTTTAATCTAAGCTGTCATATTGATATGTCCACTTTGGGGTTAACCAAATTGTGTCACGAATTCGATAGTTTATTCCAATATAATAGGATGATGTTAGTATACAGCCCTGAGAAATGCTCCATTTGATGATTATGCTGAGAAAATAATAAAAGTTTTAATGCCTCAAGGCAGTTGTTAACATATTTTGATGTAGGATTAAACCATGCTGCTTTAATATGTTCAATGAAAGTAAGGGGTTAGTCATATTTGAAGTAGGCAGTGCTTATCAAAATCGTTGGATCATCACGAGGGCATATCATTAGTCAGATGTCATCATTGTGTTTTTTTGTGCTGGTTAACATCACTTCATTATTGGCGTTTTGATGTTCTAATCAAAATAATGTTTTGGAGCATTTTAAATTTTTTATGCATATTAAATATTAATAACTTGAAAGCATCATGTACTATCCTTTTGGAACAATGACAACAATATCTTCGATATTTTGTTTGCGTGGCTGAAGAGACTACTACCTATAAACTTTCATGGACCACTGCTTGTTTTTCAGTCTTAACCAATCAAATAGTTATTTTTATCTTAAATTGCCATCTTCATTCAGGCAGGTAAGGAGGTAACTCTTTAACCTAACGTGATGCTGGGAAGAACATCTATGACCAGGCCCAGTCTCATCTCCACCGTTTCTTTGTTAGTCAGGTTCCTTTCTTTTTTACTTTGTTATGTTCTTGTTTTTGAATCATGACTGCAGTGCCATAGATATGTGTAATTTGTATTGTACTATACACTGTTTGTCAAAGATTGAAGTCCATTTCTTGGAAAGACGACTCTTATCACTCGATGCTGTATATCGGCTATATACAGTGCAAGTGTGCAATGTTCCTTTGTGATGTCCATTCATGGTAAAATGCTTGCATATGTCTGTTCATTTGGATAAGTTTTTTCTCCCCCAAACCCAGTAGATCTTTTGATCTTTCAACTTGTAAGATTGATCCAATTGGACTGAAGGGCAGGCCAGATGGGTTCTTTTAATTCTTCCTTAGTTTTGCTACAATAGAAAAAAAATGAAATGTGAAATAATAGAAAGTATGTGTGCAATGCAGATACAGGTTTTTTTTGTAACTTTGAATCTTTATGTTCACTGGACTAGCTCAGTAGCCTGTTTGTTACTTTGCTTACCAGATAGACACTGACGAACACTAAGGCCTAATCATAGTTATGCCTTGTGAAGGTAAGTACTATTTTCTGATCTTCTGGTGTTCTTTCTGCATTTTTCTGGACTCTGGAAGATGTATAATTTTCGAGTATTGTTTACATGCAATCTGAATAATCCTAATTTGGTCTCCAGTGAAACAAAGTTAATTCAAGCTCACTCCAAATGTGAACCCCATATTTTACTGAACTATATATTCAAATTTCAGAGCTCGTTAAAACCTGTAAGGTTCTGCGAACAAAAAAACTAGTTATAATTGTGAGATTATATTTGGAAGGACATTGTTGTGACCACGCCCAGTCTTATCTCTCCTTCCCCTGTGTTTAGCACTGTCATCGTCTCTCTTCCTTGTCCTTTGGCCATCTTGCTCCCCGGGATTAACGCGATACAATAAGTATCACCATTTTTTACCATTTAAATACACTGACCCAATTTGATTGAGGTCATATGAGCCCCAGGTGGATGGAAATCATGTTACCCGTTGCAAATCTTACATTTTATGAATATCTTTCTGAACTTTGTAGAACTTAATGAAATCACGAAAGACCCTTTTCTTAATAAAAACATTTTCATGAATATCCTATAAATCAAAGACCATGTTGTGATAAGCGCTGAAGGACAGTGATGGTGATACAGAATAAAACAGAAGAAGCGGGTAACCTAACCCACCATTTCATTGACTTGTTGGTTTTGATGTGCTAACAGCAGGCGTATCACAATCAGAGGATGGTTCTTGAGTTCTTCGACTCCTAAATGATATGCAGACGGATGTGATTCCAACTGGTGAAGCTTCAGCGATTAGCATGGACAAGGTGCTTCTGTTTAGCGTCTGTTCTCCTTTTTGCAGAGTCCTGGTATTGCTAACTGTGGATAGATATGTATCCCTGGTGGAACTTGAAGCCTTGTTACGGTATACTCCATTATGTCAACATATGCTCATTGATTGAGTAATTTCCTAAGAGGAATGAACTGTCACTTGTTTTTATTCAGCTTAGCATACTTGCATATATTTTATTTGATTAGTGTGCTATCCACAGTGCTAGTTATTGTTTTCAGTGGTCCAGCTCAGCCGTATTTAAGGAAAGGCAACTAGCTGGATCAGCGCGATGCACATTGGACCATATCAACTGTTGTTTTGGCGACCTGCTGCTTGGAGAGTTTAGCATCTCATTCCTCTTCCAATACAACACTAGCTCCAAGCTTCCTCTGCGGCAACCTTTCTATCCTTGCATCGGCCGTCGTCGCCTTGCAATTCCAGTAACTCTGATCCAGAGGTCAACATCCCTGTAAGCTTCAGACCATTCCTTTGCTTTAACTTGTTAGGTATCTCCTTCTATTTCCCTCCACAGACACCTGTTGGTACAAAAGAAGAAACAAAAGCCCTACTCTCGGGCTGTGTTTTTCTCTTTTTGCAGTTCACTAATTTACCTCGTCGTTTCCCACTTATTTTGCTGTCTTTGCCGCTTGCCTGCCCCTCCAGAAGTACTTCGTCCGTTTTTCATTTCCTCAGGTTGTTCCATACCCACAAGAAAGCCAAAAACAAGAGGACAAAAGTTGTTGCTCCTGTTAACCGTAATTTACCTGGTAATGTTCTGCTCGTTTCCCCTCGATAAAAGTTTCTTCATCTCCTGCGCCCAACTATCCAAGAAAAAAAAGAGCAAAAATCTGTTGTTGGAGTTCTTTTTACCTGCTTCCCATGTTTGCCCGTTAGATCCCTCCTTAGTTTCCTCCATTTTGTGTCTCTTGTCTTCACACTACACACATGCATGAGTACAACTTCTTTGAGCGCCATGTAAAGAGCGGGAAGGGTCATTCACTACTGCATGCCTCCGGCATCAGCACTATTCTGTAGCCTCCGCATCCTTCATCTAACTGCTTGTCCAATCTGCGCTCTAAGAATTGGAAGCTACTGGGCCAGCTGAAGGAACTGAAGGCCATTCTAGCGAAAGGCATGGAGCTCCGTGAGCTTCTTTGCTTATCAGCTGGTAATAGTGCAGAGGGCCCTGTTGTACAAACAGCCGTGGTTCCTCCGGCCACATCATTACCACCTCTGAAAGTTATAGGTCGTAACAAGGATCGTGATTGTATAATAAATCTTCTTACTGCAAAAATCAGAGGTACCAAAACATTTTGATGTCCGGATGTGGGCATGCATCTCACGGAGACTTGATGTTGAGATAACTGAATCCACATCTAAGATGGAGTCCCCATGTGTTGATAATGTTGTACTCTCCAGCGCCAATTAAGGGACATACTACAAAATCAGAGAAATTCTTGCTTGTGCTGGATGATGTTTAGTTTGATGATTCGAGCAGTCAAATACTCAGATGGAATGGGACCTGCTGTTAGCTCCTCTAGTTTCTCAGCACAAGGGAAGCAAAGTATTGGTAACTTCTCGCCGGGATACATTTCCTGCTGCTCTTTGCTGTGAAAAGGTGCTCCGTTTGGAAAGCATGGAAGATACTTGGTTCTTGGCACTCTTCAAATACCATGCCTTCACTGGAGCAGAAATCAATAACCTCCATTGCTTGAAAGGCTAGACGCGATTGCAGAGAAGTTAGCTAGAAGGCTTGGAGAATCTCCTTTGGCTGCAAAAGTTGTGGGTTCCCAATTGAAAGGGAAAATGAATATATCAGCCTGGAAAGATGCTCTAACTTGTAGATTGACAACTTATGCGAGCCCAGAACAGCCCTCTTGTGAAACTATCAGAAATTAGATCCATGGCTGCAGAGGTGCTTTGTATATTGCAGCTTGTTTCTGAAAGGGCACGATTATAACATTGACTAGTTACGCAACCAAAATAGGAGAATAGTAGATGTAGGGAAGGATTACCTCAATGAGTTGATTTCTGGGTCTTCCTCGCAACCAGTTTCTGATAGATTTATGGAGCTATGGTACATTATGCATGATCTTCATGATTTGGCAGTTCTCTAAAGAAGAATGCTTCAGTTTAGAGGATGCTAAGGTGACAAAATACCATGCGCCGTTCGACATCTATCTGTTCGTGTTGCGAGAATGATAAATCACGAGTACATTATCTGCAAGCTACATCATTTGCGTTCTGTTATCTGTATTGACCTGCTTACAGACGATGTGAGTGATATTTTCCATCAGTTTCTGCAAAAGTTACGTCTACTCTATTTGTGCTCTTACAATAGTAGCAAGCTACCTGAATGGCTGAATCTATTGGTGAGCCGAAGCACCTTTGGTATTTGAACCTTATCAAAATTTCAATTACCGAATTTCGCCAGCGAAATAATTGTTTTGAGCGCCTCACGGGTCTTGCAATTGGGCTCTAATTTGCAACATTGGCGGCCCAAGCCTGGTTGACAACCTTAGACCAAAGGCCGAAGGCCTTTTTTTTTTGCGACTCCAAAGGCCGAAATCTCCGCTAGTTTTGATCACACCGTCGACCGTCGTTAACCAACAGCACAAGGCATGTGCGGCAATTATTTCCCTACTTACTACTAGAAAATCAAAAAAAAAAAAAAACACTACTACTAGTTCATCTGTTCCCGCCCTAACCCCGTTTCGTGTCTCTCCCAGCCCGTAGGTCTAGCATTATTGCCCAGTCTAACCAGATCGGGCCCCGATCTAACCGGCGGCAGCGGGGTGTTGGCTCCTTGGCGCGGCGAAGCCAGCTGCTGTAGGCACGGAGAAAAGGGCAGTCGGCCGCCCGAAACCCTAGCCTGTGACATCGCACCTCGTCCGGCCAAGGTACGACCTCCAAGCTCTTGCCCGACGCATTTAGCGCCGATGAGGCCGCCGGCCATGTTGGTGGTGGTGGTGCTCCTGGCCACGGCCGCAGGGACGGCGCTCGCGGCGGCGGTGGTGCTGGAGCGAGTGCTACCGCTCAAGGGGGTCCATGTGGAGCACCTCAGGGAGCTGGACAGGGCGAGGCATGCGAGGATGAGCCCTTGGGTAAACATCAATTTGGAGGGCAACTTCAACCCGTTGGGCGTTGGGTGGGTGCTGACTTTAGTTACTTATCGATTACCGTAATACATACATACACACACCCTTTCATTTGCGATCCATCATTGTATCTAAATCATGAAGAATGTGCAGGCTCTATTATGCCAGTGTGAAATTAGGGAACCCCCCTAAGAAACACACTTTCCAAATTGACACTGGCAGTGTCATGTCGTGGGTCGCTTGCAAGGGCTGCAAAAATTGCACGGACAAAAGTGTGCTCAATGTGAGGCTCCATTCTCTTATCCATCACATTAACAAAATATTTATCAATATAATCTCTTTCTTCTCAGGTCTCGACGGAGTTATACAACCCCGACTCTTCATCAACATCATCCAAAATATCATGCTTAGATGATAGCTGTGCAGACGCCGACGGAACAGGGTCCGCAGTCTGCCAAACACCATTGGCCCTGTGTGGTTATAATCTTAGATATGGTGATGAGACTAGGGTGTCCGGGTACTATGTGAATGACACCATGTACTTCGACACTATCATGGGAAATCAGCATTCTGCCTCTGTCGTTTTTGGGTAAGCTTTCCATGCATCTTTTTCAATTCCCCAGCAGATACTTGACATTATTTCATACAGATTAAATGTTTATTTCCTATATATATTCATTTATTTCATTCTCTAGCAAAAAGATGTTGGCAGAATATGACAAGTATTAGTACATTTATTGTTCTGGAGTGATGAAGGGGCCATCCTCTGACATGTAGACTGCATCATGTTAGTGGCTTTGGTGCCATGTCTCCAAAAATTTAGTCTTTGATTATCGATGTTTTAGTGACAGGCATTGTGCTGATCTTCTTTGTATAGTTATATCTTGCGTTATTTTGAGGTTTAACTATGCATTTTGGTTGCAGTCTTGTTTATTCGTGCATTACAGTCAAAGTGAAGTTTGCTGCCTAACATGGTCCACATAATTTCTTCGTATTTGGCCTCACATGGTTCAATCAAACTTTTTTAAACAGATGTACCAACTCAGTTTCCCACTTCTTTGGGACAGACGGGATTCTTGGGTTTGCGCAGACTCAACTGTCTATCATTTCACAACTGAACTCTCAGGGGCTATCCCCTAAAGTGTTCTCTCATTGCCTGAAAGGTTCCGAAGAAGGTGGTGGCATTCTCGTTCTTGGTAAAACTGGGGCACCACGATTAGTATTTACTCCACTTGTTTCATCACGGTAAGTTTTTTTGTTTCCTGGATTTACTTTGAGTGTATAAAGTGAGAGTTCAGAATTCTGCATCGCTCTCTTATATTTCATTACCATATTTGATACATCTGTTATCTGTGGTGGTAATTGTTATGGATGATAAGCTGATGGCTGCAAGTGTAGTAACAGATTCGGTCGTTGTTTTGTCAATCTTTATCACTATAATCCAAAACAAGCTTGTTAGATTAATTAATCTGATAAATGGGTTGTAGCCCAGTGGTAGGTCTCTTGCAATCCTGCCTATCAGAGTTCGAATTACTTATTAAAATAAAGCTTGTGCTCCTCCCCACGGTCTGAGTTCTATTTAGTTTGTGCTTGTGCTCTCCTTTTATTTTCCTTTTTTTTTCCCCTAAAGATACATGTGTTTCACTAATTTGAGAGGCCAACGTAATACAATATAGCATGGTTTTTTTTAATCTCTGAAATTAAGGTTCTAACATTTTGGTACTTTTCTGAATTCTTTTTAGTTTGTGTTTTTCTTTGTGCTCTCCTTATTTCCCCTTTATTTATTTTTTCTAAAGAAATGTGTGTTTCACTTATTTGAGAAGCCAACAATAATTCAATATAGTTAGGGTTTTTTATCCCTGAAAATGTGGGTTCTACCATTTTGGAACTTTCTGAATTCTTCATACGAACCACTTTTTGTGTCTTAATATTCTTATTGGAATAGGTATCTTTACACTTTGAATCTGGAGAGCATCGCTGTTAATGGTCAAAAGCTACCCACTGATTCTTCCTTGTTTGCAACATCAAATTCAAAAGGAACAGTTGTGGATTCAGGAACAACACTAGTATATCTTGTGGAAGGAGCCTATAACCCATTGGTTACTGCGGTGAGTTCATAGGATCAGATCACACATTCACACTCATTCTTCTTCTTTTGAACAATCAATATGTGATTTCAATTTTTTTAGTATGCCATTATTAGGTATCTAGGTCGTAATAATTCACATTTAGGTATTTGCAGATAATTGCAGGGATCTCTCCATCTGTAGCTCCTTTCAACTCCAAGTGGACCGGGAACCAGGACAAGTGTTTTCAGTCTTCTGGCAGGTTTTCGTTTTTCTCTGAATGATATTATCAGTATGAGTCTTTAAGAATGTCGAATTACTAACTTTTTTTTACTTCTCTACTAGCATTGACTTGTTATTTCCAACGGTGACGCTGTATTTTAAGGGCGGCGCTGCAATGACAGTGGAGCCGTCGCAGTATCTTTTGCAGCAGGGTACTGTTGTAAGTCGAACTGCCTTTTGTTGCTTTTTGTGTTTTATCCCAGCTCCATATATTATCAATATTTCTGGTGAACTTATCTCAAATATAAAAATATCGTAGGGAAACGCTGTTGTGTGGTGCATTGCCTGGCAGAGTAGTCAGGTACTACCCCAGAATGTTCAAGGAATGACTGTACTCGGAGGTTAGTCATCTTATTGTATCAGCCAGTGTAAGCTGCACATAATAGCTAATAGGACTTGAGAATGCTATTCTGACGTGGATGTTTTAAAAGAAATAAACTGCTCAACAAATATCTCAATAATTATGCCAATAGCAAACGTTAGCCTACCTGTCAACTGTATATTCAGGTAGCTTGGAGAATGTCTCGGCTTTTCACTAGTATTATATAAAATGAACACTGACTATTTCCCTCATGCCAACATTGTCTGTACTGTAAATCCATCCTAGCTTCACATAAATAATTAACATATTACCATAAATTGTTTTAACTTTCTTTCTGAAAGTTGTTCTTACTAACTAATTGGTCTCTCTGGCTGGCTACAGATATTGTTTTACACGATAAGATGATTGTGTATGACTTGGGGAAACAGCGGATAGGCTGGACGAACTACAATTGTAAGTTCAAACTCCTCTCTGCCACGGTATTTCAACCATCAACTCCCGTTTGGAGCATTGGAATTGATTCCCTACGGGCTGAATTGTTTCATTTGTGATCCCTGCAGAATACATATGTTCGAAGGGGGTCTCAGTTCTTGTGGTTCGTGGTGGTGACTAACTGTGCCTTTCCTTGTGTCAGGCTCGTCACTCAATAGGGCCAGCTCGTTTGATGTCTACACCGGCTTGATAGCTATTGGAGTGGCTGTTGTATGGTTGGGCGCCTTTCTCACCGGTTAGGGGAGTAAATTGTTCCGTAACTCTGGAATTACTAGGGGTGTTCATTAGCAGTGCATTTGTTGTTGATTACCGGAGTAATGTGCATTGTAATCTGAATTTTTAGGAGTACACCTTGAATCGTGAGCCGTCGGTTGAGAATAGTAGATATGTGTTGTTGTGATGATCAAGAGATATAATTCTTGGTATTCCAAATTTATTAGGCGGACAATCAATTTGAAGTTGCAAGTCTTGCAGTGGCGTTTGATGAATTGCGTGGTGCATCTAAGAAGGATGTCATTATGCATATATAGGCCATCAACTAGTGTCTGGACATAGGCTCCTCCATGTTATGCCTTCTCTCGTGTTCCTTGCGGGCTTGGTTCCAGAAATGGCCAGCAATTATTAGACTGCATTTGTCAATCTTAGCCAAGAAAGCAATGCTTCTCATTATCAGGCAGAAATTTTATTTGAGGAAGGCATGCAGACTAGATATTCTGGTGCTGCTTCCGTTTCCACACCAGGTGGTTCTTCTCTCCAGATACAAGAGTTGAAGTATATCATTGGACGTGAGAACTCCACTTAGTCATTTCCCTCATTTTCACTCTGGGTAAGATGACTTTGCTATTACAACACCCACCACCTCTTTGGACATCAGTCCGGGGAAAAATTCTGACTAGTTCTGTGTTATGTTTGCTTGATAGCCAAATAATCTGTCAAAGTAATCTGAGTGTTTTTGTACCGCTGTTCCTTCACCAAAGTCAGAAGGAAGAAACAAGTTCTTTGTAATTTTTTAATAATACTAGCCAACCAAGACATGTTCTGAACTTGTGGTATCAATTTCTTTTTTCCTTGCAGACCTCTCTAACATAGAACTTGACGTGCACACTAATCTCATGTTTGTACCAAGCTCTGACCAGTTTATAACTAACCACAGGGTTGAGTTTGAAGACGTGCATCTGTTGTCAGGTGAAACGCCTCCACTGAATTATTCTACACCGGGCCACCGGCTCGCTATGGAAGGTCTATTACTCTCTGATCTTGTATCTATTCAAGCCTAAACAAGTTGGGTATAGTTAAATGTCCAGGCAGTCAATGGTGAGGTTCCTCATGGACGTCACACCCTTGGTAACATATTTTTAATCTGATTCATTCATGTTTGGCACTCAACAAATCGACACTGCATGGCTTTTTCTCCGCAGACGCAAAGCTTAGACCCTTAGAGGAAGGTTAGTAACTTAAATGGATTAATCATATCTTTACAAGATAATAGGCCATCAACTGGTTGGTACCTTGAGATGTTTCTCATGCATAAAAACTTGCATCATGTTAACTGAAGAATTATAATGATGACATAGAAGTCCCCAAAATGTGGTGGATGTGCTTTTGTGACAGTATGTGAAATAAAGGTCTAACTTTGATACATTTTTTGCAGGATTCTGGCATGGTAGCAGGAAGTTCTTGTGTACTAAATCAATTCAAACGAGCACCAGATTAAAATTTAGACATGGAAAAAATTGTCACAAAATGTTTTGGGCTTAGGAAAGAATCGACAAAATAGTGTCTTAAATTATATTTGTTTCACTCCAGAAGTTCAAACAACGATATAAAACTTTGTATTTAAGAATTAGTGCCCTTTTACTTGATAGCAGAAATAAAGACCTCACTGTCCTTAAACTTGCAAACAATGAAATTATTAATCACACGACAACCCTGCATGGAAGGCCATTATCTAGTAGTAATAATTAGTAATACTTCTAACACATGAATACATGATCTTAATCTGCCCATTCATGCATTCAAGCTAAAGTTTTTATGGTCTACTGAAATAAACTTTGTAGAATGCTTGACGGCCTCTTGACGTGTGCAGTCTGAACAGTAGCAGATTCCCTTACGTATGCAGAATCCAAGATTCCCACCGCCTTTGGTTACACATTGATTAAAGCACGCATTGATGCAATGCAGCGACTATCCGGTGCCGGCCATGCCTGGCATACAGAGCCCGGGCCGCATCTTCATTAATGAAAGGAGATTATTATGTCAGAAATCTCTGTATGCCAAATTTGTCCAGGTTTGACGAACTTTATAAAAAATGTATGAGAGCATATGAATAGATTAATAAACATATATTTTCATGATTGATGTAATAAAACTAAATAAACAGTCAAACTTAGATAGCTCTGAACTAAGACGAAACCTAAAACAGCAATTGTTTTGAAACGGATGAGTAGATCATATTCTGCCGAATTCAGAGCATACACCAGGGTCTGTGAATCTGATTCAAAAATCACCCGATGTGCACCAAAAGAGCCAGCACCATTGATTGCTTCTGTACAGGCCACAGCTTCTGCATGCAAGGCCGAACTCACATGATTGTTGGAATCGAAAAAGCAGAGACGCAACGAACATGGTTCGCGCGAAAAGCGTACAGCTTACTTCGCCTACTTCCTCCGCTCCTGACTTCCGCCGCACGATCGCTCGGGTGTCCTCCGTCGCACGTACTCCATTTGGTCTCGATCGATCGGCCCGCAGCCACGCGTCAACCGTTGGATCGCATCGTGCTCTTGGGAAGGTCTCCCTTTCCAGTTTCCATAGTCCACCCCCAGCCCGAGCTCACCCCGCTCTGTTCAACCTCCGTCTCACAGCTCATGAGGCCGCCGGCCATGGTGGTCGTGGTGGTGCTCCTGGCCACGGCCGCGGGGATGCGCTCGCGTCAGCGGTGGTGCTGGAGCGTGTGCTGCCGCTCAAGGGGGTCCCGCTGGAGCACCTCAGGGAGATGGACAGGGCGAGGCACGCGAGGATGGGCCCTTGGGTAAACCTCACTCTGGAGGGCAACTTCAACCCGTTCAGCAGTGGGTGGGTGCTGCCTTTAGTTACTTATCGATCATCGTAATACATACATGCACACACCCTTTCGTTTGTGATCCAACATTGTATCTAAATCGTGAAGAATTTGCAGACTGTATTATGCGAGTGTGAAGTTAGGGAACCCCCCTAAGAAACACACTTTCAAAATTGACACCGGCAGTTCCCTCTCGTGGGTCGCTTGCAAGGGCTGCACAGATTGCTTGAACAAAAGTGTGCTCAATGTGAGGCTCCATTCTCTTTCCATCGCGTTACTAAATATTTGTCAATCTAATCTCTTTGTTTCCCAGATCTCGACGGAGTTATACAACCCCGACTCTTCATCAACTTCATCCAAATATCATGCTTAGATTATAGCTGTGCAGCAGCTGCCTACGAAACAGGTCCGTAGGCTGCAAAACCCCACTCGCCCCGTGTGGTTATCACATTACATATGGTGATGCAAGTAGGGTGTCTGGGTACTTTGTGAAGGACATTATGTATTTCGACACTATCATGGGGAATCAGCTTTCTGCCTCTGTCGTTTTTGGGTAAACTTTCCATGCATCTTTTCAAATTCCCCAGCAGATAATTGACCATATTTTTCTTAAGATACTATCAGAAAACTAATTTGATAGAATGGTGCAGTATAGGATTGCCACAAATGCTTGTCCTGAATCCAGCAGGTTGCTACGATTATTGCTTTGTTGATATTGACACAAGAAAAGTTATAGACAAATATCGATTTCATATGTGGTCATCCAGATTAAATGTTTATTTCCTATATATTATGTCATTCTCGAGTGATGAAATGGCCATCCTCTGACATGTAAACTGCATCATGTTAGTGGCCATGTCTCCAAAAATTTAGCCTCTAATTATCGATCTTTTAGTTATACTAGGGATATTGGCGCGGCGATACGCCGCACCTATGTGGCAAAATTGAAATTTGGAAATGTCGATATTTAAAATTGTACAGATTTGAGAATTATTGGAATGCATAGAGCTTCCGTTTGAGAATTGTTTAGATTTAGGAAATTGTTTAAATTGAAAAGTTGTTTAGATTTTTTGAAATTTGGAAATATCGATATTTTAAAATTGTACAGATTTGAGAATTATTGGAATGCATAGAGAGCTTCCGTTTGAGAATTGTTTAGATTTCAGAAATTGTTTAAATTGAAAAGTTGTTTAGATTTGGAATTTTTTACGTTTGTAAAATGGTTAGTTTGGAAGGCATTTAAAATTTTGAAATATTCATATTTGTATGCCGCGTTATTGTGGTCGAATTCAAATTTGGGAAATGTCCATGTTTTAAAATTGTGTAGAATTGAAATTTATTGAAATGTAAAGAAAGCTTGCGGGTAAAAATAGTTCAGGTTTCGAAATTTGTTCAAATTGGGAAGTTTTTTAGATTCGATTTCTTCTTTCATCTGTAAAAGGGTCAGATCTGGAAGACATTTGAACGTTTGAAGTATCTAAATTTCAAATTTGATCATATGCCGTAAATAATCTGCAATTTTTTTGTGCATTGGTTTTGGTGCTACTTTTGTGTGCAGAGCTTGGAAATTTTCTCAAATTTGAAATTTGTGGCACGTCGTGCCCGCTGCATTGGTTTTGATATACCATGTATATGTGTATGTAATTTGAATCGAACGAACGCATCAGAACCTTTCTTTCAAAAGGATAAATAGGAAAAAATGCATGAAATATTTTCGAAACTTTTGTGATATTCGAAACTTTTGTGGGTATTGTCGAATATTCTTGGGGAAATAATATGTTTTGTGTTGTCGAATATTTGTTGGGAAAAAATACTTGTTGCAAAAATTCGTAATAAATCCTGTGTGAAAATTATTTTGAACTTATAGAAAATGTTTTCCTGTTGTTAAACAATCCAACAAATTTTGTTTGTAATCTATGTTGAAACTAATTGAAAATTGTGAATATTTTTTTGGGGAGGAAGAATTATTCGGGGATTTTTTTTGTGCATTTTGTATGTGTGTGTTTGCATTATTGTAATTAATAAATTAAAAGTTTTTAATTCTTGTGAATTTTTGAAATCTATGTTGGAACTTAGAAAGAAATTGAATATTTTGGAGGGAATGATTTTTTTTTTGGGAAATACATTTTTTGTGCATTTTTTTATATATGATTTGCATTGCTGTAATTCATAAGATTGAAGATTTAATTCTATGAATTATTGAATTCTATTTTCAAACTTACAAAAAAATTATTCGGGTTTTTTTTTGTGCATTTTGTATGTATGATTTGCATTATTGTAGTTAGTAAATTTAAAGTTGTTATTTTTTGTGATTTTTTGAAATCTATTAATGAGCCCTTATGTATTATTTGAAATTTTTTAAGATTCAAAATAATTTTGGAAAGGTCCCAAAGTATTTGAAATGTAGATTTTGATTTTTACAAATTTGTACAAATTGGTTTGAATTGATTTGAAACTGTATTTAAAAAGTTACAAAAGTTTTGGAAAATAGAAAAAGAAAACAGAAAGAACAAAAAAAAAAAAGAGGGCCGCGCTGTGCAGGCCAGCAAGCAGCCCGTATCCCCATCCCAGGCCCGTGGTGACGTCGCGGTGACGTCACAGTGGCCGGAGCCTGCCACGGCGACGACGACGAGGAGCACGGCCGCGGCGCAGCACCGTGAGCCGGCACGCGCATCTGGTCGCATCGGACGCGCCTGGGCGCGGGCTACCTGTAGGTGGCGGCGCCGCCACAGTTTGGCCACCGGAGCGTCACCGGCGACCACCAAACGGCGCGGCGGACAGCGCGCACGGCGGCGGCGATTGCGACGCGTGCGCCAAGTTCCGGCACGCGATTTCTGGCGAGGAGGGAGAGGCAGCGGAGGTCGGCGCGTCCGTCGATCTGAGCGGGATGGCGCGGGGCGGCGTGGCGACGCGTCGGCGGCGCCGGCGACTGCGGCGTCGCGCGGGGAGAGAGAAAGGGGAGGGGGATTTTGCGGATGGTTTTGCAGAAAAGTCCATGTGTTTTGCTAGAATTGCAAATAGGTCCTTGTCAGCGGTAAAAATGTGGACTGCGGGGTAATTGCTCGGGTTGCGAGTTTGTCTTTGCAAACTTGTCTGCGCCAAAAATCGTGCGTGAGCTCTGATTGGTAGAAAGTCCCGAGCTACAGTGTTGCTACAGTGTTGCGCGGCTTCGGGGGCAATCTGGACCGTCCGTCGGCGTGATCGGACGGTGAGCGTTCAAAGGGCGACGTGGATGCCAGATTTGAAGGTGAATCTGACCAACTTTCATATATAGTACTATTGTCCTGATCTTCTTTGTATAATTATATCTTGCGCTGTTTTGAGGTTTAACTATTCATTTTGGTTGCAGTCTTGTTTATTCATGCATTTACAATCAAAGTGAAGTTTGCTACCTAATATGGTCCACATAATTCATTCATATTTGCCCTCACATGGTTCAAACAAACTTTTTTAAACAGATGTACCAAGTCAGTGTCCCACTTCTTTCGGACAGACGGGATTCTTGGGTTTGGGCAGACTGAACTGTCTATCATTTCACAACTGAACTCTCAGGGGCTATCCCCTAAAGTGTTCTCTCATTGCCTGAAAGGTTCTGAAGTAGGTGGTGGAATTCTCGTTCTTGGTAAAATTATGGCACCAAGATTAGTATTTACTCCAATTGTTTCATCATCATCACAGTAAGTTTTTTTTTGTTTCCTGGATTTACTTCGAGTGTATAAAGTGTGAGTTCAGAATTCTGCATCGCTCTTATATATTTCATTGTCCGCATTTCATACATCTGTTATCTAAAACATTTGGTCATTGTTTTTCCAATCTTATCACTATAATCCAAAACAAGCTTGTTACATTAATTAATTTGAGAACCGGGTTGTAGCCTAGTGGTAGATCTCTTGCAATCCTTCCTATTAGACATCGGATTATTTGTTAAAAATAAAGATTGTGCTCCTCCTCCACGGTCTGTGTTTTATTTAGTTTGTGTTTGTGCTCTCCTTTTATTTCCCTTTATTTTTTCCTTTAATGATGCATGTGTTTCACTGAGCGGCCAACATAATATAATATAGCATGGTTTTTTTTAATCTCTGAAATGCGTGTTCTACCATTTTCGAACTTTCTGATTTTTGGTTTGTGTTTTTCTTTGTGCTCTCCTTATGTCCCTTTAATTTTTTTCTAAAGGATTGTGTGTTTCACTTGTAGGAGAAGCCAACAGTAATACAATATAGTCAGGGTTTTTGTTGTCTGAAAATGTGGGTTCTACCATTTGAACTTTCTGAATTCTTCATATGAACCACTTTTTTGTGTGTTAATATTCTTATTGGAATATAGAAAATAATACAATATCATTAGGGTTTTAATCTCTGAAAATGTGGGTTCTGGAACTTTCTGAATTCTTCATATGAACTTTCTGAAAATGTGTGCTCTCCTTATTTCCCGTTTATTTTTTTCCTAAAGAAATGTGTTTTTCACTTATTTGAGAAGCCAACAATAATACAATGTAGTTGGGGGTTTCTTATCTCTGAAAATGTGGAATCTACCATGTTGGAACTTTCTGGATTCTTCATATGAACCTCTTTTTGTGTGTTAATATTCTTATTGGAATATAGGTATCTTTACACTTTGAATCTGGAGAGCATCGCTGTTAATGGTCAAAAGCTACCCATTGATTCTTCCTTGTTTGCAACATCAAATTCAAAAGGAACACTTGTGGATTCAGGAACTACACTAGTATATCTTGTGGAAGGAGCCTATCACCCATTGGTTAGTGCGGTGAGTTCATAGGATCAGATCACACATTCACACTTCATTCTTCTTCTTTTGAACAATCAATATATGACCAACCTACATTACTTCATTTTTTAGTATGCCATTATTAGGTATGTATGTCCTAATAATTCACATTTAGCAATTTGCAGATATTTGCAGCGGTCTCTCCATCCCTAGGTACTTACAACTTAACATGGACCAGGGCTGATAAGTGTTTTCAGGCTTCTAGCAGGTTTTCGTTTTTCTCGGAATGAAATTAGCAGTATGAGTCTTTAAGGACGTCGAATTTACTAATTTTTCTTTTACTTTTCTGCTAGCATTGACTTGTTATTTCCAACGGTGACACTGTATTTTAAGGGTGGCGCTGCAATGACAGTGGAGCCGTCGCAATATCTTTTGCAGCAGGGTAATAGTGTCATTGTAAGTCGAACTGCCTTTTGTTGCTGCCCTTTTTGTGTTTTTTGTAGTTCCATATATTATTGATATTTGTGGGGAACTTATCTCAAAAATAAAATATCGTAGGGAAACCATGTTGTGTGGTGCATCGCCTGGGAGAGTAGTCAGGAACACCCAATTATCCAAGGAAAGAAAATACTTGGAGGTTAGTCACCTTACTGTATCAGCCAGTGTAAGCTGCACATATTAGCTAATAGGATATGAGAATGCTATTCTGAGTGGATGTCTGAAAAAAATAATCTGCTCAACAAATATCTCAATAATTATGGCAATATCAAACATAAGTCTACCTGTCAATTGTATATTCAGGTAGCTTCGGAGAATGATCGTGACTTTTCACTCCATGTCCTTCTTAAACTCCTAGTATTGTATCAAATGAACACTCTTCATGCCAACACTGTCCTGCAAATCCATCCTAGCTTCACATGAATAATTAACATATTACGATGAATTGTTTTAACTTCATTTCTGAAAGTTGTTCTTACTAACTAATTGGTCTCTTGGCTGGCTACAGATATTGTTTTACGCGATAAGATAGTTGTGTATGACTTGGGGAAACAGCGGGTGGGCTGGACGGACTACAATTGTAAGTTCAAACTCCTCTTTGACATGGTATTTCAACCATCAATTCTGCTTTGGAGCACTGGAATTCATTCCCTAAGGGCTGAACTGTTTCATTTGAGATCCCTGCAGAATTTATATGTTCAAACGGGTTCTCAATTCATGTAGTTCGTGGTGGTGACTAACTGCGCCTTTCCTTGTGTCAGGCTCGTCACTCAATAGGACCAGCTCGTTTGATGTGAGCAGTGCATCGCCATACTCCACCGGCTTGATAGCTATTGGGGTGGCCGTTGTATGGTTGGGCGCCTTTCTCACGGGTTAGGGGAGTAAATTGTTCCATAACTCTGGAATTAGTAGGGGTGTTGATTAGTAGTGCATTTGTTGTTGATTACCGGTGTAATGTGCATTGTAATCTGAACTTTTAGGAGTACACCATAAACTGTGAGCCGTTGGTTGAGAATTGTAGTAGATATGTGCAGTTGTGATGATCGAGAGATATAATTACTGGTACTCCAAATTTATTAGGTGGTCACTCGATTGGTAGTAGCAAGTCTTGCTGTGGCGTTTGATAAATTGCGTGGTGCACGTCCTTTTTACGCCTGCACCACCCTTATGCCACACAGTTCACATCTAAGGAGGAAACATGTCATCATGCATACATAGGCCATCAACTAGTGTCTGATACAGCATGGGATCCCTCCATGTTATGCCTTCTCTCGTGTTGCTTGTGGGCTTGGTTCAAGAAATGGCCAGCAATCATTAGACTGCATTGGTCAATCTTAGCCAAGAAAGCCATGCTTCGCATCATCAGGCAGAAGGTTTAGTTGAGGTAGGCATGCATGCATGCAGACTAGATATTCTGGCGCTGCTTCCGTTTCCACGCCAGGTGATTCTTTTCTCCGGATGCAAGAGTTGAAGTATATCGTTGGACATGAGAACTCCACTTAGTCATTTCCCTTATTTTCACTTTGGGTAAGCTGTCTTTGCTATTACAACACCCACCACCTATTTGGACATCAGTCCGGGGAAAAAAAATCTGACTAGTTTTGTGTGATGTTTGCTTGATTGCCAAATCATCTGTCCAAGTAATCTGCGTGTTTTTTGTACCGCCGTTTCGTTCACCAGAGTCAGGGGGAAGAAACATGTTCTTGTAATTTCTTTATACTAGCCAACCAAGACATGTTCTGAACTTGTGGTATCAATTTCTTTATTCCTTGCAGACCTCTCTAACATAGAACTTGACGTGCACACTAATCTCATGTTTGTACCAAGCTCTGACCAGTTTATAACTGAGCACAGTGTTGAGTTTGAAGACGTGCATCTGTTGTCAGGTGAAACACCTCCATTAAATTATTCTACACCGGGCCACCGGCTCGCTATGAAAGGTCTATTACTTTCTGATCCTGTATATATTCAAGACCAAGTTGGGTATAGTTAAGTGTCGAGACGGTCAATGATTAGGATCCTCATGGACGCCACACCCTTGGTAACATATTTTTAATCTGATTCGTTCATGGCCAGAGTAAATATCATATGGTGAGGTGGTTTAGTTTATGTAGGCCAAAAAATTATGGGGGGACTGGGTTTTGTGAATAGTCGAGCGAGGACCATTTCGTTGATTGCGAAATGGATCCTGAAGTTAGAAAGAGGAGATGAGGATCTGGGCTGCCAAATTCTTAGGAACAAATATCTGGGTTCAAAGAGTTTTTTCAATCGGATAGTGCTGGAGCGTCCCAATTTTGAAAAAGGGTTACATGCAGTCAAGTGCTGGGTGAGTAGAGGGATTACCTATAAGGTAGGTAATGGGCTTAAAACGGCTTTATGGAATGATGTGTGGATGGGTCAGGCGGCTTTGAGAATTCAGTTTCCCATTATTTTTGGTCATTGTGATAACCCTCATATTGTGGTTGCGGAGGCTATCACTGAAGGGAAGGCTGTCTTTCCGCCGGTCTTTTGGTCCGAGAGAGATGGAAGAGTGGCATTGCTTGCAAGAGCTCTTGCAAGGATACAATCTAGGGCGCAGGAAGATGTGGGATACTGGGCTTTGAATAAAAATGGAGTGTATACAATGAAATCCTTATACCTGGAGGTGGTTAATCCGGGTGTTAGGGACTTGAGGATGATGGACTTATGGAAAAGTAATATGCCTCTGAAAATTAAAATCTTTGTGTGGATATGTGTGAGGGGGAAGATTCAAGTTGCGTCGGAGCTTAAGAAAAAAGGTTGGCCGAGGGAACCAATTTGCAAAATGTGTGGAGAAAGGGTGAAACATCTTGTCTTTGGTTGTCAGGTTGCTCATTTTGTTTGGTGGTGGTTCCGGGATGCTCTGGGTTGGGTTAGGCCGCCTGGGAATTTTGATGACTTCCTGTTTAATGTGCTAAAGGCCCCAGGAGATCGGTCAAATTATCTCGGATGGGAGATAGTTGGGGCAACTTCCTAGAGTCTGTGTTTAACAATAAAACTTGTAATTCTACTGCTAACTACATATGCAAAACTCTTTCTTTACTTTCGCAGTGGACTATGTTGGTTCCAACAAAGCGTAACAAGGATTGGACGGTGTTGATGGAAAAGCTGAAGATGGCGGAGATGAATCTTCATTTCTTAGTTAGAACTTGTGGTGGTGTTGGCTAGGTCTCAGACGTTGTTTTGCCTTTGTGCGTTCTTGTCGCTCCTGCGTGAGCTTTTGGCTGGGAGGTTGGTTAGGTTGGGAGTTTGCACTCTCCTTTTCGTGTTGTTGCTCCTTTTGCGTGGTGTGCGAACACCTGAACCTATAATAAACACCCATGTATGGATGTTTGTGTTATTTCTATAAAGCAGGGCCCTTTTGGGGGTCTTTCCTCCAAAAACAAATCGATAATGTACGCCTTTTTCTCCGCGGACACAAAGCTGAGTTTGTTAGACCCTCAGAGGAAGGTTTGTAACTTAAGTTGATATGAATCAATTTTTTTTAGAAATGGAGGCATCGTCCCAGGCTCTGCATCAAAATGATGCACATGGTTGTCTTTTCATTAATAGGCCATCAACTGGTTGGTACCTTCGGATGTTTCTCATGCATAAAAACTTGGAGTGTGTTGACGGAAGAATTACATGGTAGATGTGCTTTTGTGACAGTATGTGAAGCAAAGGTCTAACTTTGATACATTTTGCAGGATTCTAGCATGGTAGCGGGAAGTTTTTGTGTACAAAATCAATTCAAACGAACAACAGGTTAAAATCAAGATATGGAAAAAATTGTCATAAAATGTTTTGGGCCTAAAATTTTCACTCCAGAAGTTCAAAGATCGATGTAAACTTTGTATTTAAGATTTAAAGCCCCTTTTACTTGATAGCAGAAATAAAGTTCTTACTGTCCTTAAACTTGCAAACAACGAAATTTATGGATTACACAAGTCAACGGCCCAGCGTGGAAGCCCATTATCTACTAATAATTAGTATTACTTCTAACAAATGATCTTAATCTGTCCATTCATGCATTCAAGCTAAAGTTTTTATGGTCTACTTAAATAGACTTTGTAGAATGCTTGACGGCCTCTTAACGCGTGCAGTTTGAACAGTAGCAGACTCCCTTGCGTGAGCAGAATCCAATATTCCAGCCACCTTTGGTATAGCACTGATTAACACAAGCATCAATGCTGGTGCAACGATTATCCGGTGCCGGCCACGCTTCACATACATAGCCCGGAGCCGCATCTTTTTTTTTTTTTGAAATTTCCTGCGTACAATCAAAGGTTGTACGACGTACAGAGTACATCATACGGAAGCCAAGAAGAAACATACATACGCAGAGGATACAGAGCAGAGCACACGCCGGCAGCACCACCGTCGTCGAGGAAGAAGACCGGCGCCCACCTTCTAGCCCCAGCCCGAGGGCACCTCATCAGAAGAGCGCCGCAGAAGCCGTCCGCCGCGCAGCGACGAAGTCTAGGCCGTTGAACGAGCACGGCGCAGACCCTCCCTCTCCAGCACCACCTCCTTCCCGCATCCGTCTTCGACATCGACAGCCACGGCCGCAGCCAACCTTGCTCCGCCCTGCAACCCCACCGCCGAGCCCTCCGCCTACACGGACCCGGCGGGATCCAGCAGATCTCGAGCACCCCGTCGGGCCTCAAGCACCTGCACCTCGAGCGCGACGACGACGAGGCCCGAAGAGCACCACCGCCAGAGAAGGGTCGCGCCGACACCAAAACGCCCATCCGCAGCACCACCTCCTCCACCGCGCCGCAGACGGGAGCACCACCAGGACCTACCTTATATACATGCCGGAATCGGGGATCCCCCACCCTCCCGCCGCCGCAGTGGCCGGCGGAGGGGAGGAATCCCACGATTCGGCGGCGCGCACGGTGGAGACGACGATGCGGTTCCAAAAATCGCCTTTCGCTTCCTCCTGCAACAGTAGACGGGGAGGGGAAAGTGAGAGCAAGTTCCGGAGCCGCATCTTTATAATCAAAGAAGATTTATTATGTTAGAAATCTCTATATGTCAAATTCGTCCAAGTTTGACAGAGTTTATTAATAAATATATGAGAGCATATAAATAGATTATAACCATATACTCTATTTCATGATTGACCTAATGAAACTAAACAAACAGTCAAACGTAGATAACTCTGAATTTAGGACGAACCTAAAACAACAATTATTTTGAAACGGATGGAGTGCTTAATTACCGGAGCACCCAAGGAGGAGCGCCAGAATCAAGATAGATGCTGCGATCTTTGACGCCATGAGGGAGCACTTGGGGTTTTGTATTAGCTCCGAGGAGAGTTTGTTTTGACTCGTCAGGACCTGTGTCTGTATAGGGCTGAAACAAAGATGATATGGTTTTAAATCTGGTAAGATAAAATCGCCAAATCCCAACAATGAACTACTGCTGGTAAATCTATTATGGAGAAATCTAGGGAGAGGCGCCGTACAAGTGACTCGTCCGTGCGGCGCACGGAGATTCGTGAAAACGTCCCTCTCCTAATCGTTCCGCATCGCGCGTGCCAGTCGTACGACCCATCACATCGTTCTTTGTTCACGTACACTCTCGCAAAGAGCACATGCAGCTACACGGAATTAGTACAACTCTGCAGGTGCTAGAGTCAGCCTTCATGGCTTCATTTATCATGCACGTGAGTGGTGTATGGCACACTTCTTCTATCTCGACCATTTATTAGTCTAAAGCTAACCAAGAAATTTGATAAGGCACACTTGTTG
The DNA here is from genome assembly GCA_947311845.1 of Poa pratensis. Classification (NCBI taxonomy): domain Eukaryota; kingdom Viridiplantae; phylum Streptophyta; class Magnoliopsida; order Poales; family Poaceae; genus Poa; species Poa pratensis. The sequence goes on from CAMZMU010000055.1 coordinate 22,476,029, forward strand.
AATCTCTTGGGATTTTTCATACAATGCCAGATTTATATAAACTGGCTCAATTATTTTTAATTGATTGATTAATGTTGACTAAGTCAATCCGACAGCCAGTGCGTTTGTAAACAACCAAGTAGTTGATTGTAAATAACTCGGGAGCTGTATTTAAATTGAAAAGATACATGTAGACGGAGCGCATGAACGCGCTCGCGTCGGTCCGCATGTCAGCCATACCTTATCTTTGGATATCTTTGCATCCAATTCCCCATCATGCATCTATTCGCGCGCTCCAAGTTAATTATCTGCACCCGCGTTAACTTATAGGCCTTGTCCGTTTATGTGTTGGGTTGCGACAAAGCGACAGAGATTTCTCTGTCCGACTGGTGTTGTTGTCAGGGTGTTAGGCGAGGTGACTGTGACTAATTAATTTGGTATTTGTTATATAAATAACCTGATAATTATAAACAATTAATCTGGCAGTTGTTGTGTTTTAAGATAATCTGGTATTGTAGTAATTGTTACATAGAATGACCTGATAATTGTGACTAATTAATTTGATAGCTACTATGAGTTAACCTGATAATTGTGACTAATTAATCCGGTAGCCGCTAGTGGGATAACCTGATAATCCTGACTAATTCATCTGATATCTACTACGTGTTAACCTGATAATTGTGACTAATTAATCTGGTAGGCGCTGGTGGAATAACTTGATAATCGTGGCTAATTAATCTGATTGGTACTATGAGTTAAGCTGTCAACTATGACTAATTAATCAATTAGCCACTCGTGGGATAAATTGGTAATTGCCTTTTTCTTGTGCCGAATAGAGGCGGAACACTCTCCTACTGATGCATTTTGACATCCCACAGTTTTGACAGATCGCTTAGCTCCGTTCATTTTCGACGCAAGGGCGCTGCTATTATGCACTCTTTAAAGGACTGGTTAATTTGGTAGTTGTTGTTGAAATAACTAGATAGATGTGACTTGTTAATCTGGTAGCTCCGATGAAGTGATGAGTATTTATTCAGCAATACCGTATAAAAAATAACCTAGTGACTACACATAATAACCTGTTAATTGTGACTAGTTAATTAGCTAATTGCTGTTGATATTGAGGCAAACATCGAGTACTTGTGATCGATTGACACAAGCCGATCGTGCCAAAGTTACATGCGCTCGTGCACCACACGACGCGATCGGGAGAGCGAGCAGCTGCAATGGATCTGTGGAGCAGGCCGCCGTGGTAATCAAGCGCATCTGCGCATGCATGGCGTTTTAGTACCTGCTAGCAGTGACTAATCTAGGCAACGAGAATTTATTTTTAAAGTTGATGTTGGGACCATGCATGCAGTGGATCCGGTGATTGATCTTGGGCTAGCCTATGTGCGGCTTTTTTGCTTTTTAGGGATAAGCGCGTGGACGCAAGGTACCTGTGGTCAACACGACGGTAGGCAGACACCAGCCGCCGCACGGTAAAGCTAATCTACGGCGCCGCTGTGTAGTCCATCCCATCTATTAACCCATCTATTATTCCTTATCTCAAATCTTGTACAACATTTGGTTTTCCTGGTATCCAAGAAAAGATCCGACATTTATAGTTTCTTGGCAACCTACGTACCAGCGGCTGTTAACAAATAAAATCCAGATACGGCCTTGCTCATAATCAAATCTTTGAAATTTCGAAACCCCTAAGTGCAACCAAATCAGCATGAAGACACCAACCAATCAACCAACAAAACCCTGAAAAGAAAAACGACGCAGCAGGCTCAGCTAGCTCCCCGTACACGGATACACATCCCCATCCCCAAATGAAACCATGTGAGAGACAAAACAAAACAAGAAACTAGCCTGGATGATTAAAGAAAGACACCAAAACACCCAAGAGCCTTCCGTACGGGAAAACGCGAATGAATCTGAAGCATGTGCGGCTGTGCAGGGCATCAAGCTAGCCCTCGACAATTTTCCTGGGCAGGTTGTTCTGGATACAGACTGCTCGGCTGTAGCCAACGCTCTCACGTCAAGAAGCCAGAACAGATGAAGACACTGGGCGATCTATGAAGAGACAGACTCTGATGATACTATTGCCTGAATGTATGATGCGGCAAACCCAGCGTGAATGCAACAGGGTAGCGGATTACAGATGACGGCGGAACAAGGCCCCCCAAGAAGCGCCAAAACGACGAGGAAGGAAGGGAGCAAAAATGGCAGGCGGCCGGGCCTAGGACACGAACCTGAGCGCCCCGCAGGCGGGCCGGCGGCGTGGAGAAGCTCCTACGACAACCCCCACGCCACGGCCATGGCCAGGAGCAGGAATGCGGATTAGTAGTGCTCGGGCTCGCTTGCTACCGGCTACGTGTCGATGCGTCGGGCATCCAAGACGCGTGACAGCTAATAATAGTTAGACATACGGGGATGGGCAAATGTAAGATACACGTATGAACAACCAGCATATAGATACAGGCCTGCTCACATTTCATTCGGAAGCAGTGAATGTGGCGATTTAATTCAACTAGCTAAATGCCCGTGCGTTGCTACGGAACGAAAAACAATATATTGAATCATTACAATTTCGCTAATAGCTAGGCATATGGACGTGGTGTGATCAAACATCAAATATTTCTACTTCTCATCTCTGCGATAATCTACCATTGTACACCCATCTAAGTTACCAATGTATAGACAATAATAGTGCAAATATGAATACTGCATTGTCATTCACCGGGAAAGAGGGTCACGCACGAGGTACTCCATACCTGGTCTATATTAGAACCGCTTTGCTCCATCTCTTTTTGTTCGGTCATGAAAATAATTTACAAATATATTGTGGTGGCCACGTAGAAATCATCATATAATTTTTGCTGACATGTTTCATCTAAAAAGCAACATCGAATATGCACCTCAATGACTGTAATTCTATAAATTGAAATTCAAAGAGTTTCTTCATTTTACCACAAACTCCGCTTGCCCTATATATAAGCAAGCACCTGTATGTTACATTCAGGTAGCATTTTAAATTCAAAGAGCTTTCTTCATTTTCACTTTTTTGGTTGAGCATCTCCGTTTTTGTACTTGGAACCATTTTGTAGAAGATATACTATCATAAGGGATTATTATACAGACAAAAAACTAAGACGGTCGCACGGAAAACTATTTTGCAAAGAATAACTGCTTCAGAAGACAGTGTGTCTTGCAAACTGAATGTAACCAGATGGACTAAACCATTTCTGAATAGTAAACCACTTTCGAGGACAGTTATGCGAAATGGATATTTCAATGGGGCCAATGAATTTGGCCGATTGGTTTCAATTTTTCCCAAGCTGCTTTTCCTAGGCGCTACAAACCAAACTTCAATTAATCAATGTGCATAGACCAGAGAAAGGTTCCTTAGTTGTGCTTATAGACTCACCTCCAACATGATCGAATTAGCAAGGCAGATCTTTCACAACCATTGATGTGCTTAATAATCCTGCCACTCCAGATAATAAATAACAATCATGTACTCCAACTCTGCAACTGACATGCGACTGTCTCCATGTCCGCACATGAAAAGCTAGTGTTGCATCTGCATCCATTCACCCTATCCTAAGAATACTGCACTAATTCGATCTGGCTTGTTTTTTCTCTCCAGGAATTGGCCTCCGGCGCTCAGGAGAGCACGAGGCCACAGCGATGGCTTACCTCCTTTTCTCCAGCAGCTGCCAGCTGGCCTCCAGCGCTCAGCACAGCATGCGGCCACGACGCAGCGTAGTTGTGGAGGCTGAGATGAAGGAGGTTGCAGAGATCGAGTATTGAGGCGTTCCATCATCCGAGCTCTGGTGGCAGCGCTCTCGCTGCCGCTGGAGTGAAGAGGCACGGCAGATCCTTGACCGAGTCTAGATGAGCGCATGGTCGCAGCCTCCAGATTTTGCGTCAGCCACCCCTTTTGCATTTTCTCCATGGAAACAGAGGTACTCATCATGAAAGAAAACATAAATCAAGCTAGCAAATCAAAAGACAGATGTGACAAAAGCATTCATCATGTGCCATGCCGACCGAATTTTTTCACAGGATTGTAGCGCTCCTTTCATCGAAAAATATTTCAAGTCAAGTCAATAGTTGATTAGACAAAGGAAAGAGAAAAAAACGATTTGAGAAAAAAAATGATTCCTAGATCCAAAATGTTAATGAACATTTTGATATTTAGCAGTTCATGGTCCATCAGAATAAAGGGGAGAAGAAGGGATTAATGGATCTTTGTCTTGGGATCAACCACAATACAAACTCACGGAAACAAGATCTGGAGCGTGAACAAATAATTGAAAATCTGAATATAAATGATGCTATGCTGCCGGAGAAGTCCCGGTTCCTCCTAGCGTGACACAAGGATGATGACACGCCCGACTCATTACTATGATTGTTGACTTGCTGCTGCTGCCTGCCATCGATGGACACGACGCTGGTGTTCCTAACCAAGTGACCATGTTCAGAAATCACCGTCCTTTCCGCCCCGCGGATGCGTCGGAGAGATTCGTGATCGACGCCGTGCTTTTCTCTCCTGGAGGGGCGGGGTCGGCAAAGGCCGAGACGGGTGCTTGGATACGACCTCGTCCTTGACCTTCGCGGGCTGTTGGAGCAAAGCGATGTGGAGTCCTGTACTCCTGTACATAGCTGGATGCAGGAGTAGCCGATGGCGAGGACGCGGAAGCTACGGAGCACGCGCGCCGCCAGGGCATGAGGGGGTCGACCTTGATGACCTGCCCGATGTGGAGATCGTACCAGGAGCAGGCGTAGTCGGAGAGTCTGCCATGAAGGAAGACGAAGACGTCTGCACGCGTCGATGGTGAGGTTGCTCGCGCCGTGGCGGACGAACGCGTCGGGGAAGGCTGGCGCGTGGACGATGTGTGGCGAGGCTGCGTCAGCTGTACGTGGTGATGCGAGCCAAGGCGGCCGCCGCAGCGGAACCCTAGGCGCTCGGGCTCTCTCTGCACGAGAGAGGAAGAACAGTTGGGCGAGGCAGGTAGAAAAAATAAGTGGATTTGTCGGGTGCTAAAGCAGGCCAAAATTGCTGGCCCAGGTTTAGCGATAGGGACGGGGTGCGGAAGCGAAGGTCTGGCAGAAAATGGGACGACGTACCAACGTATGAATTCCCATTTAATTGTAGGTTTGATATTCGGAATTTCTTTTGGAGTGATTAGACGAGACATCATAGAGATGCGGCCCGGGACATGACGTATGTGGCACATGATGGACCGACAAGAATATGGAATCGGATGCAGCAATATGGAGCTTATATTTTATTTTTGAAAAATGTTATATTCAAATTTTAAAACTATTTTTTATAGATATATCTACCACTGTGCATTTTCATGTTGACAGATATACTCCCTCCGTTCCGATAGGCAGATTGTGAATTATTATTTTTCTCATAAATCGCCATAAAGTAAGGCGTGGGTGCGTAGAAGATGGTAACCTCCCGAAACTACCCCTCGATTCACGATGCGGTCAGCTTTGACGCTTTTTTTTTAGAAAAGGGGGTGTCCCGGCCTATGCATCGGTCAGCTTTGACGCTTGCATGTAGTTTTAATTGATTGAGCATGGGCATGCGCTTCAACATCACAAGAGGCAATTCAGTAATTGAAAATGCTTTTTAAATTTAAAAAACGTATTATTTTTTGTACAGATATAAGAAGATGATGTCTACACAAATGTAATTTTTTTTTGTTGAAAATGCATATTATTTGGGATGAAAGAAATCCCAAAAATGGGCTCTCAGTAGACATTTGGAATTCATTTTGTCTTCATAATTATTTGTATTTTTCGATCAGGTCACCCGTGAGAGCATAATTATTTGAAACTTTATGCATAGGTGGTATACATCAATATGTACTTGAATACTTTTTTTCCAAAAAGATAGTTTAGCATTTTAAAAACAAGGCTACATGTAGCATGGTCTACATTTTTAAGTTTCTGAGTCAAAGTGCAGCGATACGAAGCTCATTTTTTTCAAAATGTAAAAACACTATTCTGAAATTTTGAAAAATATATGGTTTTTGTACAGAATCACGCGAAAATGCAATTTTTTGTTGAAGAACATGTAATATTTTGAAGTAAACAATTACTAAAATTACGGCCCTAAGTCATGAAAATCTATTTTTGTCTTCATATTTTTCTTTTTTGTATTGGTCACAGTGAATATAATTCCTTCAAATTCTGTGAAAACAAGGCACACGTCTATATGTACTTGTATACTATTATTAGCATTTCTGAACAAAAAAGAAAGAAATATTTTGAATTTTCGTAAATCGGGCTTATGTAGCTGGGACACTCTTTTAGGTTTTTGAGTTAGAGTGCAGCGATATTGTGCCCATTTTCTTGAATTTGATAATTCTGTTTTAGAGTTTTTTTAATATGATTTTCTTACAGTAATACTCCCTCCGTTCAAAAATAAGTGTCTAGTGTTTGCTCAAAAGTGAAGGTATCTAGACATGTTTCAGTGTCTAGTGTTTGCTCAAAAGTGAAGGTATCTAGACATGTTTCATGTATAGATACATCCACTTTTTGTCAAACTTGAGACACTTATTTTTGGACGGAGGGAGTATGAAGGAAGAATATGTATTATTTTTTGGCTAAAAAACAAAAAATGTGGCTTTAAGTAGACATTTAAAAATTGATTTATGTCTTTATATTCATATTTTTTCAGGTCACGCCTGAGAGCATAATTATTTGGAACTTTATGCATACATGCTTAGAGTCCACGGTATGGATGTCATTTTTTGAAATATTGAAAATGCTATTTTGAAGTTCCAAAATATATATAAGGGTTTCTAGGAAGATGGAGACCAATTCTTCTCTTGACTAATGTTGGGGATATAGCTTATCGGGAACTTATCTGTCGACCCAAGATAAGGGATAAATCGACCGGTTTATCAGCATATCGGCCAATTTATCAGCATATCGACACATTTATCGGTACATTTATCTTATCGGTCAGACCGATAAGCGATAAATCAGACGATAAATCGGAATATCGAAAGATATCTTGAACAGTGGCTAAATTAGAGCGCCTTAGGAGACCTGCTCCATGGAGACTCATTGTTCTTCTGGCTTTCGGCTAGCAAAGGAATAGTACTCCCATCTTCAGAATTTTTCTGTCGTTCCAAGATTTGGGAGTTAAAATAAACATATATTGATCGAAGGAGGAGCAGAATCTACACATCCACATGATGCAGGGGCACTTGTAGAACTTGTGACCGATATTTGGAAACCCTATTTTCTTGACGACGAACATCACTACTGTTGCCGGGTGGAGTGAGATGAAGCGGCCATGTCACTGTGGAATGTGAAGCGCGAAGAGGATGAAGATGGGATGGGGAGTAGGTGGGGCGCTCGCCTAATAAATTTGACAAGTTTTTTCGGGTGTGGTCCAAGTTGGAGTCTGCGACAAGTTGGGCATGCAAATGCCAGTTTGCATACGACTGACGGTCCCACCTAATGTATTTGTTCGAAACTTTACCGGCGAGGATACACTGGAATCATGCGGCTGAAAAGCGAGTCGCGATTCGGAAGCAAGTTAGTGTGGGAGTGGTTAGGAGGTGGATTAGCGGATGTGTACTACAAATACATGACAGGTGGGCCATGTCAGCAAAACTGCGAAGAACAGAATTAGAGTTTGGGCGCAATAAGTGAAGATACAATTAGGAGAGATTTTGAAAAATCGATTAGTGGGAAATTGGTTGTTTAGTTTCTTTACCTTGTTAATTCAATTAGTGGCAAATTAGGTTCGTTTCTTTCACGTTTAATAATTAGAGCACGTAGAAGAGTAGACAGAAACAAGATTCATACTAAAATTAAATTATGAAGGACACACGAGTAGCCAGACACACTAAAGCGAGCAACAGTAAAAGGACACACATGAAAGTTTCCATTAAACAAGAACGAGCAATGGTGTCACCGGGTTTACATCACTGTCATTGGTGAAGAAGACGACTTTGAGTACTGGTGAATGACGCGCACGGTGGGGATGACGTTCGGAATGGTCTGATCCCACAAAAGGCACGCGCATCTCTAGAGACTAGGGTTCCGCCACACCTCAGCGCCGCCGCCGCCCCTCCCTCCCCTCCCCTCCTCCCCTCCTCCCCCTCCTCCCGGGCCCCTCGCGCGGGGGGCTCCGGAGGCTCCCCATTCGCAGCTCGCGCGGCCACGACTTCGGGCCTCCTAGGCCGCTGCCGGCGCCGGCGGCGGTGGCGGCGCCCCGGCCGTCAAGGATGGAGGGGCTGGAGGCGGACCCCGAGGGCCTCTGGAGGTCGCGCATGGCGGCGCATGATACTGGCGCCGCGGTGGCCATCCGCGTGCGTGATGGCCGCCACGGCGGAGGTGGGGGCAGCCGGCGTGGAGGGCTGCGGCGGTGGTCGTGGAGGTGCTGCGGCTGCTCGGTGGCCTTGTCCACGGAGGAGCTGCGGGGCGCGTGGAGGAGGTGGTGGCGGTGGTGGATGGGGGGAGGTGGTCCTGCTGCCGCGGTGGTGGGGTGCTGGACATGGAGGAGCTGCGTTGCTGTGGCTGCTGGCAGCGGTGTGCCGGGGCGGCGGCCCCGGGTGGAGGTGGTGCCATTTTGGCGGCGGCCCGTGGTGGTTGACGGCGGTCGGCGCGACTGCTTTGGGGCGGCGCGGCGGCCGGAGGTGGAGGCTTCAGTACTCCTGCCGGCGTGGTGCTCGGAGGTGCTGTCCGTCTTCGTCCCGGTGCCTCCGCGCGGTGCAGAGCTCTGGTGCAAGATCGATGGTTCTGGGCCTTCTTCACTGATGGTCAGGTGGTGGTTGGGTGCAGTGGGTTGGCGAGGTGCTGGGTGCTACGGCGTGGAGGCTATGCCGGCCAGGTCGGGTCGGGCAGTGGGCCGATGATGTGCCGGCGTTGGTGGTGGTGGTTGGTGAGGCTTGCCGGCGCCGGTGTTGGTGGTGCGGCTGAGGGTGTGCTTGGAGCTGGGGTGAAAACCCCGTCCCGGTCTGTACCGTGGCTAGTGATGGCGGCGGCTGTGGCCGTCGTTTACCTTCTTGGAGGCATCGCTGTTATGTTGCAGCCCCCTCATGCTCCGTTCCAATCGGTGGTCCAGCTCCGGGGGAAACTCTTGACCTTGTGGTCGGACGATGACGGCGCCCTGGGGTCGTTTCCCTCTTGAGGGCTTCGTCTTTGGAGCTGGATTTCGGTAAGAGGGACCAGTGGAAGGCCGAGGTGTTCGCGTTGAGCCTTCTGTGGCGACGATGATGAGGACGAGCGATGTCGGAGACGTGGCTTTGGCTGCGGTAGTCGGCTCTTCTCCGGCGTGTCCTTGGGGCTGCCTCGGCATGTCTTGTTGCTGTGAAGTCGAAGCTGCTGCGGTGGGTCCCCGGTGGTGTACGATGACTGGCGACAGGTGTTCCTTTCGGCGGGTTTCCTCGGCGCCAGCCTGCCTGGTTCTCCTTCTTAGCTCTTCCTCAGAGTCGGAGCTGCGCTGCCTTTGCGCTGTTGGGGGAGCTGTCGCAGCTCCCCGGAGGGTTCTTTGTGTTGCGGCGGGCGTCTTTTAGGCCGGGGCGGCGGCCCCGGATGTTGGTACGACGTCCGTGGTCTGCGAGCAGCTCTCCCTGGGCAACTTGGGCTGCGGGTGGCTGGTTCGTGCGGTGTCGTGGCTCGGTTGAGAGTGGTGCTATGTCGGGACGGCGGTCCCGGAAGGGGGTGCTGGCGGCGAGGCTGTCGGGGCTGCTTGGGCAGTGGCAGCAGCGGTTGTCTTTTAGGCCGGGGCGGCGGCCCCGGATGTTGGTTCGGCGGCCGTGGTCTGCGAGCGGCTTACCTGGTGCAGCTTGGGCTGTGGGTGGCCGCGTCGTGCGGCGTCGTGGTTTCTCGAGGTTGTGGGGCTACGCCCCGTGGGTTGTGTCGTGTTGTTGTATGGTTTTCGCCCGGTTTCTTCCATAATAAACCGGGCACCTTCTGCTTAATAAATGGTGAGGCAAAGCTTTTGCCTCGGTTTCGAAAAAAAAAACTTTGAAGCAGCAACACAGGGTGTCGCCCACCCAGTACACGTTGCCGTGGAAGCGGTCAGCTTCTCCTTCCTCCTAGAGGGAGGAGTAGACATCGCCGTCGTCGGCACCGCTTTGATGTTGTCGTGGTGCTTGTCGGTGTAGAGGTGGTCGAGGATGATCTCGGCGCAACGCTGGGTGGGATACATGCCTCCAAAGCTGTAGAACATCAGCGTTTTCCCGCTTGGGTGGGCTGCCGGGCCGATGAACTCGATGGGGTACGCGGTGAGGACAGGCTCGACGTCCAGCAGATCCATCTCTTCCATCGGTGGCACCCGCGCGAAGAAAATTTGGGGGAAGAAATGGTAGGGTGGGCTGAGGCTAGGTCAGTGATTCTCTCCATCAGGATGAGTTTGCTTATAAAGGATAAAGGGATTCTTCGAGAGCCGGGAGATGATTGGAGAGCGCCGCTTCAGGTTCACCTAACCGCATTCGCACCGAAGTTTGTCGTGGGAGCAACGCGCGCATTAATTCGCACTCAAGATTCGCAGGCGGTTCCTGACTCTCACACACAAACGCGACCACACATTGGCGCTTGCACGCCGATGTGCCCGAACCACGTAACGTGGAAATATGACACGGCTCGTATGTTGAGAGAGTTAATAGCGTAAAACTACCACTTTTGTAGCCAAATGTACCGATTGGTACCAGTGGACACCGCAATCTCATTTTGGTACCACATTTTGCCTAGGTTGTCTCATTTTGCCCAAATGACGCTCTGATTCAATTTAGACAGCCGTTCTGACAGGGAGGCCCCACCTGTAAGGTGACGTGGCAAGTAGGCCCCACTTGTCGGTCTAATAAAATAACCAAAATATGTATAAAAAAGGAAAAATCTGAGAAAATAAATTATTTGGGGAGGTGCACTGTGGGGCCCACAAGTCGGCCTAATAAAAATCAAAATATAAAAATTATCTTAAAAAAGGAGGCCTTGCTCGCCGCCGCACGCGGGCGAGCACCCGTCCGTCAGGAGGAGGCCGCGGCGGCGCGGCGGAGCTCGCCGTGAGGCTCGAAGTGCGCGTGCTCCACTACCCCCTGTGCAACAACTGCAATCTTTTCTTGTTTCAAACTCCGATTCGCGTGCTGCCCACAGCGGATGCGGGCGGTACGTCGTCTACCACGAGTCCGGCGAGCACCAGAACGCCTGCCCGCACGCGCGGTGCCACTGCACGGAGCCCGGCTGCGTCGGCTTCTCGGCTTCCCCGGCGGCGCTCGGCAGGGCCGGCGCGGCCCCCGTGACCGTGGTGGGCGTCCGGGCGAGCGCGGTGGCCCGGCCAAGGTTCACGTGCAAGATGTGGGTGAACCTGGCGCCGCCGCCGGAGGCGAACGGCAACGTCGGCAAGTCGGACGTGGTCCTGGTGGAGATGCAGATGCGCAACAGCACGTCACCCGGCAAGGTGGAGGCCGGCGGCCGGGTCGAGAACGTAGAGGTCGGCGGCCAGCTCCAACGAGCACGGTGGCGCCACGGACGAGCACCTCGGTCGGCGGCCACGACGGCGTTGCGGACGAGCACGACGGCGGCCGTGTCGAGGCCGGTGGCGCTGCGGACGAGCAAGGCGGCCGGGTCCAGGCCGGTGGCCGACGCGGACGAGCACGGCTGCGACGGCCGGCGGCCGGGTCAAGGATGGCGAGGAGCTGCAGCCGGGTCGAGCACGGCGAGGCCGGCGGACGAGCACGGCGGCGACGGCCGGCGGCGGGTCAAGGACGGCGAGGAGCTGCAGCTGGGTCGAGGACGGCGAGGCCGGCGGACAGCGCGGACAAGCACGGCGGCGAAGGCCGGCGGCCGGGTCAAGGACGACGAGGAGGTGCAGCTGCGGCCGGCGGCCGGTCGATCTGGCTCTGCTGCGCCACTGCTTCTGCGGCCGGGAGCACTCCCGCTGCTGCCTTTGACTTTTTTTCTCGTTATTTAGATTTTTTGAGAGCTAAACTGGTAGTTCTCAGAATTTTTATTTTTTTCTCAATATTTTTGTAGAGGCTGACAAGTGGGGCCCCCAGTCCACCTCCCCAAATAATTTCTTTTCTCAGATTTTTTCTTTTTTTTTATAGATATTTGGTTTATTTATTGCACTGACATGTGGGGCCTACTTGCCACGTCACCTTACAGGTGGGCCATCCCTGTCAGAACGGCTGTCTAAATCGAATCAGCGAGCAATTTAGGTATTCTGAGAAAATTTCGAAAAAATGTGGTATGTAAATAAGATTGGAACACCGACTGGTACCAATCGGTAAATTTTGCTTGAAAAGTGGTATTAACTCTATGTTGAGAGCACGCCTATGATAGTGACCGGTGGGCTCAAGAGGTAGGTGGGCCCCATTGATCATTTAGTACGAAGCCATGTGCTAAAACTACTTATAAATGATATTTAACCTATAGAAATATTGAACTTGGCATCCCAATCTTTAAATCCTACTTCCACGGATCCACCACTTATGAGAAACGTGGGCCGTTGGACCCCAACTCCGCCCACGCCAGTGGTTACTTACAGAACTAATATATAAAGTTTGTAGGAACTAATCTTTACTCCTAATGCTAGATAATTTTGACACATAAAGCTCATTCTTGATCGTTGGCCAAAAAAGTGGTATATGCATCAAGGAGCTACCAGCTAATTCTAAGATTTAACAACCAGACAGCAACAATCTTGAGCAGCATTCAGCGGCTAACAGAGTAACTGACTGCAGTCACCGAACCAAAGCTCACCATCCATCAGTTGAATGATCAAAGAGGGCAACTGAATACTTGTGGTGTAGTCAGGCCATCTCCAGCTATTCTAACCCATTGTGTTGCTACTCATCACCCAGTAATTCAGCACTTGAACGTTACTCGTTATAGCAACTAGTTAGCTGCAAGAATCCATCGGCGTTCAGCAGGCTAACACTTTGCGGTAACATATCATCTGTTAGACAAAAAAAATTGAACCCGAATTGGAAGAACAATTTGGGAGGAGACCCGACAGCTCTCACTTACGAGCTGGTCACTCGTTCAATTGACTTTGGAGACCGCCGCCGCCGGAGAACAGAGTGTAGACTCTTTTTTTTAATGGGTAGCTTTTGCTGTTGTGCACTTGTGCTGGAACAGTTGTTCCCTCTGGACTCTGGTGTCTTTCGATGTGTTGTGCGGGCGACACGTGGTAACCTTCTAGAAAAAAGACAGATCGAGCGAGAGAGAGGGGAAAAGAAGCGCATCGGCGGCGGAGGCGCAAGGAGCACGACGGCGGCTCCCTGCCCCGTGTCCTTCCGACGTCGACGACCCCCCAACCCAACCCAGTTCTTCCCGACTTCGTCTTGTCTTCCCTTACGCACCTACATTCCGGCCCTTCTGCACTCTGGACGCCCTAGGGTTTGTACTAAGATCCCTACTACCTTGCTTGCTTACTCTTCGGATGTCTTCAGCTTAATCCCTCCATGCGGGACTAGTCTGTGCCAGGCGTGTTTATACTATTGTCATTCCCTTTGTTCTTTTTCGTCAGAACCGTAGTTTGTTAGCAACTCCCTTCAGTTCGTCTACCCACCATAAAATTTGCATAGTTCTGGTTGCTTGTCTGATTGTCTCTATGACTGTTTGCACAAACCTTTCTTTCTCTTTAAAATCTTGAAGACGGTAGCATTTCGTTAGATGTATTAGAGATTCAGTTCTAACAATTGAAGGTTGCCAATCAAGTTATTAACTTATCATTGCTGAACTGCAATGTTATCCAAATTATTTTGACTTGAGTGGTATTTCCATTAGTTTTGTGTCATATGGATAACTTACAGTTCTGAAGGCACCCACATTTATATATAAATTGGAAAACTATTGAATACATATCAGTGACAGTATGGCTTCTGAAAAGTGCTGCTTGGACAGATATACAGTTCGTCTTGTGAAATTACCAGTAGCATGAGATCTACGATGCGAATGGCTGCATCACAAGTGTTGCAAGTGTACTACATACATGTTGGAAGTACACATGCAACAAATTTGTGTTTTTTAGTACACGTTAATGTTAGTAAATCTTTGTGCCTATTTATGGAATAGTGTCAGCACTTGCCTGCTGTTCTTCCTGGTAATAGTAGTACTTGGCGATGTTGCATGTGCCACAACAATGTAGATCTTTTTCGTTTTGAACTGGATGTAGTTAATCTTCACTATCATTAGCTTCAGGTTCCTCTTTTTTCTTTCCTCTTCCTCTTTCTTTTCCGTAATTTGGATGCCATCTTTAAATGACTTGAGCATGCCCCTGTTTCTTTCTCTATGCAGGTACTGAAAAAAGCCTATCTTAGCTGCTCCTGTTTTGTACCTTCAAGCCATTCGTGATCTTAGACTTGCAGACTTTCAAGAACAAGGTACATCTCGTTGCAGCTCCTGTTCTTGTCTCGTTGCAGTTGGTTGAATGCATCTTATCTATCTTCCAGAAGGAGGAAAGTGAGAACTTGTACTAGTGTTTTTTGAATAGCGACTTGATGCATGAATAGTGACTGCTATTATCTCTTACTCTATAACAATCTGTCTGCTTTGAAACTAGCACTAGTATATGTTATAACAATCAAATGCTAAATCATCTTCATTTAAATAATTTCTTATTTCTTGCTGCTAGCGCAATCGATTGTTGTTGTATTATTTTATTTACTCCTCTTTTTTCCCTGCCTACTACTTCATCTGTTCCCGCCCGATCCCCATATCCCCATTCGTGTCTCTCCCAGTCTAACCAGATTGTGCTCTCACGCCCAGATCTCACCAGCGGCAACGGGGTGTTGGCTCCTTGGTGCCGCGGCGAAGCCAGCTCCTGTAGGCATGGAGAGAAGGGGTCCAGTCGGCCGTCCGAAACACTATCCCGTGACATCGCACTCTCCTTCCCTACGTGAATTTAGCGCCGATGAGACCGCCAACCATGGTGGTGGTGGTGGTGCTCCTTGTCACGGCCGCGGAAGCAGCGCTTGCGGAGGTGATGGTACTGGAGCGTATGCTGCCGCTCAAGGGGGTCCCTTTTGAGCACCTCAGGGAGCTGGACAGGGCAAGGCATGCGAGGATGGGCTCTTGGGCAAACATCACTCTTGAGGGCACCTTCAACCCGTTCGGCAATGGGTGGGTGAGGCTTTAGTTACTTTTATCGTAACACACACACACACACCCTTTCGTTTGTGATCCATCATTGTATCTAAATCATGAATAATTTGCAGGCTCTATTATACCAGTGTGAAATTAGGGAACCCCTCTAAGAAATACACTTTCCAAATTGACACTGGCAGTGACATCTCGTGGGTTGCTTGCAAGGGCTGCACAAATGGCACGGCCAAAAGTGTACTCAATGTGAGGCTCCATTCTCTTATCCATCACATTAACAAAATATTTATCAGTCTAATCTCTTTCTTCTCAGGTCTCGACGGAGTTATACAACCCCGACTCTTCATCAACATCATCCAAAATATCATGCTTAGATGATAGCTGTGCAGACGCCGACGGAACAGGGTCCGCAGTCTGCCAAACACCATTGGCCCTGTGTGGTTATAATCTTAGATATGGTGATGAGACTAGGGTGTCCGGGTACTATGTGAATGACACTATGTACTTCAACACTATCATGGGAAATCAGCGTTCTGCCTCTCTTGTTTTTGGGTAAACATTCCATGCATCCTTTCCGATTCCACAGCAGATAATTGACCATCTTTTAGTTAAGATACTACCATAAACCTGCATAGATAGAGTGTTGCAAGTATAGGAGGGTGGTCACCATTTTTGTATAGTTATATCTTGAGTTTTTTTTTGAAGTTTAACTATTCATTTTGGTTGCAATCTTGTTTATTCATGCATTACAATCAAAGTTAAGTTTTCTACCTAACATGGTCCATAGAATTTCTTCTTATTTGCCCTCACATGGTGAAAGCAAACTATTTTAAACAGATGTACCAACTCAATGTCCCACTTCTTTGGGACACACGGGCTTCTTGGGTTTGCGCAGACTCAACTGTCTATCATTTCACAACTGAACTCTCAGGGGCTATCCCCTAAAGTGTTCTCTCATTGCCTGAAAGGTTTCGACGAAGGTGGTGGCATTCTCGTTCTTGGTAAAATTATGGCACCACGATTAGTATTTACTCCACTTGTTTCAGCATGGTAAGTCTTTTTTGTTTCCTGGATTTACTTTGAGTGTATAAAGTTAGAGTTCAGAATTCTGCATCGCTCTCTTGTATTTCATTACCATATTTAATACATCTGTTATCTTTGGTGGTAATTTTATGGATGATAAGCTGATGGCTGCAAATGAAGTAACAGACTCGGTCGTTATTTTTTCAATCTTTATCACTATAATCCAAAACAAGCTTGTTAGATTAATTGATTTGATAACTGGGTTGTAGCCTAGTGGTAGATCTCTTGCAATCCTGCCTATCAGACTTCAGATTACTTATTAAAATAAGCTTGTGCTCCTTCCCCACGGTCTGAGTTCTATTTAGTTTGTGTTTGTGCCTCTCCTTTTATTTGCCTTTCTTTTTCCCCCAAAGATACATGTGTTTTACTTATTCGAGAGGCCAATATAATACAATATAGCATGTGTTTCTTTAATCTCTGAAATGCAGGTTCTAACATTTTGGAACTTTCTGAATTATTTTTAGTTTGTGTTTTTCTTTGTGCTGTCCTTAGTTCCCTTTATTTTTCCCTAAAGAAATGTGTGTTTCACTTATTTGAGAAGCCAAAAATAATACAATATAGTTAGGGTTTTTTATCTCTGAAAATATGTGTTCTACCATTTTGGAACTTTCTGAATTCTTCATTCGAACCACTTTTTGCGTGTTAATATTCTTTTTGGATTATAGGTGGTCTCTTTACACTTTAAATCTGGAGAGCATTGCTGTTAATGGTCAAAAGCTACCCATTGATTCTTCCTTGTTTGCAACATCAAATTCAAAAGGAACAGTTGTGGACTCAGGTTCAACACTAGTATACCTTGTAGACGGAGCCTATCAGCCATTCGTTAGTGCGGTGAGTTCATAGGATCAGATCACACATTCACACTTCATTCTTCTTCTTTTGAATAACCAATATGTGACCAACCTATATTACTTCATTTTCTTAGTATGCCATCATTAGGTAGTACATGTCCTAATAATTCACATTTGGCTATTTGCAGATATTTGCAGCGATCTCTCCATCTGTAGCTACTGTCAAATCCACGTGGACCGGGAAGCAGGACAAGTGTTTTCAGTCTTCTGGCAGGTTTTCGTTTTTCTCGGAATGAAATTATCAGTATGAGTCTTTAAGAATGTCGAATTACTAACTTTTTTTTTACTTCTCTACTAGCATTGACTTGTTATTTCCAACAGTGACGCTGTATTTTAAGGGCGGCGCTGCAATGACAGTGGAGCCGTCGCAGTATCTTTTGCAGCAGGGTACTGTTGTAAGTCGAACTGCCTTTTGTTTGCCCTTTTTGTGTTTTATCCCAGCTCCATATATTATCAATATTTGTGGTGAGCTTATCTCAAATATAAAAATATCGTAGGGAAACGCTGTTGTGTGGTGCATTGCCTGGCAGAGTAGTCAGGTACTACCCTAGAATTTTCAAGGAATGACTGTACTCGGAGGTTAGTTATCTTATTGTATCAGCCAGTGTAAGCTGCACATATTAGCTAATAGGACTTGAGAATGCTATTCTGAGTGTCTGAAAAGAAATAAACTGCTCAACAAATATCTCAATAATTATGTGTCACACCCGGTACCTTGGGCGAGGTTGGCCTGGGCTTCATGGACCGGCAGTACCGGTGGATGCCAATAAAAGGAAGCAGCCACGCCTGGAAGGAGCATCGAAGAACAGAACAGAAATTGGGTTGCTCCCGTTCCTCTCTCCCGTCCCCTACCTCTCCGGTGGCCGCTCTCCACAAGCGGCAATATTCTACGGTGGCCGCTCTCCACAAGCGGCGGTATCCCTCTCCTCACGTCCCGGTGATCTCCGGCGGCAACGGGGTGTTACAGTGGTATCAGAGCCAGCCACCTCGCTCTCCGCCGATGCGATGATCGATCCAGCCATGGATCCCATCGATCGCGCCATTCTCGCGTGCAAGCAGATGCTGGACATGTTGAGCGCACGTGTGGTGCAGCCGGAGGACTTGCGGGTCGACCAGGAGCTCGCGGACAGCTCCGACAACGCCACCAGCACCCCAGACCGTGCGGTGCCCGCCTAGTGTCCGACGCTGGGTTTCAGCCCCAACGTTGGCGGCGCGGAGGTTGGATTCTCGTCTACGCAGCCGGAGGACTCAAGTGCCGACCAGGAGCTCACCTATGGCTGCGACAACGCCACCAGCAGCCCCGACGCGGTGGTGCCCGCCAAGTGTTCGACGGTGGGTCTCGACCCCAATATCGGCGCCATTGAAGTTGTGGACTCATCTCAGCAGTCAGGGATCGTTTCCACAGTCAATCCTGGACTTGTGGGAGCCCCGCCGTCCTCGACCATGCAGCAGTTCGGCATCCTCAAGCTGGGCAAGCACACGCCCACCACCTGCTCGACAGGTCTCCTCGACATCGACACTGACGCCAAGAGCACCAAGCGAGACTCAGGAACCCTACAGGAAGGCTTGGATTCCACCCATGCTGTAGCTGTACCGCTCCCTGCAACCACGCCACCACATCCTCCGGATCAACCCGGATTACTTCTGGCTCGGCCACCACCATGGCCGGTGTGGATGGCATCGGCGCCCTCGACAATGTCACCAACAATCAGGTTTGTCGCCATGCCGTGGGATCCCGGTGAGCAGCTGATCATGCCTTGGCTGTACTCTTGCGTTTGCTGTCCGGTGAACATATTTGAGTGGATTGGACAGCACCAGATTAATGAGGCTACCATAGTTTCTTATGTACCTAGTGCACTTCCTTGTGGTATGCCTCTTGTTGTCAGCTTATTTTACAAGCATGAGTACGTCTACACACACTTGGATGGCAAAGCAACACAGTTGGATTTCAGAGAACAAAGGTCCAGTATACGTTATAAGATGCAACTGATTACAAGATGTGAAGAAACATGGTGTATTGGTTGGTTTCCTTCTCAGCAGAACACTTCCAGTGCGCAGCCGAGTCATGGGCATATGCACATGATGGTTTCACTTGCACCACAATTATCCACGATCACTTACACAATCGCTGCTGGGGTCATCAGATGTGCAGATTCTATTTCACCACATAGCTTGCTCTCTATGATTGTTCAAGCTGATCATTCCACTGCAGAGATTATGCTTCAACACTTGTGTGGGTTGTGGTTTTGGCATAATAAAAAGGATGCAAGGCATAGAAAAGGAACCTTGTTGGTACAATTTTGTATGAATGCCATGGACTGATACAGTTTCCATGCAAGCATCGAGAGGATGGTAATCAATGCAGCTACATATTTGGGCTCACGATGTTGGGACTGATTATAAACAGTGAGGTGGTGCTAGATTGTACAAGCATGTGGCCAACAGAAGTGAAGATGAACAGTGCTCAGTTATTTAGGGACATCCAAAGTGGACGTTTGGACAGAAAATTTCAGTACAGCCCATGGAATCTCAGTGTTCACAACCAGATGACCAGACAAGTGCAGCAAGAGCTTTTTAAGTGCTATTATTTCTGCTCCTTGATTCATTTGACAAACCAGCTGCAATACAAGCAGTGGGATCCAGGAGTGCGGAATTGTACAAACACAACAGAGCAATATGCATACTGTAGCAAATCTGTTGACATGGTTGGGCATTGGATGCTGGGACAGAATGATGACGCTGATGTACTGCTAAATGGTATTGAAGGTGCACTCTGGGATCATGTGCTAGCAGGAATACTGTCGTGGAGAAGACATGCTTTCAGTCTTAAGAATACTCGGCAGCTCAGAATACTGGATTTGTTTCCTTATGGTGATAGTGGTGCTAGCCCTGGAACTTCATGCTCGCTCTCTTCGGAGGTGATACTCTTGGCCGGTGAACACGTGCAGAATCCGTGGGATTATGGTGGTTGGCATCATAGAGTCGTGACGACAGGTCCGAATTTCAGCCTTGGTGACACTGAACAAAGGACATTTCATCGGTTCCAGATGCTATGTTCAGTACAAGCAGGCGATCGAGGTGTTCATGGAAGAGACCTTCATGCCATACTTTTTGGGGGCGGTATTGTCACACCCGGTACCTTGGTCGAGGTGGGCCTGGGCTTCATGGGCCGGCAGTACCGGTGGATGCCAATAAAAGGAAGCAGCCACGCTTGGAAGGAGCATCAAAGAACAGAACAGAAATCGGGTTGCTCCCGTTCCTCTCTCCCGTCCCCTACCTCTCCGGTGGCCGCTCTCCCACAAGCGGCAATATTCTACGGTGGCCGCTCTCCACAAGTGGCGGTATCCCTCTCCTCACGTCCCGGTGATCTCCGGCGGCAACGGGGTGTTACATTATGCCAATAGCAAACGTTAGCCTACCTGTCAACTGTATATTCAGGTAGCTTGGGAGAATGTCACGGCATTTCACCACATGCCCGTCTTGAACTCCTAGAATTATATCAAATGAACACTGACTATTTCCCTCATGCCAACATTGTCTGGACTGTAAATCCATCCTAGCTTCACATGAATAATTAACATTACCATGAATTGTTTTAACTTTCTTTCTGAAAGTTTTCTTACTAACTAGTTGGTCTCTCTGGCTCGCTACAGATATTGTTTTACATGATAAGATAATTGTGTATGACTTGGGGAAAAAGCAGATGGGCTGGACAGACTACAATTGTAAGTTCAAACTCCTCTCTGCCACGGTATTTCAACCATCAACTCTGGTTTGGAGCATTGGAATTCATTCCCCAAGAGCTGAACTGTTTCATTTTAGATCCCTCAAGAATTCATATGTTCAAACGGGTCTCAGTTCTTGTGGTTGGTGGTAGTGACTAACTGCACCTTTCCTTGTGTCAGGCTCGTCACTCAATAGGACCAGCTCGTTTGATGTGAGCGGCGCATCGCCATACTACACCGGCTTGATAGCTATTGGGGTGGCTATTTTATGGTTGGGCGCCTTTCTCACGGATTAGGGGAGTAATTATTCCATAACTTTGGAATTAGTAGGTGTGCTGATTAGCAGTGCATTTGTTGTTGACTACGGGAGCAATGTGCATTGTAATCTGAATTTCTAGGAGCACCTTAAATTGTGAGCCGTTGGTTGAGAATTCTAGATATGTGCAGTTGTGATGATCGAAGAGATACAATTATTAGAATTGTAGATATGTGCAGCTGTGATGATCGAGAGATATAATTATTGGTATTCCAAATTTATTTGGTGGTCACTCGATTTGTAGTTGCAAGTCTTGCTGTGGCGTTTGATAAATTGTGTGGTGCACGCCCTTGTTTGGCTGCATTACACTTATGCCACACAGTTGATCATTCCATTTCTTAAATGTAAATCTAAGAAGGAAGCATGTCATCATGCATATATAGGACATCAACTAGTGTGCGGTACAGCATGGGCTCCTCCATGTTATGCCTTCTCTCGGGTTCCAGAAATGGCCAGCAACCATTAGACTCACTGGCCAATTTTAGCCAAGAAATCAATGCTTCTCATCATCAGGCATGAAGTACATTTGAGGTAGGCATACATGCAGACTAGATATTCTGGTTCTGCTTCCGTTTCCACACCAGGCGGTTCTTCTCTCCAGATGCAAGAGAGCGTGAAATTCGGTTCAGTTGGGAAAGTACAGACAACACAACTAAATCATTGGACATGAGAACGCCACTTAGTCATTTCCCTCCTTTCCACTTTGTGTAAGCTGTCTGTATATTCTGTGTTTGTTATTACAACACACAACTCTTTGGACATCCATCTGGGAAAAAGTAGGACTTGCTTTGTATGGTGTTTACTTGATTGCCCAATCATCTGCTCCAAGTAATCTGAGTGTTTTTGTACAGCCTTTCCTGTTGGATGTTAATGCCTTCACCAAAGTCCGGGGGAGGGGAGGGGGGAAACAAGTTCTTGTAATTCCAACCAAGACATGTTCTGAACTTGTGATATCATTTTTTTTTTTTTGAGATTACAAGGCTAGACTACTGCATTTTGTCACCATCCAGGTCTTCTGAAGCCAAGGTTCTGATGGAGATGGGCAGATCATGACGCCAGGTCCTGTCTTCGATGGAGTATGAAAGCTTCGCGAGTCCATCGGCAACAGCATTGCAAACTCTGTGAACAGAGACGACCGAGCATTCCTGGAAGGTGTTGATCAGTCTTTTGGCTTCATCGTAGTCAAAGCAAAGGGAGGACCTGTTGGTATCTGCAGAACGAAGAGCAGCGGCGGCAGTATTGCAGTCAGTTTCCAGGATTATCTTGTCATAGCCTTCAGTAGAAGCTAGCCTGAGGCCCAATATCAGTGCTTTGATTTCGGCCTCCTCAGCAAGGCGGCAGTTCGGGATAGAGCTGTGCGCAGCCAGCAGCACCCTGCCGTGCTCATCCCTGATGGCCGCCCCGGCACCACCAGTCATGGCCGACTCGCGGAAGGACCCATCGGTGTTAACCTTGGTCCATCCTTGTGGTGGAGGAGTCCACTTGGGGCTAGCCGAAGGAGGATTCGGAGTTGTTGCGGGCAGCTCGTCTACCACCATCTTCTGCTTGCGATCACTCGGGGCAGAGGAAAAGCCGGAGACATTCTGCAGGGATAGCAGGTAGCTGACAGATTCACCAATTGTAGCCGTACCTTTTTGGTGAATGATATCATTCCTGAGATGCCAAGATCTCCAAAGCAGCAACAGAATCCTGGCTTGAGATCTTTTATCACAATGAGACAGCAGAAGAGGCAGCCAGTCGGATCCCGTATAATGGAAGGCGGCTTCATCAGGGAGGTTCCAGTGCTGTCGCATGGCATGCCGGAGAGCCGCCGCCTTGGTGCAGATCACCGTGGCATGGTAAGCATCCTCCGTGCCATTCCCGCAGATCTGACATTGGTCAGAGAGCTCTAGAGTCCTTCTGCACTTGTTTTTTTGAGTGGCTAGGTTATCCGAAGTCGTTCTCCAACCAAAAATGCGCACTTTAGGAGGGACATCCGCTTGCCATATGGTTTTCCACAGCGCTCTCTCCCCATTTGGGTTGTTGCTTGATCCTTCCCTTCCCTGTGCACCATGCTTCAGATTGTAGGCCAGCTTGTAAGCACTCTTAACAGAGAAGCAACCATTGCTCTCGTAGTGCCAGGCCCAACGATCAGAAGTTGGGGTGCTTGGGATTGGGATGCGTAGGACTGCATCAATGTCAGACTCATGGAGAAGATCATGCAGAATAGTCTGGTTCCACTCATTCGTAGCAGGATTTATGAGTTGATTGACCCATCTTCGTCTCGAGTTCTTCTTCAGTCCAATGATTTTCAGTCCATCACCCCTTGGGATCCAATTGTCTCTAATTATCTGTGTGCCTCTGCCATCCCCAATGCGACTGATCATGCCTTCCTTGAGGAGTTCGAGCCCAAACTCAATCCCCTTCCAGACCGGGGATGGGTCAGAAGCGAAGACTGTATCCAGAAGGGAGCCGTTGGGGAAGTATCTGGCTTTTAGGACTCTTGCGCATAGGCTGTCAGGTCTTTGGATCAGGCGCCAAGCTTGCCTGGCAAGCAAGGCCTGGTTGAACAGGGCCATGTCCCGGAAGCCAAGTCCACCGTTGCTTTGGGTTTCGTGAGATTCTCCCAAGCGGACCAATGAACTTTCCTCTTGTTTTCGTCGTCCCCCACCAGAAATCCCGGACAGCTTTCTCATACTGGTTACAGAAGCCAACGGACATCTTGAAAACACCCATGGCGTAACCCGGGAGCGCCTGAGCCACAGCCTTGATCAGTGTATCTTTAGCACCATAGGACATGTGTTTCTCAGCATAGTTTGTGAAGCGCTTGGTAAATCTGCACATGATGGGTTGAAAATGTTCATCCTTCATTCTGCCTTCCGGGGTAGGGAGGCCTAAGTACTTTTCTTCAAAGGTTGATCTCGAGATGTTGAGGATGGATTTGATCTCAGCTTGTGTAGATAAAGGGCAAGCTTGACTGAATAGCATAGAGCATTTGTTTGGGCTGAGCATCTGTCCGGTGCAGTTCTGGAACCTAGTTAGAGCAAGGCTGACCGCTTGGGCTTCGTTGGAGGAAGCTTTCAGGAAAAGGAGGCTGTCATCTGCAAACAACAGGTTGGAGATGCCCGGTGCATTCCTCGCAATTTTGATAGGAGTGATGCTATTCCTGTCAGTCTCAGCTTTTAGAGAGCAGGTGAGGGCTTCTCCCACAAAGAGGAACAGGTATGGGCTCAGTGGGTCACCTTGTCTGAGGCCACGAGTGGGTTTAAATTGGGTCAGAGTAGAGCCATTGATCTTCACAGCATACCTTACCGATCGGACACAGGCCATGACCCACGATATCCACTTTTTGCAGAAGCCAAGCTTACAGAGAGCAACCTCCAAAAAGCCCCAATCAACGCGGTCATAGGCTTTAGAGAGGTCTAGCTTCAGAGCACAGTGAGTATTCCTAGGATTTTTCTGCCTTTGGATGTGATGGAAGCATTCAAAAGCGATGGCAGCATTATCCGTGATCAATCTTCCTGGGATGAAGGCGCTTTGGGACTCAGATATGATGCTATCCAAGTGAGGCCGCAACCGGTTAACAAGGCATTTGGAGACAATCTTATAGGCGACATTGCAGAGGCTTATGGGTCGGAAGTCTGCGAGGCTTTCCGGATTGGCACCTTTAGGAATAAGAACGATGATAGTATCGTTTAGACCATCAGCCATGTGACCAGTGGCGAAGAAATTCTTGACCGCCTTGGTCACATCCACCTTCAGCTCGGCCCAGTTTCTCTGGAAAAAGTGGGCAGGTAGCCCATCTGGTCCCGGAGCCTTAATCGGCCCAATTTGGAAGAGAGCATCACCAATTTCTTCATCGGAGAACTCTCTGCAGAGATCACTGTTATATCCTCCGTGATTAGGCACTGAAGCAGATCGACCAACTCACTTGGGTTCACATCCTTGTCTTTGGTATAAAGGTCCTTGAAGAAGTTGGTAGCTAGAGCTTCAATTTCTGCTGGGTCGTCAGTCCAGGTGCCGTTCATGCCTCTAATCTTGGTGATTCTATTTTTAGACTGTCTCCAGGAGGCTTTTTTGTGGAAGAAACTGGTGTTGCGGTCGCCCTCCTTTAGCCAGTCTACGCGAGACCGTTGACGCCACATGAGCTCTTCCCTAAGCAGGATTTCATCAAGTTCAGTTCTGGTTTTGACGATCTCCTTCTCTCGTTGAGTCGTCTTTGGTTTCTTCCACAATCTGCTGAGTTTAGTTCGCAGCTGTTTTGCTTTTTTGGTGACACTCCCGAAATTTTTGCTGCTCCATTCTTGAAGATGGCTGCAAGTTCCGTTGATTTTCCTCACAAGGTCATCCAGTGAGTGACAGGGAGGACCTCCATTCCAAGCTTCAGAGATGGCTTCAGGCAGTGATGGATTCCTCTCCCACATCGTTTCAAATCTGAACTCTTTTTTCTTCCAGACTTGTTTCTGTTTTTCATACACAATCAGCAGTGGAAGGTGGTCTGATCTGGAGGTGGTCAGGTGGGTGACTTTGGTCTCAGGGAAACGAGCAGACCAGCTATCAGAGGCCACGGCCCTGTCCAGCCGCGCCTTGACATTCCTTCGGCCCTTCTGCCTGTTGTCGAAGGTCCAAGGGGGACCAGCGAAACCAAGGTCATGCAGGTTACAGAAGGATAAAACCTGTCTGAAATCTTGCATTCTCCTTTCAGATCTTTTAGTTACAGATTGGTGCTCACATTGCCACATAGTTTCATTGAAGTCACCCAGCATAATCCAAGGTTCAGAGGCACATGGTTTGATTCTGCGAGCAAAGTCCACATATGATGTCTGTCCGCAGCTTTGGGTTCCCCGTACACAAAGGTACCCCGCCATTGGAGGCCATTGGGGTGTTCTCTGACCAACACATCAAAGTACCTCGAACCACAGGACAGAAACTTTATTTCCACATGTTCATCCCAGAACAAAGCAATGCCGCCACCCTTGCCTACGCCTTGCTGCGTTTTACAGTGTTTGAGGCCAAGCCTCCATCTAAGGTTTTTTATTTTGTCATCACATTGCCTAGTCTCGCTAATGAACACTATTTTGGGCTTGTAGGTGCGAACGAGACGCACCAGTTCATGAACCGTCCCGGGTTGCCCGGCTCCCCGGAGGTTCCAGCCTAGGAGACTCATTGCTCCTGGCAGGCACGCTCGATCGCGCCTGCCAGTTGACCAGCAGCCCCAGGGCTGGTTGCTTCCGAATTCTCCTCAGTTCCGTCCTCCTTCCTCACCCCGTGAACAGGGTGTCCACCTCTGTGCTTCTTTCCTTCAGTTGTGCTGCCTTCCGATCTGTCTATCCCAGAGAGCTCTGCTTCACTAGCCCTGTTCATGCGCTTGCCCAGGGACGATCCGACGCCAGCCGAACCCAGAGCACCCACAACCTCTCTCGGCACCCTCCTCCACGGCTTCATTGTTGATGCGGCCCTAGTAACACTTGCAGTTGGGCTGGTGGCCTTCATGTTGCTGTCAGGTGCGTTGTTGTCGGAGCCGGTCTTGACGTCCAGTCCCGCGTCCGCCACGTGCTTGCTGGTGTTCTGATCCAGCGTGCCACCTAGGACATCAGTTATGGCAGGGTCCTTGGTGGCCTGCCCGTTGGTGTCGTTCTTGAGGGTGTCGGTGTCGTTGTTCGTCCCGTCCTCGACCGAAGCCTCGGCGGCGGCGCAGGGAGGCGCCGCTGTGACCATGTGCGCAGTGACGGCGTTGTCGATGAAGTTGCCGTCGGCACCACGCTTGTCGTCCCGCACCGAGAGGTGCTCCACCCTCTCGGCGACGAGCTCGATGGAGGCGAGGTGGTCGGTGGTGGACGCAGTGGTTCTGGGCCCAAGCGCAACCACGTTGCGCCAAGGCAGGTCCATCCGAAGCCTGCGACCATTGTCCGCCACCGACTCGGGGAGGATCCACTTCCTAGGATCATCAGGGTGAGTAGCTTGGACACCTAAATTGTTAGTGTACCTTACTTTCTTCATGTCCTCCGGGAGGTTGCATGTCTCCTCCTTGTGCCCGATGATGCGCAGAAGAGGCAGTAGGTGGGGAGGCGCTCGTAGAGGACGCCGGCGATCACCTCACGTTTGTTGGTGGAGATTTCATCTTTGAGCGTGATCCATCGCTGGAGCGGGCGAGTCACGGGCAGGCGCACCCTCGAACGCAGGATCTTGTTGTCGAGGTCGCCTCTCGCCTTGTTGTCGATGGAGACGTACTCTCCCAACTTCTTGCCCAGGTCCCTCGCCAGCTGCTTGGACAGGAGATGGTTGGGGATGCCGGTGAACTGGGCCCAAACCGGCATCTGCTCAAAGAGGACCGTGTTCGGGTCCTCGCCGACCTTGAGCTCGCGGATGAGCACCGCGTCCTTCTGGTACCTCCATGGGCCTCCCTTCGTGACATGCTCGAAGTCCCCTTCCTCCGAGAAGTCGAGGAGGAACCTCTTGTCGGCGAGCTGGCTGGACTCGAGGGAGCCTCTGATTCTCCACACGTTCTTCATGTAGTTCACCAATTGCCTGGAAGGTATGGCGATGACGGAGAGGAGGACGCCCACCGCTAGGAGGCGGGCCGGAGCGAGGCCCTGCGCCATGCCGAAGTTGATGAAGATCGGTGCCCTTTCTTCCTCGGTGCGCTCGTCCACCATTTTCTCCTTGCCGCGGCGGTGGTAGGCCACCACGGCACCTCCAGCGCCTGTGCATTTTTTTAATCCTCAATAACATAAAACTTGACGTGCACACTAATCTCATGTTTGTACGAAGCTCTGACCAGTTTATAACTACAAATAGGGTTGAGTTTTTGCGGGAAACCACTGAAATTACAACAAGGATTTTACAGAGAGGACCTCCACAAAGATGAAAATTACACACAAGTCCCTCTGCATAGCTGAGCCACCGACACGGAGCAGCACGTTCCGGCGGCCCGCCGCCGCACCTTCACAAACGTCTTGGAAACGAAGATGTCCCCTGACGGACGGGAAGTCACCGGTCCTCGAACTCCGGAGAGCCTCCATCCTGCGCTGCCAGTCGCCGAGCTCCCTTGCTGCAACCACAATAGCCTCAAACTTCAGATCTGGAGCCGCCGCACCGAGCTCCAGAGCGGGAAAGTCGCACACGACAGCCACCGGGGACCGCGAGCACGACGAAGGGGGTGCTCCACCATGGAGCAGCGAGCTCCATCGCCGGAGAGGACAAGCACCTCCAGCAAAACCCGACGCCGACACGCCTCCAACTCCAGGACGCCGCCGGCCAGGATCCCAACATCTCCTACGCTATGTACAGCAGGGAAACGAGGTTTCCCCACCCTCCCGCCGCCGGAGCGGCTGGCGGAGGGAGGGGAAACCGGTGAATCACCGGCGGTGAGGTGGATCTGCGGGGGGTGAAAAAAGTCGCCTCTACTGTAGCGGAGAGAGGAGAGCGTCCAAGGTCGCGTGGTTTTGTTGTTAAATAGGGTTGAGTTTAAAGAAGTGCATCGTCTGTCAGGTGAAACACTCCACTGGACGACAAAGCTGAGTTTGTTAGACCCTTAGAGGAAGGTTAGTAACTTAATAGATTATTAAATCATATCTTCACAAGATAATATGACAACATAATAGTCCATGAACTGGGAGTGAGGCGTTTTGGCTCCCGAGCTCCATGTAGCTCGTTTTTTGAAAAAAAAAATCAAAATATGCATTTTTACGTTTCCAAAAATCAGTAAACAAAATCCCAGATACATATATTTATATGATCTACAAGTCTGCAAAGTTTCAATGCGAAATTCGTTTTATTCTGGTTTGGGCAAAAATGACAAATGAGTGGATCTGGGTGATGAACAATATACAGATTCAAAATTTTGAAATTTTGCCGATTTGTCTTTTTTGTGTAGCCCAAACTACAACGAGTTTTGATTTGAAATTTTGCACGCTTGTAGATCTAGACAATATCTACCACTGGTATTTTTTTCACGATTTATGGAAATTAAAAAGTGCCGATTTTGAATTTTTGAAAAAACGAGCTACAGGGAGCCCGAGCTCCATTTGGACTTTTCGATCAACTGGTTCGTACCTTTGGATGTTTCTCATGCATAAAAATTTGTACTGTGTTAACTGAAGAATTACAATGATGACATAGAAGTCCCCAGAATGTGTTAGATGTGCTTT
The DNA here is from genome assembly GCA_947311845.1 of Poa pratensis. Lineage (NCBI taxonomy): Eukaryota > Viridiplantae > Streptophyta > Magnoliopsida > Poales > Poaceae > Poa > Poa pratensis. Next base: position 22,505,187 of record CAMZMU010000055.1, read on the forward strand.
TGTGACAGTATGTGAAATAAAGGTCTAAATTTGATACATTTTGCAAGATTCGGGCCTGGAATTTCTTATGTACTACATCAATTCAAACATAGGCGATGTATCCGGTGCAAGTGCAAATCAACATTCGGTGAAAACCTGCAAACTCCCCTTGGCCGGCCCCAGCCATGACTCATGAGCCCTCTCTCTCGCCCTTTGCTGGGTCTGAAGCATCCTTCCGCCAGCCGTACGTGGAGTGTTGCTCCGGCGACTGAGAGAATTCTTCATGCGACCATGACCCCGCTTCCACGGTGATGACCCAAGTCGACGGAGACCTTGCGATGCGGAGACCAGTCCCTTCCCCATGTCATGGCATCTCGGAGGCCGATCGGAGTGACGCCTCCCCTGGTGAAACTCGGAGGCCCTCGTTATTGCCGCCATCCGACAGAGCATTGTATTTGTATGCATGCAATTATGTGCGAATTTTGAAGCTTTTGTGATGCAATACAGGATGGTGTGATGCAAACTTTGTGATAACTCTGATGTGATGCAATTAACGGATGATTGATGATGCAGAAATTTTCATCCTTGATTTCAATCGGTTGTGAATTTCAGTTCCACCAAGTGTAGTCTGAATCTGTTGAAAATGTCAGGGACTGAATATGAACTTGCTATGGACTAAATTTCCTGACCTTTGTTCCTATGTAAACTGACAATATAACAAGCCTGTGTGCTCTACAGAACAAGAAAACGAAGAAGATTAACTCATGCTCTGAAATCTAACACTGAAGCTCTCAAAATCTGAAAAAATAACACTGTTCTCAGAATATAACACTGAAGCTTTGGGTTCAATCTTGTACTACACCATAAGAAAAACACCAGATTGTCTTGAATCATTACAAAAGAACCTGCAGTTTGACATGATACAAAGACAGTTAAACTGTACAAAACCGATTTAGACTAAAATCCTTACCAATATAATGGAAGCATGAAATGATCATGCATGAATTGATTTACTATGATAGTAAAATTTATTTTGGTAAACAACAAATGTGCTCTAGATGAACAATTTGATATTTTAAGGTGATGCTTTTATGCCACACTAGTTGAATTTGGCGTGCCGTCACGGCACGCCCTTGATGTTTTTTTTTTGTGCAGTATATATATTTTTTTAACCAAAATGTTAGCTAAATTGGTATGTTGGAACATGTTTTTATTTTGTCATGAATAGGTAGCATTTTTTATGAGTATTCTTGTCATATTTTGTGAGTTTGTCTGTATGATGTCAGAAATGTTGGCGAAATTGAAATGTTGAAATATATTTGTAATTCGCTATAAGTATGTTGCGGTTATTTTTTGGGAGCATTCTTGTTATTTTGTGGAATATCAGGAAAAGTCGCGAAAATGTTGGCGAAATTACAATTTGCAAACATGTTTTTTATTTTGTTATGAGTAGATAGTAATTCGTTCGAACATTTTTTATATATTCTGTAGAATATTCAAATATTTAGATAGTTGAATTTAGCGAGGCGATACGCCGCACCTTTGCTGAGGATATGTTGTAATAATTTTTTTATTTTTTATCTGCGGTATATATATTGTAAGGGAAGGTGGTTGTTCTAATTTGTATAATGTAGTTAGGTGGAATTCAATTTGGAAGCAATCCATAATTAAAGTAGACGTGTTTGTATTTTCTGGAAATATTCATATAAACAATCATTTTTTAAATGTAACTACATAATTAGAGGGATTTAAGTTATATTACTTGCAAATATGTTAGGCAAATTTGAATGGTTAAATATGGTTTTATTTTGCCATTATTTTCATACGAACCACCATAATTAGAGAGAATATATTATGGTTATGTTTAAATATCATGTGTCTATTTCGACGTAAATATGTGATTTAGTTTGTTGGTTAGAGGAAATATGTTGTGTTAATATCTATTAAATTGAATCCATCTTTAGAGGAAACAAAATTTTGATTTCTTTAAATGGGAATGGAATGAAGCATTATTTAAATTTGACCACATAATTAGAGAGAGTTAAGTTCAAGTTGAACATTTATTAAATGGAACTGCATAATTGAAGGAAGTTCAGTAATATTATTTGTAAATATTAATTTAGTTGAGTTGGTATGATATGTCTGTGTTTTGTGTTAAATATTTAACCGAACTCAATAATTGGAGGGAATAAATTGTTTGAGCACTTATTAATTTCAATTTAGAATCCGACCATAATTAGAGGAAATGCTTAAGTATGCTTCTTTTTTCTCGTAAGTATGTAATTAGTGGGAATGCATATTTTTTAGATTTAATTCTTCAATTAGGGAAAATCTAATTATATTGCATCCAAATATTGACCAAATTGGAATGTTCAAATATGTTTGTATGTTACCATAAATAGTTAGTATTGTTTTTCTGATTTTTTTTATAGTTTTTAAAAAAATATAAAATATTTAGCAAGTTGGAATGTTCAAACATATTTGTATTGCGTTATGAATGTTTAAATGTAATTAGAGAAAATGCATTCAAATTATCTCGTAATATTTTCCAAATTTAAATGTTTAAATGTGGTTGTATTTTGCCATAGATATATAATGTAGTTACGTAATTAGAGGAAATGCATTATGTGTTTGGAAGGATTCGATTTTTTTTGGAATTTTCAAATTTGTATGATGTGGTTATGTGGTGCAATTGAAATGTTGAAAATGTCTACATTTTGAAGTTGTGCAGATCTGAAAATTGTTGAAGCTGTATTTCGGAAGGTATGAAAGTTTTTCGGGGGGAAAAAAAACAGGAGAAATGTGGTGAATTTCAATTTTTGGAAATGTCCACATTTTCAAGTCGTAGTGGTCGCGGAATCAGGAGACTTGGAAGTCATATGACACTATGAAAATATTGATATTTGTAATTTGAGTTGGAATGGTGAAATATGATTGCTTTTCTCATAAAATTGTGCACATGTAGGGCAATTTGAATTGTTCGAATTTATTTGTCTTTTGTGGAAAATAGGTGATCCTTTTTTTCTCTACTATTTTCATATATTTTTTATATTTTGGCGATGGGTATTTATAGTTTTTTTTGTTGGTTCTACTCTTTTATTACTGAAATTGAAAGAAGCTTGCAGCTAAAAATTGATTAGTTTTTTGAAATTGTTGAAGTTGGGGTGTTTTTAAGATTAAAATAAATTGAAAGAAGCTTGCAGCTAAAAATTGATTAGTTTTTTGAAATTGTTGAAGTTGGGGTGTTTTTAAGATTAAAATAAATTGCGTTTGTAAAATGGGCAGGTTCCAAAGATATTAAAGATTGTGGAATATGTAAGTATGATTTTTTTTTGTCCGGCACAAATAATCAGCATTTATTGTTGTGAGGGTATTTATGAAAATATTTTCATGCTTTGGAAATTGTTCCAAAGAGGAAGTGCGGTAGGGTTTTCATCAAATATTCATCAATTTAAAATGTTAAAATTATGTGTTTTCTGACGTAAATAATTATTTTTTGTTTTGTCGGAGCATTTTGTTGTGTTCTTTCATTATTTCTAGATGGGATTTTGTAGAGATATATCCATTTGCATGAAATGTAATAAAATTGAATGAATCAAATTAGAGGCAGTCAATTTTGATTGTAGAAATTCATTTATTGGTACTATTAATTATTTTTTTTAAGATTCTTCTTGATTTGAAAGGAGACTTATGGGATCCATATATTGTAAATTGATGTAAATATGTAGGATTTTAAATTTCCAAGGTTTGCAATAATTCTGGCAATGTTCCACAGTATTTGGAATTGTTATTTTGTTGCTTACAAAAAAAAACGTTACTCTGAATTAATTTGTAGTTGTATTAGAGAATATCGAAATACGTAGCAAATTGAAATATTCAAGTACGTTTGTATGTTGATACGAATTTTTAAATGTAATTGGAGAAAATGTGCTTAAATTGCATCCGAATGGTATTCGATTTTTTTTTCGGAAATGGTAGGGTATCTTCGAATAGTTAGTAAATTTAAATGTTTGGTTATGTTTATATGTTATCATTACTAATTGTTTTTTTTCTGCTTCGTAATTAGGAGGTGTGCATTATATGAGCATTTAGTTAAGCGAATATATAATTTGCGTATTTGGATATGTATTTTATATTTTAATGGCGTGTATGTGGGGCTGAAAATAAAATTTTGAAATGGTGCTATTTAAAAATTGCAGAGAGATGAAAGTTTTTGAAATGGAAAGAAAATCTGTGTTTAGAAATTGCTCGGATTTTTGAAAATTTAATATTGAAGATTTTATTTATGTGAGTTGTATAAATATGTTGATTTTAACTTGTTAAAATTGAATATTGAAGTTTTTTTTACATTTTTGTACCAAAGTTTCTGAAATGTTGATTTTAACTTGTTAAAAGTTCGAATAATTTTATTTGGTCTGATTTAAATTTGTATCTTGCAATTACAGAAGTTTTCGGGAATAATAAAAAAAAGAATTAAAAGTTTTTTTGGAAAAGGAAAATAAAACAGGAAGGAAAAAAAAGGGTCGAACGGGCCGCAGAGGAGCCAGCCCAGCCCAGCAACGCATCCCTCTACGCAGCCCAGGCCCGTGTGGCCAGCCCAGGCCCGCGCGGACGTCGCCGTGACGTCATGGCGAGCGGAGCGGCCGCGGCGGCGCGGAGCTCGCCGGCGGCGCGGAGCGGCGTCTCAGCACGCGCCGCTGGACGCAATGGACGCGCCTCGTCGCGGGACGCCCGAAGGGGGTGGCGCCTCCACGATTTGGTCGCCGGAACAGCGCCGGCGACGTGCGGCCGTGGCGACGGGCACCGACGCCGGCGACGGCGATTCCGGTGCGGACATGGCGTTTCGGCCGGCGGCGCTCGGCCAGGACGGAGCGGCGGCGACAGCGAAGCCTGCCGTGGCCTTCGATTTGTCCGCGGAGACGTGCTGCGGCGGCGGGCCACGGCGGCGTCGACGGCGAGCTCCGCGCCGCTCGCGTGAGAGGGGAGGAGGAGGGGGGGTTTCGTGGCTTTTTTACAAAAAGGAACCCGAAGTTTCGCGTAATTACAAACAGGTCCCTCGCGGCGGTTTTTCTGTGAAGAACATGTAATTTTCGGGCCCCCGTATCTGTTTGCAAAAAACGGCAGCGCGGTGTGAGACTGACATGCGGGCCCACCGCGCACTGTTCAACACTGTAGTTTTCTACAGTGCGAACTGTATCTGCTACAGTAACCTAGGCGCGGAGAGGCCGCCGTTTTGCTCAACTTTTATATACTCGATGATGTCTCAAAGTGTAAATTAACACATTGTAGGTAATCTCCATATTTTTGGAGTACATCTCACGGCAATAGGAAGCATAATCTGACGTATGTCAGCAGACAAATTTAATCCTAGTACCTTGTGTTGTGTTTTACATTAATATATTTGGAAGAGCACTTTGAAGGGAAGCATTTTCGAGATGATAAAAGTATACGCTGTGCAAAGTTTGCAATATATGCTATATCCATTACCTTGTCATCCCAAATATAATTTTGAGATAGTTATATAGAAGAGTGGCATTCCTATAAGCATGTAAAAGTAACATTAGAATTTGCAACAAAATTTAATTTCAAATGCAAAATAAAGCTTGTTGTACAAAACCGCAAGCTATAGAGAATGCTAGAAGCAAATATATTGAACATGCATCAAATACCATAAAAATAGAAGGTAGTAGCACATGCAGTTGTAAAAATATACAACACATGTGGTGTATATAAAGACCTGGAGGCCTCATATGTTAATTAAAACCGATGGTTGAACTCTATATAAACTAGGATCTGAGGTCCTAAACAGGCAGTCAGAGGAATTTAAGCGAATTTAAACAATTTGAGTGCTTTTTACTGCATATATAATGAGACTTAGGGTCTGACAGTAAAATGTAGGAGCGTTTCCTTAAATACGATAACATCGATAAGGGGACGGACGAAAATGGAAAACCGCCCCCACAAAACATCTTATATTATGATACGGAGGGAGTAGAAGATAAGGAAACTAACCGACAACCGATATAACACAGAACACACCACGCTGGTTCCAAGGCTGCACCCCCACACGAGCCCACACCCCCAATTCTGATCTGACACTCTATCATCGTAGCACAACACGATGGAGAAGATAGAACAGAGTCGCCGCTCCGACATCCACGCCGGTCCTAGGGCTGCGCACGGCGTAGCGGATGACGAAGAACGGACAACGCTGACCAGACGAACGGGCAAAACACTGACATGGGAGGCGAAGGGCTTCACAACGATGCCTCCAAGGAGGTGAGTGAAGACCGAGAGCGCCCCCATCGCCATATCAACCACGCCACTTCTACTCCAGCTTGATCATGCCGAGAGTGCGGGTCGCCACACAATGGCCATGCTCGGGATGGAGATCAGGCTCGACGCACCTGAACATCTCCTCAAGAAATGACTATCCGACTGTCCATACTAAGACAAAGAGGGATTTGGCGAGAGAGTGATATGTAAAATGAGATTTTGGGTGTACAAGTTTCTGACCGACCAAAGCAATTTATCCTAAAAATTCTACTATATATAAAAGACAGAAGAATCGCTGCCCTCTCCAGCCCTCCACGTCACAGGCAAACCACAGCCGTCCGATCCGCGAAACGGACGGCCGAGATGCGCCCACGCCGCCCCCAAAACCCGCGTCACTGTAGCAGGTCGATTTTTAGCCAATGGGCTCGCAACACGTCACCCCGGTCACTCCCCGGTCACAGCCGGTTGCCCGTGCGCACGACTTTTGGCGCAGCACTTTTGCAAAAAACCGCCCGCAAAAGGACTGGATTGCAAATTTTAACAAACGTAGGGACGTACGTGTAAAAATGCCAGCACAGCCCTATCCTCTTCTACCTCTCCCGCGATGGCCGTGGTCGCCAGCGCCGCCGACGCGGCGCGCCGCCGTTTCCCGCTGCTTCGCTCAGATCCATGCCGACGGAGAGGTGCGCCGCACCGTCCTCTACCTCCTCGCCGAGCTGTGCGTGCCGGGACGTCGCCTGGGCGCCGGAATCGCGGCCGCCGTGTGCGCTGCCCTCCGCGGCGTCCGTTGGTCGCCGGCGACGCTCCGGTGGCCAGCGTGGGCCCGCCCTGTCAGCGGCTGTTTAATTCCGGAAAATATTTAAGAAATTAAAAAAACTGACAGGTGGGTCCGGTTTACTATATAAAATCCAGAAAAATCATTAAATTTGCAAAAACAATATCTTTTCACTGGTTTATCAGAAAAATATGAATTATACATCAAAATGATCAGAAAAATAGATCTAATTTGTTTGTGTTAAAATCCATACATTTTGGAACATTCCAATTTCAAAAGTATTTCAAAACAAACTAAAGCTATTCTGTATTTATAAATTTAAATTAATTAACTTATTTTTGCTGGTTCGTCAGGAAAATATGAAACAAATATGTAAACATGAAAAAAAATATTAGTGCGCAAATGTTTTATAAATATTTGAACAATAACTGCAACAGTATTTCGAACCTACATATATGGAGAAACAATACTTCAAAATACGATCAAAATTCAATTTTGCGTATATTAAAATCGTGTATTCCTACAAAATTCAAAAATTAGACGAACTAAAAAAACGAATTCACATACAAATAAGTTACCAATTTTAACAAATTCCAAAAACTAAACAACTCACACATGTATTTGTAAAAAAAAAAATCAACGGTTTCAGATCTGAATAACTTTTGAATATGGACATTTCAAAAAATTGAACAACTTCACAACCTAGACAATTTTGGAATTTCAACAATTTTACGATCGAACAATTCAAAATTTTAGCACACGGGCGCAGCAAAGCCGCAAAAACTAAAAAAATAAAAAACATTGCAACAAAAATGTCGACATTTTTTCGGAAATAATTGTAATCAATTCTAAATATAATTTTGCGACGATTCTAAATAATGCAAACTAACAATTTGAAAATGCCCCAATTTTTTTTTGGAAAAATAGTCAACAAAAAAAATATTCCAAACTAAAAAAAATAGAAAACAATCCAACAAAAATGTGGGCATTTGTTTTTGAATAATTGTATGAAGTTCTAAATATGATTTTGCAATAATTCAAAATAATGCAAACTAATAATTTAAAGAATGCTCCCTTTTTTTTGGAAAATAATCCAACCTATCCATACGATTTTAAAGTAATTCTAAATAATACAAACCATCAATTTTAAACATGTTCATACAAAAAAATGACAAATATATCAACGAGATCACATAAAATTACATATGCACGACCAAAATTTAAATTTCAAATTTCCATATCGTTTCTAATTTAAATTTCAAATTTTCATATCGTTTCTAAATGAATTTCAACACTTTTACAATTAAAAGAAATCAAGAATTTTGCCCACGGGTGCGGCGAATGCCGCGCTTAATCCCCTAGTATTAGGAAAAGGGCGCCCTCCTAGGGAAGGCGTCTCGCGTCTCCTCTGCGTGCAGCACGTGGCGCTGGCTGGTGCGTCCCCTTTCTCCTGCAATTCTTTCCCTGGTCGACACATCGCTGGTTAGTTGGTTCGGTAAGTACGCTAGGTCATTTACATCTTTGCTATAGACTGAATAAGGAAATGAGTGCAAATCACTAACTATGGGAAGTTTAGCGAATGGAGAGCGCCCTACGCACTGTTCCTAGCAACAGTAGTACTGTAGCTTGGAACAGTGTTGAACAGTACGCGGTGGGACCCACACGTCAGCCTCACATCGCGTGACGGTTTTGCAAAAACCCCCTCACAAACCGAAAAAATAAACCTGCTGTCCACAGTTTTACGAAGAAAATGACCTAAACGAAATTACAGCAAAACACGAGGACTTTTCTGTAAAATTGTTCGACGCCGAGATCGCCGCGCCGCTGCCGACGCGCTCCCCCGCCGCTCCTCGCCTCTTCTCACGAATCCACGCATACGGGGAGCTTCGCCGTCGGCGCCTCTTCCTCCTCGCCGGCAGATGCGTGCCGAGACGCCGTGCGCGCGGCCGAATCGTCGCCGGCGTCAGCTCCGTCCGCCGCGGCGTCCGCAGGCCGCCGACGGCGCTCCGGCGACCTATAGCGAGCGGCGCCGCCACCTGAAATCGCTCCGCGCCCGTGCGCGTCCACCGCGCCCATTCACACGCTCCAGAACGCACTGGCGCGGCGTCGCCGTCGCCCTCGCCGCCGCGGCAGTGGCGAGCCTGGCCACTGCTGACGTCAACGTGACGTCACAGTGGGCCCGGCTGTCAGAATTTTTTTTCTTTTCTCACAAATTTAAAAAAAAACTTAAGTGTGGGCCCCAATTTATTTATATAATTTCTACAAATAGATAAATACAATTTCAAATCTTCCCATCAGAAAAATACGAAACATAATTCACAAACACCACAAAAAAAAATGCTAATTAATTATACCAAAATAAAAACATATTTACACTTTCCAATTTGGTAAAAATTTGGAAAAATTCTATATACGCTTCCTCCAACTATATGGATTTCAACTTAAGAAAATTCTCTAGCTATGGAATCCAAATGAATAAATTTGCTTTCCCACCCGTTATAAACTAAAATTTAAAATTAATAATTTCAGAACATTCCCAAATTGCTTAAAAATTAGAGATACTCCAAAATAAATCAACATGCTCACGGAAAAGAAAACTATTTCCACAAAAAAAAATGAATTGACGAATATTTGAAGAAAAGCCAAATGCAATCCCCATAATTATGTAGAATTGAATTTAACAAATGCTCACACTACGTATTCCCTCTGATTATGGACTCCAATTGGACATCTCAATTAAGAAAAATATTGCCAAGAGAAAAAAAACTCACTGTAAATATGAAATTCATATGCAATTCTTCAAATTATATACTCACTTCACTAAATGCTCATATAATGCGCATCTTCTGATTATGAAGCTAAATAATTATTTATGTTAACACACAACTATAATCAAACATTCAAATTTGTCAAGCATTCGAAATTACCCTACCATTTTCAAAAAAATTAAACTGGACAATATTTGCACACAATTTGAATACACTTTCTCTAATTACAGTTAAGAATTCATAGCAACATACAAACATATTTAATACTTTATTTTGCTAAATATTTGGATATTTTCTAAACTATATAACAATTGCTCAAAAAAAACAACCCTAACTATGTATGCCAAAACACAAAACATATTTAAACAAATCAAAATAATCAACATTTAGATGCAATACAAATGAACTTTTCCGAATTGTGGCCTCGAATCCGAAAAAAATGCATTTGCGCTAATTACGTACTTACATTAAATATTATTTCGAAAATATAAGTACATTTGCATATTTTCAAATTGCTAGGATATTAGAGACACTAAAAAATATATTGACATGCTCACAAAAAATAATGATACTTATTAGTGCCACACAAAAAAATGGAACATCTTGAATTGGTGAGTTTTTGAAGAAAAAACAAATGCACTATCCATAATTATGTACTGTTGAATTTAACAAATACTCACACTACGTATGCCCTCAAATTATGAACTCTAATTGAACATCTCAATTAAGCAAAATATTGGCAAAAAAATAAATTAACTTTCTCTACATATGAAATGCATATGCAATTCCTCAAACTATATATCTAAAAAATAAATTCAGATGCAATTCCACAAATTATATATTCACTTCACTAAATGCTCATATAATGCACATCTTCTGATTACGAAGCTAAATTACTTATTTATGCCAACATACAACCATAATCAAACATTCAGATTTGCCAATTATTCAAAATTACCGTACCATTTCTAAAAGTTTTAAATCGTTCAACATTTGGATATAACTAGAACACATTTTCTCTAATTATAGTTAAGAATTCGTGGCAACATACAAACATATTTAAATACTTCAAATTGCTAAATATTTGGCTATTCTCTAACCTATATAAAAAATGTTCAGAAAAATTAACCGCTAACTACATATAGCAAAACACAAAGCATAGTTCAACAATTCAAAATAGTCAAAATTTGGATACAACATAGACAAACTTTGCTCATTTGTTAGCACGAATCCAAAAAATTTGCTAAAATATTATTTGGAAAAAAATGAAGCACGTTTTAGCATTTCAAATTGCTAAAATATTTGAGGTACCCTCAAATAAATCAACATGCTCGAATTTTTTTTTTGATACTTGCTGATGCCAAAATACAAACAAACTTAAGCAATTAAAACTACCTAATATTTGTATACATTCTAGGTGCACTTCACCTAATTATGGATTAAAAGTAATAAATGCTCGCAACATACATTTTCTCTAATTATACTATGCAATCGAACAAAAAAAATACCAACCATTATTTGCGCTACTTATGGCATAGCGCGGCTGAATTGACGTTGATAGACTTGTACGTGCTCTGCCGCTCGTAACCTTTTTTTTCTTATGGCATAGTGCAGACATATTTCAAGATTTCAATTCAACGAGTATTTGGAGAAAATCCAAATTAATTCCCTCCAATTATGGATTGAATTCAATAAATGTCCATATAATGTATTCCATTTGATTATGGAGTTCAATTAAATTTTCAAGGCAAAATACAAACTTATTATATCTTCCAAAACTGTTTAATATTCAGAGACAATTTAGCTGAAACCTCTCTAATTATGCACATAAAAATAAAAAATGCTCCATTCACTAAATGTTCACAAAAAATAAAGACCCATTTCCTCTAATTATGGATTAAATTTAACAAATTCCCTTACAATGCATTTCCTCAGACTATGAAGTTAAACTAAATATTTCCATATTTATAACAAATTACAAAGATACTTGACCACTCCAATTTGTGGAATTAAAGTAATTCAACGCATGATGTTCATTTACAATAATACACATTTTAGTACAAATATGGAAAGAAAATAAGAAATCTTTTTTTCCCATTTAAGTGATTTTGTTACTTAATCTTCTCAGCTCTAAACCATTCCTTTAATACACTTTAGACATATGCAATACCATAATAAAGCATTGTTCCCGAAAGATTACAGCAACATATCGCCAATAAAAATTAAAAAACTAACAAAGGCGCGTCGTGACGACGCGCAGAAATTCCACTAGTGCTATCTAGGATGAACACATAGACATCGAATATTTTCTCGGTGCACTACTGAACAAATCCAGAAAAAAATATAAAATGCTCCATAGCATAGATACATGGGACAGACAAGAAAACTACTATCTAAGTACAAAGCCACAAAACTGAAGCCATGCTTAAATATCAGTCTCACACTCTCAGTCTTGCAGCATCAGCAACAAAGTCTGAACAAAACCAAGAAAATGGAACATAGATGAAACAAATGGACATGTCAGCAATGGACAATGAAATTAACCTGATATATTAACGTCTCCTGATACTTCGTGTCGAAAAGAACAAAATTGTTTTTAGTACAGGGTATGCAACATAAAGGCCATGTCGCTTACTCCAATCTTCTTCTTACTTGAGTTGGTAACACTGAATAATATAGCTCATGCTATCATCATGTACATGGACATGTCAATCAGCCATTACCCGGACTGGGAACCAAGAATTTTACAACTAATATGCCATCAAAGGAAAACAGGAAAAAGTTCAAAAGTGAGAAATCTAAATACAATTCAATTCTAGCTTTGTCATGGAGTATCGGCGACAAATCTGCATACCATGTAGCGCTTCCTCCAACCTTGGCGTGTTGATAGTATCAATCTCCACAAACTCAGAATGATGTTCAACTTTAGATGCCAAAGGTTTTCCTTTCTCCCTAGAAAATCAGAAGGCACATAAAAAGAGGCTAGCTAGAGAAGAAATAAGTACATGCCTTTGATGCTTTCAGATATGTCAAATACTTATATCCTGAATCTAGCAGTTCCCAGTTTAAGTGTATAGGATGCGACTGAATTCAAAGATGTGGCAGTTACTATTCCTACCGCCGATTAAAATTTAGGACCTCCACATGCAGAAATAAAGTTATTTACTAAATAAATTCAAGCGAACACCAGATTAAAATTAAGATATGGAAAAAATTGGCATAAAATAATTTGGGCTTAGGATAGTGTCTTAAAATTATTATTTTTCACTCCAGGAAGTACAAAGAACGATATAAACTTAGTATTAAAAAATTAAAGCCCCTTTTACTTGATAGCAGAAATAAAGTTCTTTACTGTCCTTGAACTTGCAAACAACGAAATTTATTAATCGCACAACAGCCCAGCATGGAAGGCCATTATCTAGTAATTAGTAATACTTCTAACACAAGATCATAATCTGCCCATTCATGCATTCAAGCTAAAGTTCTTATGGTCTACTGAAATAGACTTTGTAGAATGCTTGACAGGCTCTTGATGTGTGCAGTTCCCACAGTAGCAAGTAGGTCCTTGAAGTGAGCAGTATCCACCTTCCCAGCCGCCTTTGGTTTTGCACTGATCAACGCACGCACTGACGTTGGGGCAGCTAGGATCCGGTGCCGGCCACGTATCGCATACACGGCCCGGGGCCACATCTTCATAATCAAAGAAGATTTATCTTGTTAGAAATCTCTATATGTCAAAAAAAAAAGTTTGACAAAGATTATTAAAAATATATGAGAGCATATAAATAGATTATAAACATATATTTCATGATTGATGTAATGAAACTAAATAAATATTCAAACTTAGATAACTCCGAATTAAGACGAAACTAAAACAACAATTACTTTGAAACGGATGGTGTGCTTAATTACCGGAGGACCCAAGGAGTGCCAGAATCAAGATGGATGCTGCGATCTTGGAAGCCATGAGGTATGGTTTTAAATCTGGTAAGATATGAGAAACGTTGATTTTTTTTAAATCAGCATCGAGGAAAATAATCATAATATCGTTTAATGCCTGACTGCAATGTTTTTTTAATCAGCATGTAAGGGGAAATAATAAATTGTTTAATGGCCGATTGTAAAAACTGAATCGAGACTGCCATATTTGTTTGTGTAGGAGTGGACTGGAACAAAAATGGTATTTGCAGGTTGATTGCAGATCTGATGGACCAAACCCTTTTTGTGATTTAATTGGCTTGTCATATGCCAAATCGGCTTTGAATGTCACTTCTTCTCATCTTCCTTGACGACGCCTCCTCTCCTCTACCTGGCTTTGATTCACATTGCTTTTGTGTGGCTGTAAATGAAATTGTGGGCTCTACATGGCATGTCATGAAATTTAAGTAGTCACCTTAACAATTTATCTTCCTGCGACTGCGATAGTGGTGCCTAATGTTTTTTCTCGATACACATGCTATTTTTTGGTTAAGTGGACAATGGACATAGACTCGGGTGCCATCTTACTCTTTAGCAGTTATCTGCATATCTCATATCTGCATGCTTTATCACTATGTCATGTTATCCTCTGCACTGTTTCCACTGGAATGCCCAGCAATTAAGTATCTCTCCAGGTAAATGCACTACAGACCTGTTCTAAACTCCTAATGTTGACAATTACTCAGTCAATGAAGTAACCTTAAAACCTGATGGTATGTTGCAGCTTAAAAAAATCTGAAATAATCATGGCTAGAATTTTTTTGTTCTGCTAATATCACGCAATATGACTCTTATATTGTCACAAAAGCAGACTTGTTTATTGGATTTAATTGCACCGGCGGTCACACAACTCGACGAGTATGTGCACTTAAGTCACACAACTGAAAAACTGAATTTTTTGGTCACACAACTAAAAAGTGGGTGCACTTTGGTCACAAACGGGCCACGTCATCCCGTTTTAGACTGGTCTTTTTTAGAAAACCCCTGGAGTAATATTAGAAGGGCTGTATTGCAAAAAATTACTCCAGGGGGTTTTCTGATATTACTCCAGGGGTGCAATTAACTCTGTTTATTGTCACAGCGGCAGTAACAGAATTATGCTGAGAAGTGTGTAAAATCGCCAAATCTCACCAATAAACTACTGCTGATAAACCATTTGGCGCGTACAAAAAAAAAGATCCAGCATTTACATTCCTACGGCTATAAATAAATAAAATCAGGATACTCAGAATCAAATCTCTGAAATTTTGAAACCCCTAAGTGCAACCAAATAAGCAAGAACACAGTCACACACCAAAGAATCAACCAACGAAACGCCGGAAAGAATTCAACGCAGCAGGTACAGTTAGCTCCCCAGATCCCCGCGGTACACGGACACCGATCCCCATCCCGGCATCCCCAAATGAAGCCATGCGTGAGACAAAACAAAACAAAAAAGTAGACCCGGTGCTCTCTGCGTATTACTGGGTCCGGTTGTAATTTTCGTTTCTTTTTGGACCTGTTTGTAATGTCGGCTGAGTTTCCTAATATATGTGGTCAGATCCTGTTCAAAAAAAAAAAAAACCCAAAACCCCCCAAGCTTCCGTACGGGAACCGTCGTTTAAAAAAACACGATTTTTCCACCGCGCGCGAGGGATCGTAGACGAGGACCGAGGAACCGGAATGCAGGCGCTGGACGGACGGATTACAGATTACGGCGGAACAAGGCCCCTAAGAAGCGCCAGAACGACGAGGAAGGAAGTGGGCAAATGATGAAGATGGTCGGTCCTGGGACACGAACCTGAGTGTCCCGCAGGCGGGCGGGCGGCCGTCCTGGAGAACAGGAGAAGCTCCTACGATGACCCCAACGCCACGGCTAGCCAGGAGCAGGAATGCGGAGGAGAGGCGAAACTGAAGAGGCCAGAAGTGCCGAGAGGCGAGAGGGAAGGAAAAGAAAAGGAGATGCTCCTTCAATTTCCAGACGCGTCTAGTCAGCGCCAGCCGTGCCGATCACCAAAATGGTAAGTTTATTGTCCCTGCTACAGTAACAGAAAATAAAGGAGGAGCAAAACCAGCCCAACAACCCACGTAATCCAATAATTCACAGCCGCCGTTCCTGCTGACGAGGAAGAAAAGGAATCCCTTTATGATTCCTCCACATGCATGCAAAAAGATGACATTTATGGATTCCTTCTTGAGAAAATTGAAAATACTACTGTATTACTTTTGAATTGAAAGTCAGCATTACGATCTGTTTTTACTTTTGCCGGAATGCGCGACAAGTTCTTCTCTTTCATATGTTCAAACGATTTTTTTCAAAACAACTTTGGTGTGTGACGAAATAACTCTGCGCACGACGAAGAAAGTATATTCAGAACAAAGGTAAGCAACTAAACAATAACAGTAAACAACTTCGTAGCAACTAAAATCAACACCAATAATAGCTACGGATGTACTGGTTGCTTTTAAAAACCAACTTTAGTGTGCGACAAAATAATTTTGTTGTACTATTTACATTTTGGGTCAAAAACCAACTTTATTAAATTTCAGTCAAATGTGTTGTAAGGTTGATGTCATTGGTAACTGCTCCTAAACCAGTGCTTTTATTTTAAGGAAAATATAAACCGGTGTTGAGGATGATATTCCCGGTTTTCAAAATTCATTTTCAACATATTTCAAAATTTCAAAAAGTTTGCATAAAAAATTTCACACATACATCTCGATGTGCTATGTGTTCACAAAGTCGTTCACGGAATACGATAGTTTTTGTGTCTCGTGTAAAAAAGACAAAATTTGATATTTTTTTGTCTTTTTAAGTATAACATAAAAAATACTTATCGTTTTCGCGAAACTTGGCGTGCGAGCAAAGAATGTCGAGAAGTATCCGCAATTTTTTTTTTGACATTTCAAAATGTTTTTTTCGGGTAGCAGGAGCATATATTTGTCAAAGTGAATTTCCGTGTAAAATCCCCAATCCCTACGACCATCCTCAAGGCAGAGCTGCAGCGGCAGGCGTATTCGATGCGCAAAAGGCTGTCAAACGTGTCGAATCTGAGATGTTGGACATGAGGAACGACATCGCTGAACTGAAAATTTCGGCGCCAGGAATTGCAGATATCCAGACTAAAATGGTGACAGCGGATACTTTGGGCGGCCGAATCTGCTCCGGTGAAGAGCGGCCGCCGCTGTGGGCGGGGAGGACCCTCGGCCCCTCGGGTCGCAATCGCCCGGAGCCGGCAGCCGCGGAGGTCGCCATTCTCCGCTGCCGCCACGTTGCGCTGGACCGCAGTCCTGGCGGTGGTCGGCGTACAGTGCGTTCAACTTCGACCTGGATTGGGCGTACAGTGCGTCCATGGCCTCGCTTCCCACTCTTGGCTTGTGAGCAAGGATCGGCTTGGTTGAGTTGAGTTGGTCCTTTGTTTCTGCTTTGTTATGGTGTTGTATTTCGATCACTGCCACGGGTGCTATAAATGTATACTTTTGGTTGGTTTCTATTCTTTGTCAATAACAAAACCAATTATACGATGCATTCTGCTGGATAATTGGTATATACGGTGTTATAAATGCAGTGTACCCCCGGATGCATTCTGCTGCATAATTAGTATATACGGTGCAGTGTTCCTCTGCTTTGTCCATTGCTCCTACTTTTAGTTCATACTTGTTGCTTTAGAGAAGAATATATGAAGCCGCGGCTTGGTTCCGAGTTGTCATTTGTTTGTACTTTGTGGTGGTCTTGTCTTTGGAGTTTGGATCACTACTGCATACATATGTGTAATTTACATTCTAATATATTGTTTGTCAATAATAGGTGTGCATTTTTTCGAAAGTTGACCCTTATGAATGGATTATGTTGCATATTGACTTTGGATATATACAGTAGAAAATGTGCAGTATTCCTCTGATGCTTATTCATTGTAGAGTGTTTGCATGTGCCTTTACATTTGGATAACTTTCTTCTCTTCCAGTAGATGTTTGATCTTTCAGTTTCGCCACCGCATGACTCCTCCACCAGCACTTGCAGTTCTGCGTCTAACTGCTTGTCCAATATACGCTCCAAGAATAGGAAGCTACTTGGCCAGCTGAAGGAACTGAAGGCCGTTCTGGCGAAAGGCAAGGAGTTACGTGAACTTCTTTGCTTACAAGCTGGTAATAATGCAGCCGACTCGATTGCGCAAACAGCGGCTGTTCCTCAGGCAACATCATTACCACCACCTGAAGTAATCGGTCGTGACAAGGATCGAGATCATATAATAAACCTTCTAACCAAGCCGGTCGGTGTTGAGCCTAATTCAGCTATATATTCGTGTTTGGCCATTGTTGGAGCAGGAGGCATGGGAAAATCCACCTTGGCGCAGCATGTTTACAATGACAAGATGGTTCAAGAATATTTTGACGTCAGGATGTGGGTGTGCATCTCACGCAGACTTGATGTCCATCGTCATACACGGGAGATTGTCGAATCTGCAGCTAAGATGGAGTGCCCACGTTTTGATAATCTGGATACTCTACAGTGCCGATTAAGGGACATACTGCAAGAATCAGAGAAATTCTTGCTTGTGTTGGATGATGTATGGTTTGATGATTCGAGTAATCAGATAGAATGGGACCAACTGTTAGCTCCTCTAGTTTCCCAGCACAAGGGAAGCAAAGTCTTGGTAACTTCTCGACGGGACACATTTCCTATTGCTCTTTCCTTTGGAGTGACACACCGTTTAGAAAACATGGAAGATACTCAGTTCTTGGCTCTCTTCAAATATTATGCCTTCACTGGATCAGAAATCAGTAACCCTCCGTTGCTTGAAAGGCTAGAAGCGATTGCAGAGAAGATAGCTAAAAGGCTGGGACAGTCTCCTTTGGCTGCAAAAGTTGTGGGTTCCCAATTGAAAGGGAAAATGAATATCTCTGCCTGGAAAGATGCTCAAACTTTAAAGATTGACAACTTAACCGAGCCTAGAGCAGTCCTGTTGTGGAGTTATCAGAAGTTAGATCCACGTCTGCAGAGGTGCTTTCTATATTGCAGCTTATTTCCAAAAGGGCACAAGTATAGCATTGTTGAGTTGGTTCACCTCCTGATAGCGGAGGGATTTGTTGATCCTGATCCACGCAACCAAAACAGAAGAATGGTAGATGTTGGGAAGGATTACCTCAATGAGTTGGTTTCTGCGTCTTTCTTGCAACCATTTTATAGAAGATTTATGGGCACGTGCTACATTATGCATGATCTTCTTCATGATTTGGCAGAATCGCTCTCTAAAGAAGAATGCTACAGATTAGAGGATGATAAGGTGACAGAAATACCATGCACCGTCCGACATTTATCTGTTCGTGTTGAGAGTCTGAAACAACATAAGCACAGTATCTGCAAGCTACATTATTTGCGCACTGTTATCTGCATTGATCCACTTAAAGATGATGTGGGTGATATTTTCCATCAGGTACTGCAAAACTTGAAGAAGTTACGCGTACTCTACTTGTGCTTCTACAATAGTAGCGAGCTACCTGAATCTATTGGTGAGCTGAAGCACCTCCGGTATTTAAACCTCATTAGAACTTCCATTACCAAACTGCCTGGATCATTGTGTGCTCTTTACCACTTACAGTTGCTTCAATTAAACCATAAAATTAAGAGTTTACCTGACAACCTCTGCAATTTAAGCAAGTTACAACATCTTGAGGGGTATCTTGAGTCATATAAGTTGTTTGAAGAAGCTCTGCCTCAAATCCCTTATATAGGCAAGCTAACTTTGCTCCAAAATGTTAAAGAATTTTGTGTGCAAAAGCGCAAGGGATGTGAGTTACGACAACTCAGGGACATGAAAGAGCTTAGTGGTAGCTTAAGTGTTAAAAATCTTGAGAATGTCACTGGAATGGATGAAGCCTTAGAGTCAAAACTGTATCAGAAAAGTCAACTTGAAAGCTTGGAGCTTGTCTGGAGTTGCAATGATGGCATGAACACGGAGGGTTGTTTACAATTGGAGATTCTAGAAGGTTTGGTGCCACCGCCTCAACTAAAGGGCCTCAAAATCGAGGGTTTCAAATCTGCCACCTATCCAAGTTGGTTACTTAAGGTTGAGGGTTTACATTTTGAGAACTTGGAATCTTTTGAGCTTGTTAATTGCACTGCATTAGAAAATCTACCACTCAATACGGAGCTCTTTAGACATTGCTCTGAACTGCTGCTCGAGAATGTGCCAAACCTGAAGACATTACCTTGTCTTCCAGCAGCACTTACATGCTTATCAATTCGCAGATGCCCACTGCTCATGTTTACTATCGGCAATGAACTAGAACAACATGGTCAGAGGGAGAACATCATGATGACAGAGTACTTGGCATCACAACTTGCTTCCATTTGGGATGTGGATTCGGGATCAGAAATTAGGAGAGTTTTATCCTCAGAACATTCATCTCTGAAGCAGTTGATGACATTGATGGATAGTAGCATGTCACATTTTCAAACCATTGCAGATGCTGTAGAAAGAGAGAACGGTGCAGAAATGCTAAAAGAGGATATCATCAAGGCGTGGATATGTTGTCACGAGAAGAGGATAAAACTCATTTATGGAAGGAGCATCGGGCTGCCTCTGATTCCACCTTCAGGACTTTGTCGACTTGCTCTTTATTCATGCAGTATTACAGTCGGGGCATTAGCTTTATGCCTTCGTGGTCTTACTTCACTGAATGATTTGTCCTTAGTGGAGATCATGACTCTAACTACACTTCCATCGCAAGAGGTCTTCCAGCATTTGGCAAAACTCGAGTCCTTGTTCATCAAATCGTGCTGGTGTCTCAGTTCATTAGGGGGCTTACGAGCTGCTACCTCTCTTTCGGATCTTAGATTGATTTCCTGCCCTTCTTTAGACTTGGCATGTGGTGCAGATTTAATGCCGTTGTCTATTGAGGAGCTCTGTGTATCCAGTTGCGTGGTTGCAGTTAATTTCTTCAGTAGTGACTTGCCGCACCTGATAGATCTTTCCATGTTTAGCTGCAGAAGCTCTGCATCTTTGTCGATTGGTCATTTGACCTCCCTTGAATCATTGTCACTAGGAAGTATCCCAGATCTGTGTTTTCTTGAAGGCTTGTCTTCCCTGCAACTTAAGCACGTACATTTGACAGATGTTCCGAAGCTAACTGCAGAGTGCATCGCACAGTTTAGAGTCCAGGAAACACTCACTGTTAGCAGCCTTGAGATGCTCAACCGAATGCTCTCGTCTGAAGGTTTTACATTTCCTGCATTTCTCTCTCTTGAAAATTGCAAGGACGCATCCGTTTCATTTGAAGAATCTTCCAAGTTCGCATCGGTCAAGTGTCTGAGGTTATGGTCGTGCGAGATGTGGTCCCTGCCAGGAAATCTGAAATCCCTTTCCAGTCTGACGAAACTCGAGATCCGCAATTGCCCCAACATATCATCTTTACCAGATTTGCCATCCGCCCTCCAGCACTTCGGCGTATGGGGCTGTGAAGCCTTGACGGAGAGCTGCCGAGCACCTGATGGAGAAAGCTGGCCAAAGATTGCGCATATCCGCTGGAAGGAATTCATGGAACTGTGATCCACATGCACAACTACAAAGAAATTGAAAGGTAAAGGTTCCACCAATGGCTTTGCAAAGTTAACCTTTTGTAATGTCTGTTTCATCTTTTCGATCTTTCAAATGCTCCATTTGTTTCAAAGTTTCATGCATTCAGTTATTTCGAACAGCATGCCTGAGATCTATCCTGTCCGGTGACCTCGCTCCACCGTCTGTCAATATTTGGAGTGCCTCAAGCTCACCTATACTTCAACTCTGTCCGCATCGTTGCTGCTGATGACGACGACCCCTCGGTTCATTTCATCAATAGCTTCATGATTCTAAACAGCTTCACCGCATGTGTTGGGACACACGTGTCTAAATTTGAATCATTTCTGTACTTGTTGTCATTGTTTTGTTATCATCTGTTGAAGAGATACTTGGATGTTGTACTCTAAACAGCTTCACCGCATTGTTTTGTTATATGTTGTGTGCTGAGATGTTGAATAGATACCAAATTAATTACTCACGATTATCAGGTTATTTCAACAGCAGTTACCAGATGAAGTAATCACATATCAGGTTATGTCAGTAGTAGCTACCGGATAAATTAGTCACAGTTAGCACGCGGGGCTAATTTTGCGTACTTGTTACTGTGCCCCCTTTCGTCAAGTTATCATATGTAACAATTACCGCACTTACCGGATTATCCCATTCCCCACAAACAACAGCTACTCGATTAATTATTTTCGGTTGCAGATTTAGTTGGTCACAATTATCTCGCCCAGCATTGCAATCTCAACACTCGTCGGCCACAGAAAGCCCGTCGCTGACGTCGCCCAACACAACAAGCACAAAAATGATGCCGGCAATAAGCAGCAACTCCGTGAACTGTGAGCTCGTGCGGCGCCTCCACATATCTTTTACAAGAAATATTAAACGCTTTACAGTTATATGCAAGTGCCGGCTTGTTTAAAAAAATTTACATGTTTTTGTATAGAGCTACTAGGCTTTTAAAATTTGTCACTGGTATGTCTAGAAACAAATAATACGATTATTTTGATCAGGGGCGGAGCCAGGGGGTGCTAGCAGGGGTCAGACCCCCCCCCCCCCCCTAATGGTTCGTCCCCCCAACGTCTTACATCAGGTCATCTACTTTTAGGAGTACATGCTAATGGTTGTTGGAATAGTATTTAAGCCCACTTGTCCAAAGCTAGCAGCAATCCAAGTAGTTTTACGAACCAAAGCCCAGCAAGCGAAAGCCCATCTACGTGACTGCCTAGGCCATGGATGGTTCGCTCGTCTACTCTCACATCTCACGGTCTCACTAAAGACGATCGACCGATCTCGCTGACCTAATGTTGCCCTCCCTCGCAAACCGCCGAACATGGATCGCTTGTACGGCCAGCCTAGTAGCGGTCGGCGACGCCGCTGATCGTCGTGTTGTTGCCCGAGCGCCGTATGTTCGCATCATGGTCCAGTGAAATCACCACCCGATTATCTGTCAGGTACACAATACAAAGCTTATACGTGTTGCTAATTTGATCGAAATTCTATTTTGCTTCATTTTTCCTATACTTCTTTAGCCATAAACAAAGAGAATCAATATACTACTCTCTAAAAATACGAACATAATCGATTATTTTTTCAAGCCAATTGTGTAAACCTCTATCCTGGCATGGCGCTGAAATTTCAGACCAATGGTTGGCGGTAGTAGTAGATATATATTCGAAATCTTATGGTAGCAGTTTTTTTTATAGAGGTTTGCTTCACTACCTATTTTAATTGATTGGAGATTGAGATAACTTATATTTATGCAATGCTTTTATCAAGCATATGTTGATACTAAGATCGAAAATGGCATCTTATTTTGGGCTTTGATACTTTGATATACATATTTCACCTGTGACCACCATATTGTCTCGCCCCCCCTATGTCTAAATCCTGGCTCCGCCCCTGATTTTGATGTATACGATGTTAAGTGGTGCTTATAGAAGGAAATGTTAAACAACAATCTTTGAGCATCTCCACCGTCACACCTATATTATGTCCGGCACAGCCGGAAATATATCCGCTTTAGGGGGTGTTGGACACATGTCTCGGAAAATTTTGGGCGCTCCCCACAGCGGCACGCTACAAACGTCCAGCCTGATTCATTTTTTTTATCATCTTTCACAATTTGCAACAAAATAATCTGCCGACAACAAATCTGGGGAACACATAGTTCGGCCATACCTAGCTTGGCCTACACAAGTCCAGTACCAAATAAAAGTCTCGACCTACACAAGTTCGGCCACCAAAATGCCACCACCATCACAAGACTGAATGCATACAAATCATTCTTCGACCGACTCCCCCGCCGTCTCCTCTTCAGCCGCCTTGGCCCTTGCTTTTCTCTCCTTAGTGATGCACATTCTTTCCTCTGCGAAGTAAGCCTTTTGATTGGGCTCATGTTGCTCATGTCGGTGACATGATCTTGCGCTCCACTAGTAGAAAAAGCACCTATGGTCCCGGTTGGGCTTGGACATCAGTCCCGGTTGCCCAACCGGGACTGGCCAATCGGGACCAATGCTGGTCCCGGTTGGTCCAAGAACCGGGACCAATGCTGGTCCACGTGGCCAGTTCTGGCTGGGCGTGGGGGAGACTCATTGGTCCCGGTTCTTAATACGAACCGGGACCAATGTGTGCCTTTTTTTTTGGTATTTAGGGTTTAGGGTGCCCCCTCTCCCTCTCGCCGGTTCCCTCTCGCCGGTGCCCCCTCCCTCTCGCCGGTGCCCCCTCTCCCTCTCGCCGGTGCCCCCTCTCCCTCTCTCGGTGCCTCCATCGTCTCCCCCTTCTTCGCATCGCCGACGTGCTCTCCATCGTTTCCGTACGCATATTATACGCTCTACTATATACACAGTACACGTTGATGCATATATAATTAATATTCGATCTCTTGCGAGAATACAAGTATTTAATTACATGGAGATAGATCACATATGTAGTTCATCGTCCGAAGCATAATGTTCTCCCTTTTCATCGATGACCTCCCTAAGCAGAAATCCCGCCAATTCCTCTTGAATTGCTTGTACGCGCCGTTCTGGGTCGAGCTTCTCCCGCATTTTGCTGAAAGCAGTTGTTCTCCGCTCAGTGGTCAACTCGCGAATGAACTCGCAAACGTAGAATCCACATAAATTACTCCCCGGTGGCTGCTGCGGACTTTTCACCGTTTTATAAGTTAGCTCATCTTTGAATGGACCTTCTACCTTCTGTTTGAAAATTGTCCAACACCTGCTTTGGCAAAGAAAATGAACAAAGGAGTTATTAATTACTTGACATCAGGGAACGAACGAAAGAGGGCGATATAATGCGATAATGATTGAAATTACTTGTTGAGCATTTCTTTCATGTCGGACCACAACGCTTGGTCCCAACTTAATGAGTCGTGGACTTCAACTATGGACTTGTCAGGTTGAATGCTTAGCAGAATCCAGTGGAACCTGCGGACGTTTACATAAAGCAGACATGCATAGCTCATCAATTACACTTAACATCGAGAAAGCCAAATAAAAATATGTACAAGACAGAAACACTCACCTGAAGTTGTAAGGAAATAGTATTTCCGTACAGAAATGTTGCATGGTTAAAAAGGTGGTCAGGTCATGCTCCACGTCTTTGGGGTGATTGACTAACGTATGTGAATTCACGATATATGGGTCAACGAACCCAACCTCAAAAACTCTAGATCTTTTGCATTCCAGCATCTTCATTCTGCATAATAGCGTACAAAAGGATATATATATATATATAGTCAGGATAATATAATACAGGCAATGAACGAGCTGAGCTAGAGACTTAATTACGAAAATAAATCACTTACAGACAATAGCAAGAGAGGATAGATTTGTCGAGGGCGCGCTTTTGGAATAACTGGAACAGTTCAGTCAGTTGAACATGTATAATGTAACGTTTGAAGAAATGCTCCACTCTAACGTCCAGCGGAAACCACTCTTTCGCGTCCTTCTTTGATGTGTGCACCAGGTACCAGGTATGCAGATTTCGCATATGTGTTGATAGACCCGTCAGCTCCTCATTACTGACCATAGGCTCCCCTTGGACATATTTCCGTGCCATCTCTAACATTGGCGCATATTCATAGCCTAAAAGTTGACCAAGGCTCATACCCAAGGCGGTAGCCTGTTCCTTGGCCTGCGATACAGTGACACCAAGTTCTTTAGCAGCAGCTATGGCTCTGGGGTCCAATAATTCCAGGTCCTTATCCATAGCGGCTCTGAAGTCCTTGTCGACATCGGAACACACTATGAGCGGGGGACCGATTGATTTTTCTGCTGTCCGAGCTGGGCAATTTGTTTCCCGCTTTTTGCACTTCTTCCCTTGTTCTGCTCAGACTGGGCACGTGCTAGCTTAGTAAGTTCACGACCATAGTCAGATGGCAGATTCATCGATATCTGGGATGGCTGCTCAAGGAAGGACATAGCCCACTTTTTGGTTTTTGCATCATATACCTTCTTTTGCTCGGGCTTTTTTGGTGCAAAAAAAGCCTTATTGTAGGCAGCCACTACCTCGGCGTTTTCCGCTTCAGTCCTGTCATAAGGTCTCTTGGGAGGAACCGTCGGGATGTCGACTATCTTTTGAGTGCGACCTCTCTTCTGAGTGGGGAGCGGGGAGCGGCGTTGGTCCGTTTCTTCTGCTGAGACGGCTGCGCTGGAGACTTGTGAGGCGGTGAAGAGGACGGCTGCGCTGGAGAATGCTGAGGCGGTGAAGAGGACTGTTGCGCTGGAGACTGGTGAGGAGTCGATGGCCTTGGCTGCCAGTTCGGAAGCACGATGAATTCCTTTGGCCATAGAATTGGCGCTTTCTTGGCTTCTCCAAGTTCAAGCACCTCCCCATCTTCACCTGCAGGGTGGTGCAGCTTCAGCTCCTCAAAATCTTTCATCACTGCATCCACCCCGACAACAGCGTAGCCATTTGGAACCGGAGCAAAATGGTAAGTTGGATTAGGTCCAATTGGTAGGGCATAGCCGACCGCCACCTTCACGGATATGTTATAAACTTTCACATGCAGCTCACAAGGTGTGCTCTCCGTGATATCATCCACTGGGTAGCGACGAAGAGGAGCCACTGCATCATCATTACCATCCTGGAGCTCCGTGGAAGCCACGCTGCTTTTCCGATTCGATGGGCCACCGGTACCATCGCATGCAGCTTCTACCATGTGCCGTTGAGATTGGCCGCTAGTACCTTGCTGGCTAAGCACGGCAATTTGTTCCTTCTGCAGCTTTAATTCTTCTTCTATATTACGCAGCCGGTCTGCAGCAGCGCGTGCTTCCATTGCCTCCCTTTCCTTTCTCCTCTGATGGCTTCTATCAGGAAATTTCTTCCTGTGCTCGGGAATCGCAATTGTCTTGGGCTTGGAGCCAGGTACGCCTCGTAACCGTCCGTCGTGTTCCTTATTCCCAAGGGCGCGTGTGAGCTCGTCATCCTCTCTATCGGGAATGAACCGTCCCTCTGCAACATCCTTTACTGCATTTCTAATTTCTTGGATGGGTAGTAGGGGATTATCTTTGTGTTCTGTTATATATGCACTTCCCTTCTGCGTCCAACGTGCCCCCATGCCCGTAAAACCAATTTCTTGCCCGTTCGATCCACTTGAGTGGCTCTGGAGTGATCCCATTAGCCAGCAGGTCCGCCTCAAGTTTCTCCCACTTAGGCATGCTAAAAGCGTAGCCACCAGGCCCCATAGTATGGTGGTACATCTTTAGAGCAGCATTTGCCGCATTTTTTGCAGACTTTTCCAGAGCTTCCTCTGATTTCTTGTACGCCACAAATTCTTCCCAGTAGTCCTTTATCTTCTCATACCCTTTATCGAAGTCTGGAGTCTTATTTTTCTTGACAAACAGGTTGTTCAATCTTTTCTTCCAGTTCTTGAATAGCTCGGCCATCTTCTTAAGTGCCCAGTCCTTGACTTTTTGCTCCATGATTTTCCGGGCAATCTTTTCTGCCTCATCTGGATCCTCCTCATCTGAATCCACCTCTGGCGCCGGCAGGGTGAAATTAACCATGAGCTTTCTCCAAAGTCTTTCTTTGCCCTTAACGCTGACATATAGCTGTCCTTTCTCCTTTGGCCGATGCCATTCTCGAACGGTGATCGGGATGAAGTCCCTAACAAGAACTCCGCATTGCTTTACCATTTTATTTTTAACACCAGGGGGAGCAGTCGGTGTGCCGTCTTCAGCGACTCTTTCGATCGTGTACCTTTCTTGGTCGCCCAACTTTTTGGCTGGGCCTCGTTTTGTCCTTACAGAAGATTTGCTCGATCCGGAGGGCTAAAAGAAGAAAGAGCGTTAATATATGTATATAGACAGCAGAGGCTTAATTAATACAATCTTCGGCTTCATTAATATATGTATATGCACCTCGCCGGAGTTTGCAACATTTAATGTTCCACCGGAGCCTTCGGCTTCTCCCTCGTCGGCTTCTCCCTCGCTGACTTCTCCCTCACCCCGGCCGTCGGGTTCTACCTCACCGGAGCCGTCTCTTCGGTTGAGAGACTCATCTCCCTCACCGGAGTTGTTCAAAAACTCCGTGGTGACATCGACAATATCTTCCGGCCCGCGGATTATATCCTGGAGGATATTTTCCTGATCTTCGTCTCGTTCCATAGTTTCTGCAAATTAAGAACAATGCACAAAACTTTAGTTGGGTAACTTGTTCCATATGTCAAGATACATCTACAATATCATCTCATTTGCAAGAACAAATTAGAAACTTCATATGCTGCCTTATAATCTCATTTGCAAGAGCACCTCGGGCGGGGAGCGGCAGAGCACCTCGGGCGGGGATTCTTGGGCGCGACGGCGAACTCGGAGACCCTAAACCCTAAAACATCAAGAAATTAAAGCCATTAAGCTCAAGAACATAAGACTCAAGCTAAAATATACATCAATATAGCTAAAATCATTTGCAAAGCTAAAATTAAAATTAACATCAATATGTAGCAAAACTAAAATTAACATCAATATATAGCAAAACTAAAACTAACACTAACAAAACTAATTCTAGCAAATGGCTAACAGAAAATGGCTAACAAAAAATAGCTAAAACCTAGCAACTAACCTAGCAACTAACACTAACAAATGGCTAACAAAAAACCATCTACAACTAACTTAGCAATTTCTATAACCTAACAATTTCTATATCTAACAAATTTCTAAACATATTAATCATTTTAATCTACAATGCTACAATTTTAATCTAATTACTTCTAACCTTGAGTAGCAAAATTATGTTTAGAAATTTCTATAACAATTATAATCTATATCTAACAAATTTCTATAACAATTATAATCTACAATCTAGCTACAATGCAAAATCTACCCGTAAACTCGTAAACTCGTATCGTAAACCCGTAAACTCGTTAACTCGTATCGTAAACCCGTAAACTCGTATCGTAAACCCGTAAACTCGTATCGTAAACCCGTAAACTCGTTAACTCGTATCGTAAACCCGTAAACTCGTTAACTCATATCGTAAACCCATAAACTCGTATCGTAAACCCGTAAACTCGTATCGTAAACCCGTAAACTCGTTAACTCGTATCGTAAACCCGTAAACTCATTAACTCGTATCGTAAACCCGTAATTTTTTCCCTAACACAAATTCATACATTTAATTTCTAATTCATACATTTAATTTCATAACACAAATTCATACATTTAATTTCTAATTCATACATTTAATTTCATACACAGATTCATACATTTAATTTCTAATTTCTAATTTCAAATTGTTCTAAACCCTCACCGAGAGGGGCCGGGCGGCATGAGCGGGGGCGTGGAGGGGCGTGGCCGGCGTGGAGGGTCGGCCTTCTTCTTCTTCCTGCCGTACAGGGGCAGAGGTAGGGGAGGTCAGGGGAAGGGAGGCAGGGGAGATGCACCGGCGGCGCCATGGTACCAGGGGAGAGGGAGGAGCTCACCGTGTGGGGGAAAAGGCCGCGGACGTCGATCGACGGCCGGTGTAGCGGGGCACGGCGGGGGGCGGCGCGTGGAGGTGGCGCGTGGAGGAGGAGACTCAGGAGGCTCGGGCGGCGGCGCGGCGTGGCGGCTCGGGCCAGCCACGCGTGGAGGTGCGCGCAGGCTCGGCCTCTTCCTCTCTGCAGCACGGGCGGCGCGGCGTGTGGGCGCGGCGGCGCGGGCGTCGAGGGCATCGGCGTCGAGGGAGGTTGGGCAGCCTGACGGCGTGCGGGCGCGGCGGCACGGGCTCCTCCTTCTTCTCCGGTCCTTAGCGTTTCTGCGAATGAATCGGGGAAGGAGAAGGCAAGCAGTTAAGTAGCAGGGGGTCTTTGGTCCCGGTTGCTGGAAAGAACCGGGACCAATGCCTCTTTGGTCCCGGTTCTTGCCAGCAACCGGAACCAAAGAGTGGGTCATTTAATGCAGATCCCGCGGCGAGATCCATGGACTCTTTGGTCCCGGTTCTTGTTAGAAACCGGGACCAAAGAGTCCTTTTTCAAAAATATTTCGAACTTTTTAGTTCTGAAATTTTGTTCCCGCCTTTTTTTGTGTTTGAATATGAATTTCAAATGGTTTTGAATCTAAAAAGACTTTCAACATGAAAAGTGTTTAAATTTGAATAAATAATCCAAAATCATTTTCTATTTTTTCAAATTACTTATCTAAATATCGTTTTTTGTTTTTCGTTTGTTAAAAATGACATTTTTTGTGAAGCAAGTACAACAAATATGGTGCAAAATGGCACCCATCCAATTATCACACAAAGTAGACCATATTGTATGGATAATCCACAAATATTGGTAATTTTCTCGGTTTCTAGCTAATTTCGCCTTCTTAAACGACTTTATGCCTATTTTTCGAAAGTAATTCAAATTTGAACTACAAGTGTGTGATAATCCACAAAATGGCACCCATCCTCCTCGTACCTGGCGAGCGCCCTCTCACGCCGATTGATGAAGAAGGCGTCCCAAGTAGGGCGGTAGTCGGGATGCCAGCGGGGATCCATCCGCTGCTCCGGAGTGAGCTCGAGGTAGTAGTGGTTCGTGATGGCCGCCCGACGTGCCAAACCTTGAGGGATAGGAGGGACCGGCACGCCTCCGGTGCTCAGCCTCCAGTCGGCGGGGACGTCGTAGCCGGGCGGGCAGGGGTAGTTCGAGGCGGAAAGCGCCTCCGCCTCCGAGTAGGTTAGAGTGGGTACGGTGGAAGCCATGGGAGAGTGATGAGGTTGCAGATATGAGTTTAGATGTGCTATGCTAATGGAGGCCATGACTACATATATATAGTGAGACCTTTAGTCCCCGTTCGAGCCACCAACCGGGACTAAAGGGGCTTATTTGTTCCCGCGCAATTTTACCAACCGGGACTAAAAGGATTCCCACCAATAAGGAAGAAGCACACGGATCGTTTTTTTCTTTCGAGCGCTTGTGAGCCGTTGGATCAGGGGTGTGTTTCTTTTGAGCGCTTGTGAGCTGTTGGATTTTTAGAACTAGTCCCGGTTGGTGGTCCTGGTTGGTAACACCAACCGGGACTAAAGAATCACACGGATCGCGTGTTTCTTTCGAGCGCTTGTGAGCCGTTGGATCAGGGGTGTGTTTCTTTTGAGGGCTTGTGAGCTGTTGGATCAGCACTCCCACCACCACCACCACTCCCACCTCATCCACAGGTACACTTTCTAATCGCCTATAAATAGCGGTGTCCCTGCAGCGAACGGCACACAACGAGCGTCTACCTTCGCCACCGAATCCAATGGCTGGATTTAGCCTACCTGCTGGCATGTTCCCTGGCATTATTGTGTTCGTCCTTGTTCACCGGCCAGCCATTGGAGCCACCTTCTGTAGGACGGTGAACAATGACAACACAACGACGCTGTTGGAAACACAAGCCCTCAGGTAGGTTGAATCCAGCAACTGGATTAGGGTGACGCAATGATGAATTGCCGAGGAGGTGGGAGTGGTGGTGGTGGTGGAAGTGGTAGCCATGCCCCTCGGTCCGATCCAAGCAGCGGCAAGGCGCTCTGATGATCTGCGACATTCCCAACACTTTTTGGGACGGTCGTAG
This sequence comes from Poa pratensis, assembly GCA_947311845.1. Classification (NCBI taxonomy): domain Eukaryota; kingdom Viridiplantae; phylum Streptophyta; class Magnoliopsida; order Poales; family Poaceae; genus Poa; species Poa pratensis. Next base: position 22,536,520 of record CAMZMU010000055.1, read on the forward strand.
ATCATCAGAGACGTCTTGCCGCTGTGGATCGAAGGTCGATTTGCTGCTCACGACCACGCGATGATTTGCAGTATACAAAGCATTCGGATTCCCGTCATACAGCCCTACGGTGCTAATACATTACTACACATCACATAAAGGTTTAATACATTACATTGATTTACATAAAAGCCATGAACCCTTCTTCGCGTATGTCCCTGGCCTATGATCGCTTCAGCCGTAACCATGGAGCATCTTCATTATTTAACGGGATGCTTGGGTCAGTTCTCACTGTGAAGGGCGGAATTTCATCAAACTTATCATAATCTGCTGACATGTCTGTCTTGTCCTCGACTCCCACGATGTTTCTTTTCCCTGAAAGAACTACGTGACGCTTTGGCTCATCGTCTGATGTATTCGTTTGCTTGTTTTTTCTTTTTTTCGGTCTGGAGGACATGTCCTTCACATAGAAAACCTGAGCCACATCATTGGCTAGGACGAATGGTTCGTTCTTGTAACAACCAAGATTCTTGAGATCCACTGTTGTCATCCGTACAGCTGGTCTACCTTTATCCCTTATGCATTCATGGTTAAAGACATAGTCAAGTTCCCATATCTCCTCTATGCGACCATAGTATGTGTCCTTTTGCCCATCGTCGTTTGTTGCATCAAAGCGGACACCACTGTTTGGTTGGTGCTCTTTTTATCTTGGGCGATCGTGTAAAATGTATTCCCATTTATCTCGTACCCTTGGAAATTCAATACAGTCGAAGATGGTGACGCGGCCAACAAGTAGAGCTGATCTCCGACAGTGGTGTCATTCATGAGCTGTAATCGCAACCAACTGCCGAAGGTCTCCATGTGTTTTTCTTTAATCCAGGAGTCATCCTTCCCCGGGTTCTTGGAGCGTACATAATTCTTGTGTTCCTCGATATACGGAGCCACGAAGGTGGAACTTTGTAGAACTGTGTAGTGTGCTTGAGTTAAAGAATGCCCGTCCCTACATATCAGTGCTTTCTTTCCTAGCGTGCCTTTTCCACTCAGTCTCCCCTCATGCCGCGATTCAGGAACACCAATCGGCTTAAGGTCAGGAATAAAGTCAACACAGAACTCAATGACCTCTTCTGTTCCATAGCCCCTTGAGATGCTTCCTTCTGGCCTAGCACGGTTATGAACATATTTCTTCAAGACTCCCATGAACCTCTCGAAGGGGAACATATTGTGTAGAAATACAGGACCGAGAATGGCAATCTCGTCGACTAGGTGAACCAGGAGATGCGTCATAATATTGAAGAATGATGGGGGGACCACAGCCTTCTGTAAACTTGGTAGAGTTACTGGATCGATGACCTTCTGAGATATTGCATTGAGGAATGCACATAGCTTCACAATGGGTACTCGAACATTTTCCGGTAGAAGCCCCCTCAATGCAACCGGAAGCAACTGCGTCATAATCACGTGGCAATCATGAGACTTCAGGTTCTGGAATTTTTTCTCTGCCATATTTATTATTCCCTTTATATTTGACGAGAAGCCAGCCGGGACCTTGATACTGCTCAGGCATTCAAAAAAGATTTCCTTCTCTGCTTTGGTAAGAGCGTAGCTGCTTAAGTATTGACGCCCTTTATCCGTCTGCTTGTTGTATGGGTCTTTCATACGTTGCTGGTCTGCCCGTGCTTCCGGTGTATCTTTTGTCTTCCCATACACGCCCAGGAAGCCTAGCAGGTTCACGCAAAGATTCTTCGTCACGTGCATCACGTCGATTGAAGACCGGACCTCTAGGACTTTCCAATAGGGTAGCTCCCAGAATATAGAGCACTTCTTCCATATGGGTACGTGGTTGTCAGCGTCATTCGGAACAGATAGACTGCCAGGACCCTTTCCAAAGATTACTTCTAAATCCTTGACCATGTCATATATAACATCACCATCAGGGAGGTTAGGCTTCTTCCGGCGATCTGCCTCACCGTTGAAATGCTTGCCGGGCTTTCTTACGGCATGACTGTTCGGAAGAAATCGACGATGCCCCAGGTACACATTCTTGTTTCCCAAATGTATACTTTCAGTCTTATCTAAACAGTGCGTGCATGCATTGTATCCCTTGTTTGACTGTCCTGAAATGTTACTAAGAGCAGGCCAATCATTGATGGTTACGAACAGCAACGCTCGTAGGTCAAATTCCTGTTGTTTGTGCTCATCCCACACACGTACACCTGGTTCGGACCACAACTGCAAAAGTTCATCAACTAATGGCCTTAGGTACACATCAATGTCGTTGCCGGGTTGCTTCGGGCCTTGGATGAGCACTGGCATCATAATGAACTTCCGCTTCATGCACAACCAAGGAGGAAGGTTGTAGATACATAGAGTCACGGGCCAAGTGCTATGACTGGAGCTCTGCTCCCCAAAAGGATTAAAGCCATCTGTACTTAGACCAAATCTTAAGTTCCTTGCGTCATCTGAAAATGTCGGGAACTCTCTGTCGATTTTTCTCCACTGGGACCCATCGGCGGGGTGTCTCAACTTCCCGTCTTTCTTACGCTCTTCTTTGTGCCATCGCAACAACCTGGCATGCTCTTTGTTTCTGAACAGACGTTTCAACCGTGGTATTATAGGAGCATACCACATCACCTTAGCAGGAACCCTCTTCCGGGGGGGCTCGTCATCGCCCTCAACATCACCAGGGTCATCTTGTCTTATCTTGTACCGCAGTGCATTGCATACCGGGCATTTATCCATATTCTCGTACTCACCGCGGTACAGGATGCAGTCATTAATGCATGCATGTATCTTCTGCACATCTAATCCTAGAGGGCAGATAGCCTTCTTTGCTTCGTATGTAGTCTCGGGCAATTCGTTATCCTTTGGAAGCTTCGGCTTCATTATTTTCAGTAACTTCTCAAATCCCTTGTCAGAACAACCAGTCTCTGCCTTCCATTTCAGCAGTTCCAGTGTGGTACCGAGCTTTGTGCTGCCATCTTCGCAGTTTGGGTACAGCAACTTTTTGTGATCCTCAAGCATGGCCTCCAACTTTAGCTTCTCCTTTTCTGTATCGCATTCTCGCTTTGCATCAGAAATGACCCCACCAAGACCATCAGCGGGCTCATCTGATGCCCGATGTTCACCTCTTTCTTCTTCAACGTCTTCCATAACAGTATCACCGCATTCCTCAGGGAACATAGGATAGTTGTCATCATCCTCCTCTTCTTCATTGTCTTCCATCCTAACCCCTCTTTCTCCGTGCTTGGTCCAACAATTATAGCTGGGCATGAAACCTTTCCGAATCACGTGGTCTTGAATGGTTCTCGGGTCAGAGTACTCCCTGACGTTCCGACACTTCTCACATGGACAAGGCATAAAATTATTCACTTTGTTTGCCTCAGCCACATCGAGAAATTTATGCAGGCCTGCAATAAACTCGGAACTGCGTCGTTCGCCGTACATCCATCGCATCCGTGCATCCATCTGCATCATATATATAATTAAGTTTATCAAATACCATTACAATAACATCTTGAATAGTGAAATGACCACCGTACATCGACACGTGCAATATTTCTGTATCAATTACAGACGAAAAGGATAAAGTTGCTAACCTCGGCCGAGGATATCATTTTGTGTGAACTTAAGTGTGGGTCGGGCATTTCATCGAACACATCTTGTGCGTGGCAAAGGAAAAAAAAATAGCACCCACTTCCCACCAATCCAAGAAAAAAATTAGAGGAGAGAGGGGGGTGGGGGTTATTTATAGGCAGGGAGGGGTATTGGTCCCGGTTCTTGGCACGAACCGGGACCAAAGCTCCGCCGCACGCCACGTGTCTGGCTCTGGAGCTTTGGTCCCGGTTCGTGCCAAGAACCGGGACCAATACCCCCAACCGAACCGGGACCAATGGTCCACGGGGCCGTGGCAACTCGAACCGGGACCAGTGCCAGGCACTGGTCCCGGTTTTTACCTGAACCGGGGCTAATGGCTGGGGCGGCCCTGGACCAAAGATGGTTTTTCTACTAGTGCTCCTTTCCTTCGCTCGGTATCGACGGTCTTTCGACTGGTGGACTAAACCGTGTGAATATGTGCCTCTGTCAACCCATTCGGCGCCTCCTTTGGCTCCCACTTTACTGCCATCTTCCGCGGCTCGTCGGCCAGCACTGTCGGCTCCCGAGGTCGCGAGAGGGGGGCCACTGAGGACCGGCGACAATGTGAAAATGGAGGGAAGATTTGGAGATTTTGGCGGCCAGTGGCAATGTTGAGGAAGAGGAAGGTTTTGGTGCCCGGCCTCCCCCGTGCCCCATGTCAATGACAAGGGGTGGGGGGCCGCCTGTTGGAGGGCGTGTCCAGGCGATGTCCCAAGCAGGCCGCCAAGTTTGTAGGGTAGTCCGGGGGTGCTGGACAAAAAATGGCTCGGCTCGAACACTTGGGTGCCGCTTTGATCTAAAATTTTAGGTCTCATCCCCCATTGGGCTTTGGAAATTGTTTGGCGGGTGCGTGTGGAGATGTACATTGAAATGATCGTACAGATTTCCTACCAGTGTACCAGAGAAGTTCCGTAACACTGATCATGTAGCATCAGCGTAAAAACAATTTCGGAAATATCGGAGTATCAATCATTGTAGAGAAGAGGGAACAATGTACAGCGCAGAAAACACTGTAGCAGGACACAGAACGAACAGAAAACACTATTGCAGTATGGATCCTACTATACTTCTTTGGCAGCATGCCGTGTCAACTGCGTGCTGTCATTTCCCACACCACACATGCATGCAGGTCCACTCGCCGCATGGTAGGCAGAAATGGAGGACGCGATGTGCGGCGGGTATAGGTAGACCTTTCCATCAAATCATTTGAGGTCTTCGTGTCGTGAGAGCAAGCTCGAATCTTTGAATGTTACAAAATATATTGCGTCCGCGTGACTCGAACATTGGACTTCCAAGGCAAAGGACGTAGCCCCTAGCCACTGGGCTACGATAATGTCCGTGAAGCAGACAACTTGCTGATTGCTGACATGAGAGATGATGTCGTCGCATGAAGTATGCCAATGCAATTCGCTTGGGAAACAGGCTGCGTATCCAAGAAGAAGAGGTCAAGCTGCGGTGCAGCTCGTAGCTTAAAGTCTCAGAACTTGGAACGCGGAGACGGAGCTCACAAGAAGCAATAGAAGAGCTCATGCAATGGAAGCATCCATGGAGGCAGCTCGTGGCAGCGGAGCCAAGCACATCATCCTCGTCCATGGCGGGTGCCACGGAGGCTGGAGCTGGTACAAGGTGGCGTCCCGGCTGCGATCGGGGGCGGCTGGGCTCAGCTACCACGTTGCAGCCCCGGACCTCGCTGCGTCGGGGGTCGATGGCCGCCGGCTGTCGGAGGTGCCGACGTTCCGCGACTACACGGGGCCGCTGCTCGACGTGCTACGGTCGCTACCGGAGGGTGAGAAGGCAGTGCTCGTCGGCCACAGCCTCGGGGGCCTCAACGTCGCGCTTGCAGCGGAGCTGTTCCCCCAGAAGGTCGCCGCCGCGGTGTTCCTCACCGCCTTCATGCCGGACTGCGTGTCCCCGCCGTCGGTGGTGGTTTTAAAGGTAAATTCCTGGATTGATGGTGGAAACCCTACTTCATCACTGTAGTAGGAATAAGTTTTTACATATAGAAAGCTCTTGCGATCCAATTTAGCCAAACGTAGAGATTACCTGGCCACTCAAGGCACCTACATGTAGATAGAGATTACCAGACAATTTAGTCAGTTGCGCGAGCACATTCCCTGTACGACTCCCCACACGTGGTCCAGCCGGGCTGACTGTACGACTGATCAGATCTGAGAGTGGCGTGTTATTCTGCTCCTCCCAGCCAGGATCAGGTGGCTGGGAAGGCCCGATTGTTGTGGTGCCAACTTAGTGGCGACCTGGACGACGAACTAGGCGTGATGCAATCGGAACGTGTCGTCGTTGACGACGGTGATAAAGAGAGGAGGGGGGGTTCTAAAAGAGTGGACGTGTGCGACTGCGACGAGAGATAAGATGGGGAAGAGTGACTATCTTAGCGATAGTATAAGGGAAGCGGGGTAGAGAGAGGGAAATCTGTTCTTGGCTTGTAAGTGTACATGCATCCACTATGAAAAATTCATATTTTAAAATATCAAAAAACTGAAGCAAAAAATTCGGATGTACATACATACATTTTATGCGTGCACATAAAGTTTGAAGAGAATTTTTTTTGTGGTCTGCGTAAAAAAGACAAATTCCGGTGTTTCAAAATGATTTTTTACGAGACATTATTTCGTCTTTTTATACAAACAATATCTTTTTTTCGTGAAACTTTTGTATAAACATAAAATGTCCGGATATGCTCGTTAAATTTTTGTTTGAAAATTTTAGACATTTGAAAATGCATTTCATAACAGGTGCATCTAGTCGTATGAGCCAAAACATCGTGTCCGGTAGAGAGAGGCGTTATTTGTTTTAGTTATTTGTCATGGGGTGGTAAACTATTGATTTTGGTTTGCACGGTGAGTATGCAATTACATATATTTACATATTTATGTGTAAATTTCAATGGTAACAAGTTGCCTATGAAAGATGGTTGTGAGTCAAGAAGGAAACCTTTCTTGTACAGTGGCGGAGCTTCAACATCATTGAAGGAGGGGCCAAAAGAAATTAGATGACAGTTGAGGGGGCCATTTTGAATTTTTGTTTTGTTTTGTATGGTAAAAATGGTAAATACATAGTACTACTATGCAAATTTTGATTTAGTTGGGGGGGGGGGGGGGGGCGCATGGCCCATGCTGGTCTCCACTAAGCTACGCCTGTGCTTGTATACATACTCAATTACCATGTAAATAAATCCGAATACAACATCCTTGATGGTGCATGAGAATATAATAGGTGTGTAAGCGAGTATATGTTAATTAATAGAAATAATCAAGACACATTTCAAGTCCAAGTTGAAGTTTATCCTTTTTAGAATACTATGTGGCTATCTTTTATCTTTATACATACTAGCAAAATGCCCGTGCGTTGCTACGGGTAGACTAAGTATTATGCATATTAAAAAATCTCTGTTAGCAAAATGCCCGTGCGTTGGGACGGCCGAATTAATTTATACTTAGATATGTCGATAAGAAATTACTCTTATGAATGTGCACAAATAAAATTTAGAACTCAGGAAGATGAATGGATAGGAACCTGCACGAATAAATGTAGCAATACCAGTAATCAAACGCTTTGACAAATAATTTTTTTTCTACGTGTAATTTCATTGGGCTAATCAAAGATGCGTCATTCTTCCTAGAAAAAGAAAGATTTGCTCTGCACAATTCCATGGTTTAAACGCAGTGTTTAAATATTAAGAATGCTACCCGTGCGTTGCAATGGGACAACAAATACAAATATATTCTGCATCAAATTTGCTAAGAAAGAAAATCATTAATACACATAAATCCTCATTCACCCGTGCGTTGCCACGGGTATTTAGATTCACGGACCGTCTTTGCTCCAGCGTCCCAATATATAGAATGCATCCCCTGTTACACTGCGCCAGATAGTCACCCTGGACGTTGAGCAGGACGCGCTGGTCGGTGGAGTGGGCTTCCTTGGATTTCTCGTGGGCGGCTACGGAGATGGCAGGTGAGGTGGTCGTGAAGCTCGGCGGTGCTGGCCATGCTGACCGTTTAATATTGTGACATTTGTTGATACGTTTAATACGTCCGAGAAAGAAAAAAACAAGCGACAAAAACGCGCACCACCAGAAAATCAGTCTGACAATTTAAAGTTCGTGCAGTTAATTTTTCTCTTCGACGGTCGAAGCCATTGTTCTATTAATGTTGTTATATTTTTTTTCAGTCATGGAAGTGATCGTTCTATATTTTTATTCTTTTAACCGCGCAGTCTAACATTTGTGCCGTTCCATGTTTCACAGCGATCGTTTTGGACGTTTTTGTCCTTCTTTTTTCATGGAGCAATCTGGACTTTTTATTTACTGGGCCGTTCTGACTCTGGACGTTTTTTTTCCTTCTTTTTCCGTGGGCCTTTTTAACTGGGCGTTCTGATCGTGGATAGGGCAGAGCTGACGGAAACCATCTTTACGATCATATTGCAACGTATGCGTGCAGGTTTCTTTTACCGATTGTGTTTATGATTGGCGTCCAGGATTCTTTTACCGATCGTATTTGTGACTTTACGATGCGCCGTGTTCGGAATCTTATATTTCGAACCGTTTTTTTTACTTATAGGTGGCATGTTGCGTAATTTGTATCAATTTCAGAGCCAGTTTTATTATAGCGTACCGCCGCCAACCATCACCTCTAACGATATTATATAGTAGAGATGTGTGTATTTGCATTTTGTTTGCATGAACAACAAGGGCGACGACATACAAAATTAATGACCGTGGCAACACATGGGCATTCAACTAGTATATTTAAACATGCAATTTTAAGCACTATAAACAAGTGATTCCACAAAAGTTCATATCTTTACTAATACGTTGTGACTTATATATATACCTTTTATTCTTCCTTTCGCTTCATGCAGAAATTTGCGGGCATACCTTATACCCCGTTGGACAACGAGATGAAACCCCAAGATGCAGATGGAAAACTTCCATCCTCATTCATGTTCGGACCAAAGTTTGCAGAACAAAAGTTGTATCAGTTGTGCTCACCTGAGGTACGTGCGATGAGCTGGGCTATTTTTCGTTGACGGTACCAAGTCGGTCATCAGAAAGACATAAATGCAAGTTAGTTTTGGTAAATTAGAATCTGGTTTACCGTGGGTCTCACAATTAAGAACTTTGCTAATTTGGCAGGATCTCACACTCGGAAAATCTCTCATGCGAATCAGCTCGCTCTTTGTGGAAGAGCTGCAAGTTCAGCTGCCATTCACGAAGCATCGCTATGGCTCAGTGCGTAAGGTCTATGTAGTCTGCAAGCAAGATGAGACCATTCTCGAGGAGCACCAGAGATGGATGGTGGCGAACAATCCGGTGGATGAGGTCATGGAGATCGACGGTGCGGATCACATGGCAATGCTCTCTACGCCTGACCAGGTTGTGGAGTGCATAATTGACATTGCCAAAAGATACAATTGAATTGGATGGTGTCAATGGCACGGTAATAAACAGGCTTACCAAACAAAAATACCGAGCTTTTTTGAAATTTTTGAAATTTAATGCCCAAACCTGATAAATTATCCGTATCTCTTATTTTATTTTGCACGAAGACATGGCACAAAGATAGCGCCGTCACAAGCTCTGCTGGAGGTCTGAGTTCCACGCCATTCTTTGTCGTTTTTTGAGGATTAAAACTTATTTCGAGATCTAATTCCGAGTATTTTATTTTGAATTGTAACGCACAAACTTGATAGATTGTGTGTATCTCTTTTTTGATTTTATACGAAGACATTGCTAGTCGTGGCGTTGTCGCATTCTCTGCTGGAGGTCACTGGTCCGATTTCCACGCCAGTCTTTCGTTTTTGAGGATTCAAACTTAGTATGAGATCTATCGATCCAAATCTACGTAGTGCACGAAAAAAAAGTAATTGTGGAGTTTAAAATTTAATTAAAACTTCCTAAGAAATTTTGCATTCAAAATTGTATGAAATTTTTCAGGAAGTAATCGCCCGGTATGTTTTGTTAACAAACTCCATTCTGTAAAAATTCCATTCGGTAACCAAAAACTTGATGATATTGGTACTCTCGGTAAAAAATTCCATTCGGTAACGAAAACCTTGATGATGTTGGTTGTAACTGTTATGTTTTGTGTTCTAAGATGTACTTCGATATCCCATTTACTGCTGGATGGTTAAGCTCCATAATTCCATGTAATATGGTAGCTGAACTTATGCAGCTTATATTTGGAGTTCTGTGTGTGGCAAAAAATATATAATTGGAGTTTCCTGAAGGGGCGACAACATCACAATAGTTTGGATTGGGTCAGAATAAACCAAAATAAAAAACATTTTCTTTTACAATCTTGTTTGGAATACAATGGAGTTCTTTGAATTTTTTCTCCCTGAACAACAATTAAAGCAATTGACACAGATGAGACAATCATTTGGGAGAATATAAAGTGGCTAAGCCCTTGTGCACTGTCATTTCAACAGAAGGTCCATAAGCCATCAAATCTTGATGCTGGTTTCTTCCGTACGTTCCTTCTCCTCTGGCAATGACCTCCCGTCCACATCTATGATGCCACCCTTTCTCGGATTCTCCACAAGCTGTCCTGGTGATAACCGAAAAGATCTCACCTGCAGAGTCAAATTGATGGCATTTTCTACTGATGAAGTATTCGGAAAAAAGAAGACACAAGATCTGAATCAATGAACGTTGATCGTTAACCTTGAGATATGTAACATATGTCGATTTGACATAACTCCCATCGCTCATCTTCAGCAGCAAAGATAGCAGATCAGCCTTTGGACAGTCTCTGATTATGACTGCATCCGTATAGCCATCTGAGAGCTGCATCACAGCCACATCATGCATTCTCGCTCGAGTCAAGCAAATTACACCAGCACTTAACAGATAGATTTTTCAGAAGAAAATGGAGCTGCATCCAATTACCTTGGCTTCAGGAGCTGCCATGCCACTCTCAGCAGCCCATGGCACGTTATAGATGCACACGGCCACAAAAGGGCCATCGATGGATCTCCAGTCTGAACCTTCAAGCTGAGCTGAAGGACCTTGATAAGAACACACCTGAGATTCCCCGTTCTGCTCTAGGCGCTCCAGAATGGAACTCTCGACTTGCTTGACAGGCTCCCCGTACGCCTCGTAGCCCGGGGCAGGTACGAAATGGACGCTTCCACAGTATCGTCGCAGGCTCATTATGCGAACCAGAGCCTGAAATAAATCAAAAATAAATCGTTACGATGCGAGGCATCAGTTTCCAAAGATTTCAAGTTGCTAAAGAAAACAAGAATACAGACATAAAAGTCAAAGCGCGTGCTCCCCATCCATCTGTATTTCTCGGACTCTATGTCAATATCGGCCACCAAACCTGAATTTTATCTGAAAGTGTCATATCCAGCAAAAGTCCATTGGAAACTAGACTTTGTTGATCCCATGGTTGCATACGTACCCCAGGTAATTGACAGCACACTGAAAAATCTCTTCTCGCCTTGTGCTATGGTGCAGACATCCAAGGCCTGCTTGCGGCCTGCACAACAGGAAAATTGATGTCAGGTTCTCCATTTAAACTTCCAGGTAACATATATTATGTGCCTGAAAGTATACGATAACCTCTGATAATTGCGAATAAAGCGTCTGAAATTGAGTACGTCTCATTTGCAGCATGCAGAAGTGATTTAGCCATGCCATTTCCTGTGCCTGCATAGATTGCAAATCCAAATCTGTTTGAGTGTTTCCAAGATTAACTTTTGTAGTGGTATCTTGCCCAAGATGAATTATTCATACCAGCTGGAATTACCCGATCGGCACTTTTATTGCTTTCTCCCAGTCCGTTCGCTGCAGAAATCCGTTTACTACCTATTGCCAGAAAAAGACGGTATGAGAAACAAGTTAGTAGAACCTCGAGAATATCCACAGGTTTGTTACTTCTGGACGACTTTCTGTCCCAACACTTCATTTTCTGCATTGCCAGCCTTGCAGCTAAAAGATGATTTTCTGTGAGACCGTTATTCTGGAACTAGCATCAAGGCTGTACGATCAAATCATATCATTCCTACCCTTGAAAAAATCATATCATCATTATCATTCCAGACTATACAAAAAAACTTTGCAAACGACACAACCGGGTATTGTTACCAACCTCCCGAGGACACCATCACCACTGACGCAGACGATCCCGTCGTATCTCGCAAGGTCAAGAGAAGAAGCCACCTCCCCGGCATGCCCTTGGTACTGGGTCTCTAAAACAAAAATCACAAACCAACGGATAAAAATAATTGCAAAAGCCAAAAAGAAGAAGTGAAAAACACTTTAAATCATGGAGAAAACAATGGCCATTTGCGTGTGAAAACCTTGCATTGTGATATCGACACCGGCAGCTTCGAGCATGGGCTTGATCTCTGCCTCGTAAATCTTGTTCGCGCATCTCTTGCCGCCGAAGGGGTTGACAAGGACGTACAATCTTTTGGGCCGGGCTATCATATACCCATCAAAAAATATGAATTTTGTACGTTAAAATCACTCGTTAAACTAAACAGTCGATAAGAACAGAGGCTGAGAAACAGAGGAAGAGTGAAATTTATTGTTGACCATGCTTCTGACATACCTATTTTCCTCTTTACACTGTAAGATACAAGATTGGCTATTTTATTTAATAATAACAATTAAACCGTGTCATAATTTTTTAGCGAATTTTTTTTCGGGGATAAATTTAGTTTTGAATTACAGTTGAGTGGTCAATTTGATAGAGAAAAAGAAAGGAAGAATAAGAATATGTGATAGTGTAGTCTAAAAAATAGATAACATGAACATGGAAAGAGGGAATGATGAATGATAACATAACAGAAAGCTTATGATCTATATGTTGGATTGTGGTTTGAATTCATTGATTGAGACGTTAGTTGCACCGTGCACCCTAACTAGTTAAACTAAACAGTCGATAAGAACAGAGGGTGAGAAACAGAGGAACAGTGCGTTCCTTTTTTTTTTTTTGAGAACACAGTACAACACAGACGCTCACAAATACGCACATACACTCACCCCTATGAACGCACGCACGCACACCCTACCCCTATGAGCACCTCTGAAGGACTGAGCCGGCAGATCTTGAGGTTGACGAAGTCACCACAGGCGCCTCGCTGTTGACGGGCACGTCACCTACCACTGAAAGAATAGCGCCGGATAATCCTGGAATAAATCCAGGTAAATGCAAACGCCCATGCCAAGTCTAGGACTTGAACCTGGGTGGGCTGGTTCCACCACAGGGAACCCAACCATCAGAGCCAAGCTCCGTTTGCGGAACAGTGCGTTCCAATCTAGCAAGAGTTTGGGTTGAAGCAGCAATCTCCATCAGAGGCTATTTGGACTGATTGCGCGGCGGAGGCACCAAAGGAGAACGTACTTACCGAACGAGTCCAAGCAGCCTCGCAGCCTGTCGCCCCACGCCGCGGCCGCGTCTTCGCCGTCGGCCACCTCGAACACGTAGTCCCTCCTCCTGCGCCTCTTCCCTCCCGCCTTACCGCCCGCGCAGCACGACGGCGGTTTCTCTGTCGCGGCATCCTCCGCCACGAAGGCCCTGACGAAGACCTCCTTCCCGTTCGCCTCGACGCCGAGCACGTCGGCCTCAAGCGAGAGTCTACTCTCCCCCGCGGTGCCAGCGCAGTAGCGCCACCGGATCTCGGGGCTGACGCCGGTGGAGAGCGTCGCCTCGGACGGCGCGCCGTTCACGCGGACCTTCGTGGCGGCGCCGCTGTCTTCCATGGTGTTGTCGGAGAGAGAAAGAACGTGTGCTGGTGGGGATAAACAGCCGGCTCGGATTGTTCAGCTCGAACTCATCAAAGCTCTGTTAAATAGAACGAGTAAAAAGGTCAGCTCCACTCTGACTTAACGAGTTGACTGATTATAGCAACAACTATGTGTAAAAATAGCAATATGCCAAAATAAAAGATCTGATTTCAAAGAGCTAGCAAGAAATACTAAAATAATACACAACAAATCCTAAATCAGTTCATAATCAATGTTGGGATTGCCGAATTTGGGAATGTGGAGTGCAGATTTGGTGCTCCCGGACTCTAGTGATCTCCCACATTTCAAAAAAAAAACATATTTAAAAATTTCAAAAAAATGGAAAAAAATCATGTATGTTCCTACTGATATTTCCTACAAACGTGCAAAAATCTCAATACAAAATACTTTACAATTTGAGCTACACAAAAAAGAGAAATGTGCAGATATGAGTATAGTGAACAATATAAAGTTTCAAATTTTCAACTTTTGTCTTTTTTGTGTAGCTCAAATCATAAAGTATTTTGCATTGATATTTTTCTTCATTATAGGACATATCAGTAGGAACATGCATGATTTTTTCAGATTTTTTTGAAACTTGTAAATATGTTTTTAACTTTTTTGAAATGGGCAGGATCACTGGATCTCGGGAGCATAAACGACTTTCTGGCTTATTCTGGCATATGGACTGGCGGGTTGCGTATTTCGGCCTACTTCAGAGAGTTTCACGAGTTTATCAAGTCTCACGAGTATATCGATATCTTGCTTGTAAGTGTGTGTTAATTTTTTGACGGTTAAATTGCATTTAGAGAGATCACGCTCGGCAAATCAAATGGTACCACATGTAAGACAAAGTTTATATATGTTCGGGCCTTGGCAAACAACGTCTGATGTCAACCCTACTTCATGTTTTGTGTCGGTTTTATTATCCGTCGGTACTCTTCTCAATCTCGAGAATGCTCGATCTTGCCTATGTGAACGAGATGGTGTATGTAACACCCCGACTACCCCGGGCTGACGGTACTTAGCCTGACAACTCACAAGTATCTCTAGATTAGCCCCAAAGAGTAATGATGGTCTTTCTTACGAACCTTGTCTTCCCTCTTGTGCACCCGGGAAGAACTTTTCGGTCGGTCACCCATTTCAATATTGCTCCAAGCAAGCACGGTTAACACTGGGGTTTTATCGAGTTGAGTTTCGGAAAAAGAAGATGCAGCTTGTTGGTATGAGTATCATATCAATCTTATTAAGCCCTCGACCAGGATATTATAATCACCCCCCTTATAAAAGACCGACGTGCTCCCGGGCATGCTCCCGGTACCGGATCTCTAAAACCAAAAATCACGAGCCAAACGGATCAAAATAAATGCAAGAGCCAAGATTGTAGGGAAAAAACACTTTGAATAAGGGAGAAAACAATGCGCATTTGCGTGTGGAAACCTTGCATTGTGAGGTCTTTTTTTTTTAATTTTGCATTGTGAGGTCGACGCCGGCAGCTTCGAGCATGGGCTTGACGTGTGCCTCGTAGATCCTGTTCGCGCATCTCTTGCCGCCGAAAGGGTTGGCAAGGACGAACAATCTCTTCGGCCCGGCCTGTCGTATATCCATTACAAAATATGAATTTTGTACGTTACGATCTCTCGTTAAACTGAACAGTTGATAAAAAACAGAGGCTGAGAAACAGAGGAACGGTGCAGTCTCCGTCAGAGACAACAACATCAGCAGGCGGACGTACGTACCGAACGAGTCCAAGCAGCCTCGAAGCCTGTCGCCCCACGCCGCGGCCGCGTCTTCGCCGTCGCCCATCGGCCATCTCGAGCACGTAGTCCCTCCTCCTCCTACGCCTCCTACCTCCTGCCTTACCGGCCGCGCAGCACGACGGCGGTTTCGCTGTCGCGGCGTCGTCCGCCACGAAGGCCCTGACGACGACCTCCCTCCCGTTCGCCTCGACGCCGAGCATGTCGGCCTCAAGCGAGAGGCTGCCCTCCGCCGCGGTGCCAGCGCAGTACGCCACCGGAGCTCGGTGCCGCCGCCGGTGGAGAGCGTCGCCTCGGCCGGCGCGCCGTTCACTCCGACCTTCGCGGCGGCGGCACCGGTGGCGTGGCGCTCTTCCATGTGTGGGACGCAAAGGTTTTGGCAATTGAAAAAGGAGTGGGGCGGGAGCGCGCGGCAGTGGAGATGGATGCGCCGGTGGATCGACGCGCGTGTGGGTTTTCCGGCTTTTGTATTGGCGGAACAAAAAGCTTGGTGGCAATGCTACGCCTGTCCGTTGTGCACTGAACAACCTCGGTTTCAGAAAAAACGAATGAAAAATAAAGACGCCGTTGTCGGGGATCGAACCCGGGTCACCCGCGTGACAGGCGGGACTACTTACCACTATACTACAACGACTGCGTTGATTTAGTGCTACAAAGTCCGTCCAAATTCATAAAAATGAGTGAAAAACTTTAATACTTGCTCTGTCCTAATGTTAGTAGGAAGTAGGAGAATACCCCGCGCATTGCTAGGGGCAAATTTCATTAAGAAATTAACGTAAATGAAAATATATAATACACATGAAATATAAAATTATTTTTAGAAATATGCAAAAATCTCGCAATGGTCGAGAGGTTATATTTAATTGTCGTGAAATTGTGTGTATTAGACGAAAAAGAATGGTGACGTGGACGTATGGCTCAAAAAACCGATGGCGTGGATAGACTGCATGTACAATATATATAATATAATTAATGAATATTAGTGGGAGTGACATGGAAAATTGATTGGGTAAAATAATGGATGATGTTGATAGTTGCATGTTGAGATAGAAAAATAATTAATTCATGTTAGTGGGATTTTTCTTTATAAGAATTTTTTTTTTAACCTACCCAGCCCGAAAAGTGAGTGGATACAAAATCAGTGGATTGCTCAAACGTATGGCAGGTGCTTGGATCACGGATCGCCCAGTGGTATTGATTCCTCGGAGCTATATATTTGTGCCCCAGATTTAGCTGCCGCATACTGCCCCTGACATACACAATCATAAAAGTACACCGCCGCACAAATTTGGTTGATTCATAGAAGTACAACATCACAATGGCTATCGGCGTGGGTTTTCACTTTTGCTTGACGAAGAAAGAAGGATGGGTCAAGAATTGGGAGCAAGGCTCGTCACTACGGTGACAGCCTTCGTTTTCTTCCTCCGTTGGAGGGCAAATGTCACGACCATCGCAGGAAGTATACTTTTGTGAGATCCACCACGAACTAAAAAATGGGCTCGTGCAATAGTAGTATAGTAGATAAACATCACATGCGTATTTCATTTAAGTTGGGTAGCTATATGTACTTAGGGGGCCATTGCCCCCTCCCCCTAGCCCGAGATTTCTTTTGCTATTTTTTTGTTACAAATCCCATGTAATTGACCAACCCCTCCCCTTGGAGCTCCTCTCTCTATCTCTTTGTCTCATGTGTTGAGAAAATTCTCTACCTCTCATATAGATCTAATCTAGTAGATTGAATCTAATCTACACCTACGCCGAACAGTTGCTGGCATCAAGTTCTGGACGACAGAGTGCTAGCAAGTTGAAGTTCTAGACGTGTGGATACCGGTGGAGAGATCATACCTTTTACTTTTAGCGGGAGGGGGAATCGGCGACATTCTCACCGCCAGTTTTGCCCGTGAGAATATTCGTCAGGCTTCACCAAAATCTACTTCTGCTACAGGTGTTGGTGAGTAGTAGATATGATCTCATAGTTGCATCTTCATAGATTGATCTTAAGTGTTACGTAGTGAAGCGAATTTTTCGTTTCCCATATACGCAACCCAACATCTCGTCCATCCTTCCAATTGAGTTTGGTGCCTCATGAAGTGTGAAGTTTTGTTGTGAAACACACAGTACAAACGCAGACGCTCACAAACACGTGCACACACTCACCCCTATGAACGCACACACGCACACCCTACCCCTATGAGCATGTGAAGTTCAGACTTGCTTGGCTGTCAGGATAAAAAAATGTACTTGAAAGTAGTGTCTACGGAACTAAAACAAGTATACAACAAAAAAAAGTTGAATGCACTAGCACACCTAGTGGTTTAGCCCCCCAAGTGTTAGGTCTGTGTGGGAGTACATGATGCGACATATGGGAACCATAAAATTATTACCATTGTAGAGGAAAGATATATTGACTAATTTATTCAGGGAAGCCATCTTTGTTTTCTTTGATAAGACACCAGAAAGTTCCTCTGGCTCCCTTAGCCTAGATCTAGCGAGCTAATTTGCGATTGCCTTCGGGCAAGATGCTCCACCTTGACATCATTACATTAGCAGATCCTTGGCATCTCCAAATAGCAGAACCTTCCAGTGGAAAAGTAAATAGGCTAACTTTTTCCATAGCACCTACATTCCAGTCCAAGATTCATGGTCAAAGCCAAGCTCATTTCTATACTTCCAAAGCATCCACATAACAGACGCATGGACAACATTTATCACCTTGTGTTTAGATTCGCTGAGCCAAATCACAACAACCTTTACATAAGAGACGTGTGAGATATCTATTCCAATCATTCCAATAATTTCTGACCACACAACATTTGCAACCACACACTAAAAGAGTGGGTAACTACTATTTCCTTGCAATAGTTGTAATCTTAAATAAGTTAGGAAGCACACACTTAAGATATTTTGGGTGTTTATAATTCAGGTTTCTAGAGTTCCAAAATAAGAGAAATAATGTTTCATATAACTTATTTTCCAATTCCATTGATTTAACATTTTTGCTACATAAGTTGTTGATTTTGTCATGTAAGCACTTGGCTCATGCATATTGGTAAAAAATGTCGCATTTCTCTTGTTTCATTGTGTTAGAACATATGTTGCATAATTTTTACAGGGATTGTCTAAGTCTCAGTCGACTTAGATTTAATTAAATCTGCGCACACTTGCATTTTCATATGCAACTCTGAGTTTGGTACGAATCACGATGCATATCTAATGGATAAGGAGTCGGCTTAAATTTAATTAAATCTCAGTCAGTTGCACAAAATTTTATCTCAGGTGCAACTTTGACTGAAGCACGAATCACAACGCAAATCTAACGGTTGAAGAGTCAACTTAGATTTTACTAAATCTCAGCTAGTTGCACACAGTCACAAACCATGTGCAACTCTTAGTCTAACACAAATCATGATATAAAATCCAATGACTAAGAAGGCGACTCTAGTTAACCCTCGGACGACTTAGAATTAGCAAAACCAATTTTAATTGTTCTTGTTGACATGTAGTTTTTTTTTCAAATGGCCTATGAGTAAATTTGCCACAAGAGCCAGCTAATTTTATCATATATTTTCTTCGTTCGAGCATCCGCTACTTGATTCTGAGCACGTACCCCAGATTCTTATCGCTACATTGCTGATGCAAAGTTGGTTGGAGCTGCGCATCATACATAGTCAAAGCAGCATGGGAAAATGTAGATGGATGAAACGCAAGGGAAGCATGGCTTCCATCCAGAAGACTAGAAAACTTACGTACAAGAAACGTCCAGGAGAGCCAAAGCACAACAATTTGGGTTGGAACGCATCTTGTAACATGTTGCAAGACATCTTAGCCGATCCGATGTCTCGGCCAGCCGACCTACGCATAAGTGAACAAGTCATTGCCTTTCTGAAATGAAAATACTAAAAATAAGAATTTGAAATACCTAATACTTCGATTGTCCCTGCAATAATAATAATAATAATTGAATTTTTGACATGTGAATTAAAAAATTGTAGAAATGTGAATCAGTTTGCAGCTGTAGATGTAAAAGGTCTTAAATTACATTCCAATTTCTTGGCGACACGTTACATTCCAAAATTTTCATTTTTTGGCAGTCAACAATTCATTTAAGGCAATAATATTCTGCGATCGAACGTTGCCTTAAAAGCAAAAACAACACATGTTCCCAAGAGGCCAAGACGCAAAGCCAACGCAGTATAGAAAGGAAAAAAATAACCCTAGGCGGTAGGCGCTGTGTACAGCTGGGCCGCCGTCTGAAATCTCACCGAAAATATCCTCCCCGCTGCTTGCCTGCCTGTACTTGTTTCTTTCTTGTCTCGCAAGCCAAAAGCACCTCCACATTCCGGTCTCGCGAACATCGAGCCGTCCACGTACACCTCCCGGGCCACGCCGCGCCGTCGGATCTCACGCGCCAGGGCAACCTCGACCGAACAAAATGGAAAGCGCGAGCTGTACCCTGTCATTTTCACCGATTCGCGCCCGTGATATATCACATTCGCAAACCCACCCCTGAGTCCCAGCCCACCATTCGCCGCTGACAGGCCGATCGCGCAATTCTCCCCTTCCTAGAGGGTCCGACCGAAAAAGCGCCGGGCACGAACCAGCTATAATTAGGCAACCCAGAAGGCACGTCTCGTTCGTCTCGCCCTCGTCCGCCGCCGCGTGTTCGGAAGCGAGCGAACCCCGCCTCCTCTCCTCCCCACCCCACCGCCGCCGCCCGCAGATCGAAGCCAGCCGCGCCAATGTCCGCGTCGAGGGGGTTACCGCTGGTGCGCCGCGCCGTCGAGGCCGTGCGCCGCACGCCGCGCTGGCAGAAGAGGCTCGTCCTCCTCACCGCAGGGTGCGTCCGCCGTCTCCTTTCCCCGCCTCGACCCCTTTTTGTTTTGATCTGTGTTTTGCGGTCGCGCGTCGATCTATCCGTACCTACGTGCGCGGCCTCGTTGTTGTGCATTGTGCTCTGTGCGGCCGCCTCCCCGTGGGTGGTTCCATGAATTTTGCCACCTTATTTTGGTACTGCCTGAGATTTTTTTTACAAGTTCCTAGTTCGGTTGTGCGGTGAGGCTCCGAGGCGCGGAGTTAGGCGGGCCGATTGTTTGTTTTGTTTAGGAATTGCTTCGGTGATGATCTGCAGTTTCGTTGATGTATCATAGATTTTCTCTTCTGCCCTTAGAGTTCTCAATATTACTCTGTAGATCCATTTTGGATACCAATGTATTTTGTTAATACTCTTACGCTTCCGTTGTTGAGATCAATATGAATAATTTGTTCGAAACTCTGCTCATCTGCTTGGTAAAAAAACGGATCTAAGTATCTGGCGCCTCGGGATTATGTCGTAATTGGCAGGATCCCTCTATTCCACCTCCGGCCTGAAATTCCATGCGGGGGTTCATCGGCCGTTTATTGCCATCTGAAAAATCTGTGATTTTGAAGTAGAAACCGACTACAGCAGAATTTTCTGTACTGCTGAAATCACTGAAGCCCACCCAGATAATATAATGATAGCTTATACTTTATTATTTTAAAATGAATTTTGCACTGCACTTGCTGCTTCTCACAATTTCAGAGAATATGCACTAACACTGTGGCTAAACACATCCTGCAGTATTTGGTATATATAATGTATGGCAAAGGATTGTTCGTAAGATGTGGAGTGGGATATCAGCTATAACTATACTGTGTTAAATATTGTTGCCCAGGTAGATTTTAGGAAATGGTACATGACAATGTTTACATATACTTCTTCATATACCCAGAAACTTGATTTCAATTATGAGTACACCGTAACTACTATTTACTACCTTAAACTAAGGTCTTAAGTCATTTGATGTTGTGCTGTGTTGCACAATATAGTTAGGAAGACTGTAAGAGAATCCATAACTTTTTTATCTGCAAAACGATCCTGTTACTGAAACAAATGGTATTTTATAATTATTAATTATATTAACATATTTCTGTAATAGCTTGAGGATGTTACCAATTGGTAAATCGACCAAAACTTCGGGTTTTAAGTCAGGGCGGTGCTGAAGAAGCAGTTCTTGGTTTACATTTGTTTTAAAATATCACTTTTTTGTGGAATTCTGACACACTTTCAACCTCATTGCAGAGTTGGCACTTTAACTTATGCTTGTCAGGATAATCAGGTTCTTCAAATTAGCGATGGAACATCAGGCAAGAAAAAAGTTGTTATACTTGGAACCGGTTGGGCCGGTGCAAGTTTCTTGAGAAATATCGACACTTCATTGTATGATGTCCATGTGGTATCACCTCGCAACTATTTCATGTTCACTCCTTTGTTGCCGAGTGTGACATGTGGCACAGTTGAACCACGTAGTATTGTGGAGCCAATTCGCAACATTGTCAGAAAGGTACTTATTCTATTATGCATCATTTTGTACCTTCCTAGTAATTTGTCCTTCCATGTCTGTAAAGATGCTCCATTTTGGGAAATACAATTGATATATCTGATGTTTTGCAAGACTTAGCACAATTAATGTGTGTGCAATTTTGCAGAGAGGTGGTGCATTCAGATTCTGGGAAGCAGAGTGCTTCAAGATTGACCCAACAAGCAAGAAGATCCACTGCAAAGCAGGCGATGGGACCAATGTTGATGGCAATGGGGAGTTTGTTGTGGACTATGATTATCTTGTTGTGACTGTTGGAGCTAAACCAAATACTTTCAACACCCCAGGTGTTGTTGAAAATTGCCATTTCCTAAAGGTCAGTACCTGCATCGTCCATCCTTGGCTGTTGACTAAATCTAACTTCAGTAAACAAAACTGTACTTTCATATTTTTTTCTTTATGCAATAACTTGATCAATTAACTATGTGTCTGCTGCTTTGTTTAACATATTTTTGTTCAACTAAATTAGGTGGAGTCCAACTGACTTTTTCTCTGTTAATCCATAATCTTATAGTAGTATATCAGCTTACACTGACTTGTTGTGTCCTTTGATCATGATAACTCGGTATCTTCTTCTGCTGCTGTGCATTCTGAATGCAACTAGGTTCAGTGTGTGTCTTCCAAGTGAAATGTTTTGTATTTTACAATCTATTACAAAGCAGCTGTACATTTTGTATAATGAGATTTGATTAGACACAGTTGTCACTATGTAGGAAGTAGAAGATGCTCAAAAGATCAGGAAGAGTGTCATGAAATGTTTTGAAAAAGCCTCCCTTCCTAACCTTACTGAGGAAGAGCGGAAGAAGAATGTTCATTTTGTTGTTATTGGTGGTGGCCCAACGGGGGTAGAATTTGCTGCAGAGTTGCATGACTTCGTCAATGAGGACTTGGCAAAGCTGTATCCTGATGTAAAGAAATATGTGAATATTTCGGTAATTGAAGCTGGAGAGCATATCCTTACGATGTAAGACCACTGCTAAATTTTGAATTTGTTATCTGTTTGATATTTTACTGATTAGAAACTTTTTGGTAGCATATACATTAATTCTACTTTAGATCTGGTGTTAATTTCTCTACAATATATATCATGTTCCATACAGGTTTGATAAAAGAATCACCCATTTTGCTGAGGATAAGTTCAAGAGGGAAGGTATACATTTGAAGACAAATTTTAAGGTTGTCAAGGTGTCTGATAAGACTGTCACTATGAGTAATCCTTCAATGGGAGAAATTGCTGTTCCTTATGGCCTGACTGTTTGGTCCACTGGAATTGGGACACGTCCGATAATTATGGATTTCATGAAGCAAGTTGGTCAGGTATATCTCGTTCTGCATTGACTACAAAATCATATTTCAGTATTCACATCTAACTAGTTCAATACTTTTTTTTGTAGGCAAACAGGCGTGTGCTAGCAACTGATGAGTGGCTTAGGGTTAATGGATGTGACAATGTATATGCACTTGGTGATTGTGCAACTATAACTCAAAGAAAAGTGATGGTATGTGTGTGCTACTCAATATCAAAGTATAATTTTGCATCATTTACAGTCTATAACACTGGTATGGTATCATTCTTTCAATAACATGTGCCTTGTTTGTTCCTAAAAATCTGCTCAGCTAACCTTGCAAGTTAGATGCTCTAGAATTTTTTTTGCTTTCCAAAATCCCTGAAGGATTAATATTTGGTGTGTGAAGATGCTAAATTATTCTGTTTATTACATTTTCAATATGGTATGTTTAGCAAAATATTAACTGAAGTTGCAACCTCGAAACTTTGTGTGACGTTGCTTTTCAACAATTGGGCGGAATATGAAGTTTTATGTACGAATGACACTATAAGATACAAGTTTGGAGAATACTTTCTGTTGGTATGATGCTTCAGTTGAATGATCATTCTTTCTCTCTCACTTGAGATGGTAGAGGTTTAGCTTGTTTTAGTATCTACATGGTGGTTGGCGCTAAGTATGCCCCTTTAGAAGAATGCTGTTACCTTGTAGTGCCAACTAGTACATGCTTATAGTTTTCAGATATTTCAGTACGTCATGTAATCTGTGCTAATATGCATACAGGAAGATGTTGATGCAATATTTCGGGTAGCTGACAAAGATAATTCTGGCACTCTAACTGTAAAGAAAATCAAACATGTTCTTGGCGACATCTATCAAAGGTACCCACAGGTGGAGTTGTATCTGAAAACCAACCAAATGAAGAACTTCCATGACCTACTGAAAGCTAAGGAGTCAGAAGAACTGAACATCGAAGAATTCAAAAAAGCCCTTGCTCAGGTGGACTCGCAAGTTAAGATGCTCCCAGCAACAGCTCAGGTAATTCATGTGTATAACGTAACAACTCAATATTACCCTCCATGCAGAGAATAACAGAACTTAAGCATTTATAATTTGCTAATCTTGTTTTAATGTTTGTTCTATGCTTCAGGTTGCTGCACAAGAGGGAGCTTATCTGGCAGATTGCTTCAATAGGATGAATACTTGTGAAGAAAATCCTGAAGGCCCTCTAAGGATCAGGGGTGCAGGGCGTCATCGGTTCAAACCTTTCAGGTCTGTTATCAACCGCCATGCTTGCAATTGGGCCTAGTGAAAATCTCATCCACATGTTTGTTGCTGTGCAAGGTCGACAAGTAGTAAATGTACCTGCAAAAAAAAAAACAAGTAGTAAATCTGACAAAAAAATAACCATAAAAGATGCCAGTAAGGGTCTAATAGATATATGTTTTAGTTATGACGATTTATTACTTCCTTTTGCATGTGTATAATTGATCATCCAAATCAAAGAGTCATTTTCGTCAGTAACTGTATGGAGTACAGTCAGGCTTGTACTTTTGATAGGGAAGGTCGACAACATAAAATATGCTAGTAAAGGTATTAGATAATACGACCATGCGGATATAAGACTTCTTTTTTTTCATGTCACCAAAGAGTCCCTGAAATAAAACACTCCAGTTTTCATAGCTGTGTTTTTCATGTCACCAAAGAGTCCCTGAAATAAAACACTCCTGTTTTCATAGCTGCGATTAATCATTGCAAATTGCGCATGTACAGGTACAGGCATCTTGGCCAATTTGCTCCGCTTGGTGGAGAGCAAACTGCTGCCCAACTGCCCGGTGATTGGGTACATGTAGGCCACAGCACTCAATGGCTGTGGTATTCTGTCTATGCAAGGTATTGATCCCGATCCCGATCCTGACAACTAGTATACTTTGTTCCTTTTCCACTTCATTCAGTGAACGTTGCATCCAATTTGGTATTAGTTCTAATGGTCATTTACTCTTATTAAATACAGCAAACAGTTCAGCTGGCGCACAAGGATGTTAGTCGTATCTGATTGGGGAAGGCGGTTCATCTTCGGAAGGGACTCCAGCAGCCTATAAATTGAACTCCCGATTGCATACTTCGTCTGCTCTCTGAAGATCTACTATTAGACTCTGATGCTACTTCCATCATACATCAACATCGTTCGTGATGTTTCACAATTTTGAAAGCTCAATTTCCCTGTAGCCTAAGCAAGTTTCTGTTTGCCAAATTTTGGCATTCCTACATATTCTTTTTGTACGATAAACTTTATATGTCTTGTTTTGGTACACCTGCAACATTCGGGTGTCTAGTAGAGTGGTGGATCAGACTATTACGTGCACTAAATTTGTTTCTGGCAAAGTTAGATGAGCTGCTTCTTATTTTATTTATTGCATATTTGCTGTCCTTGCACTGAAGCTCGATGTGCAAAGTTTAGATTCTTCTTTGTTTTAACATATTTTTTCTGTGGAGGTACTAGGATAGATATATTTTTATAAAAAAATTGAAACATAGGTGAACCTGTACAAACTGGTGGCACTCAAACCCTTCTGTTTTACTTGTTTTTTCTCAAAAGGAACATGGCCACGGGCTTTGATGTTCTTCCCTTTTTGCACTACATCGTCATAGTACACGAGAAATCCAAAGCACTCCTAGATAATTTCTAGGCAAAGTAGCTAAGCCATAGAGCCTCGGATGCCTAGAACCTTGATGGCTGCTTAATGTATTGACACAACTTTGAACTCCACGGTTCATATCACCGTAGGCCAATGCGAGGGGCCTGCCCTATAGCAGCAACTCGTCCTGGTTGGGCTTGGGCGAGGTGAGCAGCGCTGTGTAGAGCCGCAGCTTCTCCTCCCCAAGCGAGGAGCACCGCGAGAGGGGCCTGCGCGGCCGGATAAATGACAGTGAGGTGAGCGACTTGCGGTGCTTGTACCGGCGCCACGCGAGCTGCACCGCCACGGCAGCCCAGGTCCGCCACCCGTGCGAGTAGTAGCGCGCGCTGCGCCGCACCTTCTCGTTGGTGAAGGTGTAGCGGAAGTGCTGCGTCACGTACTTGACGTCGGCCGCCTCCAGGCCGAACGCCTCTGTGCTCTCCAGGGTGACCAGCGTCGACGACGACGCCGGCAGCCGCTCCAGGAAGGGCCGCCGCAGGCACCACGAGAGCAGCTCGTCCCCGCTGAAGTTGCCCGGGCCCAGCATGCAGCAGCTCGTCGCGCCGTTCCGCAGCACCTGGCTGCTCTGCAGGTGCCCGCGCACGATGAACAGCATCCTCTGCACCGCGTCACCTTCCCTCACGATCTGCGAAAACACATCAGCTTGATTCCTAACTTCCAGAATGAATTAATCAGGATGTTCGTATGAGGTTGGTTAATTAGTTACCACTTCTCCTTTGGGAAAGACGAGGGACTTGACCCTGTCGCAGATGTTCTCAAGCACCAGGTCGTCCATGTGTTGGAAGAGCGGCACCTGTCGGACGAGGTCGAGGCAGAGGTGGTACTTGATGTCCCTGCGGAGGCCCTCCGGGAGGTCGCGCACGATGCGGCACTCGTCGACGCCGCGGGTCGCCGCCCACCGCTGCCGCTCGTACTGCCGGACCCGGTGCCGGAAGCTCTGTGGCAGGTTCTTGCGCTTCATCCACCACTCCACGCTCCGCAGCCTCGTGTGCATCGCCTGCTTCTTCGACGTCGTCGCGTTCAGAAACACCTGTGGTGGTAGATGCCGCGTGCATGCACATCGATCATTCACTCTAATATGCAGCATGCCGATTGATGCCAAGTGCTACCCATTTTACTTGGCTGACCGACCGGCCGTGGTCACGTACGTACCTTGATGTTACCTATGAGCATGGTGACGAGTATCAGCCCGCCGGTAATGGTGATGATGTTGAACACTATCTCCGACCACTCCGTCGTGCTCGCCAGGTTCCCAAAGGTACTGATCGGCGACAGATAAATCGATCACATCAGAAGCAAACACAAAAAAACACATCAATCAGCATCTTAATAAATCGATCCTCCCAATTAACAAGTCATGGATCATAGTAGTTACCTGAGAGTCATGAGGCCCCAGAAGATTGGGAGGAGGATCTTCTCGAGCCAGCTGGGGTTGGCCACCAGCATGACGGTCCACTTGTACGCCCCGTACTGGTAGTCGTCGCCGCTGTCGAGGCACGTCGCCCTGGCGCCGGCGTTGCCGGCCCAGCCGAGCCTGTCCGCGCCCACGCCCACGCCCCACGCGGCGCCGCCGTAGTAGAGCGGCTCCGCGCACGCCAGCGCCGCCGCCGCGCACCCGCCGCTCCCGGCGCAGTACTGCTCCCTCAGGCACTTGGTGGCCCGCTGCACCCGAGCAAGTACCAGCACGCGCCCACCGCCTGCAACAACAATGGCACCATACGTCCTTCAAGCTGCCTCAGCAATAAAGCTCGCGTGGCAGAAGACCATGTGCACGCGTCGTGACGCGGCAGAGCGAGTGTACGTTGGATGAAAGATGAAATGTTTTGCCAGAATGAGAAGGCGATGCGTGCGTACGTGAGCGGCGACGAAGTAGGCCATGAGGTTGAGCGCGATGCCCCACCAGATGGTGCCGAAGATGTTCTGCATCCGGCGGAGGAAGCGGACGGAGTGGTAGATCTTGGGCAGGTACTCGAACAGGAACGACACCAGCAGCACCGTCATCACCGACGTCGTTGCTCCGGCGCGGATCATCGCCGGTAAGCCGACCCAGACCACCACCTGCTTACATATGTACGATCGTGTTAACTTGTCATTCGATCGAGATGCCAAGGTTTGCTTGCTGTTCTCTACAACTGGCAGGACTCACTGATTGACTGACAGTATGCTGTGACTCCATGAGCAAAGATAATACCGGCCAGTCAGCCATAGCCCCCACAGGTTTTCCCGAGATGTTGGGACCTTAGCGCTAAAATTCATTTCGCAACAAACTTTGAGTCTGCATTGAATACCTAGCTGGCTCAAATGTGGTAAAACGAAGACTCGGCAGGGGGTTAATCCCCAAAATTGTACTTATGGGATGGGATTAACTAGCATCATAGCCTTGTATACCGATGGCAATGGGTACCCATTACCCGTATACCCAGTGGGTATTTACCCATTAGGGTAAGAGTTTGGTAAAGAAAACTTAGCCATAGGTAAGCACATGGTTAAAAGTGTGTACCCAGCGGGTATTGCGCGTGTGGGTATGGTAACGTAGTACCCATACCCGCACACCCACATACCCATCTATTTTTGTTTTTGACATGTAGAACCGTGGTTTTAGATGGTTATTCCGAGG
Organism: Poa pratensis; assembly: GCA_947311845.1. Taxonomy (NCBI): domain Eukaryota; kingdom Viridiplantae; phylum Streptophyta; class Magnoliopsida; order Poales; family Poaceae; genus Poa; species Poa pratensis. The sequence continues at coordinate 22,564,649 of CAMZMU010000055.1, forward strand.
AAAAAATTCGAAATACTAACCGGCTACCTAATTCTCGTTTGTTTCCCATACGCGCGTTCACTTAACTTTCGCGGCCTGATTCACAATTCTCAGGAAGGCCTCGCCCACGTTGTTTCCTCGGCCACGCCAGCGGCTGCTCGCCATGAACACTGGCGGAGGCGAGCGTCGCGTGGATGAATGAGTTGTTTTGTTGTTCATTTTCATATACATAGTGTTATTTTATTATTTTCGTTTCATATATATGTGTCGTTTGCCGAATCAGTGGATGAATGAGCATACTTGTCGATGGTTTTCTTATATATTGTGCATGAATGGCTTGTTTGGTGGGTGTACCCGCGGGTTTTTAATACTCACACGGGTGTGGGTATTGTACAAAATCTATACCCAGACGTGGGTGTGGGTGCGGGTGTGGTTAAAATATGAGGACGCGGGTGCGGGTTTGGTTAAGCTCTACCCACACGGCCACACCCAATGGGTGCGGGTGCAGCCCTGTATATATATGCATTCTACTACAGAGAATACTGCACGTGTAAGGGTCGTTCAAGATACAGCTAATGCACTGCAGTACGTTGTTGGTGAGTGCAGGGCACACTCGCATTTGTGTGGTCTGGTCGGAGATGGGAGAACAGTGGATCACATGCAGCTTTGCCAGAATCTGTGCTGGGGAACTGTGATGCTACGTACGACATGGCTACGGGAGGGAGTAATAATAGAGTATGGATGATCGATCGATGATCTAACCTCAGACTCCAAAGTCTCCATTCTTCCAAGTGTTTTTGAGTGACAAGCATTCTAGTATAATCGGGCATTGTGCATGGGGCCATTGCAAATTGTTTGTATGTGAAAGATGCTTCTTGCCCAACAATTAACAGGTGAAACATTTGAAAACAAACAACAGATCCATTGCCGGAATAAGTAACCATGCACGCACCTGCATCACCGGAAGAACGACGAACAGGTCCAGGAAGAGCCCTCTCTTGGGCCTCGGCAGCTGAGCCGGCACCGCGGCGCCGCCGATGCCGTCATTGCTGCGGCCGCTTCCCTGCAGCTTAGCCTCCTCATCGACATCCTCCTCCTGATCCGGCGCCGCGCATGCCATCCGGAGCCGCATCAGCAGGTTCCAGGCGTGCACGGCGTCCACCATGCACCGGAGCGCGGTGACCGCGGCGGCGAACCAGCCGTCGAGGAAGACGCACATAAGCGGGCCGCTGAGGGACACGGTGTACAAGAAGAGCGGGTCGACCATGAGCCCCGCCGCGCAGGCCAGGAGGTACGCCCGGTCCCACTCCCGCACCCACCTCGCCCGGGGATCGATCGACGCCCACGAAGCCAGCCGGCGCCGGCCGCGCTTGCCGAAGCCACCGCGGCTCTGCGCCGGCGAACTCTTCTCTCGCTGATACCCTGGCCTCCGCACGGCGCCACCGTGAGGCGACGCGGCGGCAGAGGACGACGACGGCGTGGACGAGGAGGACGCGGCGGTCGGCATGATCGATAAGGTGGTGTCGCACCTGCCGTTCAGTACACAGCTGCGAGTAGTGACGGAGCAGAGAGGACACTCCAGCATCCGCAGGACCCCGAGGCGAGACGGTGCGGACGGATATATAGCTAGCACGAGCTATGGCACCGATACGGCGTCTCGCTGCTCTCACCGCCGTGCGTGCGCGTGGTGCCGCGCGCTTGTTTCTTTGCGCGTGCTCCTATGTTGGCGACTAGCTTAGCGTCGGTCAGTTTGCAGCTTTGCATATATGTACAGCGGCTGTGCAAACGGCGGGAGAACGTGGACGACGAGGACAGCGCGTACGTAAGTTGCCATGCTAAGCTAGCGGTAGCAAAGTTGTAAGCTTTGCGGCAGTGCAGAAGCCAACACATCAGCAATTCAGCGGCCTCCTCCATGTGTCAATCATGTCGGTCTTCATGAATGCTGGCGTCGATCGATCCATGGCAGGCAGCGTGGTCCTGTGCGGCTGCCAATTACTCGAAAACCTACCACTGCCAAAATTACCAGGGTACCTCATCTAGGAGATTCACAATATCTCGTGGTTGCTCCGGTCGTTACACTAGTAAGATCAGACAATCACACACGATTGAAATCACTCTTCACACACAAGGAGAAAACTATCACAGTTGTAGTTCAAATTTGAAACTATCAAAATTTTATTTAAATGAGCGAAATTAGCTAGAAATCGATAAAAAATAACACTTCGAAATTCGTTTACTTTCTGTATAAATTGGAGAGGTATCATTTTGCACTATATTCTTTGCATTTACTTCATGAAGAACCGTTAAAATAAAAAACATTTTTTGAGATAAAAAGTTGAAAATTTCTTTTGAAACTATTGTTTGACATGGAAATATGCCTTTGTGCCATCATTTGGCTTCAAAGTCATGAACGTTCATACATGATAGTCCATTTTGCGAAAAAATTCTGCAAACTACGTAAAAAAACCAATGTTATAATTTTTAATATCAACTAGTACGCATAAAGGGACTCCATACCAAATATTACATTTATTGATATTTTCTTAATTTTCTTTGTTTTATAAAACAGGGTCGAATTGCGGGTGAAACTATTCATAGCAAGGATCACAATCTTTCAACATCCTCAATGGATATTAAATAGAATACTATTATGTACCTTGAAATTAATTTTAGGAATTATTAGGAGTAAACTATCACTAATTTGTAGTTCAAATTTCAATTACTTTGTAGAAATCGACCAAAATTCATTAAAATATGCGTAAGTAAGTATAAAGCTAGAAAATTCTTGGTACATGGAAATTGGCACCCAATATGATTTACTTTCTTCAAAATTGGAGAGTGCACCATATTATTTACACTCATTGCTAGAACTTAGAAAATAGGAAATCATTTTTTGTGACAAAACGTTGGAAACTCCTTTTGGCACTATCGTGTGACATGTAAATATACACCTTTGTGGCAAATATGGTCACATTACTATGAACTATGCCATGTATGACCATGAAGTTGGTCATTTACCTTGAAAGTCATGAATTTCAAACATTATAGCCTATTTTTGAAACATTTTTTACAAAAATCTATGAGAGTACATGTTTATCATTTTTCCTACCAACTAGTACACATGAAAGGACTCGATGTCAAAGGATTGTATTATTAAATATATTTTTCATTTTTTTCATTTGTCCAAATGGTGTCAAAATTGGGGACGAAACTATTTATAGCCTATCACACATTGTAGTTTAAATTTAAATTACTATGAAGAAATCAGTTGAAATTCACTTACGTGGGAGTTAGAAAGCGAGAATTTTTTTAATTTCAGAAAATCTAGTATGGTGTGCTTGATGTGAAAATTGGTAGGTGTCTTTTTTTTGCACCATATTTTTTCATTTGCACAACAAAATTCGATTTCCGGCACTTACAAAATGGCAAACATTTTTGTGACAAAAATTAAAAATTCTTTTAGGAACTATTGTTTGACATGCCAACTAAGAAGAATGAAAACAAAGAAAGTACAATTTTTTGCAATTTTCCTTTAATATTTGTCGAGTGCCATGTCAAAAGACACGGGGAAACACTAATTGCACGGCGTTTGCCGAGTGACCGTGATAGGGCACTCGGCAAAAGGCCCGACACCGTCAATTTCCAGTTACGCGAGGACTGCGGGACACGTTGCCATACTTTTGGTCTATTGTTTTCTTGTTGACTGAGTGCCCCTCTCCGACAGATGACATATGTGACGGGCTTACGAGTGTTTGACGGGTTTACGAGTGTTGTTGATAAAATGTTCGGCAATCAAGTGTTCTTTGGAGTGCCATGCTTTGCCGAATGTATTTTGTTAGCACTGACATTCAGGACGTATTTGCCTATTGACCGATCATTGCACTCGGTAAACCTTAAGGCGTATTTGCCAATTGACCGATAATTGCACTCGGTAAACCTCAAGGCATGCGACAGTGTTGCGTTTTCCAATAGTGAAAGTACAATTGTACAGACAAAAGGGCAGCTGCAAAAATAAAGTGCAATCGCATGAAAAAGCATAATTACCCCCAGTAAAACAAATTTGGAAAATAACAAGGTCAGATAACCGAAAAAAGGTGACTAAAACTTTATAAAGATAAGACATCAACATTTTAGCAGTCGTGAAAAGGAAGAACCTCTTGAAATCTACTCCCTCCGTTTTATTTTAATTGACTCACATATATCTAGATATTGATGCATCTTGTGAGTCAATTAAAATGGAACGGATGGAGTATGAAGGACTTGAACTTTGTATTAATCTCAACCGCGAGAACAGGCTAGTAAAAAGAGCAAGAGGTAGGACAACATAAAAAGAGCAGTCACGCAGGTGGGAGAATATCTAGTGATCCCACATATTTCCATGCTCCCATGCTCCCATTTTGGAATAATCAATTTTCTTTGTTTCAAAAATTTTTAGAAAAAAATGTGAATGCTCACACATGACATGTCTATGACCTCCAAAAATTTCAGATCCAAATTCGAAAAGCACATTGTGAAATAAAAAAGACAAAATATAACATGAAATAGTGTCACAAAAAGACAAACAACCAAAAGTGACACTATTCACATATGGATTTGTCCTTTTTGTTTCTCAATGTACATTTCGAATTTGGATCTGAAATTTCTAGAGGTCATAGACACATTCCACGTGAACATCCACACTTTTTTCTAGAATTTTTTGAAACAACTAAAATTGAAATTTTCAAATGAGAGCATGGGAGCTTATAGGGGTTGGGATCACTAGATATTCTCCCTCACGCAGGTAGCTCAACTCAATACATAATGGCACAACACGGCCAAAGCCAAGGACGGTAAACTTTGGCGGAGAACACCTCGGCCTTATTCATAGTAGCAACATTGCACTGGTGCGTGCTGTTTAAGCAGCGGACGCGTCGAGGCAGACCCACTGGCCAAGGAAGACCTTGAGGCAGTTGATGTTGGGGTTGAAGCCGAGGAACTGCTCGTCGGTCAGGGCGGCGCCCGCCGCGACGGAGGAGCAGGTCTCGTCCGTCTGCACCTGGTGCACCTTGTTGCACTCTAGCGCCGGCACCGCCTTCACCGCGTAACCTGCAACACCATCGCAGCCAGGTACATCCCAATTAGGGTCAGGGTACTAAGATTTGCATGCAGACTGAGTGGAGTTGGTCGACATTTACAGCGTGGAGGTGGACGTAGGTACCTCCGATCATGTCGCGCTGCACCTGCCCGGTGATCCTCGCGTCGGCGGCGACGACCGCGACGAGGAGACACGCGATCAGGAGAGCGGCGGCTCCGTGGTTCGCCATTGCATATGCTGCCGATCGACGCGAAGGAAGAGTAAGCAGACTGGTGCAGTGAGAAGCTTGTGAGGCTCTGGTTTGGGGGCGACGAGGATTGCCGCCAACCTCTGGCCTTTTTATAGTTTGGTGGGTGCAAGTGCAAAGTCGATAAGATGCATGCAACAAAAAGAATCAGACCCTGGACCTTGGAAACTGCGTCCAAAGCGTGGGTATAGCATGGACGTGTCGTTGAAACCATTTGTAAGCCGGCCAGTCGTTTGGAGAATTGGTCCATGACCAGGTGAAACAGAGGAAGGGCTTATAGTTCCTATGGAGCTAGTTTGGAATAATTCTATATGGGCAAATAGCTCCTATGCGACGTTTTTCATCGTCAATTGATGGGCAGCGACGTCGTTGGCAGGAATAGCTCTGCTGCGACATCGCTGTTTGCACAAATTGCTCTGCTGCGACTTGGCCCTTAAGCGCAGTCTGTTAGTTAGGATTAGGATTATGGGGAGCCGGCGGGTGGGACCCACAACTTATCCACGTCAGCTTGCATAAGATGGGACCCACACAGCAACGACGACCGTTATATCCTCCTCCCCTGCGCGCGCATCCTCCCCTGCCTGTCTTCTTCTTCTCCGGCGACGAAGCACGGCAACGCCGGCGAGCTCCGATTCAGACAAGCATAACAGATAATATTGGGAAGCTCCGATTCAGACAAGAATTCAAACAACAGACAGACAGAATTAAAACTGCACACAAACATAGCATATAAGTATACTATTGCACACGGAGTAGTTCTAATGGCAGGGCTCGTCGGAGCAAAAGCCACACGGGCACGGATTAGTTCATATCTACGCTATTACAGGGCACGGAGTAGGACGTCACCGCAGCTCCTACCCCTAGTTCGATCCATCCAAAATTGGGCTCACTTGAGTGAGCCCCAGGGGTGCGGCGGCGCCGCTCAGTCGGAGTGGGAGTCGGAGTCGGAGGCGCCCCACGGCATGTCGGCGCGGGACTGCTCGATAGCATGGCGGTAGCGGAACTCGTTGAGCTCCTCTTCCATCTGCCGGCGGGCGACGAGCTGCTGCTGCTCGTCCTTGGTGCGCTCCATCAGCTCGGCGGTGACCCAGTCGAGGTCGCCGTCGTCGACGTAGTCTCCCGGAAGAAGGCCGACGCGCCCGGCGCGCGGTGCCAAGCCCTGCTGCTCCTCCTCCTCCTCTTCGGCGGCGGCAGCGGTGCTCGTGCAATGGCGGAGCTCCCCGCGCCGGAGGAGCTTCCGCCCGGCTCGTAGCGGCTGCCTCGCGCCGCCGCCGCCATCTCCATCTGGCGGTCGTACTCGTCGACGGCGCGCCGGGCGTACGCAGGCGGCGCCGCGATCCCGTAGTTGGTGTAGTTGCGGGCGCGCGCTTCCGACCGCCGTCGGAAGCAACCCGACGCGCCCGTTCGGGGTCAGAGGCGGGCGCCGGCCGCTTCCGCCCATTCCGCTTCCGCTCCTCGTCAGATCCGCCGCCGGAATGGCCGCCGCGCGAGCTGGAACCTCCGCGCCTCATCATCGTCGCACGGCGGGGCTTGATCTGCGGCGGCGGGGCTGGATTGCGTGGTTTTGGTCGCCGGCGGCGAGAGTGGCGCAGATCTGGAGTGGGTGAGAATAGCTAGGGTACGACACATTTGTGTGGATAAATAGGAGAGGGGAACGCGACGCGGTGGGAAAAAATGGGCTTGGCCGTGCCTGAGAAAGGGATTAGTACGTGGGTCGTGGCCCAACCCAAAGTTAAAAGGCGTCCGTGAATTAAATCAGCGAAAAAACATTAGCGGGCCGAATCCTGCTACTGGGCCTAGAAAAGTGCTAGATCTGGCACAGTTAGCGTTTTTTTCCTAGGTTTTGTTCTTTATCAGTTTAATTCGAAATAAAATACCTAGATCTAGAATTTCACTAGAATTTTACTTCATATTTTTAGGATGCCTATATTAAAAGTTACATGCTTGTGTAGATAACACTAGTAAGCACTTTGTACATTTTTAATAATGTTGGTCAAACTTAGGATTGACCGAATTTAAAATAAGCATAAAAAATTCAAAAAAAACATGAAGATTTTTTTGATTTGCAAATAAACCATTATTATTCATTTTCATTTTTAAACTTGAGTTTAGTTTTTCATTTTCATTTTTAAACTTGAGTTTTTTTTTATTTGCAAATAAACCATTATTATTCAAAAGAAAATAAATTAGATGAAGATTAATTCAAAAATAGTGAGACTTCAGAATGACACTATATAGATAGAAAACAAGTCTAGGAGTTTGTTTTGGCTGATTAAGACAAGGTAAAAAAACACTTGCTTAGGAATGGAGCTGTTTACCCTACCTTTAGAGCTCATTTGAATTTTGAGAAGAAAAAAATCAAGATTTCAAAAAAATTCAAAAAATTGTCCCAGTGCAATATCTCGATGGATGGGACAACTCACTATTATAGATTTTATATAATAGTGAGATGCCCGACCCACTGAGCTACTGGACTAGAACAGGAAATGCAACACCCAAATTGTGAGCATGGGGACTCGAAATTGGGTGGGCAAAGGGAGGCATCAACCCTTGCCACTAGGCTATGCCCATGTTTGCGACAAATCTACCACCATTAGGAGGTAATAGTTACAACCCTCCATCTAAAAAAATACACCCCAAATTGTGAGCATGGGGAATGACACTATATAGATAGAACACAATTTGCAATGATTTCCAAACTATAAACTTGTTTGTTCTAACTTGGTCGTCAATCCGAGCCTTCATGAAAAAAGTGCTAAAAAGGAGCTCCAAAGGTAGGGTAAACGACCTCATTTCTAAGCAAGCTATTTTCGACCTTGTCTAAATCAGCCAAATAACTGTTCTACAAATCTATTATGTATATAAGAAGACTATGTGGGCTGGTTTTTTCATTTTTTTTTGATTTTTTTGAATATTTTATGATTATTTTGAATTCGGTCAAACCTAAGTTTGACCAAGATTTAAACAAGTTTAAAACATGAAAATGAAAAACTAAGCCTGGATCCTTCTTAGTCACTCCAAAATGAAGCTTTGGTGAGTTTTTGGAAAATTTCATGTTGCAAATCCAAAACCACATCTCTTCACACATGAGAGTTCATAGTTTGAGATTTGAGATTTCACACCACATTCAAGCATATTTTGTTTGAATGTATCTAGACCTTGTTTATCAATTGGAGTTGTTAGTATATGACAAACTAAGAACATGTGCACTGGTTTTTCATTTTTTGATGTTTTTTGAATATTTTATGATTATTTTGAATTCGGTCAAACCTAAGTTTGACCAAGATTTAAACAAGTTTAAAACATGAAAATGAAAAACTAAGCCTGGATCCTTCTTAGTCACTCCAAAATGAAGCTTTGGTGAGTTTTTGGAAAATTTCATGTTGCAAATCCAAAACCACATCTCTTCACACATGAGAGTTCATAGTTTGAGATTTGAGATTTCACACCACATTCAAGCATATTTTGTTTGAATGTATCTAGACCTTGTTTATCAATTGGAGTTGTTAGTATATGACAAACTAAGAACATGTGCACTGGTTTTTCATTTTTTTGATGTTTTTTGAATATTTTATGATTATTTTGAATTCGGTCAAACCTAAGTTTGACCAAGATTTAAACAAGTTTAAAACATGAAAATGAAAAACTAAGCCTGGATCCTTCTTAGTCACTCCAAAATGAAGCTTTGGTGAGTTTTTGGAAAATTTCATGTTGCAAATCCAAAACCACATCTCTTCACACATGAGAGTTCATAGTTTGAGATTTGAGATTTCACACCACATTCAAGCATATTTTGTTTGAATGTATCTAGACCTTGTTTATCAATTGGAGTTGTTAGTATATGACAAACTAAGAACATGTGCACTGGTTTTTCATTTTTTTTGATGTTTTTTGAATATTTTATGATTATTTTGAATTCGGTCAAACCTAAGTTTGACCAAGATTTAAACAAGTTTAAAACATGAAAATGAAAAACTAAGCCTGGATCCTTCTTAGTCACTCCAAAATGAAGCTTTGGTGAGTTTTTGGAAAATTTCATGTTGCAAATCCAAAACCACATCTCTTCACACATGAGAGTTCATAGTTTGAGATTTGAGATTTCACACCACATTCAAGCATATTTTGTTTGAATGTATCTAGACCTTGTTTATCAATTGGAGTTGTTAGTATATGACAAACTAAGAACATGTGCACTGGTTTTTCATTTTTTTGATGTTTTTTGAATATTTTATGATTATTTTGAATTCGGTCAAACAAGTTTGACCAAGATTTAAACAAGTTTCAAACATGAAAATGAAAAACTAAGCCTGGATCCTTCTTAGTCACTCCAAAATGAAGCTAGGGTGAGGTTTCCCATATTTTGCATTTTGAAAACCCCAAACACTCTACTCTCTCCTTCGAACTCTATGCAACCTCAGTTGAGATTGTTCAATTTGTGAAGGATTTTTCGTGCAAATTCTTGTGCATCATCTTTTAAACAAGTGCACAAGTTTGAACAACATTTTGGTGAATGTTTTTTTAATAATAACAAAATATAAAAACTAAAAAAATTGCATTTTGGTGAATCTTTTAAACTAAAACATTTTGGTGAAGGATTTTTCGTGCAAATTCTTGTGCATCGTCTTTTAAACAAGTGCACAAGTTTGAACAACATTTTCGTGCCATTTTCATTCATATTTAGGGGGGTGGGCCACAAACGGCCATTTTACATAGTACTTCTAATAATAAAAAAATATAAAAACTAAAAAAATTGCCCTTCGGTTGCCGGCGATGGTGCGGCGGCGGTGTCGTCAATCTACGGATCGACGCCGAGGTCCTCCTGCTCTACGATGCGTAGGACGGCCTCCTCGCCGGCCTTGAACGCCTCCTCCACAGCGGCCAGCTCGGCGTCGGCGTCGTCCACCCTCTTCCATGCTGGCAACACGACGTCGAGGAGGACGCGGAAGCTGCAGGAGCCGGTGCGGCCGCCGCGCGTGACGCGGCACCCGCCCGGCGGAATCGGCGGCAAATCGTCCGGAAGGACGAACTCTTCGTTGTCCTCGTCGGAGCAGTTACCGCCACCGAAATGGCCACCGCGGCCCGCGTTTGAACCCCCCTCCTAAACATTGTGGCTACGCGGTGCTGGATCTGCAGCTGGAGGTGGATTGGTCGCCGGCGACGAGCAAGTGGGAGCGGCGAGTGAGTGGGGGAAAATGGGCGGATAGGAACGCGTGGCATTGGGCCGTGGTATTGGGCCGTGGCGAGGCGTTTGGGCCTTAGTTGGTTGGGCCGTGCCGTTCGGCCGTGGCGAGGCGGTGAGAATAGAAAGAAAAAAACACCATTTGGGCCGTGGCCAATGCGTGTTTGACATATTCAAAAAACAAAACTAAAAAAAACTTGTGCACTTGCGGTTTAGCATAACTAATTCAAAAACATTCAAAATATATTTCATGTTCATGTATTAAAATTGTTCATGTTCATGTCTTAAACTTATTTCATGTGCACACTTTCAAATGAGTTCAAACTTGTTTAAATGTTGGTCAAACTTGGGTTTGACCGATTTTAAAATAAGCATAAAAAATTCAAAAAATGAGAAAACCAGTGCACATGTTCTTACTTTGTCATATACTAACAACTCCAATTGATAAACAAGGTCTAGATATATTCAAACAAAAAATGCTTCAATAGATGACATCTTTTATAGTGACAAATGGCACTTTATTTACCACTTGGTAAATAAAGAAGTAAATCATTGTCTATAGATGACATCTTTTATAAGCCTCTACCTAGTTGACAAGGTTTAACAAAAGTGTTGGACATGGTGAACACAAGAACGTGCGAATACCAACATCGGTATGTCCAGAGCACGCCCCCAAGGTGTTTGGCATGGTGATTACATGGCCAGTTCACAAAAGTACTCCCCCACACGCTCCCAGCGCTGGGCAAACACTGCCTGAAAGAGTTTCAGGCAGCTAACAAAATTCACCAGACTTCCGGACTACAGTCTGCAGCTCATTCTTCCAGCGTCCATCTTCCCTCCGAACGCCATGGCCCTGGAGCTGTCTCTGTAGCTGATTCCTCTAGCTCAATTTCAACTCGCAGAGAATTTCTGAGCACACCAATCTGTCCTTCGCCAGCCCGGAAACTTGACTGAAATCCTCTAGGCTCACCGCTACTTCGAAGTCCAGGCTCAGGGTTGAGCGTTCTGAAATCCTGCTCGATGAGCTCCGGCCCGAGCTGCTCTGGTCTCCCGCAGCAATGTTGCGCATCGAGGCAAACCTTGGGTACCTCTGTCTCGCCCTCGGCGGCGAATGACGGCAAAGTGGAAAACCCTTGCCGCCGTAGCCGTGACGCTGCCACGCCTGCTTCAACACCTGCCCCACCGAAATCCGGTATCGCTTGCAAAGATGATAGGTTGAATCCCTCGCCGCTGCCCGAGTCATGAATCGGGCCGCCGGTCTCCTCTGCGACCGTGTACCCGCACCATCCCATCCTCCACCCTCCCTCGTCGCCCTTACCTGCGATTGCGACCGCAAGCCCTGCGTCACCGCCCGCCTGCTCGACTCCGATTGCCGCTTCTCTTCTCGCGCCGCCGCTCGACTCGCCCGCTCCATCTACCGCCGTCGCAAGGATGATTTCCTCCAGCCCGGAGAAGCCGAGACGACAGGACAGGAGTGAGCTCCAAGGGACGCCGGCGCGTGGCAGAGATTGTTCCCCCACGAACGGGCACGAACAGAGGCAGATGTCGCATAGGAGCTATTACCACCGCTACAGAGCACGTGTGAGGTCCCACTCGTAATAAACTAATCCATGTAACGGTCAACGGGGTTTACTGCGTGGGGATAATGAATTAACGGCCATGTCTTGCCTGGGCTATTTCTGCGCAGAGAGATGTCGCACCACAGCTATTATTGCGAACGATGTCGCTCTGCAGCCAATTAGCTACAAAGACGTCGCATAGGAGCTATTCGCCCAATTCTATATATACAGCGGGCCCTTTTCGTTTTTTACTCCTTTGTTTGGTTATACAGTGACATTTGACTGAGCAAGGATTTTATATTTGGCACGTCCGCTCCACATCATAGTTGTCTCTCTTTCACTCGGTATGAATCCGAAGAAATTGCGCGGTTAGAAAATTGACCATTGTTATAGCGAAGGCTTCATCGGTGGGCGCTTTAGGTGAAGTCGGAGTCATTGGCTCGAAAAAAAGTGATGACGATGATGCTCGATGGCAACCTCCATGTTGGGGTTTTCCTCGACGACGTGTGTGCGCTTCGTGTGGGAAGCCAAGTCGGTCGGGTTGTCCTATTGTTTATGGTGTGACATTTTCCGTCCGATTTTCCGTTAATTAACCAGTAAATTCTCTTCTTCTTAACTGGTGAGATGAGGCAAAAGTGTTGTGTCTGTTTCGAAAAAAGAAAATTGATCGTGATTGACAAAAGAAAGTCAGGTGAGCGATAAGAAATGGTTATCTTAGTCACGCTTCAGGATTACGGATGGCACCCGCCGGGTTCAGGGCTGGGTTTGGCACCCTCATACCCGCACGCGGCCGTCCTCCCTGCCCCCGCCACCTGCCCCATACCCGTTGGCAGGTCCAGAGCTCCACCAGACCCGCCACCCGCCGGGTTCACGGGACCGGTACCCGGGCCGCGAAGGTGCAAAGCAGCGGAGGAGGGGCGGCGGAGGAGCGGCAACGCAGGAGGGAGGGGCGGCGGAGGAGCGGCGGCGTGGGGATGGGGAGCTGAGAGGAAAAGAAGGGGATGAGGAAGAAAAGAACTTAGAGTTCATCATCCCCATGCCGCCAGCGGAGGAGCGGCACCGGTGGCGTGGGGATGGCGAGCCTCGTGTCAGCGGTGTTTGTCGTGCTCCTTGGCCGTGAGGGCAGCAAGGAGGCTGGCATTGGGAGTCCCTAGCGAGGTCCAGCGAGGACGTCGTTCCTTGCCCAGATACAATATGGAGACCCTTTTGTAGACATGGTATCCCCCTGCCATTCACGGTGGGGGTTGGAGTCGGTGACACTCGTAGGTGGGTGTTTGGCAGAGCGAAAGCTCAAGTGGTCGGTTGTCGCCTATGTCGGCGACTCCCGTGGGCGCCGTTTTCTCTCTTGGTCGCGACGTTGTGGTTCCACCCCACCTCCCTCGTTTATGCACTGGGTGAAACCCCTGGTCTATCAGATCAGGTCGTGGTGGCGCTATTGTGTCGTGACCTCTTTGGAGGCACCGTCTTGGAGCAGAGGTTCTCCTTGCTTTGACATGACTGTTTGTGTGCAAACTTGGTGTCTTTTTGCAGACGGCGATCTGAAGCGATGTTGTCTTGTTCCTGTGCTTTTGTGTAGGCTCTCCCATCGAGGCGATGCAGCCCTTGCATGGTGCTTAGCTCGCCGAGCGACACAGTGGGTTGATCCTGCCTCTCTTGGTGGTTGGTCCTTCTACGCAAAGGTTTGGTGTTCGCGCGGTGTCGGTGTTGCGGTGGGTTGGGGTTCGTCCCCACACGGGCATGTCTGACGGTGTCGTCGCCACCGGTTTCGGACAGGGGTCCGACCGTGGCCTCGGCCGTCGGTCTCCGCACGGTGATGTGATGCTCGGCATCCTCTCCTTCGTGCTCGATGTTTTTTGGAGGCTCTAGTCTTTCGTCTCCCGCTTTCCTCTTCGATGTCAAGTTTTATACCTACTGTCGTGGTTCCTTTGCTGGTGGTCCGATCATGTTCCTCTTGATGGCTGGCCGTTTTCCGCAAGGGTTTGGTGCTCGGCGCAGTGTAGCCCATTTTCGTTTTAGATTGACCTTTTCCTGCTTTGTAAGAGGTTCTTCTCAACCCGTTGTATTGTGTGGCGGCTGACTTTATTAATTTAAAGTCGGGCTTTTTAGCCTTGTATCTAAACAAATAACCGCCACGCTTCATGTTTTGGCACACTTTTTGGGCACTTCATAAAACAGAGGATTTTCTTGATTTCTGACGACGAATCACGAAACGAACATCTCTGGAGATGATCTGGTCTCATCCGGTCGTGCGGGCCCAATCTCCACCCGGAGCTGTAGCCGAAGCGATCGATGTCCCCTACACCACACGTCCGCCACCGCGAGAGCGCGACGCCGCGACGTAGCCATGGCCACGCTGCTCCCCTCGTTTCCGCACGCCCTCACCAAGCCCCACCACCTCCACCACTCCCACGTCGCCGCGGCCTCCGCCAGGCCCGAGGCCCCCAATAACGCCGCTCCAAGCCCCGCCAGCTCCCGCCTCCGCCGCCTCATCGCGCGCGACGACCTCGCGGAGGCCGCGCGGCTCGTCGAGCACTCCACCTCCCTCGGCGAGGCCCCCGACGTGTACCTCTGCACCAAGCTCATCCGCAACCTCTGCCGCCGCGGCCGCACCTCCGACGCCGCGCGCGTCCTGCGCACCGCCGAGGCCTCGGGCGCCCCGGTCGACGTCTTCGCCTACAACACCCTCGTGGCCGGCTACTGCCGCTACGGCCGCCTCGACGCCGCGCGCCGCCTCATCGCCGCCATGCCCGTCCCGCCCGACGCCTACACCTACACGCCGCTCATCCGGGGCCTCTGCGACCGCGGCCGCGTCGGCGACGCGCTCACCCTGCTCGACGATATGCTCCGCCGCGGATGCCAGCCCAGCGTCGTCACCTACACCGTCCTCCTCGAGGCCGTCTGCAAGAGCAGCGGCTTCGGGGACGCCATGAACGTGCTCGACGAGATGCGCGCCAAGGGATGCACGCCCAACATTGTCACCTACAATGTCATCATCAACGGCATGTGCAGGGAGGGCCGGGTCGACGACGCTAGGGAGATCTTGAACAGGTTGTCGGCCTATGGGTTCCAGCCCGACACGGTCAGTTACACCACCGTGCTCAAGGGCCTGTGTGCCGCTAAGCGATGGGAGGACGTCAAGGTGCTCTTTGCTGAGATGGTGGAGAAGAACTGCGTGCCCAATGAGGTTACTTTTGACATGCTGGTCCGGTTCTTCTGTCGCGGAGGTAGGGTGGAGAGGGCGATTGAAGTTCTTCAGCAGATGTCAGAGCATGGGTGCACAGCCAACACCACCTTGTGCAACATTGTCATCAACGCGATTTGTAAACAAGGTCGTGTGGATGATGCCTTTGACTTCTTGAACAATATGGGCTTGTATGGGTGCAACCCGGATACCATTAGCTACACTACTGTCCTAAAGGGCTTGTGTCGTGCCGGCCGATGGGAGCATGCCAAGGAGCTATTGGACGAGATGGTCCGGAGGAACTGTCCCCCGAATGATGTCACATTCAATACATTCATCTGTATATTGTGCCAAAAAGGATTGATTGAGCAAGCGATTATGCTTATTGAACAAATGCCGGAATATGGATGTTCAGTGGGTATTGTCACGTACAACGCTCTTGTCAATGGCTTCTGTGTGCAAGGGCGTGTTGATACTGCTCTTGAGTTGTTTAATAATCTGCCTTGCGAGCCCAACACGATTACATACACTACCTTGTTGACAGGCTTGTGCCATGCCGAGCGGTTGGATGCTGCTGCGGAGCTCTTAGCTGAGATGATTCAGAAGGATTGCCCTCTAAATGTAGTGACGTTCAATGTACTTGTGAGCTTCTTCTGTCAAAAAGGGTTCATCGAGGAAGCAATTGAACTTGTGTATCAAATGATGGAGCATGGTTGCACTCCTAACCTGATTACCTTTAATACTTTACTCGATGGTATTACCAAGGATTGCAACTCAGAAGAAGCCCTGGAGCTATTGCATGGTCTGGTCAGTAAGGGAGTATCCCTTGATACAATAACCTACTCTTCAGTCGTTGATGTCCTATCAAGAGAAGATAGAATCGAAGAAGCCATTCAGATGTTGCATGCCGTGCAAGATATGGGGATGAGACCAAAAGCTGTGATGTATAACAAGATACTATTCGCTCTCTGTAAAAGATGTGAAACAGAGCATGCTATTGATTTTTTAGCTTATATGGTATCTAACGGTTGCATGCCTAGCGAGTCGACCTACATTATACTCGTTGAAGGCCTTGCCCACGAGGGTCTGCTGAAGGAAGCACGATATGTACTGAGTGATTTGTACTCAAGAGGAGTTCTAAACAAGAGTCTAATTGAAGACCGGCACTAAGGTTGTGGTTTACACTGTGCATATGCCTTATGGCTGAAAAAAAGAAAGAAAGTTGTGCATTTGAATTGAGTCAATGATGAATCTGATGCCTTAGTGCTCTTTAAATTCCCCAAAGTTTCTATGGAGCTTATTCCTCATTCACAGCAAGGTGGAATCGGGTGGCACGCTTTATGTGTGTGCATCAAGCTACAATGATCCATAAAGATGGGATAGGTGAGGATTCAATTCATAGTATGAACACATGAATCATGGGGATGTAAACTTTCTCCCAGATGTCTTGCTACTTTTGAACCGCAGGATTGCATAATAGAGACATATTAGGTTCCTGAAACCTTCTTTTCCTAGTACAGTAGTACACTAAAAGTGATGCCCTATTCCTCTCGTTATATACTTTGAGCCGTATTTAAAAAATAATTGTCCCAAATATTTGGTGTTTAATTACTGTACACCTTCATATTATCCTATTAACACTTAGATTTATGTTACTATGTTAAATATCAAAACTTTCCTTACTATGTTAAATATGTTTTATATTCGAGTAGTCTTGGGTTGTAAAAATCTCACCACCAGTGGTTATCTTGTTCAGGTCTTTGAAGTGTGAAGACCAAGGAAATCAAGAGGAAAATCTAGAGGAAACATAACGAAGAAATGAGTGTTCATACTTATATCGGCCTTGTAAAGATTAAATAATACAGGCCAAACAAAGTTTTTCTTGAAACACTTATGAGTTTCAGCAGTTTGAGACTACGAATTGAATTATTTGACTATACTTCATGTTTATAAATATTTTCGCTTGTCTTCCATTAGCAATGGTATGTTAACAATTGCTTTTCCCTCCAAAGCCTTGTTAGCCTTGCTTTTCTTGAACATTCTGAATATCGTCTACTATTTTTGTCTAATTTAATTATGGACTAAATGGTCCTTGCTGAATCATGTTTCTGCCTAGGTTTCTCTCAGTGCACATTCGCATGCCCAAGTAAAAATATAATGTCAGCTGGATCTAATTTACTCTCAACAGGCTATTGTACCGTACCAACTTCATCATCAAGAATTTGCATCTTGGTAAGCTCTTTATCAACTTTTCAGTGGGTGTGTATGGGTACGGCATGTCATTTAATCCTGCAAGATCAGAGTCTATCACATGCTTTATCCTCATGTTTGGTGTCAGATTCTCATGTTGTTCTTTCTATATCTGCAGGTGAAAACATTGGGAGTGACGCAATATTACATTCACAGGTATGATTTACTTGTGCTCTAGCTGTTGTTTGAACTCCTATACCCTTCGTTGTCTGCAGCAACAGGCAAAAGGTTCAGAGTGAACCTCATGTTCTGCTGTTGGCTTGGAGGTTGGAACTTATCAATACGCGACCAGTATAATCCGTATAATACATACCTTTACTGCTCTGCATCACGCAGTTCAATGGCTCACAAGTCATATGTTGGTCCCCACTTACCAGTTATACCTCTACTGCTCTACGGAGAAACATGTGCATTGCAAAACTAAGAAAAACTACCGTACATATCCTACAAGATTTTGGTTCTGATTGTTGGATGATGTTTAGTGCTAGTTCATTTGTTTATGCATCATGTCTAAGTTCAGTGGCCTCTGTTGAAATTATTTGCATAAAATCTTTCAAATGAAGAAAAAGCAGGATGCAAGCAAGCTGGTCAGGAAATCAAGATAGACTTGCATCACAGTAGACTTTGCTGAGCTTCTGCCTCACGGTTCAGAGTTATCAACAAGCAACTCTTTCATGTGATCATCAGGCATCTTTGGATTGAAGACCTTTTTACATGAAATTTTGTAGGATTTCAATTTAGAAGACTTCTAGGGAGGCTCTTTGGATCAAATGAATTATAAAACCAAAATTCCTAGTGATTGTTCTTTTACTACTCAATTATTTAGGAATCCTATCAAGAGCTTAGGTCTCATTCTGTGCGCCATGACATCTGAATCCTACATTTTTCATATTACCGCTGCTTTTAGAATCTTGCGTTCCAAGGTGTGGCCCTTGGTAGCTCTTTTTTTTTTAGCTTGCAGCCATTGGAACTTCATACAATTGAACAAGCAATGCTATGCTGGATGATGGACCTTGTAGGCTTACTGACATGACTGATGCCAGTTTATGTAAGTTGAAATACCTTTATTAGCATGCCCTATGATCACTGTTGTTTCTTACCCTATGTGTTGTCATTTTACTAGAGATAAACTGGATTTGCAAATTTTTATGGTGCCATATAACCCACTAGATTGCACGGCAGACCAACTTTGTCATACACAAAAAAATTGCCAGCAAAAGGATCTTACAGGGGCAACGTCCACTGTTCCACAAAATTAGTGCAACAATCTATCTTCTACGAGACGAACTGTACAAGGCCCATTTTAGGATGCAAGTTTCTACTGTATTTTCACATCACCCATGTAGTGGAATGACAAGGCAGCACCGAAGTTTCTTCGCTCCTCTGTGAAGTCATCGTCTGAGTCATCGCTGGAGCTTGAATCTGTATGGACTGTTGACATAGCTGGGGACTCGTGGATGCCTTTTGCTATGCAGTCTTTGGTGGCAAGCATCTTGACCTGTCCGGCATGGGATATCTCCACCACGACCTTGCCGTTATCCTGTGGAAGAGGTTGCTTCCAGGGCTCCCCATCAAGTCTCATGTAAGTATGGTCAGCTGCGCCCTTGTGAAATTTGAATCGAACACCATGGGCCTGGGAAGAAATAGGTTTCAGTGTCCAAGAAAGTTAAAAATGAGTGCAAATATGTTGAAGTTAGTTTACATTTTGTAGAGTTTCATTAATTAATTTTGCTACTTATGCCGTTCAAATACTTAAACTGGCATTCGATCTTGATGAGTCGTAGCTTACATCCATAGACTAAAATAACTGGTGAGACATGATAGCCCACAAATAAGGAGCAGTGGTGGTAGTAGCTACTCTGTTCTGAAATGTAACTACTTAAGGGGCCCATGCATCTCAAGATTAATGTTTCATCAAGAATTAGATCAACAAAATAGGGTTTGCGCGACAGAAATCATATCATTTGGATTGGTATTGAAAAGCATTTTCCAATGATGATATCACTTCTGTGTCACATAAGTATCATTTTTACTGGTATAACTGTTGGTCACAACTTAAATTCGAGATGTGTGGCACCTTGCATCTTAGAACGGACTAGTAAATAGGTAGCCAAGTAATAATACAACATGCATTAGTATTTACGTGAGCAAGACGAGTGCCATGGCCTTTTGGAGATAACAATACAAGGCCGTGCCAAGCATCTTTGAAACCCACAATCTCCAGAAGTCCATCGTCCACAAGTGGAGGCATTACCAAATCTCTCTGCAATGTTTAAATTTAGTACAATAGCACCAGAGATTTTGCTATACTAGGAATGATGTTAACGTCATGTCTTATACTCACTTTTCTTCTCTTCCTCTTACTTGGTGTTCCCCATGGATTTAGTCCACCAGAGAAGCTGGGTAAATTGAGACAAACAATGGACCGGATACTGCATTTGTGTAAAAACTTGTTCAGAACATTACTAAGTAGTGTCAAACTTCGAAGAAATATTCTGACATCATATCGCTAAGAGCAGTCAACTTAAAACATAGTCCAACTCCAAATACTTTGCACTGTTTTTGACTTATGCGCTAATCTTTCAAGTTAAACTTTGTCCATCCATTCTGTACTAATGCATTTATCAGAAGTTATGTAAGTACACGGTAACAAAAATGTTTCTTAAAAGATGTATTGTAACATAGTCAAACTAAAAACTTAGAAATACCATAGTCAAAGTTTTCCAGGTATTGACGTCAAAGTCAAACAGGACAAGTATTTAGAAACAGAGTAATAAATTACTACCTTTGTTCCACAATATAAGCCGTTTTAGTAGGCTAAAAGTGCCTACTAAAACGGCTTACGGAGGTAGTAGGTGAGAATTCTATGAGGTTTCTAGGTTGGAACCACCTATAAGACGTATAGATTAGTGGAATGGTCCTGCCTTTAAGCTTATAGGTGGCCTCATTTAACTTTTTTTAGGTAAACGTTTATTATATATCTACTTCAGTTGCACCTGTGCTCAAAGATAAGAACATAAATCTCCTAAACACTGACATAAGCAATAAGCACATTTAATACCGAAAAAAGGAGAGCACGTTAGAATTACCTCTGTGGATTTCTAAGTTTTCCCATTTTCCAGATTTCTTCATTATCTTTACTTTTGCAAGATGTGCAACGTTCCTGTTGTTCAGTCAAAGGCATCGAATTATGTGAGCCGAATGCAATGTTATTAACAAACCTTACTATTTTTCGAATACAGTACATGCTGAGTTTTTTATGAACCTTTTTTTTGTAAAAAAGTTTCCATAGCCAAGTTAGTGTGAAAAAAGGAATTACCGTGACATAGGATGACTTAAAGAGGCACAGAACCATCCTTGTGTGCATGCCAGCTTCAAATATGTTTTCTGCACTACAAATTAATAGAGAGGTTGGTTTGTGTATTATCTTAGAGAGAAATTAAAATCAAAGGCTGAATAATTAAATTAAATTAAATGAGAGGAATAACATATGCTTAGTTAACCTGATTAGACAACTGGTTCTTAAATTTCTCTGGATGCGATTTCCTCTCAGAATGAAATGCATATGACACTTGAGCATCCATTCCTGTGACAGAATCAAAGTGTCTTTCAGCCTTTGGCTGTTCAGCTAAGAAAAAAATTATGTTCTTTTCTTTCTGCTCAATTTCGTAAAATAGCAAGAATCTATTAAAGTTCAATCACCAACATATAAAGTGCACTGTAAAGATAACTCACCCATACTGAAATAATTCCAAAACCCCCCACGATATGTGTAAGAATATTCCTGGGACATACAAAAATATGGTCATACAGATACTAAGGGAATCACATGATTAAAAAAGATCATTTCCTATTTTTGATATTTGCACTTAACAATACAGAGTAAAACTGAGGTTTTCAACATTAGTACTATATAACCAAGTCGCATATATAAAAACCTAGACAGCTAAGTATAGAAGTGTAAGACTAGAAGCAAGAAAGTGTAATTTTGGGAATGCTCTATTCCTCTGGTGCATGATATACATTACGTAACAACTATTTTCAGATGTTTTTCTAAACTATGCCACCTTCTCATGACAAATATCTATAGGTGATGATGGTGCTCTTTCCAAAAGTACATGACAGCGTCCCAGAAAAGCAGAAGCATTTTTGAAAAAAAAACACAGTGACTGAGTTAATGCAAAAATCTGAATAGGTGAGTTATACATAAAGTTAGTTAACTTCAACGATAGTTACCATATCTTCTGGATCTGTCTTTGGCACACGGTGAAATGCATGCAGAGAATGTGGCATATCAGAAAGAGCAATTGGGTCGCAAGGAGAACGTTTTGGGCATTTCATTCTCATGACAGTATGCCAGCTGGAACATTGTAGTAATAACAATGTAAGTTACTATCCATAGGAATATCAATACAGAACCCGATCGAGTAAACTGTACAGAAGAAACCCACCTATCAATGTTCATCTCTCTTGCTTCTTTTACTACCTGTAGGAACGATATGACAGACTCGGGATCCGTGCCAGGATTTCTCTTACCCTGCACAGCAATTATGCGCTACTATTGAGTTGACAGCCCTTGATATAAAGTATTGTATAGCAACTAAGACATCTAGATGGCATCACAAGAGGCAGGTTAATGAGGGTTGAGGAATATCTTAACCCCCATTAGAAGAGAGAGTTGTTATCCAAGTTCTAAACAGAAAATCCAACAGACAATGACATTAACATCGACAGTTACTTAATTTCAAGACAACAAGACATATTTGTTTTTACAGTAAGTTTTTTTATGCACAGCACAAGGAAAAATATTTGAATCCAACATTTTACGCCATATTGTCAAGTAAAATCAGGTTTAACAAAAAATAGCTCATGCAAGTACAACACACTGCACTAGTAAGACGATCTAACAGGAACAATTTTATTGATTGATTACTTCTGACATACATACCCATCCAAACGAATATGGCAAGTTATTTCCGGTTCCTAGGGGAACTGTAGCAACTGGAGGTGGATGAGCTAGCTTGAGATCAGATACAACTCCAAGCAACCAACCTGCTGTTCCATCGCCTCCAGCAACCTAATTAAATTTCCATGACAATATTACGTAAGTCAGCCTAGTTTAATAAGGAATGGGATAAAATAATGATAGAAACATTAGCAAGATATCTTGAGAACTATGCCTGGCTGCACTCACTATTAGCCTCAATCTTCTATGGATTTCAGCAGCAGAAGTATCTCCATCACGCTTGAGTCTTTCCAAGTTGCTATAAAGTTTGTGCAAAACTTTGTCTGGAGCTTCGTCAAGTAGATCAAATACCTGCAATTCAGAAATTTAGAAATACCCTAAATCCATATATTAGGTCTGTGGTACAAATGCATGGGCACTGTACTGTAATACTGAACAAGTGTATCTGGGGACCCTGAAAATATGTACCTGAGCATGATTGAGAAGCTTGCGGTATGTGACAATTAAATCATTCCCCAGTTGCCCACCACTTCTGGTGTTGATAAAAACAATCACTGGACAGCTCGGTATCTGAGAAACTTGCTCCACTGAGGACTCGGGCATGAAAATATAGGTCGGAATGTAGAATTTTTCAGTGCGTTATTTTTCTCGAAACTGTTCTCCATTTGAGCTTGCTACCTGCAATGTTCATGCATCAAAGTTATATAATACCATTCGATTTCTGCATGAAAAATGAAACTCTTTTTCAAAAAATGAAAAATGAAATACTAGCCTCCCATGTCACTTATGTTGATTTGACACTGGTATTGGTTTGTCAAGCAGATATCTTTGTTAAATTTAGCTGGAATTTATGAACTGCTTCATAACCACTTTCTTTCAATATTCATTAGCATGTTGCAGTGTTTAATCAGAATGAGCAAATGAGTTTTGATTTACAAAAGTTGGTTTAGGACATCAGATGAAAGTGAAACTATTTGTGTAGGGTTGTTTCAATGATGCGGTGACCAGGAGATTACAGTTGTTGAGCAAACGCTGGCTTGTCCAATCAAGCCATTCCTTATCTGGTCATTCCCGCTCATATGGAAACCCTGCCGGAGTGATTACCAACCCACTCTGCACAAGCTGGATAACAAACTCACAGGAGGGTGAGCCGGGATGCTAACTAAGTGTGGTTAGTCATGATGCGATCAGTCCTCTCAGCTCCTTGATTATGCGATGCTCACCACCGACATGCTGCAGTGGGTGAGACAACCCGTTAACAAGAAGTAGAGGAAGTTTCATCTGCACAGAGCGCTGTTGGCTAAGTTGTGCACCCCGTGCCAGATGAAGATTTCAACACCTTGTTTCAGAGTGCGGTGATGCAGACAAGTTGAAGTTGACACTAAGGATGAAGCCAACCTTTGCATGCTCGCCGGTGCTGAGGCGCTTGCTGCTGCGCACGAGGCCACCAGATCAAGCGCCTCTAAAACAGTCGCAGGACTGTAGGCCACTGTGCTTTTTGGTACTTATTCTTATCATAGCTTCCTGTTGTTCCTATTGTTTTTCTTGACTGTTTTTGGTTTGTTCCGTTTTCAGTCTAGTTAGTTGCACGTTTGGTGTCATTTTGAGATGTGTGTGATTGAGAAAAAAGCTATACCAGTATGTCACTGAAGACTGAACACGTGTCAACAGGCATATTAACAAACCACCAAGGATTACGAGTCGATGAGTCGCAACTTGTCGCTGGGGTACCGACAAGTAGACAAGTCGCACGACTAGTCGTGACTAGTCACAACTTGTCGCGACTAGTCGAGGTTTCTGCTTGGAACACAAGTACCGACAAGTAGACAAGTCGCACGACTTATCTTGACTTGTCGAGCAACACTTAATCCTTGCAAACCACTTATGGTTTCTGCAGGTATGTCACTGAAGATAGGGCAAAATTTGTCTACTTGCAGCTTCTTCAACAATGGGAGTTGCTTATATCAGCGCGCGGTTCAAATACTGTACGACAAGGACATCCGTTCCAATGAAGGAGGATAGATTTGAGGTCACTGTCATCCTTGAAACGAATCATTGCAGTATTAATTATCATTTAATGTCACTCTTAATCGCTCACCAAAATCAAGTCACCCCTAAAATTGACGATCTGGAATAATTGAGGCCATCAATGACCCCAAATCAACTCGTATAATGCCTTGTTGAAAAACTGTAAAGCTGACGCCAGTTGCAGGCATCGATTTTTTTAAAGCTAAACAAACAGAGAGGTGCTAAATAGTAAGTTTTGAGGACAAATCCTAGATTTTCAACCTGGTCAAAAACTGTAAAGCAAACGCTCGTTGCAGGCAGCGATTTAATCAAAGAGCCCATATCTGATGTGTAAAGAAAAGCCCATTCCTGACAACTACTTATGTTCAGAAGAACTATGTAGAAGCAGAGATAATACACCATGATTCACCTCTGAGCAAACCAAGAAACCCATAAATAGGAGTGCTTAATTTAGCCTGAACTGTCTAAAAACAGGGATCGTGTCTATTATCAGTTTCATCCAAATTCAACCTAAAAAATTAAAAGTTTCAACCAAATGCAATTCAGGGGCGGCGGTGAGCACCTCAATCCGAATGAAGCAATTAATAGCTTGATTAAACTAGATCAAAACGCAAAACTGTACTTCATTCTTCTTTCAAACCACAAACAGGAGAGGAAAGAAACGGCAATTGCGGAGCAATGAACAAAACGCCAGATCAAAAGCGCTACATTTTGGTAAGGCATTCAAAGTATAAAGACCATACCAAAAATAAAGAAAAACGCCCCGCTTTCACCTGGCCGAATCCCAGGAAAACGCCCGTAATGTCGCCTCCCGAACACCCCAGATTCATTAACGTAGGGGAGGAGCATGTCTGAGAGAATCAGAGATCACACACCTGGGACCTGGGCGAAGGTTGGTGGTGTTGCAGTGGACGGCGCCGACAGCTGGAGGTGCTCGGAGGAGGCGAGCGCGCGGGAGTAGGGATATGATTCCTTCCCTCCCTGAGTCCCCTGCCACCCACCCTCCCGAGCAGGAGCGGCTGCCGTGCGGCGAGCGAGCTCGAGGGGGGAGGCCGGAGGAGAGAGGAGGGCGGAATTGAAATGGCAGGAGCTCCGTCAGGGCGTGCGGACGCGTGTTATAAAGCTCCACGGGGTGGGTCCCTGCTGGCTGCCCGGGGCCACGTGCGGTCCCGATACGTGGCTTCGTTCTATTTACGGGCGGGCCCGGCGGAATGGCCGCGACCGCGATGGGGTTGTTCCACGCTCTGAGGCTCACACGGTGACACGGTGACGGTCGATCGCACGCCTGTTGCTTTCGCTGAGGGTGGTTCGAATCTCCCTCTTGCTGAGAACTTTGCCTGTGGCAAGATGGTTAGGTGGATGGTTGTATTTCCAGCTCACCAGAGTTCAAACCCCAGGTTTGACGCTGGTGTTTCTCATTTAAGACGGAATATTCTTCAGTGGGAGGCGACGTTCCCGTCGACAGCGAGGCGCCCGTGGTGACTTCGTCAATCTCAAGACTCGACCCGCCGACTCAGTCTCTCGAAGGTGCTCATAGGGGTAGGATGTGCATGCGTGCGTTCATAGGGGTGAGTGTGTTCGCGTGTATATGAGCTATTGCGTTGTACCGTGTTTCGCAAAAAAAAAATCTCCCTCTTCCTGGTTCCTACCCATCTCATCTCGTCTCGTCTCATCTGATCTGATCTCAGAGCATCTCCACTGGGGCTCCAAGTGATCCCCAAAGGTCCAATGGGTCTGGACAGCAAAATCGCTAACCAGCGACACCCCAAAGGGTCGCACTGAGCAATTCGTGTCCGACACTCTGGGGATGCCGGACATGGGCTCTGACAGGGGTGGCCCGCCCGTCATAGAGACAGCACGTTCAGGCGTCATTTAACGCGCCGTGCAGGAGGCCGGTCTGGCCGCGTTAATGGCGCAGTCGTCGGCGATTTCCAACGCGACGGGATTGGACGCCGATGCGCCTGCACACACGCATGCCATTAACGGCGGCCAGTCGACGCGACGGCCCCCCAGGCCACGCGGCCGGCGTTGCGGATTCCCCACGCGTCGCATTTACGCCGGCCGCACCGCCCATCGCCACAATTTAAGCCAGTGCCCCGCCGTGCTTATCCACCCCGTTCTCTCTCTCGCCTCCACTCTCTCTCGCCCTCAATCCACTCGCCCTCAATCTCCTAGCCATGGCGTACTGCGGGCGCACGGTCCTGAGCGACGACGCCTGGGAGCTGCACCGGTACGGGCTCCTCGCCCCTCCGGACTGCCGCTTGCCCAAGCAGTGGGCCATCTCGGTCGGTGGCCTTCCCGTGCCACCGCTGCCCGATATGGCCGAGCTGATGGCGCGATACATCGCTCGTCGGTGGAGCTGGATGACGTCGGCCGAGCGGTGCCTCCCCGAGAACGACGACGACCAGGCCAACTGGGGCCGTTGGATGGAGCGCTTCGAGCGCGAGCGGGAGGCGGTCATCGCCACCAACGACGGCCCCAAATCGCGCGAGACGCGATACAACACTGGCGGCCGCAAAGACTAGTGGGGGGCAACCGGCCACACGGTTGCCTCCGCGATCGAAGCCGCGCGCCGACACGCTGCCACGGGCAGCGCTATCCCCTTTCGCCTCCTGCCTCTGGTGCCGCGCGTCCCTCCACGGCGCCGTTCACCGTCGCGTAGTGGAGGTGGCATCACCTTCCGCGAACGCCGCCAGCCAGCGCGTTCGCCACCACGCCCGCGCGGGCGCCTCTTCCTTTGTCACCCTAGGGCGGAGGCAATGCCGGTGGAGGTCATCCCGGTGGGCTACGACGTGCCGTCCGAGATGCGGAACGAGTACGACGGCGACTGCCCGGGCTTGCTGGCGGCGCTCTCCGAGTCGGTGGTCGACATCGAGCACGACTCGCCGGGCCTCATGGCGACCCTGGCGATGTCAGCCTCCTCCTCCTCCGGTGGCCCCTCCACTAGCCGTGCGCCGGTTGACGGTGCGTCCTCCAGCCGCGCGCCTCGCTACGACGGAGGCTCCACCAGTCGTGCTGCCTCCTCCGCCACGGTGGTGAAGATCGAGGACGACAGCGACGATGACTCGTCTGGTGGACACGAATTTGGAGGGCCCCACTGGAGATGCTCTCATCTGGTGGAGTAGTTTGAGATTGAGTGGTGACACCCATGGCTGTCTTCTCTGGTAAGCCGAGGTTAGAAAGGATCCTGCCGTGTGGGGAAGGGAAGGAATCCCGCGCAGAGGTAGGCTAGGCAGGCGGCGGTCTCGTGCGGCAGCTCGGTTTCCTCGGAATCGTTCGACGCCGTGATTCTGCGAGACTGCGGTCCGGCGAGAACGGCGGGCGTGGTGGATGCGTGGTTGAACGGGGAAGTGTCGCCTGTCTCGACGTGAATCAGAATCTTGGCAGCCTAGCACTCTTTTTTTTTTCTTTTTTTTTTGCGGGTGACAGCCTAGCACTCTAGCAGCAGGTCTCTGCCGCCAGCCGGTTCCGCCACGTGTGACCATGAATATCCCGTCCTCTCACCTTGCCAGCCGGTATTCTGTACTGCTGCCTGCTACAGTGTGTGTCTTTTAACCGTGTGTTTCGTTCAAAATGAAAAAATAAAATTCCTAGTGCGTGTTCTCCGATTCCTAACTACGGTACAAAACTCATGTCGACCGTATCGAACTAGTGGTATTTTCAGAAAAAAAAAACTACTGAGATTCGACAGCTTACCGTTCCGTCGCGACCAGTGGCAGATCTAGGACCCC
Source organism: Poa pratensis (assembly GCA_947311845.1). Lineage (NCBI taxonomy): Eukaryota > Viridiplantae > Streptophyta > Magnoliopsida > Poales > Poaceae > Poa > Poa pratensis. The sequence goes on from CAMZMU010000055.1 coordinate 22,592,843, forward strand.
AACACTGGGGGTGCCAAAGTCTATTATACAATCTGGAAACAACAAAATTTCAGTATATTAATATATTTTTATGTAAAAATACACTATAAATTATATAATTTAGCTTAAAAATATACAATATAAAGTGTTTTGCATTTTTTGAGGGGGTGCCATGGCACCCATGGCACCCCCCTATATCCGCCCCTGGTCGTGACCACTAACAAACTGTCACCAGGCAAACATGCGACGACATCACGACGATCTCGCCCTCGAAAATGAGGCCACCCAACAGTAACCGATGCCTAATCGTTTGGCCGCCATGCATCATGTCATACTAGAATTGTACTGTGGAATTCGATCGTGTTTGCCTGTCATGAAACAGAAACCGTCATTTTCAATTGAAAATTTCAGCAGATCCGTATGTTGTGTTGAGCCAATTTCTGTCCCTAACCTTATCATCCTTCACAAAATCATTCCATTTTCCAAATTCTCGTGGCAGGTAAATATGATTTTTCAGCTTGGAATCAAATGATCGATGACCCTGAAAACTAGAGAGCTTCCACCCCGTGCTAGTATATCAGGATTTTCCTATTAATAAATCGATCGAATTATCTTGGAATTTAGAATAAAATAGATAAACATATGTATATTCGTTTCATTTTTGCCAAATAAAATGAAATGTGTGGTGTCAAACGAGTTCTAAGTGCTTTTGACATTGGACAACAACATCAAGTGCATGTCTGGTTCCGGCTCCGATGAGCGAGGGGTGAGGACGACGGCTCACATTCGGCTCGTTTCAGTGTTTATAGTCGTCGCTGGTTGGTATAGCGACCCATTTGTATTTTTTATTAATTTTGGAGATCTTTATAGTGATGTTGATAATTATTAAAATATATGTGGATTTTTTCTTTGTACCTTTTTGGTTTAAAAGATTATAGAAACGCAGAAATATTAAAAGACATAGGACTAGGAGATCATTACATGTTTAACCACATTGGAACCAAAAACACATGAACTTGTAATACATGTAGTTTGATCGCGTTGTGGAAAAAACACAGGATGTTTTCCAAAGGATTGTGTGTTTGTCATATTTGCTATAGAAACAAATAAAAAAATCATTAGGTTAGACCTCGGGGAAAATTTTCTATGAAATGACATGCAAAAATGTACCAAATAGTGCATCTTGTCTTTCAGCAGACCTACCATTATGCTTTTGAACTTTCTATAAAAACCTTGACCATTTGGCCTTTGGCCTAAAAAAATGGACCATGGTATGAGTTCTCGTATGGTTTCAAATCCTTGAAACCAAACAATCTCTATAGAAAAGAATAGAATCCTCCAAAATTACAATAATATTCCTTTAGACAAAAAAAAAAGGCCCCGCAAATATTTCGTTCCGGTGGATAGCGTCGCTACTCGCAAGCAAGACGAGATTCCTTGTTCCTGCTGCGATAGAAACGTCTAATCCCTTTTGCGCCCCTGCTGACCTGGGTGCAAAGGCTTTATATCTTTCGGAATGTCCAAAGTATCGCTCATGTTAACTGCAAAGTCGGTGCCGAAAGTTCATGCCGACAGTGTGGCACCATCGGCGTATCGCATCCTGCCCCGGCGCATCTGTCCAGCAGTATTGTATGTTCGGTGTAGCAGTTGGCGTTCAAAGCTGGTGAGTTTCTCATGCACACGGATGCAACCGGGCTAACTAACTACCCGATCTTCACGAACTTTTGGAAGTTTCGCTTGAGTTCTGTCATCGGATGGTACTGCCTGAAAAGTGGAGTAGCTGCTACTTTATGTCTAGAAACTTATTTCATCAAAGCACTCAAGAATGTGCAGGGTTCTATATGTCGCAAAGAAAATTGCTCAGGAAGACACTCAAGATGGTGCAGGGCTTTATATGTTGCAAAGAAAATTGAATCAGGAAGGCAATAACAAATAAACTGTTCCAGCAGACGAGCTTCTAGCAATCCAACTACTGTACCGGCATTACGAAAGGCAGAACACTATACACTATAAGCCGTAACCGAGTCTGAAGTGCATCTCGCCAAAACAACAGAGTTCTATGAAGCAGCGATACCATCCAGAAGAGCAAAGCTAGTTTAGTTTGGTCAAAACACCCATCCCACTGCTTCCGCCATCCAGTTGTTAAACTTTACAGGAGTAGAAAATAATTTACTTGGGGAGATAACTCAATGGACACTGACAGGTTCTTCATCCAAGCTGTTAATCTTTACGGAACCAAATAAGCTTTACTTGGGGAGATAACTTAAACGATACCCATTGGTTCTTCAGGTTCTTCGATCCTTGCACCATGGGAGTCCTTCCTTTTCATTATAACTTTGCTTCTGTACAATGTTAATCTGGAAATCTGGATCATCCTTCTTCTGGGGGTCTTTGAACCACTTGGTCTTCTCTTAGGTGTCAGGCTACCAGTATGTCCACTGTTCTTCGCGGGTAGTGTCAGCGTACACTTCGTCTCCACAAAGATGACTGAAGTGACGGCGAGGATTCAAGGTAACAGGATGGTGTGCTCACAATTCCTATGACTGCTGAAGGACGCACTGTCTGCATAAAATCCTCTAGCTCTGGGAAACAAGCATGGTCGGAGTATGGCAGAGTATAGGAATCCTTCCCAAATAGCTTCGGTGGTGACAAGGGATCATAGTCCATTTCTATTGTGCCTATGCACGACCCTTCCGCTATGCATCCGATAGACTTTGCTGGTGATTTACCACTTGACTTGGCCTTTCCTTCACTGCTTCTCCATAGCCAAGGGATGGCCGAAGGCATGATTCCTATAGTTGGACATACTGTGTTCAAAGCTTCAAGATTCTCAATTGTCAAACTGTATCTTGGAACCGCACGGATCCTGGTCAAGCTGGTCTGAGTGGTGAAGATCTCCCGATTTTCATCAATGCCTAGAATGTGCATTGTCAGTAGGCGCTGGGGCCAGACCCAAATCTGACGAGGAAAGTGAGGGGGAAATACTTTAGCCTCCAGAAGATCAATGTGCAGTGTTTATAAAGCAAATACAATGGCGGTGTGTGTATCAAAGTTATGACAGCTAAACAGAATTTTAGACTAGATGGACTGAGTAGGGGTCAGAGCTTAACAGTGATTCTGAGAAAGTTTATGTTGAATAACAGAACGGCATTAGGAAAACAGATAATAGGCATGAGAGCTTAACACTGATACTGAAGCAAGTTCGTGTTGAATACTAGAGGTAGTATGTCAAGGAAAAGACTCTTCGCACCTTCGTTTGTAGTGCTCTGGATATATGAAGCAAAAGGTCTTCTTTTCCAAGAGTGGCAACACCAATAATAACTTCATGATCAGGATGAGCCCTAATAACATCAACAATCTGCACCAATTACTAAACAAAATTAATATATAACATCAAATGTAGCATGATGGATAACACAATGGTCACATACAGCAGATTCAGGATAGAAACTTATGCATAGGCAACCTGCTTACAAGTAGTAAATGACATCTTATTTCAGGTAAATTATTTAGCACTAGGACACCAGTCTAACAGAGCATCCACCCCATTTACAATAAAATAGGAAGTAGAACAGGCAGGACAGCTAATGCTGAACATGAGGAAGTACAATAGCTTGCCAACCAAATGCATGTCCAGTTAGTCTCTTGGCTCTTGGAGATGCAGCTGCAGAAAACAATGTATGTCACTGGTTTGTACCTTTCACCGTGACATTCAAATTTCTTATTGAAATTGTATGAGTTGCTTCATGTGAACTGTGAAGCGCTGAATCTACTGATGTATAAGCTGTAGAAATTAACTAGGGATATAATAGTTGAAACTGAAAACTAAGAATGGACACCGAAAACTGCATACAGAAGTGTATCTGCTCATTCTGGAGACTGCACTGCAAGAATGAGATCGGCCCCCTAAGGCATCGAATTGGTTTCCATATGGATCCACAACAACAAATTTCGCTAGTAAGTTAAGGTAAGAGCGCAGTGCTCCCGAAGTCCCAAGAACATTTTCAGACTACCACCATTGCGCATATACTTCATTGGATCGAAGCAAACCTGACCTGTTCAGCGACGACGTGACGCGGAGGGAAGTTGAGCGAGGGGTGGCAGTAGGTGTTGTCCATGTAGAGCACATCCACGCTATCCCCTGCGAGCGCTTCCAGAAGCACCTTCTTCGCGGACCGCGCCTCCTCGCACCCCAGCTCCCACCGGAAATCCCCGGTGTACAGCCTGCATCCGAGGTCGCCGCGGAAGAAGAACATGAGCGAACCTACAACACACAGGACGCGCATGGACGGGGTCGGATCAGCAGATTTTACTGAGTAGAGGCGAGCGAAGTAGCGAGGGTTTGGTGCCTACCGGGGCAGTGGAGGGCGGGGATGGCGGTGACGCGGAGGGAGACGGTGCGGCCGGAGATGGGGGAGTAGAGGGAGAGGGAGGCGGAGGCGCCGGGGGCGATGGGGCGGAGGAGGGAGGCGTCGATCCCCGGGAAGCGGGTGGGGAGGAGGCGCGCCGTGACGGGGGAGCAGTAGAGCGGGCCGTGGCGCCACCCGCCCGCCGCGCCGAGGCCGCCGGTGTGGTCCTGGTGGAGGTGCGTGAGGAAGTAGACCCGGCTGCCGCCGCTGAACTTGTCCACGGACACCAGCCCTTCGTCCATGGCCGCTTCGCTGGATGCGCCGCCTCCGCCTCGCGGATTTGGGCGCTTTTCCGCCTTTTCGGGGTGGGGAGAGGGAGGAGAAGAGAGGTGACGCGCGCCAAAATGAAAATGCTAACCCCGTGCGCCTCCAGGTTTTCATTTAGAAAATAAAATTTATGTGCTCCTAATTTTCGTAGGCATATTTGAAACAACTCTTAATTCAAAATTTAACAGTTCTTAAAGGAAGTGGAAATTCATTTTAGCTCCCGAGCTCCAATGTTCATAAGGTTTAGAAAAAACGAAACAAAAAATCTGGCATTTTGTCAATGATGTATCCTACAAATATGCAAAATATCGATTTTAAATACTTCATATTCTGAGCTACACAAAAATATAAAAAATCTTGTATATTTTTCGAGATTTTGAAAGTGTGTATATTTAGATCACACATTTGTCACTTTTGTGTAGTTCAGAATATGAAGTATTTCAAATCGATATTTGCATGTTTGTGGGATACATCATTGACAACATGCAGGATTTTCTTTTAAACTTATAAATATGATTTTTTTTGAATTTTTTTAATAGAGGAAGCATTAGAGCCAAAAATCTCTAGTCGGAAATGCTCGTTCCTCGTTCTTCGGCTCCATTGTCCCTCTCGTGACCTCCTTCCACGCCACTCACCTCTTCTATCTATCTGCCCCTTTCTTCGGCTCCATTGTCCGGAGAGTATATGAACGGTATATATGTAGTAGTATATCTTATCATGAAATATTTCAGAATTTCCACAATTTTTAACCTATTATTTTGCCTAGTGCACTAGTATATCTCAAAGGTGCTAGTGCCCAGTAATTGGCAAAATACACCATGGAAGTATGTCAACATGGTATTTATTCTGACACAAACCCTGTCTGTCTTACAAACATGTGCAAGAAACTGCAGTGTCCATCCATGTACAAAGCCGAAATCTAGGGAAGAATACAATACACACTACATCGGGAAGCCTGGACTTACAAATCAACAGAGATTCAGGCACCCAGCATAAACATACAGGAACAATTCAGTGTACTTGCAGTCGACAACATAAATATCTCGCAACGCAAACCAACGAAGAGACTCCCGAGACCCGGGAGTCTGATACTAACTTGAAATGCAAAGCCTGGACTTGTGATATGCACTCATGACTCATGCAGTGGATACAGAAGTTGCGTCGCTCGGATACACATGGATCGCCTAGGTACAAGCCTCATGTTTTCCTTGAGCTCCAGTTGCATGCCATTGCCTCAGTTTTCTGCAGTGGAGCAAAAGGTGAGGAGTGAGATCCAGTAGCAACGTATGCTGGCAGGCCAACTTATCAAACAGGTTGGTAGCAAGTGATAAGGTTAAAGTATGAGTTTCAAATGAAAGGAGCTCAAAGCTCTTTATGATAAGAAACACCAACATATTCAAAGGACCCTTACTAAATGCACCAGTGTAAGGGCATCCCGTCCCCCCCCCCCCCCCCCCCCCCCCCCCCGGCAGCTTTTTTAGCGCCGGCGCGAAGGAAAATCTTCCGGTCGCCCCCCAAGAACCTCGATTAGCGCCGTTTTTAGCGCCGGCGAACCCAAGCCGAACCCAAGGGGGGCAAAAGGCGACGTGGGCCAACACTGTCGGCGAGGTAAGGCGATTTCTCTCCCTTTTTCCCTTTTCGCGCCAGCTCTCCCGCCATTTCGCCCCACAAATCCCCTCTCCACCCGCAGCTCCCGCCATTCCCCCCCCCCCCCAGATCTTGCCGCCATGCCGCCCAAGAAGTTCACCGGCCCCCGCAACGCCGCCGCCACGCTTGCCTCCTCTGCCGCCTCCGCCGTCGTTGTGAAGGAGAAGAAGAAGAGGAAGCCGAGGGAGCCGAAGAAGAAGCCGCCGGGCTGGACCAACGCCAGGTGGATGGCGCGCCGCAAGACCGAGAACGCCAGCCGCCGGGCGAGGGAGAAGGTGCAGCGCGCCAAGGAGGGTGGCGGCGAAGAAGAGGATGAAGAAGACGAAGAGTACGAGGAAGGGGAAGATGAGGAGGTGATGGAGGTGGATGCGCCGGCTCTGCCGCCCAAGGTGAGGATCGGCCTCCCACCTCATCCTCAGTTCGCCGGATAGGGCAGCTAAGCCAGCGTCGCCTCGCCGACGGGCTTCTCGCCGACGGGCTACTCGCTGTCACCGTCGCCGCGCTGGAGCGTGTCTCCCCACTACTCCCATGCGTACGCCGACGGCGACCCGCACGGGGGCTTCAACCCCAACATCGCGTTCCTGCACGGCGCACCTCCGCCTCCACTCTATGTAGGGTCGCCGGGATACTCGAGCTCACCATCGCTTCGCCGCGCCCTCCCCTTCGCCCCGAGCCAGGACGCCCGCCTCCTGTTCGGCGGAATGCATGGCGACACCTTCTTGGACGAGCTCATCACCACCGACTCCATCGCTTCGGCCGCAGCCCCGGGGTTCTTCTCGCAAGGCGGCGATTCATCGCAGCACGCCGGCGGCTTTGGTGGCGAGCCAGGGACGCAGGAAACCGAGGACGCCGGCGGCTTTGGTGACGAGCCGGTGGAGGTGGTCGTCGGCGAAGGAGCAGCACCGGCCGCGGCCAAAAGCAAGGCGAAGAAGAAGGATCCCAAGGTGCCGAAGCCTCCCGCTGAGCCTCGCATCAAGTGGAGCCACAGGGAATATGTGCTCCTCGCTGAAGCCTGGATGATGGTGAGCTTGGACCCGATCGTCGGCGCCAACCAGAACATGGACAACTACTGGAAGCGGGTCAAGACTTCGTACGATGAGCGTCGGATCGTCGATCCCGAGTACGCCACGACCGGTGAGCGCGGCGAGAAGGCCATGGCCAACCATTGGGCGGGTCATTCAACATGGTTGCAACAAATGGCATGGCATTCAAAAGGAAGTCCAGAATCGGCCGAAGAGCGGCGCCAACAACGAGATGGAGGTGAGCTCCTTTCGCCTTGGTTTCTCTCATCTATGTCAACTTGCTCATTTCGGCCCTTGTTTTGCCTTGTAGTTTGTCCGGATGTTCGAGATGTACCGCGACGACGAGAAGGCCGATTTCAAGTTCCTCCACGTCTTTACAAGGATCGAGGGGTGCGACAAGTGGAAGGAAGTTCGTCATGCTCTCCGGAAGGCCAAGGAGTACGCGCCGGTACCTGGAGCGGCAGATGGGCGCCCGGAAGGCCACAAGAAAGCCAAGGCGGCGAGGGACGCGGCGCCAGCTGCGGCGAAGCTGCAAGCGTCGATCGAGACATGCATCGCCGACGCTGCCACCCACGCCGCCAAGAGAGAGGAGAAGACCGAAGCAAGGTGGACGGCGCTCATGGCCAACCAGGGCATCAAGCTCGACCTGCTCAAGACCACCACCGCGGCGAAGAAGAGGAACAATGACCTCGCTTTCCTGATGGGAGGCGACCCGACGGCGATGGATCCCAAGGTCAGGGAGTGGTTCTTGGCGCAGCGTCACGCCATCCTCAGCCAGATTGCTCCGGCGACCCCGACACCTCCGTCGAGCGCCACCCCTTCGGCCACTATGAGCTCCACTCCTCCGGCCGATCCGAGCCCCGCCACTCCAACCGACACGAGCTCGGCCACGGACACTGCCACGCCGCCTCCGAGCACTGCGCCGGCCGCCACTCAGAGCTCTGCCCCTACTCCGACGATCACACCCATCGAGCTGGACGACGACGCCGAGGTGTCGCCGGTGACCGTCTGATCTGCGCATTAGCATGCCGAATGTGGCACTACATCGCCGGACAATGGCTTGATTCGATCGCCGAACTGTGGCTTTTTTGTATGATCGCCCAACTGTGGCTTTGATCGCCGAACTCGGGCTTTTTTTGGGGCGGGAAACGAACTTTTAAATTATGTTGGTTTGTGTTAAACTTGGGGGCCGAAACGAGTGGAAACTCCAACCCCCCAGGCCAAAGTTTGCGCCGGCGCAAAGCCAAAAAGGCAACGGCCGAAGCCCTGGGGGCCGAACTGCTGGAGATGATAATTGAATATGACATGAAAGACAGACTAATGTTCACAAGGAGCAGATCGTCTTCTGACTGACAAACTTTACCCTCTAAGTATGTTGCCAAAACTATGGGCTTCTAAAGATCTTAGGTTCTAGTTAAAACTTGTTAGCACATCCTAGAATTTTTGCTGTTTATAGAATGAATTTCCTTCATAGAGCCTTATTGATTTAATAACACTAGCATAATTTGCTGCAACCAAGTGTGGCATGCTAGATGCTACACACCGCTAATGCCAGAGATTATTGTACTTGCCAACCCACAATGGTAAGTGAATTTTGTTGGCAACTGTTGCAAACTATAGTGGCCAAAAAGTGTGGACAGACCCTGGTACCATGTCATTTGTTCCAACAACTGAATGTGTATATTGAAAACCAACACACAAAGGACAATGTTCAATAAAAAATCTGATGATGATGAAGTGTGGTGCGAAGCAAAAACTGAGAGAACAGTAGTTGAGAAAGATCATATGTAATGCAGCAAGGGGAAAGTAGTATGAGATACGAATGAAAGTAACAGATGCCCAAACGGCAATCAAGAATGGGTGATCCTATCCCTTTGTGACATAAGAGAAAAGGAAGAGGGAAATGCACTAATGATCCGTCCATTTCACTTTATAAAGGTGTATAGTTTATCAATCTTGCTTCACAATATATAAGGCATGCACTTCAATTTGCCAAGGAACGTTCATGGCCCTTATTTATTACATCTTCTCTATTTCATCTACAAGTAACACTATGAGTACCTATTTATGTATCTTAGGTGTCTAAGCAAGGATAGCAATAGCATGATCAGTTTCTATTGTCCTCTTGACTTTATGAACTTCTTAATTCTACTATAATTATGCATAATACTTTGAAATGGATAGAGTACTAAGAAATAAATAGGTCAGCTAACATTGCATCAGAACTGGAAACAATTAGAGCAGGAGAAAGTATAGATATATTAACACGGGACAAATATCGTTCAAAAGCATGAGTTCATTCTAAATATAGCGGCCCTACAAGAAACCTTCCAGACAGGAACAACTCTTATATGAAAAATGAATTCCATGAAGGTGATAAGCTTACAATAATGTTTTAAAGTGAGACAGACTAACATTTTTAAAAGAGATACTACTTTTAACACTTTTTTTTGCATAATTTCAAAGTAACTTTATAGAACTTTTAACCACATCCAAATAACATATGATGCTAAAAATGTCCCAAGATGCAAAATTATCCTGATATTAAGCATTGATTTTGGTAAATATAAGCATATACTATTTGAATTTAGCACTGATAAGGAACTTCTGAATATAATGGCACCATGCTTTAAATAAGTTAAATAAGCTTTCACATATGAGTAACTCCCATATTAAATCGGAGAAAATCCAACTAATTACATATGTACACAATACAAATATTTTTCAATGAAGAATATCAGGTATTAAAACTGTTACGGCTGCATAAGAAATACTACTAAAACCTAAATTTTTGTACTTTCAGATTCAGTTACGCTATAGAACATATGACCAGCGGACAAAACGACACATAAAATGAAAGTCTCATATGTAAATATTTCACCATAATACAAATATTGACACTACAACTTCATTTAATTGCATCCTATTTTTGCTTAATAACCAGCTAATTTCTGTGAATGCACTATTTATCTCATATGCTAACTCTAGACAGCTACTGATGACAAATTGAGCAAAAGTTCCTCATTGCCCAATGTTTCTGCACCATGTAAAACGTCAATAAATACTCCCCTTGTACAATTGCTTGCACAAGCATAAAAACTGAAATGTACCAACTCTGTGCCATGTCGTTCAGGACATTAACACAGTCCAATATTTTGGCCATTGATTTCTTTGAAAATAATTGTTTTACGGAAGTATGCATAAAAACTGAATGCCCTATTTATCTCATATATATTACGGAAGTATTTGACAATGTATCTGCTAGCATCAACTTGATGTTGCCAATGTTGGTAAAAAAATTTCTACATTGAAAAAAATGTTTAATGCCACAGATTCTAAAATCAAATGTATATTAACACGGCGGGAATACGAAACAACTATAGACAGCATCAACTATAGACACGGCGGGAACACCCTGAGGAGGATGCGGCTATCCACGTAGTAATGTAATGTTAGTCTGCCGTCTGGTTTGTAATGAGCTTGCCTCCAGGGGTGCTAGTAGTGCTGTCGTTAGGACTAAGTGGTAGGGGAGGTTGCTTTTGAGAAGTGGCTGTCGCCATGAGCAGTGCTGGGGTGAGTGCCCAGGCTGGAGAAACTGCTGGTATGTAATAGCAGTAGATTTACTTTTGCTACCTGTAGTCTAGGGCTTAAAAAGACTGCGCTGAGACGCTGGTTCGAGATGCTTGATGGGGTTTCATTTTGATTAATGGAGCCGGGGAGGAGTCCCTGATTTTCTAAAACAAATATGGCTGAAGTGCGTGGCAGCATAGGAATTTGATTCACGTCTATTTAATTTTCTGACAACTGAGAAATCCATAGTTTCATATTGCTACGTGTCCCTCTCAAATCTCAATACAGTTTATTTTTCATACGCGACTATAAGAGCACTGGGAAACCTCTAGTGGTAAGAGAGTATCAGCAACACTACCATTTACACTTTTCCTACAACAGCTCAGAGCAGTTATGCAATTTAATTGATTCAGCAATAACTACAGTAGCTAGTCAAAACATGATCAAACCTGAGTCAACAAGAGTAGGACATCAAGCTTTTTGGCACCATTACAATTTTCGACAAAAGATTGGAGTTCTATGCACAGACTGATGAAATAGGTATTAATTAAGGCATGTTATGTTTTGTGGCAATTATATCTGTAGTAAACCACTTCATCAAACGCAATCATGGAGAACTAATCAATCAGCATATAACAAGTAAAAACCGTGGAGTTGAGCAAAGCAAGAGGGGAAACAAACCTTTGTGTGCGTCAGGCGCATCATGATACACGGGCTCATCCTCAGGCACGGTGTGCAGCTCATCTGTCGCTGTCGCTGCCGCTGCTGCCTCCCAGGCGATACCTGCAGGATCATCCGGGAAGCGAACCACCACAACCGGGCAGACACAGTGATGCACGCAGTAATCGCTCACACTCCCGAGCCTCCCCTTGCCGCCCTTGCGCGAGGCGCCAAATCCGCGGCTGCCCATGATCATGGCAGACAGGCCGAGGCGCTCGGCCTCGAGGCAGAGGCGCTCCTTCATGTCGTGGTCCTTGACGACGTGGATCTTGAAGGGGATCTGCGCGGCGACGAGCGGCTGCGCCAGGTCCTCCGACTTGGTGGAGGTGAAGGCGTCGAAGTCCTCCTCCCGCTTCTTCTGGACTTCCTCGGAGGAGGCGGCGGGCTCGGTGGAAGGGGGCGCGTCGGCGGAGTCGTCGTCGTCGGTGGCGACGGAGACGGGGATGGAGCCCCAGTCGGCGCCGTAGAGGACGGAGGTGGGCGCACGTGGAGGAGGAGCACGGCGTCCCCGGGCGGAGGTAGTTCTGCACGGCCCAGCGCACGGCGTAGGCGGACTCGTCGGAGAGGTCGACGGCGATGCCGATGCGGCGCTGCGAGGAGGGGCTGGCGCTGCCGGCGAGCGAGGAGAAGAAGTAGCGCGGGGAGGAGGGGTGGATCGCGGCCGCCGCCTGCGCCGCCGCGAGCCGCACCGGCGGCAGCGCCGGGGACGGCATCTCGCCGCCGCCGGCCGACGGGGAGGAGTTAGCCGCCATGATGGGAATCTCCTGACTCCTGAGCTAGGGGTTTTGCGCGAATTCTCGGAGTTTATTCGGGGATTCTCCCGGTGGTGGTTTGATCGGAGGCGAGGTGATGGTGATGGTGGATTTAGGGTTTGAAATGGAGGGGAGAATCGAGAGAGTGAACCGAGAACCTCTTCGCCTTTTCTCCTCCTTGGCGACTGGGAGCTCTGTGAATGATTTGGGGAAGGAACAGGCGGACTGCGGACTGCCTTGTCGTACGCGTACACGTAGCGCTTGCCCCAATGGTGTCGCTTTTTTGTTTCACTTTTCTTAATCCTTGTCGTGCTCCTCCTAATCTTCCATTTTTTTTTTGGAACAACTAATCTTCCATCTGGAATTCTGGATGGTGCTCGTCACGATTGGCCTACCAATATACCATTGACCATCGTCCTTCCCAAACCCGTTTGCTTATATTGGCCTAAACCACCACAAAGCCTTGCACTCCACTCCTACTTGGGAGTATATGCTCCCAAGTTGCAGTTTTGATTTTTGAGAGCTGCCAACTTGCAATTTTATTACAGGCCTCCAAGGCCCGTTATATTGATATAGCAACCAGGCACAACAACAAACACACGTCCAAAAAAAAAATGGAGAAAGGGGTGGATTGACTAAGGGCACCTCCAACGGCTCTCCGCAAATGGACGGATCGTGTCCATTTTGTTCGAACAGACAAGAGACTAGTTTCGACGAGAGTCTGGATACGAAAGAAATGTTGGGACATCATCAAACAGATGCCCAAAAAAAAGAAAAAAAATAAACAAAATGGAGACAGAGGCGTATTGAATAAGCAAAAATGACCCGCAACCGCTGCGCCATCCATAGAAGTACCACTACGCTCCTAGCACCGAATTGTCGAGTACCAAGCAAGCAAAAATGACCCGCAACCGCTACGCCCTCCGAAGAAGTACCACCACCCTCCTATCACTGAATTGTCGAGTACCAAACAACACCTTCAAAAAGGAAAGCGACTGCTGCCCGAACCAATGCACTAAACCTAGGGTTTTCCCCCGGCACACAAAGTAAAGTGGACGAAGGGTAGCCACGACACCCTCCAGGAAGGGGAAATGCCACCCGAAAGTGGCACCGCGTCGGTGTCGGGCGAGCCGATAATTATTTCTCCCAAAAATACCATATCCACATCCCCGGGCGATCTGTAGCACAAGAGCCCGGCAAGGACGAGGCCTCGACACCACCAGACTCGTCGCCCACCAACATGCGCCACTACGGTCACAAAACCACCATCATCGTCTCACCGAAGCTACTGTCGTGAGGTCTGCACGACAGAGGCGAGGAGTAGCTTGAGCCAAGGTCAGCAGTACCGCCACCACGCGGGAGGGAACTACCTCCACTGGTAGTCGACCGGACGCGACTACGGAGCACAACAGTCCCCGTTAGGTCCGGGCGGGCCCGTAAAGCCCGTCGCCACACTGCAATAGGCCGGGCGCTGTCACGGCTGCACCCTTACACAATCTAAACTACAACCATCTACAAAGCGTGTCGCCGGACAGGCCCGCCCACCCCGACCGAGATGGGACCCGAAGGGCCCAGATCTGGGCCAAGGGGCACAGCCGGCCGACCCGCTGCACGCCGCCGTCCAGCACTGCTGCTCCGCCCCGCTGCACCACGCGAGCTTCGCCGCCACGCCAACACCCGACCTACGCCGGACTACCGTCGTCCTGGGAGCACCGTCGCTGGGAGGGGAGGAGCCCCTTCTCCGCCTCCAATCGACACGGGGAAGAGCAGGCCGTCGTTGCCCGTGCCACCGGGGCTTCGCCCGGCGGCCCGTGCGGCGGTGGCGACGGGGGAGAGGGACGGCGCGGCGCCGCCTCAGGGGGTGACGGGCGCGCCGGAGGAGGAGAGCAAGGGAAAAAATCAATAGGGGGTCTGCATTTTTATTTGCTCAGAAGCTACCTAGATTGCCTGACACTCACCGTAGACTAGAGTTGGTGGGATGTCAGTTCGATCTGATCAAGTATATGCCGATTTTGGTCAATGGGCGCATAGTCTTTTCCCATCTTTCCTGGGTTGCTGCCAGTTCATGAACCTACACCTACGCCCATCAGTTAACAGGATAGCATTGGGATGGAACCGTTGACTGGCTGCCACCTCTCCTCGGAAGATTAACCACGGGAGTCGATCCGGTGCTGTCCAAAACTCCGTGCTCTACCAAAATCGATGCCTACTGGCTTCTCCGATGCCGGTCAGATTGTTGATTCCGAGCAGCTTCCTCGGAGGTTTCAGGTCGTATGTCACTAGCCAACAACAGTTCGGCAACCAAATGTCAGGGCTTCTACCGTTCTACGGCAAAGAAATCATGGCAGCTCGCACCCTATCTCATAATTAAAGAACAGGCAAGGAACGGAATGTAGGTAGCTGGAATACTGGAACAAAGAAAAAGTTTCCTCTCTTGATCGGATCAGAATTGAGAATGGGCGCAAAGGCGAGGGAATTCTCCGAGAAACGAATATAACTTGGGTGGACTTGGTCTCTCCTTCAAGACGTCAACGACGCGAACAATGTTCTAACTCTTGTCAAATCCTTCAGGTTATGTACCAAAAATATGCGAACACCCCGTGATTATTCCTGGGACTACTGAATTTTCGTGATGCCTTCCGTTTCATGCGCGTAGAGGTGCCGCTGCCTGCTGGCCCTTCAAGAACCACTGGGCATTGCGTCATTGCCATTGCCAATATACACTCCACTAACGCACCGGGGTCAATAAAAAATTTAGTGCCAATATACTTAAACATTTTGGTTCTTTTCGGCGAAGAAGCAACGATCGATCAGCATTTTCACTTCCCTTACTTTAGTTTGTGATTCGGAGACGCGCCCTTGCGAATGTGTTTATATGTGTCTTTGTATTTTCCTTGTAATCGAGAAAAGTACGTGCCACATGTTAAGATAGTAATTTGGATTTTGGAGTAGTAATATAGTTGGAGTCTCAAATAGAGGGCCCTAACGTTCTTGGCCCAACCCAAGTGCCCATCTAGAGATCCAAACCAAAAGCGCTGAGCCGCATCACGCATCTCCTCGTTCGACGGCGCGCCGGCGGCGATGGCGTCGCGGAAGCTCCTCTTCGGCCTCACGGCGGCAAGGCGACTCCGCTCTCGCGCCCCCGTACTCATCTCGGCCTCACCCCTCCCGGAGACCTCCACTTCCGCCTCCCACGCCGCCGCCGCCGCGACGAGGCTGTCAGGTGGATCGCCGTGGGCGCCGCTCTTCTCCTCCAGGGCCTTCTCGTCGACGCGTCCGGCGCAGCAACCCGTCGGAGATACGCCCGTCCCATCCGCGGTGGACAACCAGTTTGTTTCTCGTCCTTTGAGCTCCATGTTGCGTCCGTGTCTTCAGTATTTGCTTTCTGTATAGTTTAGCTTTCTTTTTAGGATAATTTGGCGCGTTGGAAATGGGGAAAATCATAAGTCTAATGGTCAGGGCAGATTTGTTAAACAATTTGTCTTGTGATTTTGTGGCCATTGCCGTCCTGCTCTGCTGCGAACCCCCAAACAGAACCTCTAAGGATCAGAGAGTACTTATTTTTCCTTACAAGTTGCAAGGGCTTAGCTATAGTGGGTATTTTAGAAGCGACTGCTCGGTCTGGAGTAAGTGAAGTGCATGAAATAGTGCAATGTGAAAACTTGGGCTAAAAAATGATTGCTAAGTATAGAGCAGCATAAACCGTTTTTCTTACTGATTCATATATGCTTTGTATGCCACATTGGATAACTGGCTGTTCCCTTGTTTACATGGAATAGGTTGATAATGCCGGAGGATAAGTTCCATAAATTAGCAGATGATACGATACATGATTTACTTGAAAAACTTGAGGTAATGGATTCGCCCATAAGTTCTTCACCTTAGTACCTTATTGGAAGCTTTGCTAAAAAATATATATCAGGTCACCCTCTATCTTTGGCTAACACTGTTCTTTGTGGCCTGTTTCAGGAATATGGCGATTCTCAACAGATGGATGGCTTTGACATAGATTACGGGGTTAGTTATATTGAAATGTCTCGTAATCTTGCTTGTTTCACTGTTTGCACCTTGTGTCTATTGGATCACTGATATCGTTTTGTTCGTTTCCCTGAATTTAAGAATCAAGTTCTAACATTGAGGCTAGGAGATTTGGGGACCTATGTTGTAAACAAGCAAACACCAAACAGACAAATCTGGCTATCTTCACCTGTGAGGTAAAGTTGTGTTATTTTATTTGCTTGTCAGTTGATTTGTGTGGGCTAAGTACCTGCATGTGAGTATATTATTATCCTATCATGATATACATTCCTTAGTTTGAAGCTAGGCTTGCTATTATGTGACACTGATAATTGTCATGATCAGCACCTTTTAAATTTAAGAAGAGTGTATATTTACATTCTATTATTTCGTTAGTTATCCAATTTTTAATATGGCTATAAATTTGAGAAATTCAAATTTGCTCACGAGCTCACCTGCTCCTGGCTGAATAAAAAAAATCGAAAACAATAGTAAAACATTTCACAAAATTCTGAACAAAATTGATGAGTAACATGTACAAGTTTTCTACATGCATGACAAGTTTCGTGGTGAAACATAGCACTATTTTCACCACGAAACTTGGCACACATGTAGAAAACTTGTATATGTTACTCACCAAAGTTTTTCAGAATTTTGTGAAATGTTTTACTATTGTTTTCGATTTTTGTATTCAGCCAGGAGCAGGTGAGCTCGGGAACCAAAACGCCCCCCTCTATAAATTTTCTTAGACTCGATTCTTGATCTCTTGAAAGATTCTGCTTAGAAATCAAGCTGTACAAGTTTAGCTGTCCATTACACATAGGCTATTCAATCTTGATCTGTTACGTGTCGATTCTTATCTGAAAGGGCTGTATATATCATATCTGCAGTGGGCCTGCTAGGTTTGACTGGGATGCAGCAACACACAGTTGGGTTTATAGGCGAACTGGAGTAAATCTCATGCGACTGCTAGAGGAGGAGGTCGGTGAGCTCTGTGGCACTCCAGTAGATCTTTCGTAAAAGGAAAGGAAATGCCCCCACGCATCTAAGTTTGATGAGGCATACAATATTTCGGCGAAGTATGAATGACATGGCACCTTTTAATATGCTGATCCTGGGGAGTAAACCAAAACAATTGTTGTACTGCAAACTTTTGCACTTTGTGCTTATATGGGTTCCGCAATAAGAGTGTCAATGCGGTGTTTTGATCAACCGTTTGCTTGAAGAAATATGAGCTTTGTAAGTGTGATGTCCAGACATTGTGTCATTGTGTGTTGGTACTTCCATAAATAGTATGATGAGCTAGACTTTTATGCTTCATCAGGAGAGGAGTACACAAACACTATGTATCAGTGTATATTCATGGCAATCACCATGGACACGGCGTTTCGGGTCACGGGTGCGTTGTATAAAACATTTTTAAAAACTTTTCAAAATGTCAAACAATTACAAAAAAAGAATTCGGATATACTCATGACATTTTGTGTTAGCACAAAAAGTTTCGTGGAAAAAAGACATTTTTTTGACCTGTGCAAAAAAGACAAAACAATGTCTCGTATGGTCATTTTGGAACGCCTGGATTTGTCTTTTTTTGCACATGTCACAAAAAATGTCTTTTCTTAACGAAACTTTTTGTGCTAACATGAAATGTCTTGAAGTATATCCGAAATTTTTATATTGAATTTTTTTGACATTTTAAAATTTATATTTTGAGCAGTGGGTGCATCTGCACCCATGACCCGATATGGATTTCCGCAATCACTATAATCTATTGTATGCAAGTAACAAGTATCAAACGACATCAACATTCAAACATCCTATGTGATTCCTCCTCAATCAACTCAGGGCTTAATCTGACCATGAGAACGCATAACTCCATCTGATCCAGGACGACATCACCGTCCATGTCCCCTTCCCCCCTCCCCCCCCCCATCGTCTCCTGGAGCTCTTGGTCCCGGAGCTAGCCGAGGCCCAACCTGGACGCGTTCCTCTTGAGGCTTTGAAAGGTCATCTTTTTTTTTTTGGAGAGTACGCCAAAGGCGTACTTTACTTTTATAGAAGGCAGAAAGCATATACAAGAAGAAGCCCAAGTCGCAGAACAACCAGGGCAAAAAAGAAAAAAAGCACCCTCTCCTTTGGAAGGTCATCTTACCGGTCCTAGGGTCCATGAGCAGCTGGAACACCCTATGGATCAGCCCTCTACGCCGAGCTTCCTCGCCATTGTTGGAAGTAAGTGCTTCCTCGCCATTGTTGGAAGTAAGTGAAAGGATCGTATGACACCTAGGGGGGGGGGGGGGGTTGAATAGGTGCTACTCCAATTTTAATAATTTTTCAATTTAGGCTTGACACCAAAGGTAAATTCTCTAGATATGCAACTATGATGAATTTACCTATATGACAAGCTAGCAACTAAGCAAGGATACTAAGTAAAAGCTATAAACAAGGATAGAGGTAACCGAAGTGAAAGCACGCGGAGACACGAATGTATTCCCGAGTTCCTCCTTTTTAGGGGAGTACGTCTCGTTGGAGAGGTGTGAGCTACCACAAAGGTCAACTCAACAGCCACAAAGGGTTCACCTTCTTCTCCGATGAACCGCACCACAAAGATTTGGTTCACCTTCAACTATCGGAAGCCTTCAAGGCGGAGTCCGGAGCCTTTACAACAACAATCCGGGGCACAACCCACAACTGGATTGGGGGCTCCCGAACGGTTACAATCTGTCACAAAGACAACAAGTGAGTACAACAAGAAGCTAGGTTTTACCAATGGAAACCCTAGCAAAGGGGCCCTCAAGTGAATGAGGGGGAAATGTAAATCGGCTTGGTGAAGATGTAGATCCGGGCCTTCTCCTTCAATCCTCCAAAGATCAACGAGTTTGGGTGGAGGGATTGGGAGATCTAGTGATTATTGAGCTTGCAATAATGGTGTTCTTCAATGTTGGGCGAGCTGGCTTGAGGTAGAAGAAGGTGGGGGTATTTATACCCCAGCTCGAAATCTGCCCGTTGGAGAGACTGGGTACCAGATATTCCGGTCCAAGTTAGGACAGGATAATCCGGTTCATCGGATAATCCTAGTAGCACTGGAAATTTCCGGCTGGAAATATCCGGCTTCCTTCAGGAACTTTAGCGCTCAGGTCCGCCGTTTTTCCTCGTTTTTTCTCCAAAACCGGATAATCCGATTGGCTCCAGAATTTCCGGTTGGAAATGTCTGGCTCCCTACAGGAACTTTAGACTTTAGTCCTTAGCCATTTTCTCGCTTTCTTCACCTAGATCGGATATTTCGGTACACCTGAAATATCCGGCTGCAGAAAAACCATCTGCACATTTCCTCTTTCTTTTTGGTGTTGATGCACATGATTATATATCACTAAAACCTGCATCACTTAACACTTGATTAAAATGTCACTAGTGTTGTTAACTAACACACAAAATCATTAGGGATCACGAAATGCCCTTTCAATCTCCCTTTTTTTGGTGTTAGATGACAACACTAGGATTTACAAAAAAATCCATATCTAGACCATGAACTTTTAAGAAAAAATGGAAAGGGCTCCCCCTAAATGTGTGCACATTAAAGATTTGCCTTGGAATGCAAATACACACATATATAGAGAGGAACAATTTCCAACAAGATATAACAGCATGATATATATCAACACATTTGCACAACACGAGACATAACACACTAGGTTGACACTTGAGATGTAAATCATACCTTGTGCATATAGATGTAGATGAATATCCAAATATCATTGCACAATATAGAGTAGACTCAACCATGCATAATTAGAAATCCATATGTCTCACACAACAGTAAATACCTCATAGTTCAAAGCTCACAAAGCAAATAAGTTCAAAAGAAAAGATAAATGGACACAAGTGCAAGAAGAATGATAAACGCATATGCTTGTGCCCGAACCCATGCAAATCGCACACGGAGAACCTAATAGAACTAGTTCTCCCCCTTTGGCATCGAAACACCGAAAAGGGGAAAAGAGCGATGCTACGTCCCGAAGGGATCACTCCTCGGAGTCCTCAGCGTCATCATCCTCATCATGCTCATCACCATCATCTTCATATTTAGCCCCATGGTCATCGTCATCTTCATCAAGGTCAGTGGCACGAGTGCGTGAGGCACGAGAAGAGGCAGTAGGGGCTGACGCAAGAAGGTATTTCTCCATTTCCACCCAAGGAGTCTGAGCTTTGGCATTCCAGCGGTCATAGGAGAGAGGATCAGATACTGGAGGGTCACCTGGCAGGCTAGGAAGTCTCTTGAGAATCTGTTGCCTCTCACAATAAGCATCATACTATCCATGGCAGATGTCGACATTCAGGCAGAGAATGTTTTTCTGAAACCAGTTCAGCTTCTTTGTCTTAGGAGTGAAAACAGGGGCAGCGGTCTGACGAGGTGTACCAGCAGAACGTGCATCTCTCATAAAGGAGTCTCGGGCAGGGATAGCAGCAGCAGAGGATGTCTTCTTGGTATAGACCTTCTTGTAGTAGTGAGAAACATCTGTTTCCTGACTGAAATCCCGGTTCTTCAAAGTATCCTTAATGAGCAGCATAATATATGGAGCATAAGGAATAGTAGTCCCATCAAGCATGGCATCATTCATCTCATTGAAAACAAAATCCATGACATCCACCTTATAGTTGCTGGTTGGATCTTCATTTGCAAGACACTTCTCAACAAGGCACATCAAATTGATTAAAGGACTTGTGAGAGCATCATTGTTACCTCCACTTGGAATAAGAAAGGATCGGAAAATAGTCACAAGTTGATCATAGATAGGAAGGAGGCCATCTTTCTTGCCAATGATGCCACCTGGACCATACATGTTCTTCATAAGCAAGTTCCTGTTGGGCTTCTCTACATCATGCATACGGTGACCAAGAGAAGGATGGTTGCGAAAAGAGTAACCAAGGCAAGTTGCAAACTTCCTGAAATCAGACTCACACGGAGTAGTTCCTGTCATCCATTTGAGGGTCTTGGCCAGATCATCCTTGATCACAAGAGTAGCAAAGAACTGCAGCACCAATGACACACTATAATCACATTGCTGCTCCATGAGAGTAACAAGACCAAACTGTTGCACAATATGTGCAGCTTGAGCAAAGCTGGGCTTGTCCAAGAGAGTCTTCAGTTTGATGGGAAGCATTGGACGAATAGGATGCTTGTAGTGGAGATAGATGTCCTTGTGAATGTACAACTGCTCCATGCACCAAAACCTAGGATCCTCAATATCATTGTCTCTCTCTACAGCACAATACCAATCTTTCTGCCTGACTTTTGCATAGTCAACACCGTTCATCTCCCAGTAATTTTGTCTTGTCTCTTTGCCCTTTCTCTTCTTGTGAGCAGGAGGCTGGTAGACAGCCTTATTTGATGGAAGCTTTTCTTTTCTAACTCCAGCTCTTGTGCGTTCATATGTCTTCAAAGGAACACTGGAATCACCTGTGAAGTAGCAATAGATGGATAGCAAAAGATAAGCACACACAAGTCTCAACACAAGGAAATGATACAGAGTACATTAGGAGAGCATCCACAGGTCGACAGAACTTAGGCCTAGGCAAATCAGAAGAATTCTGAACAAAATTGTCGGAACCGGATTATCCGGTATGACAGAACCGGATTATCCGGTATGAATTTTTCAGAAAAATTCGATTCGAGACCTAGGTCTAAAAGATAGATCTACACATGTGGATGCTAGCCTAGTGTTCCAGTATGCAGGGAATGAAACTAGGCATCATCTATTCCAAGATTGAAAACAAATAACTCCACAAAGTTGAAGGGAACTAAGCAGCAAGATTCAAAAGTGTGAGAGTTACCCTCATCCATTTGAGGAACAGCTTGGAGGAGAAGATGCCCGAAGAGGAGGAGCACCAGATCTGGCCAAGATCTGGCAGATCCGGTGGAGGGAGTCGCCAGAGTGGCGTGGGGACGGCAGGCGGTGGCGCTAGAGGAGAGAGAGGGTCGGGGTGGAAGAAGGTCTCGAATGAGGCCCTTCACCCCGAGGGCCTCCTGAAAAATGCGACAAACCGTGGAGGCGGATATTCCGGTCCGAACTTGGACCGAATATTCCGATCCACCAGATATTCCGGTCCAAAAAGGAGCCGGATATTCCGTTCTCAAAATTTCCATGAAAAACATTGAAATTTAGGCCTGCTGCCCCCTTACATCCAGTTTCATATAAGACTTGTGCAAGATAGATGAGTTTTTAGATAAGATAGGCTTGGGTTTTAGATAGCCAAACTGAAGATGGTACTTCACACTCATCCTTGCAAGATTCAAACAAACAAATGTCAAATTTGAGTGTGTTTTCCATAAAGACAACTAAGAACCAACAAATCCAAATGTTTCAATTAAGACCCAAAAAAAAGAACCAACTCTTCATAAGGAAGAGGGTGGTGGCCTAGGCCACCATGTATGAGTATATGTGGTGTGACACCGCGAAGATATATCTTGGGTTCACTGCCACTACTCGTCATTTGAGCTCACAATTCATGTAAACGAATATAGAGAGGCAAAATGAGTTCTTGATGTCGGCATAATGGGGGGAGGGATAGTCCAATGTATTAGGACTGCACTCCCCCTATGTCCATGCCTACACCTAAACCAAATACATAGTCAAAATATAGGTGTGTATGCAAGATAGTCAAGTCAAGCTCCTTGAATCCACGATATTTAGCTCATGCCTCAAATAAGTGAATCTTGCTTCATCAAGTGGCTTCGTGAAAATGTCGGCAAGTTGGTCTTTGGTTGGAACATAGCCAAGCTCAATATCATCACGGGTAATGTGATCCCGAATAAAATGATGACGAATCTCAATATGCTTCGTTCTTGAGTGTTGCACCGGGTTGTGGCCAATCTTGATAGCACTTTCATTGTCACACAAAAGAGGCACTTTGTCACAATTGACACCGTATTCCTTTAAAGTTTGCCTCATCCATAACAATTGAGTGCATGCACTAGCGGCCGCCACATACTCGGCTTCGGTGGTTGAGAGAGATATGCAATTTTGCTTCTTAGAAGACCAACTCACCAAGGATCTACCAAGGAATTGGCATGCCCCGGAAGTTCATTTTCTGTCATCCTTACAACCAGCCCAATTCGAGTCCGAATACCCGGCAAGAGTGAAATTAAAGCCCTTTGGATACCACAAACCAAACCTTGGGGTATAAACCAAATATCGAAGGATTCTATTGACCGCCTTCAAGTGACTTTCTTTAGGATAAATCAAAGAACCAATCATAGAGCGGTAAAGTTTTTGATCAACATCAATACCCTTTGGGTTAAGTTCAAGATGGCATTTGGTGTCCATAGGAAACCGCTTCTCTTAGCATTTTGCATATTGAACCTCTTGAGCATGTCTTGGGTATATTTGGCTTGAGAGATGAAAGTCCCTTCATTCAATTGCTTGATCTCAAAACCAAGAAAGAACTTCAATTCGCCCATCATAGACATCTCGAACCTATCGGTCATAAGCTTTGAAAATTCATCATTGAAAGCTTTGTTAGATGAGCCAAATATAATATCATCAACATAAAGTTGGCATATGAAAAGCTCCCCTTTAACCCTCTTAGTAAAGAGAGTGGGATCGATTTCCCAACCTCAAATCCACGGTCTACTAGAAGCTCTCTAGGTGCTCATACCACGCACGTGGAGCTTGTTTAACCATAGAGCGCCTTATCAAGCTTGTAGACATGGTTAGGGAATTGAGATCCTCGAAACCCGGTGGTTGCTTAACATATACCAACTCCTTTAAAGGACCATTAAGAAAGGCACTTTTCACATCCATTTGTTGCAATTTAAAGTTATGATGTGATGCATATGCAAGAAGGATACGGATGGACTCAAGGCGAGCCACGGGTGCATAAGTCTCTCCAAAATCAATGCCTTCAACTTGAGAGTATCCTTGTGCAACCAATCTTGCCTTGTTCCTCACAACCATTCCATGCTCATCTTGCTTGTTCTTGAATATCCACTTAGTGCCTATAACATTGCGGCAATCCTTTGGCTTCTCAACTAATTCCACACTTTGTTGCGCTTGAAGTTATTGAGTTCATCATGCATAGCTTCCAACCAATCCGGATCTTCAAGAGCTTCAAACACTTTCTTTGGTTCCACCATGGAAATGTGAGCTTGATGTTCACTAAAGCTTGCCAATTGTCTTCTTGTGGTAACATTGCTCTAGGTCACCAAGGATTGCTTCTAGCTTGTGACCTTTATCAAAGTCTCTTGCAACTCTTGCTTTACGACGGGCTTCGATATCTCTATTGCATCTTGGAGGTATTCTTGATCATCTTGATCATTTGAGTCCCCGTCTTGACCGGAATGTTGACCTTGATCATCATTATGCACATCTTCAACAATAGAAGGAGAGGGTTGATCTTGGTCTTGACCTTGGCTAGCATCAACAATGGAGAACTTGGTTCTTGCATAGCAACTTGGTCAACATGAGGAGGGTCTTGAACTTGTTCTTGGGTTGGTGCATCATTTGCTTCCATGGTAGGTGCCGGTTCAACTTGTGATGATGAGGTCTCCACTTGAGTGGAGCTTGGACTTGCTTGAGGAGGCTCGTAATGAATCTCAATGGGGCGATGAAACCAATGCCCATCTTCTTATTGCATCTTGAGGTTCCTCATTATCTACATCACAAACATGAAATTGCGCCACTTGGGAGCCGTCATTCTCATCGAACTCACACTACAAGATTCTATGACTTTCCCGGTTTTGTCATAGACTCTATAGTGTGAGATTCGGCACCGTACCAACAAAAAACCCTCTAAAGCTTTAGATTCAAATTTAGACAAACGAACACCTTTGATCTTATAGAAACACTTACAACCAAATACTCGGTAGTAGGAGACATTGGGCTTGTTGCCGTGAGCATCTCATAAGGTGTAAACTTCTTGCCTTTGCGAAAGAATAGCCGGTTTGATGAATGACACGCCGTGGAGATGGCTTCGGCCCACAAGAAGAGTGGAGATTTAAACTCCGCCAACATAGACCTTGCCATATCCATGAGGGTCCGGTTCTTCCTTTCGGCTACACCATTTTGTTGAGGGGTATATGCAGCGGAATATTGATGACGAATCCCTCTTCACTAAGAAACTCATTTAGGGTGTAGTTCTTGAACTCGGAGCCATTGTCACTCCTAATGGCCAATATGGGACATTGTGTTGGCGTTGAACTTCATTGGAAAAGTCGATGACGGCTTGTTGGTCTCATCCTTCGTCTTGAAGAAATAAACCCAAGTAAATCTTGAATAGTCATCAACAATCACCAAGCAATATTCTTCCCACCAAGACTTGGTTGAGGCACGGCACCAAAGAGATCAACATGAAGAAGTTCCAATATCCTCTTTGATGAAATGATGGTCTTGCTTGGATGGGGAGAATCATGCATCTTTCCTTCAACACAAGCCCTACAAAGACGATCTCTAGAAAAAGAAACATTGTCTTTTAGTCCAAGAATGTGGCCACCCTTGTGAAGACTTTGCAAAGTTCTCATGTTGACATGGGACAAGCGGCGATGCCACAACCACCCACGTCGGCCTTTCCGAATAGGCATATTGCTTGAGTGTTGGTTGACCCCGAAAAGTCCACCACAAACAACTCATTTTCAACATACCCAACGAACATGACCTTTAGAGTCTTGCTCCTCAAGAGTACCACCATATCAATAGTAAAATGGACATCAAAGTTCATCTTATTAAGTGCACGAACGGACATAAGATTGTAACCGAGGGACTCGACAAGCATGACATTTACAAGGGTGATATCCTTTGCAACTACCACCTTGCCGAGACCCTTTACCTCCGCTTTTGATTTATCACCATAGGAGACGGATGCTTGATTTATATTTGGTCCCAACTCCGTCATGATCTCCTTGCTTCCGGTCATATGACTAGTGCATCCACTATCAACCACCCATTTAGACCCACCGGAAGCATAGTCCTACAAGAAATCATTGCTTGGTTTTAGGTACCCATCTTGCAATGGGTCCTCTTTGGTTAGCAACAAGTCTTTGGGACCCAAATAGCATGAGCAACATAACCATCATAAGGTCCAACATATTTTGCATAAACATCACCATAATAATCAACATATAGAATGTAGTGTGGGTTAGCATCTCCCGCAAAGTCACTACGAGTGGTCTTGCCCCTAGTGGCATTCCCACTCGCAATGGGAGTCTTGGTTTGTGCGGGCTTGGCCTGTTGTTGCTCTTCTTCTTTGCCTTGGCTACATAACCAAGACCCTCCTTCCCTTTGTGTTGCTTTTGCTCAACAACATGAGCAACAACCTTTTCTTTACCTTTGGGAATTGAGGTCTTGGCACTAGTGGCCTTGGCAAGCTCAACCTTCAACCTAGCATTTTCCTCAATAACATTTGCATGATCACGAAAGAGTAGAAGTGCTAGGTGAGTTAGATTTAGAAAGTTGAGTTTGAAGTTGCTCATGAGACTTGACTAGAAGAGAGTGAGTACTTTCCAAGGCCTTGTGAGCCTTGTCAAGTTTCTCCATATCCCAAGAAGTCTAGCATTAGCAATCACAAATTCAGCTTTCTCCTTTTTAATCACTTTATATTTAGCAAAGACATTGTTGGGGATATCATAACCCGGTAGGCCCATGAAGAAGAAAGCATGACCCGCCAAGCAGGAGGCCAGGCGAGGCTTGCTAACCATCACCATGGGTCGGGTTACACTAATAAGCCGGAGAGCTTGTCGGTAACCCGGCCAGTACAAGGAAGGTTCCAAAAGACCCGGAGGCGGTATGCGCTACGGAGTCCAAGACTTGGAGTACACGCAATACTAGAGGAGATAGAGTAGGACTCCTAGTACGGGTGTAATCCGGCTTTACCTTGTACACGACCAGGAGACCCAGCAGCCTTTATAAGCCGGCTCCTAGGTCATAGAGAGCTAAGCTGAAAGTTAGTCGTGATACCCTTGTAACCTAGACTTGTAACTCGGCGATATCAGAGCCTGGGTTACGATATCCACATATCAATACAGACAAGCAGGAAGTAGGTCTTTATCTCCTATGGAGAGGCTGAACCTGGGTAAATCCTTTTTCCCCGTAGAGCGTGACAATCTTCTGTACACCAGAGCCGCCGTAACCCCCAACTCAAGTTACCCCTTGGTAACATCTGCCGTGACAACCCCACGACAGTTGGCGCCCACCGTGGGGCCGGAGCCTAAAGGTGCTTACATCACGGGAGAAGCTCTACGCGGCATGCTGAAACTCGCCATCGGCGAGATCACCATCAACTCACAAGGAGAACGCATCGTCGACGATTTCGGGTGGAGCTCGGAGTCAGATCAGATCGAGACCGGCGACGTCATCCCCATAGGCCGGATCAACGTCTTCGTAGGCATGGTGCACGCCATGAGACTCGGCATGGAGGAAAGCATGTACGAGTCTGTGTCAGGAGCTGCTACCATCGTCCAATCAGATGGAGAAGAGTCAGTAGGCACCGCGGAGGTCGATTTTCCAGTCATCATGCAGGAGGCCCAGCCAGAGGAGTCGGCATGGGCGCCGCGTGACGTGATCGATGAGGACGCAGAATCAATCTTGGAGTTGTTCGAGGATCGCTATGGGTATGGAATAGAAGAAGAGGAATACGAGTCATCCCCAGGTCCGGTTCGGCGGGTTGGAGTTTATACGGCACCCGCCACGAATCTTGACCCGGCTTCAATCTCAGCGGCTGCGGCGGCAATGGCAGAGGCATTGGCACAGAATCAGCAACAGCAGCAACAACCACCGCCACAAAACCAACTCATGATTTATAACCCGCCGCAGGCCGGGGTTGATGGAGAGAGAGCATCAGTTTCATTGGAAAGCGAAACCACAACACGTCACATGAATCAGTTTGGGTTCCTGATGAATAGATCAGCTGGAGAGGGAACATCCAATGTGCCACCTCACCCGGCGCTTTTCAGTAATAACTTAGTGTTGGATCCTACAGTACTTGGAGCGGTGGTAACCCCGGAGAACGCCGCAATCCGGGCTGGGGAGCTGGACACCGCACGCCATGCCTTGGAGCAACATCGGCGAGAGTTTGCAGCAGAGAAGGAGCAGATGATAGCCAAGCAGCGTCTGTTGGACGAGCAGGAAAGCCGCCTCCGTCACAACACGAGCGCCATGGAGAATCGCCAGAACAATGTAACCCGGGTGCAGCAGGGAAGGCATCAAACCCGGCTTCCACTTCAAGGTGAGACGTTAAATCCAACAACTTTGTTTATCACACCAAGCGATCAACCTATCAGGACGGTACAAGAGGTTCCAGCAGCTAGAGCCGGCACAGGATTTGCAGGAGGAACATTACCCGGCAATATTGCCGGGTCAGCTAGGCCGCCTACCGGAGGAGCCGGAGGCAACACTGGAGCTATGCCACCACCTCCACCCAGATGTCACACGCCGCCGGGTCATTACAACAATCCTACAGATAATGTGTATGCAGCTACTTTGGCACTTGATCGTATTCCATTAGGATATTCACCACGAGAAGTTGAGACCCGGTGAGCTATTGAGATGTTACGTACAGCTGTGGTTCAGCAAGTAAACTATCCAGATAACAGGAGTGGTCTACATGGGACACCATACAACAACCGTTCGAGGAGCCGACAGGGAGAGAGTCCGAGGCAGCACGAGACTAGTTCTGCAAGACGGAGGGCAGAGCAGGCAAATCAGCAGCCACCGCCGCCACCGCCCAGACAGGCCGCTCCCGTCGCCTCAGCTACATAAGCCATTGTTGATAGTTCGAGAGTGAGACATGCAGCAAACTCCGCGGCACGCGCCGGAGGATCCGGCGTAGTACCGGCGGTCGCAGCAGCAGCAGCAGTAAGTTCACTAGGACCATTGGGAAGGCCGGGTCAGGTCGCTCCCACAGTGGTTTTGGCCGGCCCAAAGTGTTTGTCAGATCACATTAGAGCAGAGCCTTACCCGGAAAAGTTTAAAGAGCCAAGCAAAATTTCAAATTATGACCCCAGTATGGAGCCAGAAGCTTGGTTGAGCAGTTATGAGATGGCAATGTGTATTCGCAATGCCTCAGTAAATATTCAGGCCAAATTTATGTATCTTATGATGATAGATGGAGCAGCAAAGTTATGGTTTAACACTTTACCACAGAAGTCTATCAATTCATGGAGTGAGTTGAAGGCGGCTTTCATCAAAAAAATTCAGGGAACATGCAAGCGTCTTTACACACTTGAGGATCTGGATCGATGCATTCAGAAGAAGGGCGAGTCTGCCTGCAAGTGGGTGAGCCAGGTCACGGAGATCCTCCACTCATCCACAGATATCAATCCTAGAAGTGCGCTACAATCAATGGAGAAAACTTGCAGATATGATCCTTTGGTGCAGAAATTAGGTCGCATTAAGAATAGCGGTCGGGTTTCAGAAATTACTATTGGGGAAATAATGGAGGCATGCAACAAGCATGCCTCCACAGATAAAACCAGAGATGACGAGGAGGATAAGGGGAAAGGCCCCATGAACAACGCAGGGAAGAACAACAATGGTGGTGGACAGAACAATAACAACAACAACAATGGCAATAAGCGATCGTATGGTGAGGGAAACTCGGATTTGGTCGCCAATACCAACGCCGGGTTCCAAAAACCCAGGAGAGATGATGATTATCGAGGCAACAATGGAAATTACAATGGTAACAACAATTTTCAAGGCTCGCCACGCCCTACAAATCTGATTGAGGCTTTCAGAATGCCCTGCCCTCGTCATAGCAAGATGGGTAAGCCGGCCAATCACTCCTTGGAGCAGTGTGTGGACTTGTAGAGGTGGAAAAACGAGGAAATTCAGAGGGCGTTGCACGGCGGCGGTCGTGGAGGAGGACCCGGCCAGGGAGGTAACCCGGAAAATAGGCCACCTCCACCCGAAAACGCCAGATCCGGCAACGGTGCAGATAATCAGAATAGAGAGGATCAAGGTGGTTTCCAGCAAAATCCAAAGCAACTTGGCCAGTATCACGTCCATACCACCAATGCATCAAGGAGGGAGAGGAAATTAGTCAAGCATTCCGTAAATGCAGTATCAGCAACAGGTCCAAGGTATTTGAAGTGGTCAGAATATCCAGTCACGTGGAGCAGAGCGGATCACCCGCCTCTTGTCGAAAACCCGGGTCTCCTTGCCTTGGTGGTAGCACCACAGGTGGGAGGCTTTGTGTTACACAAAGTGCTCATGGATGGAGGAAGCAGCATCAACATCCTGTACTATGAAACTTTTCTGCGTATGGGTCTCAGAGATTCACAGTTGCAGCCTACCAGCACAATCTTTCATGGAATAGTCCCGGGAAAATCAACAAGGCCGGAAGGAAAAATTACACTTGAAGTTGCTTTTGGCGAGTCCAAGGACAACTATCATTCTGAGATGATTTCGTTCGAGGTGGTGAAGTTACAGAGTCCATATCATGCATTATTTGGCAGACCCGCCTTTGCTAGATTCATGGCAAGGCCGTGTTATGTGTACCTACAACTGAAAATACCGGGTCCCAAGGGGATCATTACTGTTCATGGAAGCCGGGAGATGGCTGCACAGTGTGATGATGGAGATGCCGCCTTAGCTAAGCAGGCTTGTGCAGAAGAGGAGCTTAAGTTTTACAAGTCTAGGGTAGACCCGAAAGATCGCACGGTGTTAAAGAGACCAACTACTGAGGAGAAAACAAAGTTTAAGTTGGCCCAGGACACAAAGATGGTTGATTTCACACCCGGCGATTCTTCCAAGCAGTTTGCCATAGGGGCAAACTTATCTGATAAATAGGAAAGCACGCTCATCGACTTCATCCGTGAGAATAGGGACATCTTTGCATGGACACCTAGTGACATGCCTGGAGTACCTACTGAACTCGCTGAGCATAGCTTACATGTTGATCCCAAAGCCAGACCTGTGAAGCAAGGTTTACGCAGATTGAATGAGAAAAGGAGAAAGATAGTCGGAGAGGAGTTAGCCCGACTTTTGGCAGCCGGCTTTATCATAGAAATTTATCACCCAAAGTGGTTGGCTAACCAGGTGTTAGTCAAGAAAAAAAATAGAGAGTGGCGTATGTGCATAGATTATACCAGTTTCAACAAGGTATGTCCTAAGGATCCGTTTGCTTTACCACGCATTGACCAGATTATCGATGCTATTTTTGGCAGCGAGCTCTTGTGTTTTCTAGATGCATATTCAGGCTATCATCAGATCAAGCTCAAAGAGGAGGATTGGGAGAAAACTGCATTCATAACCCCCTTTGGGGTTTACTGTTATAAAACCATGACTTTTGGACTAAAAAATGCTGGAGCAACTTATCAAAGGTGTGCCCAGAATTGCTTCCATGATCAGATTGGACGCAATGTCCACGCTTATGTTGATGATGTTGTTATCAAGTCAGAGAAATCTGGGTCACTTATTGATGACCCGAGGGGAACTTTTGCTAATTTGCAGAGATATGACATGAAGCTTAACCTGACCAAGTGTGTATTTGGGGTTCCAGCCGGAAAGCTCCTTGGTTTCATTGTATCTGAACGTGGAATCGAAGCAAACCCGGAAAAATCAGTGCCATACATAGGTTGAAGAAGCCAGAAGAGTTGAAAGATGTCCAGAAGATCACGGGTTGCATCGCAGCCCTGAGCCGGTTCATTGCGAGGTTAGGAGAGAAAGCCATACCTTTGTACTGGCTCTTGAAGAAAACATATCACTTTGTGTGGGATAAGGAAGCAGATGATGCGTTTGAACTTTTGAAGAAGACGCTCACAGAGGCGCCAGTTTTGGCGGCTCCCCTGCCAAAGGAGCCAATGTTACTATATGTTGCTGCGGGGCCACGAGCTGCCAATGCTGTGGTTGTGGTAGAGCGCAAGGAAGAAGGAAAAGAATACCCGGTCTAGAGGTCGGTTTACGATGTCAGCGAGGTCTTAACCAAGTCAAAACAGCGATATCCACATTGGCAGAAGCTAGTTTTTGGAGTTTTCATGGCAAGCCAAAAATTGAAGCATTATTTCCAGGAACATCCAATCACAGTGGTGAGCTCAGTTCCGCTGGCAGAAATTATCATTAATACAGAGGCCACTGGGCGCATCGCCAAGTGGGCAATTGAGATGGGGCCATATCACATTGATTATGCACCCCGCAATGCTATCAAGTCACAAGCCCTTGCAGATTTTCTTAACGATTGGACAGAGAGTAACGCGCCTCCTGCTACCCCAAGCACCAAATCTTGGGTTATGCACTTTGACGGGTCTAAACAGCTTGAGGGCTTAGGAGCCGGTGTTGTTCTCACCTCACCCAAAGGCGATAAACTGAGTTATGTTTTACAAATTCACTTCGATTGCTCCAACAATGTGGCTGAGTACGAAGCCCTGTTACATGGTTTCTGTATAGCAAAGGAGATGAACATCAAACGTATTTTATGCTTGGGAGACTCTGATCTCGTCTCCCAGCAAGTATCAGGAACATGGGATAGGAAAGACGCCAATATGGCGGCTTACAGGAGAGAGGTGGACAAGGTAGCCGGGTTCTTTTCTGGCTATCAGGTGGATCACATTGACCACAGAAAGAACGAAGCCGCGGATGCTCTGTCAAGACTCGGCTCTCGACGAGAGCCGGTTCCACCTAACATTTTCTTAGCTGAGTTGTGGAGTCCATCAGTCAAGATTCCCACAGAGGAAGATCTTGCTTATCCAGACCCGGATTCTGAGGAGTTAGTAGCAGCCTTACACGCAATCCTAGAATGGACTGAGCCATATTTGGCGTATCTTTTGCGTGGAGAGCTGCCGAGTCAGGAGATCATAGCCCGACAAATTGTGCGCCGGGCCAAGGCATATGTGGTTATAGAAGGCGAGTTATTCAAGCGAAGCACGTCATGAGTTTTTCCGCGGTGCGTTTCACTAGAAGAAGGCCGAATTTTTTTGACAGAGGTACATGAGGGAGACTGTGGGCATCATGCATCAACCCGGTCTTTGGTGGCAAAAGCCTTCAGACACGGATTTTTCTGGCTCACAGCGTTGGCAGATGCAGAGCGTATGGTGAAAAGATGTGATGGATGTCAGAGATATGCCAGGCAAGCACATGTGCCGACTCAGGAGTTAAGAACCATACCTTTGGCATGGCCTTTCGTAGTTTGGGGTCTTGATATGGTGGGACCCTTCCAGATGTCCCCTTGCAAGAAAACCCACCTCCTAGTTGCTATTGATAAATTTACCAAATGGGTTGAGGTTATGTCACTCACAAATTGTGAGGCAGCTACAACAGTAATATTTCTGAAGAGAATCATCTATCGTTTTGGTTATCCACAAAGTATCATCACAGACAATGGAACTAACATGTCACTGGGAGAAGTAGCAAAATTTTGTGGTAACAATGGAATCCGGCTCGACGTTGCTTCAGTGGCTCATCCTTAGGCCAATGGGCAAGTTGAGCGTGCTAATCAAGAGTTACTTAAGGGTTTGAAGCCACGACTCTGGGTCCCGTGCAAGAGAGCCGCCGGAGCATGGGTGGAGGAACTACCCTCTGTTGTTTGGGGCATCAACACGACACCAAACATATCAACAAACCTCACACCGTTCTTCATGGTTTATGGTGCAGAGGCAGTATTGCCCAGTGACATTATTCATGACTCGCCTCGTGTGGCGGCTTACATTGAGGCAGAAAACGAGTTAACCCGGCAAGATTCTTTGGATGTGTTAGAAGAGGTCAGGGAGCAAGCCCTGAAAAGATCAGCAATTTATCAGCAAGACTTGCGCCGTTATCATAGCCGCCGGGTCAGGACTCGTTCTTTTCAAGAGGGCGACTTAGTTCTACGCTTGGTTCAATCACAAGCCGGGATGCATAAACTATCACCCCCTTGGGAAGGCCCCTTCATCGTAAGCCAGAATTTACACAATGGGTCATATTAGTTAGTGGATGCAAGAGAGCATAGTGAAATATCCAACAGTACTGATCATAGCACCAAAGCATTGGAGGAGCGAAGCCGGCCATGGAATATTGCCCAGCTTCGCCCTTATTGCACATAGTATCACACTCAGTTTATCAGATGTAATACACGATGTAAACAGGTAGCAGGTTTCAGACGCGCTCTTTTCCTTACCAGGGTACCTACGGGGACTGGAAGGTTTTTAATGAGGCGGCTTGCTGACCTAATATATGAATAAAGTGATGTTTGGCAGAAAAACTTCATTGTTTCTTTTTCAGCGTTTACTTTTCAGTTTTTTATATTGCTTAGTTATAATTTTTGTTATATTTATAACCCGGCACCTCCAATTAGGGGTTTGCCCAGGTTTTTTGAACAAGTCAAGTGTTTATCTTAGGTCTTGGGGGCTGATCACTTGAATAGCGCAGTTACAAACTTAAGACCCGGCAAATAAAGCCACTTTGGTCATGGGGGCTGATTACTTCTAAACAAGTACAGCTGCAATCTCATGACCCGGCTAATTCTATGAGCCATTATTTACTTGGTTATCTAACTTAAGCTTGATGTGACTCGCACCTATATGGCTTGATTGCATGCCTGTGAATTCAATCAATCATGAAGCCCACTGGGACTTGATTGACCCTGTTTTTAACAGAGATGTTGCAACAAAGAAAATCCATGCGAAAGCCGGCTTATAGTTCAAAGAAACCAAAAGGGTCATCACAACCACAAACTTTGCAGAACAAGCGAAAAGCTAAAAGTTCATTACATATCACGCAGAGTTTCAAAGTGCACAGGCGCACTATCAAAATATGAGACTCAAAGTATTAAGTTTACAGAACCATCCCACAGGGTCAAATAGAGAGTTTTTCACAGACATAAGCAAATCTGCAGCATACTTCAAGACTCGGCATCTGGGGCTGGGTTACGGTCGAGAGTGGCAGCCGGGTCATCCCCCGCGCTCTTGGACGGCTCTCCCTCTATGCTTGCTCGGGTCTTGGGGGCTTCATCTGGCGAGTCCGAGACGTCCTTCCTCCAAGTGATAAGATACATCGATTCAAACTCACATTCTTCATCATCTTCCACAGCAGCACGAGATGGGGGAGGCACAGTTGGGGTCGACGAACTTGGAGCTATGTCTGGTTGTTTCTGTTTCTCTTTGTAGCTTCGGAAGAGATCAACCCGCCTTGGCTCCTCGTCGACCACCTTCTCATCATTCTTGTCATAGCCATATTGGAAGGAGGATAGCTTCATCTTCTTTGCAATTTGGGTGGCCACATACCAGGTCTTCTTCATAATCTGGGAATAAGATTTGTTGTCAAATCTGCTCCCGTTAGAGTTGAACTCAGGAAAACCTTTGATAAGAGGCGCCGGGTCGAAGCTGGGATGATAGGCCTTGGCGAGTGCGAGACCACGCATCACGCTGGCTCTGCAAGCTGATCGCTTCCATAGTTCCAACCATTGCGGCATGGTGGACAAGTGGCCAACAACTTCATTGCTCGTGCTTGGCGGGTTAGACCAATCCCGGGCGGCTTTTATGATTTCGCAGCTCCCAAAGTATAGCTTCCTTGTCAGCACGTACAAACTCTTCAGTTTGTCTACGGTCTACTTGCGGAGGGCCGGGTCTCGCTCACCTGGGAGAAGTGCGGGGCCTTAACTAAAGAGGAAGTCGGGTTATCAAAAATTACTGGACAAAAAGTGAAGTTATTTACCTAGGAGGGCAGACACCATAGTCTGAATCATGCCTTTGAGGTTGGCTAGATCGGAGGCAGTGGATTTCAGCTTTTCCTGCGCATTTTCCAGTTGCTCCTTCCAGTTTTCCTCATGCTCTTCCATCTCTTTCTTGAGGTCAGAGTGCTCTTGAGTTAACTCAGTATGGGATTTCTCCAAGGACTGAAGCTGTTCAACGGCTGTGAGCCGGGCTTCAGATTCCTCCCTCAATTTTTCCCTAAGTTGGGAGATCTCCTGCTGTGTCTTGGCAACATAATCCTGAGACAAGAAGTTCACATCATTATCAGATATACATATAACAAGTTTAAAGGCTAAAGCCCCGAGTCACTGATGAAAGTAAACCCGGGACTGGGGGCTACAGATTCAGTTTTTAGTTCTACAAAAGTTGCTACAGAAAATAGTTGTGAGTCCCAGGTTGCTGCAGGACAACTAACCCGACACTTGGGGCTACTCAAAACCTAAATTTCCAATGGTGAGTTCTAATGTTAGTCCCAGGTTGCTGAAGGCATGCAAACTGGCACTTGGGGGCTACATGATTTGAAGTTTATAGTTTTTATGTGCAATGGATAGAAATCAATGTGGAAGTTTTAGTCCCTGGTTACTGTGTCCAGTTAACCCGGCACTTGGAGGCTACAGTGTTTGAAATTTCGTTCTAGTTAAAGTTGTTATTAGCACCAAGTTCATCAACAAGTGATAATCTTAGAGCTTGGGGACTACATAGTATAGACATACCGTACAAAATAAGTATAAGTAAAGAAAGATTACCTCGTGGCGTCTGCCCATCATCTTCAACAGGTCACCCTCAAAGTTCTTGTGCTGAGAGAGTCGGGAAAAGTATTCAGACAGAAGAGCCGGCAGTTCCATTCCTTCGAGAGCCGGTGGACCAGAGTAAGTAACGGGGTCCTTCCCGTGCGTCTCAGGGTTTGGCTTGACCTCTGGCTCGTGCACCTTGGTCATAACAGTGAAGGGACCTGGGATGCTGATGTGTTGAGACCCGGTAATTACAACGTCCGGGTCATCGACAAGGTTCTGTGACTTGGAGGGAGAGTTCATGGTGTTGATTTCAGGAGCGGGATCGACAGGCGTCATGACAGTCGGTTCTTCCCTTTCTTGCTCCTCTTGATCCGGCTCTGTCTCCATTGGAGAGGGCTCTGTTACAGATGGTTGCGGAGGAGGAGAAGGTGTCGCATCCGGGTCATCAGAAAGAGCAGCTTGAGCCCTGAAAGAGAACGATACAAGTTAGTGGCATGCCAATCAAAGAGAGATTAAAAGCTCAAAGAGAAAAAGAATTGTTACCCGGTGTTGATACTGATGTCATCCGGCATTTCACCGTTTGAACCACCTGAGGAAGCTGATAAGGACCGGGAGTCAGGAACCCGGTGTTTACCAGCTAAAGGATTGGAAGCAGTGGGAGCAACTTTGGGGTGGCCGGCTCGGCGTGGAGAAGCAATGTTGGGAATACCTGAGTTCAAGGGCTCGTCACCCGGCGAAGACCTGGTCCTCCGTTTCTTGCGGCCAGCCAACTCTTGCTCTTGTTCTTTCTCCCGCGGTTGCTTGGTGGTTTCAGTGTTGCTCGAAGGATATTGAGATAAGCGACAGTGAGGCACCTTTATCACAGCAGAGCGAGTCCGCTTTCTTGGGGGTTCATCAGTAGAGGAGGAGGAACCCGAATTTTTGGGATCCGGATTTTCTGAAGGACCTAAAGGACAGGTGTCCGGGTTATCAACATAAATGCCTTTGAGAGCGGTGTCATTGTCAATCAGATCGAGGAAAACCCCATTTAATGGGTCAAGCTCACCTTCCATCTCCTCTTCCTCATCATCTTCATCAGGTGTAGGAGTGCTAGGTGGGGTCAGGCTCACCTTCCACCAGTCATCATCAGCCTTCAAAAGTTGACCTAGAAATTAGCCGGGTTATAAAAGTAAAGTACATATGCAAGTTTAAAGAAGTGGTGACATACTGTTTTGGCCGGGTTCTTCTTGTAAAATGAAGCCAAGTCTGTCTCCTTCACAACTACAAGTGTTTCGCCAAGCAGAGACTTGACGGCTTTGCATAAATCCTTCTCAGGAAATTCTTGTTCCGAGTAACGCATGGCATCAGTGAGCTTGCGAGAGTATTCACAAAATAGTTTCTTCCTAATGCTGAGAGGTTGAATCCGCCATTTCATCCAAGTTTTGATCAAATCTGCCCCTCTCGGACCATGGGCTGTCAGGGCTCGGACGCGTTGAAAGATGGGTTTTAGTTTTTCCCTCTCTGCGGTGGAGGCATAGGAGTTCATTTTATCAGTAAGCACAAGTTTATCAACAGAATAACCCGGCAGCCGAGGCTCTCCCGGAGGAGATGTATCCTTGCAGTAGAAGAAACTTTTCTGCCTGTTCTTGGTGTGGCTAAAAAAATTTACGCCAGGAAAGTCACAATCCCTACGGCGTTGGATTGAAACAGCGCCACAAACTAGTAGTGGCCCTTCTTTGCATTCACGCTGAGGGTTGCAATAGAAGTACTCAAGAAATAAAGGCAGAGACGGGGCCATCTGGAGGTACGACTCACAGAATACCACAAACCGGCTCATGTTCAGCACAGAATTGGGCCCTATGCCTGAGGCCTAAGGCCATAGTGTTGCAGTATTGTGCGGAAAAATAGAGAACCCGAAGGTCTGAAACCCCGGGTTACATGCTCAGCAAACACAATAACTTCACCTTGGCCTGGCTCGGGGTGAACTTCCTCGGAGGCGCCGCGCCATTCTATGACGTTCTTGGTCGGCAAGATCTGCGCCGCCACAAATTCTTCTAGTTTTAATTCCGTGGCGGCAGATTTGCCCCAATCTGCCTTGATGCGGCGGGTAATCTTCTCCAGCGCCGGTGCGGTGGCGTCGCTTTCTGCCCTCTTGTTTCCATGGCCTTTGGGAGCAGCTTTGGGAGCCATGGCGGCCGAGCAAGATCGGTGTTGGGAATAGAGAGATGGAAAGAAAGTGGAGGCCGCCGATGGTGGAGAAGGACGGTGGTGCAGTGCGGCCAAGGCTTGGATCTAGAAAAGCGGCGCCGGCGGTGACCTGCTTCGCTAGCCTAAAGAGGGCAGCGGCGGCGCGGCACGGGCTAGCTCCATATCTAGGGTTAGGAAGCAGTGGCGAGAGGAAGAAGAAGTGAACTGGGATGGGGAAAAGTGATTTCATTTACCGTACCTTGGTATATATAGCCCGCGGTGAAAACCTAGGGGCACAATGGTAAAAACTAAAGAGATAAGGATCTTTGACCAATGGTCAACGACAAAGGGATAAGACAAAAAGAATATTCCTAGTCCTAGGATGAATTCGAGGTTGATAGAAGTTTTCGCAAAGTATTGAAGTCAAGAGTGTGACCCGGGGAATGCTAGCCGGGTTACAAAAAAGAATAGCAAGAGATATTAAAATGAGACAGAGCAAGTTTTATATAAGCTTTAACTTTTCTTTAAGTATTTCTTATTTTCAAGAGGCTAACCCAAACAGCAAGGACAGCGGCTCACTCCGAGAGGTGAAACTCATATCTAGATGAGGAGTACGCAGACCTAGCGTCCAAGTTATCCTGGGGGCTACTGTTGGGGATATCATAACCCGGTAGGCCCATGAAGAAGGAAGCATGACCCGCCAAGCAGGAGGGCAGGCGAGGCTTGCTAACCATCACCATGGGTCGGGTTACAATAACATGCCGGAGAGCTTGTCGGTAACCCGGCCAGTACAAGGAAGGTTCCAGAAGACCCAGAGGCGGTATGCGCTACGGAGTCCAAGACTTGGAGTACACGCAATACTAGAGGAGATAGAGTAGGACTCCTAGTACGGGTGTAACCCGGCTTTACCTTGTACACGACCAGGAGACCCAGCTGCCTTTATAAGCCAGCTCCTAGGTCATAGAGAGCTAAGCTGAAAGTTAGTCGTGATACCCTTGTAACCTAGACTTGTAACTCGGCGATATCAGAGCCCGGGTTACGAGATCCACATATCAATACAGACAAGCAGGAAGTAGGTCTTTATCTCCTATGGAGAGGCTGAACCTGGGTAAATCCTTTTTCCCCGTAGAGCGTGACAATCTTCTGTACACCAGAGCCGCCGTAACCCCCAACTCAAGTTACCCTTTGGTAACATCTGCCGTGACAACCCCACGGCAAACATGGTCTCTATCCTTAATGAGTTTAGCAATTATTTCATCATTTTTATCATCAAGGGACACAAGTCTTTCCTCAAGAGTAGTTCTATATTCACTCTGTTCTTCAAGAGAAGCATTCAAGGATGCTATGGTAAGAGAGCCCTCTCTCTCAATTTTGCCCTTGACCTCAAGAAGGTCTTCGGCGGCACCAAGTTGGCTCATGAGAGCCTCAACATGCTTCTTAGCTTCACCTTGCAAGTTAGCCACAAATGTATCGAAGGCAACAAGTTCTTTCTTAATCACAAGACTAGAGTTATCATCCATTTCATGCATAGTCTTGGGAGTAGAAGATGATACCTCGGTGACATGGGCCATGAGACAACGAGCGGTGTTGATGGAGATGTTCTCATTGGGGGATTCTAAGAGAGAAGGAGATGGAGTTGATACGATGGCCAAAGAGGCCACCTCACGAGTGGGTTTATCTTCTTCTTTAGAATCATCAGAAGGATACTCTTCTTGAGTCATCAATACAATTCTTGGCGCTTTCTTGAAGAATGGCTTCCTCTTGACAAAAGGCTTCTTTTGTATCACCTTTGATTGATCCTTTGGGACAAGCCTTCCACCATGTTGTTCTCTATTCTCATAAGGACACTCTTTGATGAAGTGATGCCTGTCATGACAATTGTAACAAGTCTTTGTCCTTATAGCAAACTCCTTCTTCCCACTTGGATTGTTTCTTAGATCAACTTGAGCCTTTGCCTTGGCCGGGTCACGCCAAAATGCTCTTGTGGCAAGAGCCACGTGATCATGGTAGGCTTGTTCGAGATCATCGGGAAGAATGTTGCTTGGGCAAGATTCAACTTCCACACTATCATCTAGGCACACCACTTTGGCCTTCAAAGCAAGTGAAGAACCTTGTTTCATTCCCATGGCCCTAGCACGGTTGTCTAGAGCATTTTTGGTGGCAACCTTGGAAGCTTGCATCTCTTGCATAACTTCATTAGAGGTCATTTCAAGGTAGTTGTGCCTTCCTTGTATGGCCTTCAAGTCAACGGGCTCGAAGGGCATGAGAGCATTCACATACTTCCTTTTGACCCAAGCATCATCCGCATACTTTGCCCCAACATTATAAAAGGCTTGGGCAAGGGTCTTGAGTCTTCCATACATCTCTTCATGAGTTTCACCCTCAAGCATGTAGAAGCCTTCGGCATCATTGTTCAAAGCATCAAATCTATTCCTCTTCATGCTCTCATTTCCAAGGAATGCCTCGGAGAGACAATCCCAAGCTTCTTTGGCGGTGGTGAGATGTTGAGTGTGATGAATATCCTTTTCACCAACGGCAAGTTCAAGCATGTGTAGAGCGGTGGCATTGAGTTGAGCATCAACCACCTCTCTCCTTCTCAAGTTGTTTAGATCCACGGCCTTGTATCCCGCTTGAATGATCCTCCAAAGCTCGATAGAGGCACTGTTGATATGAGATCTCATTGAGTGTTGCCAACTAGTAAAAGCTAAAGCATTAAGCTTAGGTGGAGGACCTAAAGGGTTTATGCGTGGATGAGGGATAGGTGGGTCAGGAGAGTACAAGAGTGGGACCTCATGGTACCCGGGCTTCCCACCTTCGGGTGCGGTGTTGGATGAGGAGGGTTTAATAGGTTCGGTT
The DNA here is from genome assembly GCA_947311845.1 of Poa pratensis. Classification (NCBI taxonomy): domain Eukaryota; kingdom Viridiplantae; phylum Streptophyta; class Magnoliopsida; order Poales; family Poaceae; genus Poa; species Poa pratensis. Next base: position 22,634,633 of record CAMZMU010000055.1, read on the forward strand.
TTATTAACCCCTTTCTTTTCTCTTTTTCCTCCTCGGTTTCAACCTCATCGGAGTTACCGGAGTCCTCTAGTGGGATGGTCTCCGAAGGAACCTTGCCACTTGTGAGTTTCGTGAGCAAGTCACGTATCTCACCAAATTGGGTATCCATGGACGATTTCAATGATGTCTCCATCGATTTGAGATCGGCCATGGATACCGGAGTGGCTTGGTCCTTCGAGGGATCATCTTCACCTGTCATACTTCTCTTAGTCAGTTAAGCCCAACAAGAGAGCCGAGGCTCTGATACCAATTGAAAGGATCGTATGACACCTAGAGGGGGGGGGGTGAATAGGTGCTACTCCAATTTTAATACTTTTTAAATTTAGGCTTGACACCAAAGGTAAATTCTCTAGATATGCAATTGTGGTGAATTTACCTATATGACAAGCTAGCAACTAAGCAAGGTACACTAAGTAAAAGCTATAAACAAGGATAGAGGTAACCGAAGTGAAAGCACGCGGAGACACGGATGTATTCCAGAGTTCTTCCTTTTTAGGGGAGTACATCTCGTTGGAGAGGTGTGAGCTACCACAAAGGTCAACTCAACAGCCACAAAGGCTTCACCTTCTTCTCCGATGAACCGCACCACAAAGGTTTGGTTCACCTTCAACTATCAGAAACCTTCAAGGCGAAGTCCGGAGCCTTTACAACAACAATCTGGGGCACAACCCACAACTGGATTGGGGGCTCCTGAACGGCTACAATCTGTCACAAAGACAACAAGTGAGTACAACAAGAAGCTAGGTTTTCCCAATGGAAACCCTAGCAAAGGGTCCCTCAAGTGAATGAGGAGGAAATGTAAATCGGCTTGGTGAAGATGTAGATCCGGGCCTTCTCCTTCAATCCTCCAAAGATCAACGAGTTTGGGTGGAGAGATTGGGAGATCTAGTGATTTTTGAGCTTGCAATAATGGTGTTCTTCAATGTTGGGCGAGCTGGCTTGAGGTAGAAGAAGGTGGGGGTATTTATACCCCAGCTAGAAATCTGCCCGTTGGAGAGACTATGTACCGGATATTCCGGTCCAAGTTAGGACCGGATAATCCGGTTCATCGGATAATCCTAGTAGCACTGGAAATTTCCGGCGGGAAATATCCGGCTTCCTTCAGGAACTTTGGCACTCAGGTCCTTAGCCGTTTTTCCTCGTTTCTTCTCCAAAACCGGATAATCTGATTGGCTCCGGAATTTCCGGTTGGAAATGTCCGGCTCCCTACAGGAACTTTAGACTTTAGTCCTTAGCCGTTTTCTCGCTTTCTTCACCTGGATCGGATATTCCGGTACACCTAAAATATCCGGCTGCAGAAAAACCATCTGCACATTTCCTCTTTCTTTTCGGTGTTGATGCACATGATTATATATCACTAAAACCTGCATCACTTAACACTTGATTAAAATGTCACTAGTGTTGTTAACTAACACACAAAATCATTAGGGATCATGAAATGCCCTTTCAGTGAGTCCTCAAACTGCACGGAGGAGCCCCTGTCGGCACCCATAACCACACTCTGATTCGTGTCGATGAGGAAGAAGATCGGATAATCAAGTAGCCGGCCCTGTTTGCAACAGTGGTAAATGGAGAATGAGAATGGGATTAGAACGATGGGTGCTTAAATAAGAGGGTGGTGAGAGGAGACGAAGAAGGAGTCCATGAGGTTCTGGGAAGCAGTCTCCCCATGCATGCCAACCAAAGTACAGGTAATTCCGGGCGTCGTAGCTAGCTATCTTTGGGAGGTTGCTGCGTCCGGCGGTTTTTACTGGGTTTCTGCGAAGCAGCTAGCACGGGGTAGGGAGGATGTGTGAGATCCTGGCTCAGGGCTTAATAGGATTGATAGAATACTCATATTAACAAGTTGCAACTTCTTTTCCAGAAGCTCATCTGAAAAGAACTCCAAGGTTAAGCGTGCTTCGCCTTGAGCAATTCTAAGATTGGTGACCGACCGGGGCCAGGGGTGACAGGCCCGGTCCGGGGGTGCCCTCGCGGTAACTCGGGCGTGTGCGGGTCAGTGGGCGAACATCTGGACATGTGCCGGCACTGGACACATGGACGAGTGTGCCAAGAAGGGAAGTTCTTGGACTGAGGGATGTGAGATCCTGGCTCAGGCTTAATAGGATTGATAGAATACTCATATCAACAACTTGCAACTTCTTTTTCAGAAACTCATCTGAAAAGAACTTCGAGGTTAAGCGTGCTTGGCCTGGAGCAATTCTAAAATGGGTGACCGACCAGGAACTAGTTTCCGGGTGCGCACGACTGAGGACAAAGTGCGTAGAAAAGACCAGTGTTGATCTGTGGGGACAGTCTATAGATCCTAGAGAGCTGCCAGCGGTGACAGGCCCGGTCCGGGGATGGGCCGGGGTGTTACAGGATGCTTATCCATCACCGGTGATGTGCTGCCTTTTGCAGTACGTTTTCTCTCTGAGTCATTAAGAAAATTGTTGGGTGATCAAAAGTTCATGTATGAACGGTGCGTTTGGGTAGGGATGAAAACGGAATGGAAACTTTCCGACTTTTCCACGGAAAAAGGGAAACTGAATGAAAATACGGAAACGAAATTTTGCGGAACGGAAATGGAAACGGAAACTTTTACGAGGAAACGGAAACGGAACGACGTATTCCGACGGAACGACCATGGAAACGGAAATTCCTTTTCCGGCAAGGCAGAACTTTCTATTTTTTCCTGCGTGGTGCTTTATCAATCCAACAAGTCCAAGAATTCTAGTTGATAACTTATGGCCACTATATTATATAATCATGATATCTCCTTATATTTTTGTTTTATCTTGGAATTTTGACAAATTTGTTGGTTTATTGAGTTTTCCGAATCAATTGATTTTTTACACTAGGAGAGGATAATGGCCTGCTATAAAATTCTTTGTAATGTAGGTTAGTATTGCGCTACAGAGGAGGATTTGCAGCACGAAGCGCTGCAGTGCTCCTAGTTTTTTTTTTCTAAAAATTGTACTTTTAAATTTCAAAAATGCTATTTTTTTCTGCGGATGTGTACATGTATGTTGTATACTTTTGCAAAGTCTCAGTGAAAAAGGCGTTCTATTTTGAGCTATAGGAAAACAGATTTATGACTGTATATAGGCATACAAACTTTTATTTTTAGCCGAAATTTGTCATTTTTGTAGCCCAAAATACTACGTATTTTCTTAGGAAAATTATAGTGTCCAAAGTGGACGTGTATACCTATTTGTATATATTTCTATTTTTTTGGAGATCCAGAAATACATCTTTGAGAAATTCAAAAACTGAGTGCACTGCAGCTCGGATGCTGCTGCGGGTTTTCGATTACGCTACCTCCTATAAAAGGTTATTGATGCCTATTTTCATATGTTCCAAGGTAAGTGAGAGCTATTAAATAATTGTCAGCATATCTTAACCTCGAGTGACATTCGAGGGTGAAGGCTTTTCCAACTTATTCTATAGAAGGGGCTTCGACCTTCTTATGAAGGGCTCTGCTCCCCATCTACCCTCCAGGTAATACCCACTGAGTGGATTATTTTCACTTTGTGCCAATATCGTCCGTTCGGCGCTGCTGCAGGACACGATTTGAACGCAACGAGTGGAGACGCTCTGAGTGGTGCGGTAGATTGACTAATAGAAATCCTGTACCAAACAACTTGGCATATGTGGTAAGCAAACCTAAGTTGATGAAAACGATTGATGCAATCATGTACCCACATTTGACATTTTTTTGTAGGCAAGGTGTTTGCCTCCTCTATCAAGGAGGATAAAAGGTCAGGCCACACAAGCTGCCTACACTCCACTAACGCATCGGGGCCAATAACAATTTAGTGCCAATATACTTAAACATTTTAAGCTCTTAAATAATTGGCAGCATATCTTAAGCTCGAGTGGCATTCGAGGGTGAAGGCTTTTCTAACTTGTTCTATAGAAGAAGCTTCAACCTTCTTATGAAGGGATCTGCTCCCCATCTACCCTCCAGGTAATACCCACTGAATAATACTGTGGATTATTTTCACTTGTGCTAATATCATATTTTCCTAAAATTTGACAATACAACGTCCTAATAAAACCATCAATGCATTTCCTTGATTTTTCAAAAATAAGGTGCCAATGGATTGATTTAGGCCAAGTTGACTTAGGCTAGAAAGTATGGTCAGCATATTGTACTGCAAAGTCAGCATATTTTAGTTTTCTATGTACTGAATATTTATATTTTTATGCACTTTCCATTTAATACATTGATTATCATGTATCCGGACATTTTTGTAGTTGGAGGATTTGTTACTGCACTCGATGTCAATGATTAAATACTTTGTTCTTATTAAGTACTATCATGCTGTGTGGCATGTATGTGACTCAAAATCACTCGCGGTTAGTGGCCCTAAAATTTGTGAATCTCAATCGCATATAGTGATATACAAGTTTAACCTTTGGCTTAAGTCCTGTCTTGATTCCGCCATTTGCGCCAGTGACACAACAAATAATACTTCATTATTTTTAAGGTCAATGAATGTGAACTATGGAAAACAACATGTATAACTCTAAGTCCTTTTGTTTTCAGCCACACATAAATCCGTTTGATTTTCGTTATAATACACCACACACATGCACGTAAGCTACATATGCTTTTCCAATTGATGGACAAGCTACACAGACACAGCTCATCATAACTACCACCCTCTTAAAAACGTGTACATTAGATTATAAGTTCGTTCCTTGTGCATTATATTTTACAGATAAACAAATAACTTCCAAGATAAAATCTCTACAGATACTAAGCTCCCTAGAATTGGTGGCCTCTCCTTGCTCCCACATGTCCTCCAAGGTAGCAGCGACACCTCACCATGGTGGACCCTACTTAGGCATTACTTTATCACAACTCTCAAATAATAAAATAATGGAGCAGCGACACCTCACCATGGTGGACCCCACTTAGGTATTACTTTATAATTCACAACTCTCAAATAATAAAATTAAGTATGAAAAAAATTGTGCTTGATATATACACATGTTTTACAAATACTAAACTCTCTAGCCTATCTTTGGTCCCACATGTTCTCCAATGGAGTAACGACACCTCACCACTATGGACCCCACTTAGCTCTTACTTTATAGTTCACTGCTCTCCTATATTAAAATTAAGTATGATTTGATATATACACATGTTTTACAAATATGAAGCTATCTATAATTGGTGTCCTCTCTCCTTGCTTGGAGCAGTAATACCATACCATGATGGACCACACTTTGCTCTTATTTAAATATCTTTTACAAAACTTTTGGAGTACGTAGAAAACGTAAACATGGTTGTATGCTTTATTTCAAAAACATTTTGAAACCTAGACATGCCATTTCAATATTTTTTTTAAAGGATATGTGGTGGGTTCGGAGCTATTAACACTTTTACTGATTTTGAGATAATTTATGTTAGATAAGTCTAATTGATTTCTTATAAAATCAGTGACCTTGATTGTAGGATCTCGGTGGCTAATTAAATCTTTGCTAATATATATCTCGAGTATGCAATGTTCATTATATCATACATTGTATACAATTGTCGGAACTTTGCTCAATTTTTTTGTTGATCTACACAATTTTACTTGCATGATATTTCATAATTGTGAGCGTATACTGATTGTCTAAATACGTATTTGCAGAGTTTAAGATTATTTATCTGGAAGCATATTCTCTTTATTGAGTAGTGTACCACTAACTTTGCTACAACTGCACCCTTCTCTTATTCCTCTATGTGTATGTGAGGATCTAAGTGATTTTTTTGCAAGAGAGTGAGGCAATGATACTATATTTCCATTATTGTTACCGTATTTTATATATATTTCACTAAGAACTATTTATTCATATATTTTCCGTCATACTATAGCGGATGCGGCAACGCGCGTCCTTTTCTTCTAGTATTCTTCTATTCCACAAGATCTGTTGTTCCTGTGTATGTTGTGATTTGCTTTGACTATGAGATTAATACCACATCAGATTTAATAATTCGATAGCAAAGTCAAAAAAAAAATTGTATGAGACGTCTTTCGCATTTATAACAAACTTTTGTGAAACATGATCACGATTATTTTAATCTACGAGAAAACCAATATTGTAGGTACCTGGGACACATGACTCTACCGTGCTTTTGGATAAATTTATGCGAACAATACTGTCTTGCTTATGATTTTGCGCCTATTGGCGCAACAGGTCATCTAGTGCTCTTCAATGAGGAAATATATAGTCTTGTGATAACTAACATCACATATCTCAAGACAAAATGAGTATAGAACCTAATAAATAAGACATTCCATGATACCACACATAAGTTATTTTTCACTATAAATGTAGTAACATAAACTAGTAACATATGCATGGCCAGTGGTGGAGACAGGGGACAAGCAGAGGCACTCGACCCTCAAACACCATTGATTTGCTCCAAAAAAAAAGTGAACAGTACAGATTTTGGAAAAATTTCCCTAACCGCCCCCCTCAACCTCTGAAATTAGGCAATCCTGCCTCTGCCCTTGTGCATGACACTAATTTATGTTACTCTCCAGTCCCCACTATGAGTAACATAAGGCCTTTCACAATGGGAGTTTCTTAGCTCTACATGCTAGGTCATTTGCTGATGTCACACCATAATAAATGAGGAAAGAGATGGTTGTTGTATGTTCACTAAGAGCAAGTACAATAGTACAACCAACAGCTGGCTACAAGAGATTGCCATGTCATCTATAGTCAGTCATATAGCAACATGTACAATAGTTAGATATAAAAATGTGTTACTTTATTAATATGTGGCCCACCTCCTACTCTCACAAAGTGCCTAGGAGCACGTGCTAGAGCTGACTCTTGCATGAGAGCCCACTCCCCTTCTCTCACTTCTTCTCTCTCCTTCATGTCATCCAACAAATGTTATTTTAATCCTTATAGTCTGCTTACATAAGCTTATTGTACTTGCTGTAAGATACACCTTTTGCACGCAGTAAGAGGCAAAAAAAAGCTCCTAACTCAATCCTATGCATACATGAGCACAAAATCATTAAATGCAGACTTGCTTAGATAGAACCCGTAAGAGAAAATGCATTGGAGGAGTTGTTTCTAACAATATCCACCATTGCCTAAAAGAACGTGCTAAGAAACGAATCATTATGAAAGACATAAGATACAACACCAACATCTCTCCTCGTTAACTATAGTGCTACATAAACATTTTGCCGATGATACCGCGCTAAAAACGCCTATTGTAGTACAAGCATCGGACGGAAATTCGTCGGACGTGTAGCAGTTCTCTTGTGAAAGGCCCGTATGTTGGTATGTGTCCACGCAAACTCCAGCTGACGAGGAATCAAACATATTGTCAACCTCACAGCCTGTATTTGGATAATCTAATCGTTGTGAAACTGCACGCTAGTGGTATACATGATAATGATGCCGAGGTGTTACACCTCTTTAAATAGTACCATGTTGCATTACAAAATAATACTATGACTTGTTCCTAAACGTTCATATTAGGCCATTGATTAATATCACGGTGAACAAAGTCAGAGCTTTGATTCGGCGAGTCGATTATAGAACTCAAATATTTGGCCGGGTATTCTTCTCTGGTGTGTTCCCGGGGTAGGTGGATTTTCCTAAGCATACACTCTGATGGAGAGAAAAACTGCATAAGGGAGAACTCTCATGTGATGGAGCGCCCAGATTTTGATCTGGCCTCTGGGAGTTCAGGCTCACTTTAAGCGTTTAAGCCGCAAGCAAATGGCTGACACTGCAGCGCTGCTTGTTGAGAAATCCGCAAAAATGTCACTCACCGGCCTAAACGACGAGCAAACACTCGAACGTGAGAGCAAGGATCACCCTGGAAACACAACCCCTAAATTAGGTAGTGCATGTGCTGTGCGCCGGCCTGAAGAGTCGGATGGAGCACCACATGCACAAACCGCATCGTTCATGTGCAGCGCTTCGTTCGGACACACGGATCCCTGACTCTCCCCTGTGCACAAGTGGCCGGTCGTTTGGTGGAGAGGAATTAGACTACGACTCGTCCGTCTCTGACTACCACCTTGTCGTTCGGGAAAAGCCAACGCTGAAACTGCCACCTTCTCGTTCGCCAGCCAACGGGGCAAATGTAAATTTATGAAATGGCCTCTCACCATCCACGACCGATTTATGAAGCGCGGTCAGCGGATTTGGAGAAATAATCAGTGCCGCCCGCGCAGCTAATCATCGCCGCACCGCACGCACGATCGATCACCACCAGTTCACCGCCCTGTGGTCAACAGAGGACGTTCACCAACCCACACATATGTAGAGAGTTGCATTTTCTTCGCGGCTTGGCGCGCAACCCCTAGCTAGAGAGCCATGAGGATCCCTCTCGCCCTCGCCCTCGCCCTCGCCCTCACCGCCAGCTTCTTCTCCCCCTCCGTTGCCGCCACCGACACCATCGACCTGACCACGTCCATCACCGGCAACGAGACGCTCGTCTCGGCCGGCGGGGTCTTCCAGCTGGGCTTCTTTTGCCCACCCGGCGGCAAGACGTACCTTAGGTACCTCGGCATTTGGTACGCTAGCATCCCGAACAAGACCGTCGTGTGGATCGCTAACCGCAACGACCCGCTCATCAGCACGCCGGGCCTCTTAAAGCTCACCCCCGACGGCCGACTCCTCATCGTCGGCCGCCGCAACGCCACCGTGTGGTCTTCGCCAGCACCCACCACCGAAATTACCACGCGCGCCGTCGCCCAGCTACGCGACGATGGCAACTTCCTCCTGAGCTCGGATGGCAGCGGCTCCCCCGAGAGCGTGGCGTGGCAGAGCTTCGACTACCCGACGGACACGCTGCTCCCGCGCATGAAGCTCGGGGTAGACCTCAAGAAGAACATGACCTGGAACATCACGTCGTGGAGAAGCACCACGGACCCCTCGCCGGGGCTCTACACCTTCAAGATCATCCTGGGCGGGCTGCCGGAGTTCTACCTCTTCCGGGGCCCGGAGGTGATCTACACGAGCGGGCCGTTCAACGGGGCCGGGCTCACGGGCGTGCCCAACCTCAGGAACCCCAACTTCGTCTTCAAGTTCGTGTCCAGCCTCGACGAGACCTACTACAGCTACAACGTCACCAACGCGTCGATACTGTCGCGGTTCGTCGTGGACGCCACGGCGGGCGGGTATATCGGTACGTGTGGATCAAAGGAGCCTGGAGCCCCTTCTGGTACTACCCGACCGATCCCTGCGACAGCTACGCCTTGTGCGGGCCGTTCGGGTACTGCGACATGACCGCGACCCCGCTCTGCAGCTGCCTGCCGGGGTTCCAGCCCAAGTCGCCGCAGCAATGGAGTCTCAGGGAAGCGACCGGCGGCTGCGTCAGGAGCACCAAACTGACCTGCCCCGGTGCCGGGGCTGGAGCCGGAGATGGGTTCTGGCCGATGAACCGGATGAAGCTGCCGCAAGCGACCAACGCGACAGTGCACGCCGACATGACGCTGGACGAGTGCAGGCAGGTGTGCCTGGGGGACTGCAACTGCAGGGCGTACTCCGCCTCCAACATGAGTGGCGGTGTCAGCCGAGGGTGCGTCATCTGGGCCATCGATCTGCTTGACATGAGGCAGTATCCGGATGTCGTGCAGGACGTCTACATCCGGCTCGCGCAGTCTGAGGTGGATGCCTTGATCGCCGCAGGTTTGTACTTCTCAGTTCTCACTGGTCTTCGTAACATCTTCTTTAGGTAAATCTCTTTTTCGTTCTACAGTTCAAAACTAGCACACATTTTTCCCATGATCAAGCAGTTTTCAGTTATCTTGGTTAAATCACTGTAAAATCGTTCATTTAATTTTGATTCTTATATCTACCACGTTCTTGAAAGATAGCGCAGTTGGGGATAAATTTGGTATTCGAGTTGAAAACTGACTCAGTTCAAAAAAAAAAAGTTGAAAACTGACCGTGTTAGCCAGTACTTTTAAAAAAAGAAGAGAGTTTTGCCTCCGATTTCTAACAGAAACAAGGGTGTTCAAACCACAAGTTCCAGAATAAGGGGTGAAGAAAATAGAGAAAGCAAAAGGGTGCGCTAAATCGCTACCCAAAGTTGACCGGAAACTTTTCTAACACCAGACATGCCTGGGAGGCTAAACCACTTTTTTTCATCGGTTATGATAAATTAAGATGTTGCGTGGAACCGTGGTTATGATAAATTAAGAGCAAGCACTTGGACTAGAAAAAGCACATATGTTCTACGGTGGCAGTGCTAGACTGGCTCACCTCACATTTACCGCTGCTTTATTTCAGCAAAGCGTCCAAACAGGAAGAAGCTGCTGGTCGCCGTCGTCGCCACTGTTGCCGGCGTGCTCCTTCTCGGGGTAATTGCCTGCTGCTGTTTTTGGAGGAACATGGCAAGGAAGAAACTTCAGACTACAACTACAACGGTACCAAGCACAAGCAGCCGGGGGCAACGGCCGGCTGACCAGCCGTGCAGCGAGGAAGATCTCGACCTTCCGCTGTTCGACCTGGATGTGATTCTGGCCGGAACAGAAAACTTCGCCGAGTACAACAAGATAGGACAAGGTGGATTTGGCAGCGTTTATATGGTAGGATAACAAGCCAATAACAGTATTACCACCTAATCTTTTTCGACTGATGTAGTAGATATTAACGAAACTGCAAATTTGATGAGCAGGCACAGCTTGAGGATGGACAAGAAGTAGCGGTAAAGAGGCTATCTATGGGGTCAGTACAAGGGATTGGGGAGTTCAAGAACGAGGTGAAACTGATCGCAAAGCTTCAGCATAAGAACCTCGTGAGGCTTCTAGGCTGCTGCATCGACGGCGACGAGAGAATGCTCGTGTACGAGTTCATGCACAACAACAGCCTAGAGACCTTCATATTTGGTCGGTTCTTTTTCTTTTCTCAACAGAAACATCTTCGTACTACCTGTGATCTGGTTAGATCTACAATGTCTTTACCTCGAGTGAAATGTTGTGCAGATGAAGCAAATCGCGAGTCACTAGAATGGAAGAACCGTTTTGACATCATCCTGGGGATTGCACGGGGTCTGCTCTATCTCCATGAGGATTCAAGAGTCAGGATCGTACACAGAGATATGAAGGCAAGTAATGTGTTACTAGACAGAAATATGATCCCCAAGATCTCCGACTTTGGCATCTCCCGAATGTTTGGCGGTGATCAGACAACTGAACATACCATGAAGATCATCGGGACATAGTAAGTAACTAAGTATTATCTCTCGATTAATGTGCACATTAAATACCTTCCAAGATATGAGCTTTCCTGCTGACAAGAGTGAGCTGGTTGTCTTCAGTGGTTACATGTCTCCAGAATATGCAATGGATGGCGTTTTCTCTATGAAATCCGACATCTACAGCTTCGGTGTCCTGGTGATAGAGATCATCACCGGCAAGAGAAACCGAGGGTTTTACAACGATGAGCTTGATCTCAACCTCCTTTGTTACGTAAGTACCAGCAGTATGATTAATCGTTAGAACTCAGAAGTGATCGATCTCTGATCTCCGATTGTCCTTTTTCAGGCATGGACGTTGTGGAAAGAAGGTCGGGGTGTGGATTTACTGGATGAAGTTATGGTGGGCACCTTTGACTACAATGTAGTGCTGAGGTGCATACAGGTTGCCCTTCTGTGTGTTCAAGTGCATCCTCGGAGCAGGCCACTGATGTCTTCAGTTGTTATGATGCTAAGCAGTGAGAATGCAACGATGCCAGAGCCAACTGAGCCTGGGGTAATCATTGGGAAGAACATGTCAGACACCGAATCATCTCTAACCCATACTAGAACCAATTTCACTCAACGAGATGCTAGGTAGTTTTCTGTAGTAATTGCTGTTGGTTTCTTGCTTTAGTGGAATAGTTTGTACAGCAGAGGAATTCTTATTTCACCGCTTGTTGCAGTCTCTTGAAAGTGTAATCATAACAGGCAAAGCAAAACTTTTACGTACTATGTACAGAGTTTGTGTTCGCATAATTTTGAGCACCATCTGTCAAACTTCACCAAGCTGAGCACGGTGCTTTAAATTCTTGTAGCCTAAAAGCTACTCCACGCTACCAGACAGAATACAAGCACATCTATTGGCAACTTAGGGTTCCAGCTTCCCGAACTCCATGCGCGAAGCAGTGCCGAACACGCCGGGAGCTAGACCGAGAAGCGGATCTGGAAAACGCGTAGCAGTAGCAATTTACGCCTAAATGCCACCACCAAGTGACCGAGCGAGCGAACCGGTATGCTCTTGCCTCTCGCGGCATTTTTTAGATGCAAAGGGCCTCACCCCAGTTCCATTTCATAGAAACGAAACAACGTCTTACAGAGTTTTCAGATCATACATGGCTTTTGGGGAACTAAAACGACAACATGTCGCCCGAGAGATCAAAGCAGAGTAAATTTAAAACGCAAAGCATGTCTCTCGCGACATTTCTCTCTCATGTCTACTCTCCAGACACCTCAATCTCTCTGACCGGGAGAGCGATGTGTCTTGGCTCTCGCGAGTCGCGAGAGCCAAGACACACCGCTCTCCCGGTCAGAGAGATTGAGGTGTCTGGAGAGGAGACATGAGAGAGAAATTTGTAGAATCCACCCAGAGAGCTGGAGCTTCGCCGAACAAGTTATGTTCCGTTAGTGGCACCAGATTGAGCATCGAGAGGCCGGATCGACAGATTGAAGAATCTAGACCACATCTGAACACGTCCTTAGCTCGCTCGTTTTCTTGTAAATCTTTTCTTTGGAGCAAAGATTTTGCCCCCGTTTTAAAAAAACGAACATCTTCCTTCGTTGGCCGTTAAGTCATTTTAATTTAATGCAGAGCGAAAACGTTTATCTAGGGCCTGTCTGGTTACCCGCACCGTTTTTGGGCCTCCCGTCTCCGTGGCCCTGTCGGGCCTGGCCCCAGAGAAACACGGACTGAGCCATGTTGTGCAGCCCGTTTGGTTGCCTGCATATCGTTTTTCTTTTTTGCCTATTTATTTCACATTTTCGTGTTTGGTTGCCTGCAAACTTGGCTGAGAGCTGTTTAGATGCAATACACAACTGTTTGGTTGCATGCAGGTTTAATGTTGTGCTGACCACTTTCAAAACTGGTGATGTTACTGCCTCCTAACACAAGCACACAATCAGAAGCAGCAAGCAGCAATCAGCTAACACAATCATAAGCACACAACCATCTTGAGCAGCTCCTTCGCCTCCTCTTCCCTCCCAAGCAGCAATGGCTTCTCAAGCCTGCTGTTGAAGGGAATAACGTCGGGCAATGGCACCAGCGACTGAAAGCCAGGAGGAGGGACATCTTCCTCGGCCTTGTGTACCTTGTCATGGAGGGTGAGGTTTGTTAGCAATGCACGATGAAGCACAACCATAAACACTAGCAACCTATGCATGCAGTAACAGACATGATGAACACAAGCACAAGCAATGCAGAAAAATGACAGATCTGCATTTTGGTGAAAAAATCCCTAAATCAAGAAGTGCACAAGCAAACTAGGCTCAAGCAAGATTTTTTTAAATAACATTTTTTAAACTTTTATTCGAAAACTAGCGCATGTTTTTGGGAAATTTGAGAAGTAGCGCAGCGTCGGCACGGCCGGTGCCGAAACCAGATGTTTCGGCAGCGGCGGAGCCGAAAGCAGCTTTCGGCATGGGCGATGCCGAAACCTTGCAGCTTCGGCATGAGCAAGGCCGAAACCTTGCTGATCTGCATGCGTTTCTTCCTTTCGTGTAACGGCGGAGCCGACACCCATGTTTCGGCTCTGGCCGTGCCGAAAATGTCATTTTACACATTTTTTTGTTTTCCCGAGTGTTGTCCCATATATTCCCGGCACCTTTGCTCCTGGCATGATTTTCGTTGCCGGTATGTATCTCCCGCTCATATTTCCCGCCACCGCTACTCCCGCCATTATTTTCCCGCCACCATTACTCCCGCCATTATTTTCCCGCCACGCCTGCGAAGCGGTCTGCGCCATGCAGTGTCGGCTTCGGCCTGGACGAAAGGCCTGGTTTCGGCCCGGCCATTGCCGAAACCTGCTTTCGGCAACGCCGCTGCCGAAATTCTCAGCTTTCGGCCCGGTCATTGCCGACGTCGTGCTACTTCTCAAATTTCCCAAAAATGCGCGCTAGTTTTCGAATAAAAGTTTAAAAAAATATTATTTAATTTTTTTTCCTAAGCAAGCTATGCACAAAGACTAGCAACCTATGCATGTGTGGATTTCGGGCAAATGAAGAACTAGCTAAGACATGCACATTGAGGAAATGCTCAAAAAACCCCATAGTGAACATGTCGATTTGGGGCAAAAACGCCAAATCGAGCAACGAAAATGCTTCTAGACCACTAGATCGGACAATCTACATTGCAATCTTACATGTACTACACTAATTTAGCATCTACAAGAGCGGATTGAAGACCTACAACGATGTATTCGTACTAACATCAAACCCTATCGAACAAGCTTGGATCGATTAGTACTTACCATGGCGGTTGCCGGTGGTGCAGACGGTGCAGGAGGCGCTGGAGGGGGCAGAGGCGGCGTCTGGGGTCCGTAGAGCTATCGGGCATGAAAATAGGCACTAGCAGCGGCGCGGGTATCAGCGCCCTAAAGGCCAACGGCGCCGCCGCCCGCATCGCTAGAGCCGCAGGCCAGACCGATGATGGCCGCGGGCGACAGATGGACGAGGGGCCGATATTCTGAGGGGCGGTGCGGCGGTGAGGAGCGACGAAGAAGTTGAGACAAGGGAGAGTGGGATTGGGCGGTGAGGGGACTAGGCAGTGAGAGTTATATCGAAACATCGCGTCTCCTGCGCTTTCTAACGCGTGCAACCGCGCAGCACGCGTGACTCTCCACAGCTTGGACCTAAAAAAAGGCCGATTCGGTCGTTCCTAATCGGCCAAGCCCAGCGTACTTTAAGTTCCGTGCGTATGCAGTAACGCGACCTGGCCTAGGCAATCAAACGAGCGTTTTTTTGCACCACCACGACCTGTTTGATGAGCCCGTGGGCTACGGGAGCTCCTTTGCGGCGCTCGTTAGTGGCGCTTCTGACTCACGACGCCTACGTGCTTCGATTCGCGGGCCGGCCCATTTCTTTTGTGCGCACGTTTGAAGGTTTTCCTTGCTTCTTCGACTGTGTCGTTTCGTGCACAGAACCTGTTGACTGGTTGTTACATTCAGAAATCGATTTCGCTCGTAGAAACGTGTCTGACTGCTTCGTTCACTTCTGATTATGCATGTAGCTCCCAGAATCTTAAAAAACAGTAGCACTACATATATCTCCAGAAAAAGTTCAGATTAAAAATCCCAGGCATGAAATAGTAGAAAATATTCGCTTGCATCATCAAGCTTTTGCAGTTTTCTGACGATCTTTTGTTTCTCCTGCTTCTTATCCTGAACTGATACATGTCCCCAAACAAAAAACATTCTGAGAAAGTAGTTCCAGAATTTAAGAACCTAACTATAGGCAGAGAATGTAAGATTATTTAACTTACTGATTCCTCCATTGTTTTCTTTCTTCAGTGGACTCAGTGAATCAGATGGGGTGCCTGTTGTATGAAAAGAAATAATATTTGGATTCTTGTAGACAGACCCATAATTACAGTTCTCAAAGAAGAAGTTTAAGTAGAAGGTTGACCGTAGTACTTACATTCTTTGCAAGAAATTGAACCATGAGTTTGGAGCTTAAAATAAATTATAATATTGAACCGAAAAAATGCCGGTTAACAGAATATATAACTGGAACAAAAGACCGTGTGAAGAACCAAAAATAATAGAGAACCAAACATGAAGATGAACCTAAAATGTCGTGGAACCAAAAAAGTTGTGGAACCAAAAAATAATATTGGACCGTAAATGTAGATGAACCAAAAATATCTAAAACAGTAAATGCCGGTGAACCAAATATAAAAGTGGAATGAAAAGTGCGGGTGAAGAAGCAGCAGAACCGAAAATAGAAAAGAAAAAATTTAGTATAAGATCTGCATCAGGATAGCCGGAAAGAGAAAATTGAACCACAAATGCGACTGAATGAAAATAATAAAGAACCGAAAATGTTGGAGAACCGAAAATAAAATTGAACCATAAATGCGACTGAACGAAAATAATAAAGAACCAAAAATGTTTCAGAAACCGAAAATAGTATTGAACCATAAATGCGAGTGAAACAAAAATAAAAAATGAACCAAATGTTGGAGAACCGAAAGTGAAAATTGAACCATAATGCGAGTGAACGAAAAAATAAAGAACCAAAAATGTTGGAGAACCAAAAAAAAAAAAAAAGAAACATAAATGCGAGTGAACCAAAATAAATAAAAACGGAAACTGTTATAGAACCAAAATTAATATTGAACCATAAATGCGAGTGAACCGAAATAAAAAAGTGAACAAAAAATCTTGGAGAACCAAAAATAATATTGAAGCATAAGTGCGAGTGAACCAAAAAATGAAAATAGTGCACCAAATTTTTGGAGAACCCAACATTAAATTGAACCATAAATGCGAGTGAACCGAAAATAATAGTGAACCAAAAAAAGCCGGTTAAAAGAATATAAAATTGGAACAAAAGTCCGTGTGAAGTACTAAAAATAATAGAGAACCAAAAAATGAAGATGAACCAAAACTGTCGTGGAACCAAAAAAGTTGTGGAACTAAAAATAATATTGAACCATAAATGTAGATGAACCGAAAATATATAAAACGGTATATGCCTATGAACTAAATATAGAAGTGAAGCGAAAAAGTGGGGGTGAAGAACCAAGAGAACCGAAAAAAAATTCTAGTATATGATCTGCATCAGGAGAACCGGAAAATAAAAATAAAGAACCAAAAATGTTCGAGAACCGAAAAATAGTATTGAACCATAAATGCAAATGAACCTAAAATAAAAAAGTGAACCGAAAATGTTGGAGAACCAAAATTAAAATTGAACCATAATGCGAGTGAACGAAAATAATAAAGAACAAAAAATGTTGGAGAACTGAAAAAAACCATGAATGCAAGTGAACCAAAATAAATAAAAAACTAAAAATGTTATAGAACCGAAATTAATATTGAACCATAAATGCGAGTGAACCAAAATAAATTCGTGATCCAAAAATGTTCGAGAATCAAAAATAATATTGAACCATAAATGTAGATGAACCGAAAATTAAAAAGTGAACCGAAAATTTTGGAGAACCGAACATTATATTGAACCATAAATGCGATTGAACCAAAATAATAGTGAACTGAAAAATGCCGGTTAACGAAATATGAAACCGGAACAAAATTTTGGGGAAGAACCAAAAAATAATAGTGAACAAAAATTATGATGAATCAAAAAAATGTCGTGGCACCAAAAAAAAATATTGAACCGTAAATGTGGATGAACCAAAAATATCTAAACAGCAAATGCCTTATATAGGGTATCGCGTGGAAGGGGGACATGTTTTTCCACCTCTTTTGTGCGCCATCCAAAAAGTCTTAATCGACAAAGTCTTGCCCTTCTTCTTTGTTGTAAGGTAATTTCTTGATTAAAAGGGATTAGCCAAGGAGAAATTCCTCGATTGGGTAATTTCTTGATACACCGGGTTGTTTCACTATCGATGTTAGTTGCAAAAACATCATACATAGGAATAAAAAAGATAAAGATTCTCCACAGAAATGAACAACTCGTCCGGTTCGAACTGAGTTAAGTTGCAAAAAAGATTTCTTATAAAAAAAGCATCAGGTTTCATCTTCATTTCGTCACTTAAGCCACCTTTTGGATTAATAGTTCTTAGAATGGTTTTTTTTTATATTGAGAAAATCTGTGGCATTCAATCACAGAAGCAGTTGGCAGCAGTATAAAAATCACAACAATTTGTGATTACAAAAAAGGCGTTGACAACTAACAAAAATGGCATCATCAAGTACTCATTAAAGAAAGGGCATCTCTCCAAGACTAGTTAGAAAAAAAATGTCTACTCCTACTTTTATTGTGAGATCCTGGCTCAGGGCTCAATAGGATTGATAGGATACTCATGTCAACAAGTTGCAACTTCTTTTCCGGAAGCTCATCTGGAAGGAACTCCAAGGTTAAGCGTGCTTGGCCCGGAGCACTCCAAGGATGGGTGACCGACCGGGAACTGGTTCCCGGGTGCACACGAGTGAGGACAAAGTGCGCAGAAAAGACTAGTGTTGATCTGTGGGGCCAGTCTGGAGATCCTAGCGAGCTGCCAGGGGTGACAGGCCCGGCCCGGGGGTGGCCGGGGTGTTACAATTATATGAACAACCATCCATCCCTACATGGAATATCATCAAAAGAGTTGGGAACTACATCTTCTTTTTCTTCTTGATAGCCTCGAGCTTCATTATGTCAACCTTATTCTGAACTGAATGAAACATCTACCATCCTGTACTTGAGAATTATGATCTGCGCCAAATAAAAAAACTTAGAATTTATCTACTAATACGCCAGAATTATCAACAACAATAAAATGTTCTGACTCATATACAGAATGCAGGGGTGAATGGGCTATGTGATTGATGAAATACCAAAAAAGAAAGAACACATTACATTGCTGAAGTCTTTCATAGTCTTGCCATCCCAATGTTCCATGAATAACATCACATAGAATCTGCAGTTGTACCTACTGAAAAAACAATTTGACAAACCAACAAAACATTTGTTGGGAAAAGACATCCTTATTATCAGCATATGATCCTAAAAACCCACCTCAGCTACTAGATCACTGCTAGCGAAAACATAAGGCCTTGAACCATAATCAAACCCAAAAATTGCATTAAAAACACCCTCACAACCATACGAAATGTGATCAATGATCCACTGAGTGAGTGGCATTGGTACCATCAAGTGATCAGGGAGGTTGAGTAGGAAAGGGAACCCATTACTTATTATGTAGCCCCTCCGAATAGGATTGAGCTTTTTGACAACTTTATTATAACGAAGAGTCGAAAACCTGGATCTTATGGTTGCTTTGCAACGAACATCATCAGGCATAACAACCCCTATAACATCAAAAAGCAAAAAAGAACAATCAGTGAATCAGTGGACTACGTCTGTAAAAACATCACATGATTAACATGCATCTATTCCCTATATGAATGTATTGCTGGAGATATGTTATGTACTTCCTAATATGAAAGAACAGAGTTGAAAAAAGAAAATGAGGAACAGATGGAACTAGCACTAAGGATTTATTCATTACTATAATAGATACGCTCAAGGACCTCCTAGAACACATCCCATATCATGGCACAAAAAAGAGAGCAGTTAACCCATATATAAATTTCGAAGCATGTATAAAAACATCTACAAAAAAGATGAAAAATCGAACCATGTATACACTGGATAGGGATTTGGGTAATACTAACCCTAGGCTTACCGCTATAGAACAGACCTAACAGACGGGACGAACACTATGCATATGCAAAAACACAGGAGCTCCCCGTTCTGCTCCTACCCATCTAGCTTCAAAGCAAACGCCGACACACATCTCACGAATTCGGCTAATACACAATCCCTCACTCCTCGCCGTGGATCCCCATAGATCGTAGGAAATCAACATGGATGTAGAAACAAGGAGAGACTAGAGGTGCACGAACCTTCGGCCGCCATCGCCGGCGACGAGCCAAGGAGAAGATCAGCCACTAGCCACCGAAGAATCCAGACAGAAATCAGGGTCAGGGAATCGGAACTCAGAAATCGGGGTCGGGGAAGAACAACACCGCAGAAGGGGGAAGAAGCAGGAGGCCAGATACTTTCGCCTCCACACGAACCAGGAAATGAAGACATCGCGTGGAAAAAGTGGGCCGGCCCAGAAAACACTTTGCGAAGGAACTCTTCAGGCGGCGCGCGCGTTAAAGGGCGCTAACGAGCGTCATATAGGATTCGCCGTGGGCTACCAAACACGCCCATAAACTGAGCTTCGCAGGTCGAACCAGCTCAAATGCTCGAAAAAAAATAGAAAAGGCTGTACCAGCCCATGCGTCCATCTCGCGGGCCGGCAGGCTAGATGGGTTTCCGGCGAACCAAATCAAGCAGAAGGCCTCGCTTGCCAGATCAGCCCATGCCTCCATCCGTCTCTGCCACGAGTGGTTGCCGCCGGCAGCGGCGGCGGCGGCGACCAGGCGATTTCCCGCTTGCCATACCGTAGCAGCGTTCTTTGTTGGCGCCGTTTGAACCGGGATGCCCAATTTCCCAGTGCCCTCACCCAACTCCAGAGCTTCGTCTCGCGTACTGTTCGAACTGGTGCGCCGTATATCCCTTTTCGCAATTCATGTCGCGGTTCCACTTGTTTGCCTGTTATGCTTAGCTTGCCTTAGTTTTGCTTGCTGTGCCGTTCGAACTGGCAGGGCGATTGTATTGATGGAACGGATCGTGCCAAAAAAAATAAAAAAAGAGAGTCGGTGGAAGAGAAAGGAGCGAGATCTCCCCCTCTTCTGTTCCCTTGAGACGCTGAAATCCTGTAGGCCAAAACAGCATTTTAGCATGTTATTTACCAACCATACCCTGGTCATGCAGCATACCATCAGATGCAGCGTGCACAGTTGCACAGTTATGTAAAATCAGTGAAGATTGTCATCTTTGTTGCACGAGCGCGGCTGGTTCATTCTTATTGTAAAATTATGTTGGAGCTTTGTGGCTTTAGACTTGGTATCATTGTCCAAGTCAACCAGTCGGTCTCCGGTCAAAACTAACTACCTCAGAGTCACATCCCAGCATTGACTGCAACCATCTTCCATGCTTGACTGGCAATTGGAAAATTCGTTCAATGGAAACTTCAAAGCTGGCAACCCCGGAGGCTCATGATTTGTGGAGATATCTGCTGGAATTTTTTTCATACCATCTTGCAGCGACCACAACAAGTATCTGCTAAACATGCTCTCCCCTTGAATCATTATTTCGAGAAACTCGGAGAGGTATGGAGATTTGCTTATGTCCTCCTTCTATTATAAATCTTATTCTCTCGTTCTCTATCTCTTAACTATTTTGGTTTGCAGTTTGCCTGCCCAGTTTATGCTTTTGGAGAAAGCCATGTTTGTAGAAATAAGCTACTTGAAGAAGTGTACAGTTGTTGTTCTGCTAATTCCATCTGTAGTAGCAGTAAGGTGTTTATCAGCAACCACAGCAAGAACAGATAGCATC
The DNA here is from genome assembly GCA_947311845.1 of Poa pratensis. NCBI lineage: Eukaryota > Viridiplantae > Streptophyta > Magnoliopsida > Poales > Poaceae > Poa > Poa pratensis. The sequence continues at coordinate 22,655,757 of CAMZMU010000055.1, forward strand.
ACTCTGAATGAATCAATTTCTGATGGGCAGAAACTGGTTTCTGTTAGTAACAACTTTGTGCTCGGATTCTTTAGCCCTGGAGCTTCAAGCCAGCGATATATTGGTATATGGTACGACAGTGATCCAAATCGAACGGTTGTATGGGTTGCTAACAGGAATAATCCTGTAGAGGATAAGTCGGGCATACTAAGGTTTGATTATGGCGGTAATCTGATACTCCTAGATGGCAAAGGGAGCTCGTTCATAGTTGCTTCTGGGGTGGGAGTGGCAGATGTGGAGGCTGCAATACTGGATACTGGGAACTTTGTGCTTAGGACCAACCAGTCAAATAACGTATGGGAGAGCTTTTCCTCTCCTACTGATACATGGCTCCCCAAAATGAATATTACATTTGGAAATTTGCTGACATCATGGAAGAGCTATGATGACCCAGCAACAGGAGACTACACTTTTGGACTAGCTAATGCATCACAATTCATTATTAGGTGGAATGGGAATAATTTTTGGACTAGTGCATACTGGACTGGTGACACAAATTCTCTCATTCCAGATCTGAAATCTATAGACATCATCCCTGTTTCATTTCAATGTGACAACCTTACATGCATATACACTCCCAACCCTAGTGAGAGAATGACTAAGATTGTTTTGGATCGAACTGGGTCGTTGAGTATAACACAGTTTGATCCAGAAGCCAAATCCTGGACCTTGTTATGGAGACAGCCAACAAGTTGTGATGTCTCTAATTTATGTGGTGTTTTTGGTGTATGTGACAACAGTGTGTTATCAGTATCATTATCCCCTTGTCGATGTCCAAAAGGCTTTGCACCACAAGACCAATCGAATGCCAGGAAAGGGTGCATAAGGCAAACCCCACTGCAGTGTAATGGTGATATGTTTATTGATATGCCTCATATGCAACTTCCTGAGTGCACACAGAAGCTGTCGGTTGTGGAAAATGGTGATTGCGAATCTGCATGCTTGAATAATTGCTCTTGTACGGCATATGCTCATTCGCCATCGGATGGTTGCAGCTTATGTCATGGCAATCTGACAAACTTGCAGTCTGATCAAGGCAATCTAACAAACTTGCAGTCTGGAAATGAAGGGGATGTAGTACGAAATATTACACTTCATCTTCGTGTAGCTGCATCAGAATTAGAATCTAGCAGTCACTCAGGTAAGAAACATATCGCATTGTAAAGTATTAGTGCAACTTTTGTTTTGAACTTTAAAGTATTAGTGCAACTGGGAGATAATATGTGATGATTGGGTTGATTTCAAGAAAAGAAAAACACCTCTGAGAGTAATATTAAGTCAAGTGACAAGCTCTGTTCTTTTTCAGGTCCCAAAATGATTTGGATAGCATATATATTTCTGTCAGTTGTGTTCCTTATCTTTTGTCTCATTTCTTTCATTTGGATTAGGAGATGGAAAAGTAAAGGTATGCATTCTGAGTTTGAAAAGATAATTCCTCAAAGAACATGCCATGTCTTAATCTGCAGCAGGTAAAAACATGAGAAGTCTATTTTGTGAACCAGGAAAAGGGAAACAACATGATCACCCCCTCGTCTTGGCTTCAGATGTAATGAAACTTTGGGAGAGTGAAGATACGGGCTCTCACTTTATGATGCTTTCCTTTACACAAATCAAAGATGCCACAGGCAACTTCTCAACTGAAAACAAGCTTGGAGAAGGAGGGTTTGGCCCTGTGTACAAGGTTAATTCTGTTCTTTAGTTTGTTTTGTTAATATGCTTGCTAGCATTTCAAGACAAAAATGGTACCAGTTATAATAGTTTAGTATGAAGCGTGTAGTCATCATGTATGACTTTTTGGGTAAAAAAAGCATGTAAACTTTATTTTTCTGGCTTATGATTGCAATAAATAAGAAATATTTACTATGTTGAAAGGGGAAAGTAGAGAGTATGGGGGCTAGAGAAGGGATACATGATGCAATATATGGATATGCCATATTATGCAGTACCCACATAGTTAGACAGCTATATCTATGCTAAAAAATGTAGATATCTTTTGCATATATTTGTGTAGTGACCTAGTGATCCTGTAAGATGTTCATAGTTACAACATCCTCCCCTTGTTATTTATGCGTGGCAAATAAGCTGTGTTGTTAGATCAAACAGTTCGGCAAATGACTTATTTCCTTGTTATTTTTGGAGGTGAGTCTATTTGTAAGACTCGTATCATCTATTGTATTACTATGTTGAAAACTTGACAGAGTGCTGAATTCTCCAGGGCAACTTACCGAATGGGCAGGATGTTGCTATTAAGAGACTATCAGCGAATTCTGGGCAAGGACTACCCGAGTTTAAAAATGAAATCTTGTTGATAGCCAAGCTTCAACATAGAAATTTAGTTGGACTCTTAGGTTGCTGCATTGATGAGGAAGAAATGGTTCTAATCTATGAGTACATGCCAAACAAAAGCTTAGATTTCTTCCTATTTGGTATGTTCACTTTTAATATAAATATCCCTACTTCTGCAGCTATTTTTTCCTAGCATGCCTTCCTGACCCGATCAAGTTGTTTATTTTCACAAGAACAATCGAGAAGGGTTTTTTTAGTCTGGGCAATGCGTCTTAACATAATTGAAGGGATTGCACAAGGTCTTATTTATCTCCACAAGCATTCTCGTCTGAGAATTATTCATAGGGATCTGAAACCAAGCAACATTCTGTTGGACACTGATATGAACCCTAAGATCTCAGACTTCGGAATGGCACGAATATTTGATCCCAAAGGAGCACTAGCTAACACAAAAAGAGTTGTTGGAACCTAGTAAGTACTTCTATCTACATTTGACATACAATGGAGAATTTGTCTTGTTGAAAAATGGACATTGAATTTAATTATTAGATTATTGTTCATTCAGTGGCTACATGGCTCCTGAGTATGCTATGGCAGGTATTTTCTCTGTCAAGTCTGATGTTTTTAGCTACGGGGTATTGCTTCTGGAGATTGTCAGTGGACTAAGAAATGCAGGATCTCACGGATTTGGCAATTCTCTTAACCTCCTTGGTCATGTGGGTCTAAGTTCTAACAAGCTTAAATTGCTCTATAATTGTCGTAGATGAACTTTTTTTAAAGAACTTTGATGGCTACAACTGAACTTTGCAGGCATGGGAACTTTGGAAAGAAGGCAGATGGTCTGAGCTCATTGACAAATCATTGCACGGTGCATGCCCTGAGAATATGGTACTACGATGCATTCATATCGGCCTGTTGTGCGTTCAGGAGGCTGCTGCTGATCGACCCTCCATGGCCGAAGTGATTTCTATGATTACGAACGAAAGTGCCACCTTACCTGACCCAAAACAACCAGGTTTTCTCTCCATGTTGCTTCCAACTGAAGCTGATGTCCCTGAAGGAACCTGCTCCCTGAATGATTTGTCAATTACTGTCCTGGATGGTAGGTAGTACTATCTGTATTATATGTGCCTGTGGCCTCTCCTTAAAAATGCAGGTCTGCTACAGTTATTTCTGAATAGATGTTCAGGCAAGATAATCATATGAATATCATGTTATCCTCCAAGCTACTACTATATCGCATAAACCCAAATTGAACGGCACTTTTGGAGTGATCCCAGGAACATTTCGAAAGTTCTTGATGTGAAGGTATTAATTGCCACGACTGTTAGACACGATGTTCACCGAAAGCTATGATTATCAGTCCGATACCTCCAAGTTTTGGGTTCCAGAACTGTAGTATAATATGTGCCAGAAACCACTTGCCAATTATTGTTGGGTCGGATTTCTGGTTGCAGTAGAACCTGTTAATGGCTTGTTGGTTGCAGTAGTTCGGATCATATGATCATGTAGCTCCTGGATGAAAATTTAGCACAATCAGTATTCAGTACCTGTATAGTGAGAGGTATCCTTCTCACCAACTTTCTATATACTTTCAGCATTTTCTTATGCCGCTTAATCCTACCAAAATTCTCCGTTGTTGTAGCTTCACATATAAAGCATGTCTATGGAGATTTTAAAATTTAAATGTGTCAGGTACTTAGGTTCCTGCCTGGACCAAGCTTTTCCTTTTATCCCTCTATACACTTTTGCCACATATTTTTACTGAGAGGAATTTTTGCCAGATACGATGTCAAATTTACGAATTCTTCCTCCCGCTTATCTCAAGATGTCGAGACTGCAGGATTGAGGCTTATTAGCCCAGGGACTGAACTCCACCTGCCTAGTGGATACAGTCGTACAAGATATAGAAATCCGATCCACATGTTATCTCTCTATAAAATCAATCTCTCGCATTTCTATACAGTTGTGCAGGAGCGATCATGCCTGTCATAACTTCCCAGTTCAAACGCCTTCCTTTTTCTCCTAGAATGTTTCTGTCCTGTCACAATCGCTATAGAGGAAGACAAGAAGTAAAACACAATTCTGGAGTGAGGGAAAGGTGTAAAAAAGTCCCTGTTCATTAAAAATCGGTGCATAGCAGAACCAGAAAAAAATTGCGCAGCACGGAATATTCAAACTAGTCTCATACAGTCACAGATCAGATTAACCCCGGCCAGGCCTGTAAATGTCCTTCACTTTTAGATAAAGTCTCGACACCCAGCACTATGCAACATCCTAGAGACAAGCCCCATTGACAGAGATATATAAGAGCCAAATGTGTTGACTGTTTTTCACGCGTCAGCATGGATGCATACCCAGTTTTGCATGCATGCATCCGGCGCAAAACCTGCATATTGGTTTCGAGGGAAGCAGATGAGAACTTCCGCATGCAAACGACCGCACCGCGCATTCCAAGCTCGGTGCCCCAACGTGGCACCCCGCGCTCTCTCCACGAGACCAGGACACGCCTCCATAAGACGTACGCCGACTAAATGTGCGCACACGCGTACGCATACGCTCTACGCCCAGTTCTATCCCGAGGAGCTAAGAACACCAGTGAACGTACGTATGGCCAAGGTAACAGAATAGAATCCTCGAAGCACTCGATCTTCTCTTCCCGTCCAAGTGATTGTCTTGAGTTCGTCGTAATTCGTATGCTAATTTTCTCATTCTGTCGTGGCAGGGGAAGACGAAGAAGACCACGGCGGAAGGTGTCCCGCCAGACAAAAAAGACAGCTGCAAGGTGCCTGTGAAGGGTGGAGGCGATGAGCCGGCAGATTCGGTGGTGGTAAGCGTGCCGATGCACTGCGAGGGCTGCGCCAGGAAGGTGCGACGGTCTCTGCTGCGCACCGACGGTAATATATACGTAGTGGATTATTCATCCGTAGCGTCGTGTAACTTTTATTATGGGGATCTTTCAATAAGTTCTTTGGTGGGGAAAAAGGGTTTGAGCAGGTGATCGTCGACTACTCGACCAACACCGTCGCTGTAACGGGCCAGAAGGCGCTGGAGGACCCGATGATGGTGGTCGGGATGGTCGAGAGGAAGACCAGGAAGAAGGCGCTGCTTCTAAGCCTGACGCCGGGGAAATTACCGCCATCGGCGGTGAAAAGTAAGGATGCGAAGAAAGACGGCGCAGGGGCAGACATGAAAAACGATGTGGCGGAGATGGATATGGTATTTACTAAATTATCACTTGTTGCTAGTTCATACTGTATTAATATCCTTCTTAGTTCACTGCCGTTTTGTTCTTACATTACTACTGTTGTTTGTTTTAAACCAAAACTTTGTTGTATGAATTATGATTGTGTACCAGGAAATGGCTGTAGTGCTGAAGATAGAAATGCATTGTGAAGCTTGCAGTGAGGAGATGAAAAGGAGGATACTTAAGATAAAAGGTATTGATGTATGTTTATACTTTATATAGCTAAACCGCTCATGCATCTACGTCATCCTTGCTTAATTTGTTTGTTCAAGTTCGCACATATACTATACGGTTGCAAATTGTTAATCAGGAGTGGAGGAAGCTGTGCCACACATGAAATCTTCGCAGCTGATGGTGAAAGGGGTAGTTGAGCCAGCAACCCTAGTAGGATTCATCCACAAGTGTACCGGAAGGAAAGCTGCCATTATCAGGGCAGAGCCTCTGGATCCGCCGCCAGCGGCAACACCGGCCGCTAAGCCGATGGACGACAAAGCACTAGCAGATGCCAATCCAAAGCAGCAAGAGCCATCTGACAATCCGGACAAGAAAAATGAAGGAGTAGAAGAAGAGACCAAACAAGAGGATAGGGGTGAAGGAGGAGATGGAGGCGAAGAGCAAAATGTCGACGAGGAAACAAACGCAGAGAAGCAAAATAAAGGAGCTGGAGTCGAGGAGGAGAAAACCCACGCGCATATGCCAGATGATGCGACCAGTGGAGTTGTAGAGGAGAAAAACCAGACGAAGGATCACCTGTTCAAACTGCCTGTGCAGGCTTCGTTTGTTGCGGTAGCGCCGGAGACAGAGAAGATGGCCCAGAGCAGCCTCTACGAATATTACTACCACCCACCCTATGGTTATGCATACCCACACTATCCATATCCTCAGCCGTATCAATACCCATATGCTGGCTATCCTGCAGCAATGTATCGGCCGTGTCCGCACTATCCACCGCAGTCTCTCAGCGATGAGAATCCAGAAGCATGCACCATCATGTAATGAAACTATATGTACGTAGCTTCCATGTTATAAATTATACTATGGAATAGTAAAAAAATGATAATACGTAAATGGAATAAAACATCAGGCTACTGTAGTGTATAATTAATAAAATATTCTATATAGTATTGGTGTTTATACAACATTTTGTACATTATTTTTCGCCACTGGTGGGGTTAATGGTTTAGATTAAATCCATATCGATTTCCTAAGCTATATATCATGGATTCTTTAATGTAAAATAAAATTTGAAGTGTAGTTTAGTCTTTCTTCTGCATTTAGCACTGAGATGGTTTATGACAATTTTGCTTTGTCTATTATATATATTTTTGTTTTGTAAACCAACTTTTGCCCACTTTTTGTGAAATTTTAGATGTTGCATATGTGCGTTAAAATTGCAACATACTCGTATGTTTTGTTGTGAAGGCACACGCGAATGTTTACTTGGGCTTTTGCTCTAGTTGTGTTTCCTCGGTTTTTCGATGTTATAAAAGTGATTTCAAAATGTACCAAACTCGTTTGAATTTTGCTGGGAAATTAGCAGATGCAGGATGTTGCAAAGTTTCTGGGCGTTTGCTACAATTTTGTGATTTTCTTATATTTTTTAACTCGTTTGATTTTCTTCTTACTCGATGATGTTTTAACTGCTTTTTCAATATGCTGCACACACATGCTATTTTTTATTGTAATCGTTTGTGATTGTTGTTGAAATAGTTGGTGATTCGTGTTGCAAATTAATCCGTAGAAAAAAATGTTGCTTAACCACTTTTTCATTGCCATACCCATATTTTTTTTTGTTGTAAATCAATTTGCCGAAAAAAGATTGTTGTTTAACCATTTTTGTATGATAGTACTTTCTTTTAAATGTTGCGATGTTTTTGTTGTATATTAGTATTTTTTTATACGTAGGGCTAAGGATTTTTGTTGCAATACTCTCTGCCCTAGGCGTAAATCACCACGGTGGCATAGTTTTTGTAAATATTGGGAAGGGCCAAAGCAAAGTGATAAACCACTCAGTTGTAAGTAAAGAAGGCGAGACTGTGGCATTGTTTCATAAAAACTAAGGGAAAAAATGCAAAAATTTGCTGCGGCAGTTTCTGGACATTGGATGTCAATCCGATGGCGCGAACAATAGATTGTGCCGATTTTTGTAAAAAAAAAATTTGGTCGTGTACGCGGTGTTCAACGCCTTTGAGGGAGATAAATCGACCCAAAACAACCTCTCATGTTGCTTCCCATGATATCCCCAAATTAAGGAGCCTGCTCCTCGAATGCGGTAGTAAATGTCTGCACTGGGTGTGGTTTCCCTAGAAAAGCAATTATGCTATTTAATAGTTGGTCTGACAAGATAGGCCTATGGGTATCCGGAAGGTGTTTTGGGTTCCGAGGTCTAGTGATCCTGATATTTTAATTTTAAAAATAAATATTAACGAGTTTCAAAAGAATTGAAAAAACCATCCGGATGTAGCCAATTGTGTATTCCACAAACTTGCAAAATATTGATTTCAAATACTTTTTATTATGGACTACACAAAATGACAAAAGAAAATCTGATAAATTTAGAAATTTGAAAATATACATATACTTAGATTCAAACTTTTGTCATTTTGTGTAGCTCAGAATCCAATGTATTTGACCTTGATTTTTTTTGCACGTTTATGTGATACACCATTGGCTATAACTGGATTTTTCAAGTCTTTTTGAAACATATAAATATATTTTGATTTTTCTAAAATAGCAGTATCAGTTGGAGCTCGGGAGTATGAAATCTCCACTTTATGAGTATCATTTTATCCTACAAGCTACTAACATGAACCCAAATTGAACAACATTTGTTAACTAATCCCTAGAGCATTTGAAATGTGCTTGATGTCAAGATGTTAATTTCCATGATTGTTAGACGGAATGTTCATGGGAAGAGCTATGGTTGGCACTCCGATTCCACCAAGTTTTGGGTTCCAGAACCACTGTATAATCTATACCCAGAAACCACCTGCCTATTGCTTGTTCAGATTTCTGGCTGAGTAGATGTTAAAGGCTTGTTGGTTGCAATAGTTCGAATCATATGATCCGTGTAGCCTCGTAGATAAAACAATCAACACGACCAATATCAGTAAGGCGAGCTGAGGTATCGTCCTCACCAACTTCGTGTGTAGTTTCAGCATTTTCTTCATGGGTGTGTCTAACACCCAGTTGAATGATAATTGGGCTAATTCTCAGTCGGTTGACGTCACCCTGGTATGTACGATGGTTTTATTTGTTCCCTTCTCACTGTGTTCTGGTATTTACGACAGTTTTATTCGTTTCTTCTCATCTACCGCTTCTTCTCTTGGTTTTTCCTGCCTAGCTGGTTGGCTGTACGTGTTGATTGTTTAAGACTAGGGTCTCGTTTTTTTGGTAACGTGTAAAAAGCTACTCAACAACAAAATATGATACACGCTTTTAAAACGAACCTTGATACACAAAAAAGTTTCTCAGTTGTAACCCGACCTGAAACTAGAAAATTCACAATTGCAACCGCACTTATACTGAAAAAAAAACCCAGTTGCAATCTGACATGCAACTAAAAAAAATCTCAGTTGCAATTCATCTTGCAACTGGAAAATTGCCGGTTGCAACCCGACATGCAACCAAAAAAAAAATCTAAGCTGCAATCCGACATGCAACTAAAAATATCTCAATTGCAATCTGACTGGCAACTGAAAAATCGTCAGTTGCAACCTGACATGCAACTGGAAAAGAAACTAAACTAGAATCCGATTTATAGAGAGAAAAAAATCTCAGTTTCAACCAATTGCAAAACTGGAAAAAAAAAAACTCAGTTGCAAACTGACTTGCTACTTAAAAAAAACTCAGTTACAAGCTGACTTTCAATCGAAAAAACGGGCACATAGAAAATTCCTGTAAGTGCACCGCTAAAATTTATCTACAAAAAAAAAGACATCACAAAATAAAGTCCTTTTTTTACAAATATGACCCCTGCCTAGTGCATTTGTCAAAAGTAACCCCACCAGAAAAAATTGTCAAATCTGACCCTAACGGGAAGTGCAAAAAGTGAAACGTGTCTTCCCGGCAACCCAGATGGCGGAACGTGACTTCCCGCCACTTCATGCCCACATACCTTCACAGCTCAAACCCCTACAGCCGATCCAAAATAGCAGGCCTTCTCTTTTCTCTTTGGTCGTTCTTTTGGCGAGCAATTTATTGTTCTCTCCTGTGCCAGGATCGACAAGGAGCAAGACAAAAAAATATGGAGAAACGAAACATAGAATCCTTACGGTCAAAATCGGTGTATAACCAAACCAAAAAAATTACACAGCACAGAATATTCCAAACTAGTCTCATAGGAATCACAAATGAGATTACCAGGGATGTAAATGTTCTGAACGCCATGTCCATACTAACTATTTATCCTCAACATAAGCAATGTCGCCCATACATAGGATGCCGTTTACAAGGCACTTGGCCGGATTCTTCTCGCCACATCCATCTCATGGACTGAAATTCTACTGGATACGCTATAAAAAGGCGAGAACCAAGCGGTAATTCTCATCTGCAGCCACCTCACCACCGAAGCAGCTGATCAAGCTAGCCTCATAAGTTTATCTGCACCTATCTGCTGCTTATCCTTCCCTTTCGCGTCGGCGTGGCATCAACAATGGCGAACCACGCAGCCGCCGCTCTCCTGATCGCGTCCCTTCTCGTGGCGGTGACCCTCGCCGACGACAGGATCACCTTGCAGGTGCAGCGCGGCAGCATGAAGGAAGCTAACGCGGTGATGACGTTCGCGAAGTCGGTGCCGGCGCTGACGTGCAACAAGGTGACAGGGTTCCAGGTGGGCGACACCTGCTTCGACGTCGCGCAGGGCGCTGGCTTGACCCAGGAGCAGTTCCTCGGCTTCAACCCGAACATCAACTGCGCCAAGGTCTTCGTCGGCCAGTGGGTCTGCCTCGACGCTTCCTCTGCCTGACCATGAAGCCTACGGATCCTGCATCGATCGTTGCTGAATACGACTATGAATAAGGAGGCAATCATATGCCTCCACTATATATTTGTACTTCCCTCGCAAAATGAGGTCGCTTGCGTGTTGTCTGGAACAGTCTGATCGATCGAGTCTGTCTTTTTTACCAGCTTTGGCATGAAACTTGTTTCAGTTGGTTGTGCTTGATGCAGTGTTATTCTCTGTTGTGTTTTCTTGAACTTCGTTCGTCTGTTGTGGATAATGTGGCGATCTCTAACTTACCATTGTTTCACGAAAGTTAGTTTTTGGGAGCGCCTGATTGGACGGCAGAACTAAGCATTGGATCAAGCCACCGAGGAACATCGGACCAACTTACCCTCAGGTGAACTAGGACATGGTCTACCCCGCAAACAAGCTCGGAGGGCTTGGGATGGAGAAATTCTCGAGAGCTCCCCTGATAAGTCTTGGGTGGGATCGAAAACGCCGAATGATAGCACAGGCATGGAACTCTTCAATGCGGCCACCAAGATTTCCGTGGGTGACGGACTCAAAGCCTCCTTTTGGAACTCCTCTTGGCTGGATGGAGTTCCTCCAAAGGCCATTGCACAAAACCTTGTTGAGGCCTCCAGGCGCAAGAACATAAAGGTGCACGATGTCCTCACTGACTTCAAGTGGATTTTAGACCTCTCCATGGAGAACTTAAGTGTCAATCACATCTCCCAATTCATCCACCTTTGGGGCCTTATTAAGGAGGTTACTCTTACTCCTGGGGTGTAGGACACCATCACCTGGACTCTATCGATCGATGGGATATACACAGCCAGCTCGGCTTACAAGGCGCAATTCATTGGCGCCTATTCTTGTTCCTTCATGGGTGTCATTCGGGAGACATGATCCCCCCTGAAGTGCAGCTCTTTCGCATGGCTTGCTGTCCAGAATAGGCTTTGGACTTCTGATTGCCTGGTCGCTAGGGGATGACCCCATCAACCTACTTCTCAGCTTTGCAGATGCCAACCTGATACGGCGAGACACATTCTTTTTAAATGCCGTTATTCCAGGAGGATTTGGGCGGATGCTGCTATTTGGATTAAATGCCCTACGCTCATGCAAAGACTTGGTTCAGTGAGACCAACGGTTTTTAAAAACCAATGGCCACTACGTCATCCTTATCTTAGAAGGGTCTGAAGACAGCGATCATCCTTGTCACTTGGGAGATCTGAAAGGAAAGAAACGCGAGGATCTTCCACAACAAATTCTCGATGTCGCAGCTGTTGTTCCAACGCATCAAAGACGAAGGCAAAAAACTGGGTCCTTGCTGGCGCAAAGAAGTTGGCAAAAATCATCGGCTAACTCCGTGATGTAGTCTTTCCTCTTTTATTGTTTTGGCTTCGCCGGCATGTCTTTGCTTCTACTATATCAATATAAAAGGCAAAACATTTTCCTTGCTACAAAAAAAACTTACCCTCAGTGTAACCGAGCTAGGCCATCCTAATCCAGGTACTAGAGAGCACAAGGATTGTAACATGTTTTATCCTAGGTAACAAGAATTCCTCTTTACCCTTTGTCAAAAAAAATTGAAGACAAGAAAATCGTCACAAGGTGTTATTTTGTTGTGATCCAAATTCATATGAAGATATAAAGATAAAGGCTAACTTCGGTCGAGCGAGCGGGACCGTCGCCGGGAGGCTTGGGCCGAGTCGGACTGCAGCCGACTTAGGGTTTTGCACCACCATATATATCTCTTTTAACCCGCCGGTTTGGGATAAGTCGAAGTTGTAAATCCCTGGCGTTTGTAACCTCTCCTGATATAGTGAAGTTTTGCTGGCTGGCTCCCGTGGTTTCTTCTCTTCCTCCTTGGAAGGGTTTTTCACGTTAAAATCTCGTGTCCCCGTGTGTTGATCTTGCTTTTGTTCATCCTTTATTTGCTTGTCCTTTATAACACTAGGGTCCTCTCACACCCTCTCCTTTTTAACCTCACAACTTCGGTGAAACGCAAGAAATAGCATACTGCAACAAAAACATCAAGCATTGCAATATGGCATTTTTCATTTAGTGAAACATATTTAGTTGCTCATGGTAACACATGCAACAAAAGGAAGCGAGGACCTCAACATGCTCAAGACTAGGTGAAATACAATAAATTACACACTGTCACGTGAAAAGATCAAATATACACATCACACGTGTGCAACAATGAAATTATAAATCATAGTGCAACATCTCAATACGTGATACTAGAACAGCTAGACATAGATGTGGGCAATTATCACACCTGAACATTGAATCTCAAAATTCCCCGAATCTCATCTTCCATACATGCAAAATTACATACAAATTCTCTGTGGATGTAGCTAGTATCTCCTCTACGTCGAATCTCATCGAGTTTCTACCTCATTGAGGAGCTCATTGGAGAAGAGCAACTCTAAGGCTCTAGTACTAGAGGCAGGGCTCTCACAGCTTCATGGGGTGGATCATCGTGGACAAGAAAATCGAGGAGACTTGGCGTCACCCAATGTTCGCCACCACGACCGGCTACACAACAACCAATTGACATGGTGGACTTGTGCACTGTTTGATCGGGCATAACAACCACTTTTCTCTCCTTTGTGGAGAGAGAGAGAGAGAGAGAGAGAGAGGAGGGAGGGAGGGAGAGGGAGAGAGAGAGAGAGAGACGTTTTGGCACCCAGAAGTATATTCTTTCGTTTTTTTACATATGTTTTAAAATCATTATAAAATATAAAAAATCCTGCAAGCTGCCGAGTCTCCCCCAGCTACTAACCCTAGCCGCCGCCGCTTATCATCTCCTCGCCGCCGTCGGAGCGACGCTTGGCAAAGCCCAGGCGAGGTTACTCAGTCGCATCTTTAGGGTGCGGCCGCGGCGGAGTCTCGCGCAGGTGACCCAGATTCTCCTCGGCGTTCGATCTTCACCACGACGACAAGATGATCTGATGGGGGTGGCTCGGCCAGGCGGGCGGTTCAGGACTCCTCTGGCCGCGGCCATTGTCCTTCCTCGCAGCGCCTTGACGGTGGTGAGAGCTGGTGTCACGGCTCTAGCGTGCCACGATGGGGTGGGGTGGCAGCCCCCACCCCCCATTCCTGCTTGTGGAGGTCCTGGCCGGCTATGGAGGTGTTGCGGAGTTGCGTCTGTTTCGACCGGGTTCAGGCCCGATCTGGCCCGTCGGTTGCTGCCGGCGGCGAGGAAGGGGAGACGTGTCTTCTTCTTGTGTCCGTTTGCGATGGAGGACTACATCATCCACCATGGATATCGACCGTTGCTATAATCGTGTGCGATGGGCAAAATCAACCGCGTGCGTTTGCCCGATCTGTAATAGTGTCTTCTTCTTCTATGTAATAATTTGGTTGTGTGTATTCTAGATGACTAACTCTTAATATCTTGATATACAGAGGCCGAATGTAATTGGTATATCAATATATTCCCTTTATTGAAAGTAATAGTTTGAAATTTGGAAGTCAGAGAGAGAGAGAGATGACCCGGCCATGTGCATGCGAATTAATCACACCTCACAATCACAAGGAGAATTCAGATGCACCTGTGTCCACGCAAACCACAGCTGACCAGTGGTTAACACATTGTCAAACTCACAGCCTGTATTTGGATAATCGGATTGTTCTGGAACAGAAGAGAACTGCAGGCTGCATGATAATGACGCCCAGACCTCGTCACGCCTACTTGAATTGTATCACGGTGCATCACAAGATAATCATCATATTAGGACGTTATATGAACGTTCATACTAGGCCATCAATTCCACGGCGAACAAAAGTCAGATCTTTCGTTGCTGCAGCAGCCGGGCAAAGTCGACTTATCAGAGTTCAGAAGTTTGGCCAATGGACCGATAGGTCCACATTACAACTACTGGCATTCGGTGTAGGCGTATATCGCTTTCTGTATTTATTAAGAGTTTCGAACGGTGTTTTAAGTCAGAAATAAGCTCGATCCGCCGAATCCCATTTAGACGGAAGCCGTGAGCATGTCGTGTAGACGTATACATTTCTAGCCATCGTTGGTTAGCCCATCAAAGTCAGCATGCCTTTGTGGTGCTAAACATATCTTTTAGGGACGTGTTTGGTTACTCGCATAGTTTTTTAATCATTTGTATGTGTGACTCACCATGTTCCCGTTGAGGAGAAAAGTGACTTGAGCCATGTTCCGGACTTTGTTTGCTTGTCAACAATGTTCTAACCTGAATGAGGGGTTTCAGCTGACCTGAGGCAAGATTCTTGTGTTTGGTTGCCCGCTTTTCATGTTTAAGGGTTAATGTGACGTGTTTGGTTGCACACTTGCGGGTCATTGCAGTTACCTTGTATAAATTTGTGGTGACTTTACCAGCCCATTGATTTTTACATATGAATATGCTTATAGAGACTTAGGAGAACAACAAATGCACAATGATGACGAACTAGACGAGGATTATGAAATCTTTGAGGCGGCCACACCCGACCAGTTCTACACTTTTTGCCACTACATTTCTGATGACATCGTCTTTGGGAGCTCTGTTAGTGCTGCTCTCTGACAGGATGAACTTGAAGTAAGCTTCCTCTACCTTCTATAGTCTCATACCGTTTGTAGCAACTGCTAGGAAAACTGCACTTGATCAGAGCACGAGTTCTACGAACTGTACAATGGTTACCGCCAAGACGAGTGCATCACTACACTGTTTACCCTGATAAATTTACTTTTAGAACATCGAATCTCATTAATATTTCGTAGAACAAATCTATCAAAACTTTATATACCACACCATTTTCTACCACATGCTCACAAGATCATGACACACATCACCATCTAACAGAGAATATATACCACGCCATTACCAACCACATATTACACCATGACCTAAAGATTTACTTAATACTCACATATGACCTAAAGATTTACTAGAAAATTTACACCATGACCTAAAGATTTACTTAATACTCACATATTACACCATGACCTAAAGATTTACTAGAAGATCTAGCGTTTGAGAGTACTTTACAAGCATCAGAGGAGCAGAGGAGGCCGCTCTTGGCTTAGAGAAGAGGAGGAAGAGGTTTCCGCTTCCCACCAAAGATCACCGTCGACCGGAGGATGAGATGCCGCCGCTTACGTGCTCGTCGTTGAAAAACCTTGCCGGTAGGGAGAGTGCAAAGAGGGGAAATGGTGGCGTAAGTTTTGGAGGTGAGCCCAACTGGGTGAATAGGGGGAGCGAAATGGTGGGCATTGGCAAAATTTCTCATGATGTATTCGTGTGTACGCGGAGGTCGCGTCATCTTCAAACTCGAACGAGCTCCGCGCCCATTTTTCCCTTTTTACACGTGAAAAGAATGTCTGTGATGAAATGGCGCTGATTCTCTAGTTCTGACTCAAGTGTGTTTTAAGTTTCACGTGGGGCAGAAACGTGGTGGCGATCAAATTGACTTTTTTTAATCACAGCCATCATACAGACCTTAGAGCATCTCCACCGGGGGCCTCCAAATGACCCCCCAGGTAAACTCGGGCCGACCCGGGAGGCCGAGCGAGGCTCTCCTCCTCCCAACCCTAGACCACCCAGCCGCCGGCCGCCGCGCCCCCCTTCCCTCCTCCTCCCCTCCCATCCCCTCTCTCTCGCGCGTCCGTCGCCCCCCCGTGGCGGCGGCGCGCCCAGCAGCTCTCCCCCGTCTCGGCCCTCCCTCTCCCCTCTCCCTCGTCGCCGCCGCCGGCAGTGGCTTCCGCGCGTTGCCCGGGGGCGCCGGCGGCGGCGGCTTGTCTCTCCCAGTGCCGGGTGTTGGTGGAGGCGGGGATCCCCCAGCCTGGCGGCGGTGCATCTCGGGCGGCGGTGGTCCGGCTCCGGCCGGGGGATGGCGTGACGACGGCGGAGCTCGCTGGCCTGCGCAGGGTGGCGCAGGATGGCTGGCGACGGTGGTCGACGGGACGGCGCGGACTGGGCCCCTAAGGCCCAGATCTGGGCCCGCCGAGCCCATCTGGGTTGCGCGGGCTGGCTGTTCCTGTTGGGCTATCTGCAGGTGGAAGAGAGGAAGAGAGTGCAGGGGATAGCGGCGTCGCGGCCCGGCTTGTTGCAGCGTGGCGGCGAGCTTCACGGGCCCGTTTTGGGACCGGCCGGACTCTATTAGAACTGGTGTGACCCCGTGGGGGCTTCACAGGCCTGCTCGGCCTGGCCGGATCTGACGGAGACTGGTGTGCTTGCTGCCGCGTCCGGTCGACTACCGTCTTCGGCGGTGGAGGTAGTTCCCTCCCGCGCGGCCGTGGTACTGCTGACCTCGGTTCACGCTTTTCCTCACCTTCAACTGGCAGACCTCATGATGATATCTTCGGTGCGATGGCGATGGTGGCTTCTTGACCGTTTGGCGCATGTTGGTGGGCGGCTTGTCTGGTGGAGTCGAGGCTCGTCCTTGCGGGCCCCTATGCTATGGATCGTCCGAGGTTGAGGATAGGGTTTTCGGGAGAAATCCTTGTCGGTTCACCCGACACCGACGCGGTGCCACTTTTGGGTGACATCTTTCCTTCTTGAAGGGCGTCGTGGCTACCCTTTGTCCGCTTCCTTTGTGTGCCGGGGGAAATCTTAGGACCGGTTGGTTCGGGCAGTAGCATAGCGTCCCTTCTTGAAGGTGCTGCTTGGTACTTGAAGATCCGATGCTAGGAGCGTGGTGGTTCATCGGAGGGCGCGGCGGTTGTGGGTCACAGTCGTTTAGTCAATCCGCCTAAGTCTCCTTTTGTTTCTTCTTTTTCCTCTTTGGGTGTTTGTTGGCTGTCACCCGAGCCGTTGTTGTTGGTTGTATGGGTTGTTTGCTATATTTATATAGCGGGGCTTCGGCCTATTTCGTCAAATGACCCCCCAAAGGCCCATTGGGGGTCCGGACGGCTAAAAACGCCACCAGCGGCACCCCCAAAGGGTCGCCCCGAGCAAAAACATGTCCGGCACCCCCGAAGAGGCCTCCAAATTTAGAGGCCTCTTCGGGGGTGCCGGACATGGGGGCGGACATGCGCCTGACAGGGCTGGCCCACCCATCATACGCACAGTGCCTTCAGGCGTCATTTAACGCGCCGTGCAGGAGTCCGGTCTGGCCGCGTTAATGGCGCAGTCGTCGGCGGTTCCCAACGCGACGCGACTCGACGCCGGTGCGCCTGCACACACGCATGTCATTAACGGTGGCCAGTCGACGCGACGGCTCCCCAGGCCACGCGGCCGGCATTGCGGATTCCCCACGCGTCGCATTTACGCCGGCCGCACCGCCCCTCGCCATGTTAAAAGCCGGCGCCCGTGGCCGTTTTTAGCCACCCCACCCATCTCGCCCTCCTCTCCACCTTCTCGCCCTCCTCTCCAACTCCCGCCGTCCTCTCCACCTCCGGCGAGCCCGCCATGGCGTCTAGCGGTCGCACCATCGTGAGCGAGGACGCCTGGGAGCTGCGTCGGTACGGGCTCCTCGCGCCGCACGACTGCCGGTTGCCCAAGCACTGGTCCATCTCGGCCGGTGGCCTCCCCGTGCCACCGCTGCCCTTGACGGACGAGCAGATGAGGCGGTTCATCGCTCGCCGGCGCAGCTGGATGACGTCGGCGGAGCGCCGCCTCCCCGAGAACGACGACGGTGAGGCCAACTGGGGCCACTGGATGGAGCGCTTCGAGCGCGAGCGGGCGGCTGTCATTGCCACCAACGACGGCCCCAGATCGCGCGCCACGCGCTACAACACCGCCGGCCGCAAAGAATGGTGGGAAGCAACCGGCCACACGGTTGCCTCCGCCATCGAATCTGCGCGCCGCCATGCTGCCACGGGCAGCACAATCCCCTTCCGCCTCCTCTCACCGGTGCCGCGCTTCCCTCCGCGCCCCGTGCCGCGCCATACTGTGAAGGTGGAGCGACGCTCACCGCCGCGCGGTGGTGGCGCGGCATCGCCATCCGTGAACGCCGCCAGCGTTCGCCCCCACGCCCGCGCGGGCGCCTCTTCCTCCGTCGCCCCAGGGCGGAGGCAATGCCGGTGGAGGTCATCCCCTACGGCTACGACATGCCGCCCGAGATGCGGAACGAGCACGACGGCGACAGCCCGGGCTTCCTGGCGGCGCTCTCCGAGTCGGCGGTGGACATCGAGCAGGACTCGCCAGGCCTCTTGGTGACCCTGGCGATGACAGCGTCCTCCTCCTCCGGCGGCCCCTCCACCAGCCGTGCGCCGCGCCACGACGGAGCCTCCTCCAGCCATGCTGCCTCCTCCGCGGTGGTGGTGAAGGTCGAGGACGACAGCGAAGACGAAAGCTGGTGGGACACCGAGTAGGCTATGCGGCTAGGGTTAAGGCTGCCATTTTTCAAATTTCATTCAAACTCTTTGTAATATATAAGAAATATGACTGAAATTTGAATCGTTTCAGTTTTTTTGAGTCAATTTAAACGCCTGTAAGGTGTTCGAGCCTTTGCTCGCGTTTGCGGGGTGGGCCTTTGGGTGCGCCGCTGTGAGCGGCCTGCAAAACATGGGCGGACACATGTGTGGCATCCCCAATTGGGCCTCCATTGGGGGTGCCGGACACGAATTTGGAGGCCCCCGGTGGAGATGCTCTTTTTTTTTTGACAGCACAACAATTATATTCATACTGAAAAAACCACAATACAAATCGGAATACAAGCAGCTAAACTGCAGAGAGGATACAGAGAGCTCTTTTTTTTCGAGAATAACGGGGGGAGGAGCCCACCGCTTGTTATATTTCCGAAAAGTAGCCTGGCGGGCCATGTTCTTACAACAGAATAGCAGTTTTACAGGGGGATACAGGGGAGAGAGAACAATGAAAATACAAGAAAAAAGACAACTAGAAGAGAGGAAACACTAAGGGAGGGGGAGGTTAGCAATGAAACCCACCGAAACCCCTGTGAGGCCGACACCTCAAGAACTCGAGCGACCCGCTAGAGGAGGATCTCCAGTGAGAACCTCAGCACCGAAGGCAAGCAGCCAAAGAAGACATCACTGGCACAGACGAAAGGCGTCGGATAGCCGCGTCTGAGCGACGACACCGGTGTGGCATCGGCGTAGCCGTAGGCCGGTGCGCTGCCGAGACCAAGCACAGTCGAAGGGCGTCGAATAGCCGAGACTGGGGCGACGACACCGGTGTGCCGACCCCGTGGTCGAAGGGCAACACAGGCCGAGGCCACCCCAGGAAGTCCGAGGAGCAGGTAGCAGAAACGTGGGCACCACAACAGGAGCACACCGAGGGACGTCACTGGCACAGACGAAGGGCGTCGGATAGCCGAGTCTGTGCGACGACACCGGTGTGCCGCCGGCGTAGCCGAAGGACGCTGCGCCGCCGAGACCAAGCACAGTCGAAGGGCGTCGGATAGCCGAGACTGGGGCGACGACACCGGTGTGCCGACCCCGTGGTCGAAGAGCAACGCATGCTGAGGCCACCCCAGAATATCCAGGAAGCTCCACTAGGGCCACCGAGACCACTGCCCAATCCCGGTAGGATACGAGCCAAGGTCTAGCGGGAAGATGAGGGACAGAGCCGCCGAAGCAGGACAGGCTCCAAGGCGATGCCTCCAAGGAGGAAGAACGATGCCGAGGTGACGCCATCGCCTGATCCGAGAAGGTCTGGATCGGGGATTTCTCCCGGAGCACCGACGGAAGAGCACCACTCGAAGAGGACACCTCCAAGGAGGAGCACGAAGCCCGCAGGTGCCGATGTCCAGAGGCTTTCGCCAGCAGTGCCTCCCGTGCAGCATCGGACGGGTCGACGTCACCACCTCAGCAACACAACGGAAGTGAAGCAGAGGGCCCAAGGGAGGATGCGCGCAGGCGCCGCCGCACATGCCAAGCACCGTCGAGCAACCGACGGCGCCCCGGGGCCGGGATCGACGGCCGGACCGCCGGGCGTAGAGCACCGAGGCGACCAGGACCTCAGACGCACGCGGGGGAATCCCCAGGTGCGTCAATGGGGGCGGAGCGCACGGGATGAAGCGGCCGGCAGCGGCCCGCCCGGCCCATCCAGGGCCCAGATCGGGCCCAGGCGTCCCGCCGCCACCAGAGGGGTCGCACAGCTCCTGCCGCGCTATGCAGCCAGTGGAGCGCACGGGCGAACCACCGGAGCAGCAGCAACGCGAGGAGCCGTGCCGGTCGCCGACGGCACGAGCCGCCGCAGCACAGAGACCTGCGGCAGCGAGCAGCACCAGGCGAGATGTCGAAGTCGCGCGAGGCGGAGAGGACAGCCGGGGAAGGGGACGCGAGGAGGAGGACGGAGCCGGTGAGGGAGAGGCGCAGGTCCATGGGCAGCCGCCTCCTCTGAGCTGCAGCACGGAACCGCGAGCGGGAGATCCCCGCCGCCCCCATCACCGGTGCCGCGTGAGCTTTCCGGGGGCTGCCTCCGGGGACGGCGAGGGGAGCGAGGCGAGGTAGGTGTGGGTGGCGGCGGGGGGCTAGGGTTTCGCCCCTCCCTCCCTCTCAATTACAGAGAGCTCTTACAAGCAACCAAACATGCCATAGGACTATATGAGTATTCTTCTGCGGGTGTGCGCGCCCTGAAATTGAGCAGTGCATGTGCACCGTCCCTGAAGAGTCGGATCGGCCACCACACAGCCGCACGGTTCATGTGCAGTGCGGCTTCGTTCGGACACCCGTGCACAAGTGGCCGGCGGTTTGGTGGAGAGACTTGGACATTGGACTCGTGGCTCTGACCACCAGCGGGCAGCTCTTCTGGTCGACAGCCAACGTTGACCCTGCCACCGTCGCCGGCTTTTTTGGAAGAAAATCCTATACGACCTAGGTCGTACGCTCCCAATGGCTGGACCAAGTCGTGCATCCGACACCTGGCAAAAAGAATCTTGGAGCAGTCTGGCGAGCTCTTCTTCTCCAAATCGCATTCTTGTACCCTGCGTGCTACCTCTCTTCGACGGCGCTGCAAATATTCTGGTCGCCGTGTTTGACTGACGCTTGCTGTTCTCCTCCGCCGTCCGCGACCACGTTCCTGGGTGGCACGGTGGCGCAACTCCCTTGCTCGCTGTGTCGCTGACCACCGGCGCTGTGTCTTTCTGAGACGTGCCTCTGACTCTGTTTTTAAATTCTTGGCATTTTTGCAGTATTGACACCCGCTCTGTAGACAGAAGCTTCTGAGGGCGGCACGCCTTCCATCTGCGTCATCCAGCCACTGAGTTACTCCCATGTGGAGTTGTATCGTCTCGTTTTAGCTTTGGGCATCTTTGTGTTGTGGCCCCAGACTTGTTGTTTTTCTTTTTTTTTGAACTTGTGACTGGATCTTTGTATGCTTGTGGGCGGTTGCTTTATTTATAAAGCGGGGCGAAAGCCTGTTTCGAGGAGGATGCACGACTTGGTCTAGCCATTGGGAGCGTACGACCCAGGACGTATAGCATTTTCTTCCGAATGCTTTCGCTGCGCTTCGGAGGCCGGCGTGCTCTAAAATTGCCGGAAGAAAACCTTATGCGACTAGGTCGCACGGCCAAGTTCGGTGGACCAACTCCTACGCTCTACACCTGACATCCGAATCTCAAAGCATCCGCCCTAAATTGATCCCCTAATTCCTTGTCGATTTGGTGCCTGCATCAATGGCGCCGCACCACCGCCATCTCTTTCCAGCTCCGGCTAGCTTGCCATCAACCAAGGCAGCCTGCAGGGCACGCTCCTGGTCGCCCGCTCCCTCCTCGCCCAACTCACGTTCATACTCTATATATTAAAGGAGCGACACTTTCGCGGCCTGTCAGCCACCCGGCCGCTGTAGCTGCTACAGTAAGTACAGCTGTACACTGTAGCAGTCTACAGTGTCGTAGCATTTTTTTTTGCAGAAAAAAACACCGTGTTTTTCGTGTCGACGAACAGATTCCATTTCCGTGATCGGTGTCGCGGTACTGTAGCATTTTTTTTTTGCAGAAAAAAACACCGTGCTTTTCGCGTCGAAGAACAGATTCCATTTCCGTGATCGGTTTCGAATTTTGTTCACTCTAGCTTCTTAATTTGTGATTCGAAATCGTCAACACATTCAACGAATTTTGTCAAATTCGTCGCGCTCAGTCATCCGTTTGGATTTTCCTTTCACAAGCAGACGCACATCACTCTTCCAAACAACTCTCATGTTTTAGCCTTTTTATTTCGACAGACATATAGATATGCATTTCTACAGCGCTCACCATTTTTTGCAGTAAAACCATCATGTTTTCCAAAAAAAACATAAATCGGCCCTCTGGAATAAATTTTTTTGCATCAAAAGTCCCCGCACACCGCTTTTTGTGGAAAAGACCTCGCATTTCTTGCAAAAAAAAACTCCTTACGCAGCTACAGTATCCAAATCTTAAAAACTTTCTAATTTGAACAACTTTAAAACCTAAACATCTTTAAACCATAAAAACAGTTATTCACGACAAAGAAACAAACATGTTTGGAAAATTCAAATTTCTCAACATATGGCAAAATTTTAGGAAAACAAATAACCAATTTGGACCATTTCTATCCAAAATTCAAATTTAAACCCTAAAAAAAACTCTTTGAAGCCCGATTATTTTATGAACGTGACATGTACGTTCCCACTTTCAACAATTTTTAAGATCTAAACGTTTTTTAAAACGTAAATTTTCCCAGTCATAGCAATTCCCAAATTTGAGCAATCTCTAAAATCCGACCTTTTTAAAAATGATTTTTTTTTGAATTTCAATGATTTCCAAACTTAAACAATTTCATGATGTTGCCATTTTCAACTTCTAATTTAAAAACACATACCATCGTGCACAATTAAAAAATAGATGAATTTCCAAATTCAAAACAAAAAATCAAACTTTCCACACAACCTAATAAATGCCCATTGTATTTCCAAACAATATTACCCACTGCCAATTCGAAAAAAGAAAAAAAAACTATCGCGATAATTTCCATACGATAAATATTTAACCGCATCAGATAAATTAACGTGAATCTCATCCTTTTCGAAAACATTTTTTAAAAAAGTTAAGTTTCTGACAAGTGGTACCCTTTTACTCCGACAATTTCCAGAAAATAAAAATCGTTCGAACTAACTTGATTTTTAAATTTCGACATTTTTAAATACAGCGGGTGCAGCATGTCGTTCCAGCCAATAAATATTTAACCGCATCACATAAATATTTTTTAAAAAGTTAGATTTCTCACATGTGGTACCCTTTTACTTCAACAATTTCCAGAAAATAAAAACCGTTTGAACTAACTTTATTTTCAAATTTCGACATTTTTAAATACAGGGGGTGCGGCGTGTCGCCGCACCAAATTCCACTAGTACCCTCCAAAAGCAACTGCCTCGACACGTTTGGGAACCTGCAGTACCTCGACCTGCGGTTCAACGGCCGGCTTCTCCGGCGAGCTCGCGTCAAGAACCTAGACGCGTCCCGACGGCCCCGTCCCGACCGCTTACAACTACGGCGGCGTTGCGGACATGTCGGCCGGCTTCTCCGGCGAGCTCGCGTCAAGAAGCTGGACGCGTCCCGACGGCCCCTGAGGATGACTCCAACGGGGCGACGCAAACGGACGCGCGTTTGGTCCGCGTTTGGTCCGTTTGCGTCGGCTACAGGACGCGCGTCCGGCCCAGGTCTGCCCCTTTCCGGCCACTGGCCCCAACGGGGCGACGCATCCAGTCCGGACAACTTTTTTGTTCTTCCAATATTCATTAACATTGGGAATTTTGGAGATTTACATTGGGAATTTATAATAAAATACGACCTATAATCTAGGCCTTCTCCTCGTCGTCGTCCTCCTCCGGCGGTGGTGGTGGAGTAGCCGGCGCATCGATGGCCGGGGGTGGCGGTGGAGATCCCGGCACGTACTCCGGCGCCACTGCCGCTTCTGGTTCCGCGGCGGCCGGAGCCCACCTTGGGTCTGCCAAGGCGAGCCGAGATTCCCAGGGAGACCAGGGCTCCCAGGGATTGTACGCCGGAGCAGGTGGGTGCGGTGGAGTAGCCAGCATGATTTCCTCCTCCTTCGGCACGGCGTCCTCCTCCTTCGGCACGGCGTCCTCCTCGGGCACGGAGTCCTCCTTCGGCACGGCGTCCTCCTCCTTCGGGGCGGCGTCCTCCTCGGGCACGACTTCCTCCTCCTTCGGCACGGCAAGCGCCGCCTGCACGGCCACTGCTTCGTCTTCCGGTTTGCCATCGGTGCGATGATGAGCAGCGGACCGCGGCGAGGCAACTATATAGCCGGCCGTACGTGGTTTTGGAGTAGCCGGGCCGTCGGCCTAATGTGAACGCCGGCCGGCGATCCATCTCCCTACATTAATCTACACTATCTAATTAATAAGGTGGGAGATCAAGGGCTCCGACCTTGAGGAACGTCCAGCCAGCCGCCCGTTTGGCCATGGACTTGCTGGCTCTTCCTTCGCCACGACCGGGGCCAGCGACGCACTAGCTGGCTCCTCCTCCTCTCTTCTTTAGTCGCTACGAAACACGTAGCACCGCCGGCGTTGTACCAAAATTGGCCGCACATAGGCGGCGCCGCCGGCGGGGATAGGGCATCAGTTGGAGCCTCCTGCTCCTGCCGCCTTGGCGGCATCGGCCTTGGCGGCGGCCACAACATCGCGTTGCCGCTTGCGCCTAGCTGCGCGTCTGGCTGTCTCCGCCGCGCGACGTGTTTGCTCCATCTCGGCCTCCTCTGTCGCGTCTGCGACGGAGCGCGCAGCGGACATGGCCTCCTCTGCGACTCCGGCGACTCCGGCGGCGTAGGCTTCCTCCTCGGGGTCGTAGACGTCCCCGTAGGCATCCTGCAGAGCCCTCCTCGCCTGATCCGGCAGCTGCGGCCGCGGCGGCCGCGGTATCATTCCGGCCCACGCCGGGCTCGTCACCATGCGGCGGGAGAAACTGCCGCGGTGGCGCCCTCGCGCGCTCTGACGCGCGCGCTCGACCTGGTCGACTAGATGTTGCGGCGGCGGATCCATGTCGGAGAGTGGAGGTGGTGGCCGCCGTGGTTGGGGGAGGAGAGCTAGGGTTTGTGCTCTTGGCCTCGGCCGGCCGGAGCACATTTAAAGAGCTCCACCGCTCCACTGCTCCACCGCCCACAGTTAATGTGGGGTAGGTGACCATTGTATCACACTGACACGGGGGCCAAGCGCGGGCCAGGGGCGGACTAGGGCAGGACACAAAAGCGCTCCGCTCGCGTCCGCGGCCGACGCATCGGTGGCCCAAATTTGGTCCAAGAATGGGTCGGGGCGGACAAAAAACGGACCGCGGTCCGTTTGCGTCGCCCCGTTGGGTCGTGTTTTTGGCCCTCGCGGACACGAACGGATGCGCGTGGACTCGATGGGTCGCCCCGTTGGAATCATCCTGACCTGACGGCTTACAGCTACGGCGGCGTTCCGGAGCTGTTTCTCGATAACAAGCTGGCCGGCTGCGTGCAGGAAGGAATCGCAGGAAAAAGAACTGGAAAGAACAGGATATGCTTTGAGATTCGGATGCCAGGTGTCACGCGTGGGAGTTGGTCCATCGAACTGGACTGTGCGACCTGGTCGCATAAGATTTTCTTCCGGCTTTTTTTGCTGATAAACGAGGCCGCAAACTGAATATTTATGAAATTGTACTCTGCTTCCAGCCTCTCGCCACTCCACATAGTCCAAAGAAAGTTCTTCTCTTCCACGACCGATTCATGAAAAGCGCGGATTTGGAGAAATAATTAGCTAGTGCCGCGCACGCAGCTACACGGCGCACTCAGCTGGCTAATCATCGCCTCACGCGCGTCGGTGCGGTCATAGCTAGAGCATGTCCTGAGAGAAGAGCTCGCCATGGCGCCCAACACCGGAGAGAGCATGAGGATGCTCTCTCTGTTCCTCGTCCTCGTCGTCGCCGCCAGCTTCTTCTCCCCCTCCGTCGCCACCGCCGACACCATCGACCTCAGCACGTCCATCACCGGCAACCAGACGCTCGTCTCAGCCGGCGGGGTCTTCGCCCTCGGCTTCTTCAGCCCGCCCGGCGGCAGAACGTACCTGGGCATCTGGTACGCGAATCTCCCTAGCCAGACCGTCGTGTGGGTCGCCAATCGCAACAACCCGCTCGTCAGCGCCCCCGGCGTCCTAAAGCTCACCCCCGGCGGCCGGCTCGTCATCGTCGACCACCACAATTCCACCGTGTGGTCTTCTCCGGCGCCCACCACAAAAAACCAGGTAACCACCCGTGCCACCGCCCAGCTCCGCGACGACGGCAACTTCCTCCTCAGCTCCAACGGCAGCGGCACCCCCGAGAGCGTGGCATGGCAGAGCTTCGACTACCCGACGGACACGCTCCTCCCGGGCATGAAGCTCGGGATGGACCTCAAGAGGCGCATGGCTTGGAACATCACGTCCTGGAGCAGCGCCACGGACCCCTCGCCGGGCACCTACACGTTCAAGCTCGTCCCGGGAGGGCTGCCGGAGTTCTTCCTCTTCCGCGGCGGGGACCCGGTGTACGCGAGCGGGCCGTTCAACGGGGCCGAGCTCACGGGCGTGCCGGACCTCAAGAACCAGAACTTCGTCTTCCGTGTCGTGTCCAGCCCCGACGAGACCTACTACACCTACTCCATCAGCGACGACCCGTCGCTGCTGTCGCGGTTCGTCGTTGACGCCACGGCGGGGCGGGTGTACCGGTACGTGTGGATCCCTGCGACAGAAGCCTGGAGCAGCTTCTGGTACTACCCGACGGATCCCTGCGACACCTACGACACGTGCGGGCCGTTCGGGTACTGCGACATGAGCCAGTCTCCGCTCTGCAGCTGCCTGCCGGGGTTCCAGCCGCGGTCGCGGCAGCAGTGGGGGCTCCACGACACCACTGGCGGCTGCGTCAGGAGCACCAACCTCAGCTGCCCCGGCGCCGGAGACGGGTTCTGGCTGATGAACCGGATGAAGCTGCCGGAGGCGACAAACGCGACGGTGTACCCCGGGATGAACAACCTGGACCAGTGCAGGCAGAAGTGCCTGGCGAACTGCAGCTGCACGGCGTACTCCGCCGCGAACATGAGCGGCGGTGTAAGCCAAGGGTGCGTCATCTGGGCCGTCGCTCTGGTCGACATGAGGCAGTATCAGGCGGTCGTGCAGGACGTGTACATCCGGCTCGCGCAGTCTGAGGTGGATGCCTTGACCATAGCAGGTTAGTAGTACTTCTGACCGGTCTCCTTACTATTTTACTTTACTTGTTCTGCAGTTCAATACTATTGCACACATTTTCCCACAGTCGAGCAGTTTCGGATTATCTTGGGCTGAATGCATCTACTACTACTCCCTCCGTGTCAAAAAGTAAGACGTTTTAGCTACTTACCACACACATGTATCTAGACATGTTTTAGAGAATCTTGCACTAAAACATGTCTAGATACATGTGTGTGGTAAGTAGCTAAAACGTCTTACTTTTTGACACGGAGGGAGTACATAATTATTAAATCACTGCGAAACTCTTCATTTTATCTTGATTCACACCCACGTCTCATATACTGCCGTACGGAAGTATTTGTAATATACCTACCTTGTTCTTCAAAGAAAGCGAAGTTGGGGATAAATTTGGTATTGGAGTTGAAAACTGACCTGTTAGGCAGTACTGGATTCTGGAAATAGTGGTCTCCGATATGGACTGGCCATCCCCTCCGTTCCATTACAGAAACCAGCATCACATCACAAGAACATTTGCTGGTCTAGTTGAGCAAGCGTCCAAATCTGATAGCTAGCACACACCGTGTTCTTTTGCACGGCCATTTCTCTCTGCCAACCGTTTGGACTTTGTATGTCCGAGTTGGCCAATCAACGAAGAAGTCGCACTTGATACTTGTGATTTCATCATCTGAATACAAGTCGACGGCTACATGCGAACAGAAGCAAATTAGGATGGGCCTGTAGCCGCGAGTCGTTGGGTGATTGCAACATACATTAATTTTTCTACTGATAGTACCGCGTTCCTACCAAACTTGCTGGATTAGGTGCTGTGTGCAGTCCGCAAGAAAGACCACTCAGCGAACAAATGTGCAATACCACCCAACTTGAAAGTGACACAAAGCTATAAAAGATGTTGTTCGATCTTGTGTGGAACCGTAGATATGATAAATTAAGATCAAGGCACTTGGACTTGAAAAGCTGATACTAGTTCACACAAGTCTAGCAAAACACATGTGTTCTACGGTGCAGTGTTAGACCGGCTCACCTCACGTCCACCGCTGCTTGATTTCAGCTACCCGGGGGCGTCCAAACAGGAAAGTGCTGATCGCCGGCTTGGCCAGTGCAGCCGGCGTGCTCCTTCTGGTGGCCATTGGCTGCTGCTGTTTCTGGAGGAACAGGGCAAGGAGGAAACTTCAGACTAAAACCGCACCAACCACAGGCAGCCGGGACGAGGACGCGCTTCCGCTCAGGTTCAGTAAACGCCCCCCGCTGGGCCCAGCACGGGATCAACGGCTGCAAGAGGGCCAAATGGGCAGCGAGAAAGATCTTGACCTTCCGTTGTTCGACCTGGAGGTGATTCGGGCCGCGACAGATAACTTCGCCGATGGCAGTAAGATCGGACAAGGTGGATTTGGCTCCGTTTATATGGTAGGATGACAAACAGTCTATAACTGTGTAACAAACTTATTTAATACCCATGAAGATATTGACGAAAACTGCAAATTTGACCAACAGGCAAAGCTTGAGGATGGACAAGAAGTAGCGATAAAGAGGCTGTCCAAGAGATCAGTACAGGGGATTGGGGAGTTCAAGAACGAGGTTAAACTGATAGCAAAGCTTCAGCATAGGAACCTTGTGAGGCTGCTGGGCTGCTGCATCGACGGCGACGAGAGAATGCTGGTCTACGAGTTCATGCACAACAACAGCCTAGACACATTCATATTTGGTCAGTTCATTTCTTTTTTCAGAACAGCTTTTAACTACTTGTGGTCTGGTTAGATGTACAGTGTGTTTACCCTAGTTGATATATTGTGCAGATGAAGGAAAGCGCAAGTTATTAGGATGGAAGAACCGGTTTGATATCATTCTAGGGATTGCGCGGGGTCTGCTATATCTCCATGAGGATTCAAGGGTCAGGATCATACACAGAGATATGAAGGCTAGTAACGTGTTACTGGACAGAAATATGATCCCCAAAATCTCAGACTTCGGTATTGCGAGGATGTTTGGAGGTGATCAGACAACTGAGCACACCATGAAGGTCATCGGGACATAGTGAGTACTATTTCTCAATTAATATGCACATATAATTCCTTTGAAGATATGGGCTGTCTTGCTGACTAGTGAGCTGGTGGTCTGCAGCGGCTACATGTCTCCGGAATATGCAATGGATGGCGTTTTCTCGATGAAATCCGATATCTACAGCTTCGGTGTCCTGGTGATAGAGATCATCACTGGCAAGAGGAATCGAGGCTTCTACGATGATGAACTTGATCTCAACCTCCTTGGTTACGTAAGTATCAGCATTGTCAGAAGTGATCGATTTTTTTTTTGCCACTAACACACAATAATGTTTCTCCTTTTTTCAGGCGTGGATGATGTGGAAAGAAGGTCGAGGTGTGGAGCTACTAGATGAAGCAATGAGCGGTACCTTTGATTACAGCGTGGTGCTGAGGTGCATACAGGTTGCTCTGCTGTGTGTTCAAGTGCAGCCTAGGAGCAGGCCACTGATGTCTTCAGTTGTTATGTTGCTGAGCAGTGAGAATGCAACGATGCCAGAGCCAAATGAGCCTGGGGTAAATATTGGGAGGAACACTTCAGACACGGATTCATCTCTAACCTATACCGGAACCAATTTTACAGAAAATGCAGTAGATGTTAGATAGCTGTAGGGTATTAATTGTTGTAGATATTCTTATTAGTGAAATAGTTTGTACAGAGAGGCATTTTTTTTCCAAAGGTTGTCACATTCTCTTGCATTTGTACAGCCAAACAAACACGGTTGATTTTGACCATCGCATATGAATATAGCAAACCGTATGTGATGTCCAGGGCAGTGCACACGGTTCGTGCAGTTGAATCGTGTGTTCTGTAAAAGCGCACACAGTTTCATTATTTCGCCGTGCATGTTTTGTTATTATCACACACGGTTCTATGAACTGAATTGTCTGTGTTGGTCATCAAATCACCCATGTTTAGCTAAACTTAACCGTGTGCGATAATTCCCATAATTTCGTCATTTCTTCCCAATCACACATCACAATCATAGCATTCTTTGAACATTTCATCCATATAAATAGTGGCACGCTGCAATAAAATAATTTATTGAACATTTTATAAACCATCGGTACATATAGTATACATTGGAACATAGCAGGTTATACAAATGAGAAAGATCAACAAAGAACAGAATACTCTTGGCTACATGTTTGTCTCTGTGATGGGTTCCGAACGATATATATAGTTGTCATTGTCTTCCGAAGACCCTCACAGTTGACCCTTGTAGTTCCTAAATCTGTTTACAATCTTTAGCTAACTGTTTGTCTCACCAGTGTGATATTTTGGTCGCACTGTACAAAACACTCTTAACTAAAAAGTGGTCTTCTAGAGCGTACCAAAACATCACATGTGCGATGGGTTGGAGGAAAATTATGTGAAAGCGGTTTGTGGAATGCATTGTGTCATTGTTTGACCCATCTGTTTAAGTATAAATAAATAAATTAGCCAGTTATATTGTTAGAGCAATAAGTCATATAATTAGAGCAATAATGATCAATTATGTTGCATCAAAATATATATGTATATGTGTGTGTGCGCGTGCGTGCGTGCGTGCTTGCATGCGTGCGTGTGTGTGTCTTACTCTTTCAAAAGCACAAAAGGAACGTGCATGAAAGAGAAACACTTAAGCCGCTCCGTGATCATGTCATGCTATTTCAAGAAGAGAGGCACTTGATACGTCTCAAACATATCTATAATTTTTTATGTTCCACGCTTGTTCAATAACAAATGTTACATGTTTTATTTACAGTTTATATCATTTTTGTTTTGCATTTCCTGGGACTAACCAATTAACAAGATGCCACAGTGTCAGTTCCTGTTTTCTGCTCTCTTTTTGTTTCAGAAAAACTAGTAAGGAATTCTTCTCGGAATTGGACAAAATTTCACGGAGCCTAGTTTTACGAAGACACGAAGGCGGAGTCCAAAGGGCAGCCGAGGAGGCGACCCAGGGGGCCTAGACGCCACCTCGGTGCGGCAGAAGGAGGGGCCGCGCCGGGGGGAGGGGGCATAGGGCCGCCTCGCGTGTCCCCTCGCGGCACCTCTTCGCCTATATATTCACTCCGTCCCAAAAACCATAAACCCCCGATCAAAAATTCCAGAAAGATATCCGAGGCCACCGCCGTCGCTAACCCTAGTTCGGGAGGGTTCTGAAGCTCTTCCCGGCACTCTGCCGGAGGGGGGATCATCACCGGAGGTCTCTACATCGCCATGCCTGCCTCCGGAGTGATGCGTGAGTAGTTCTCCATTGGACTACGGGTCCATAGCAGTAGCTAGATGGTTGTCTCTTCTCCTTGTGCTACCATGTTTAGATCTTGTGAGCTGCCTAACATGATCAAGATCATCTTTATGTAATGATACATGTTGTGTTTGCTGGGATCCGATGAATTGTGAAGTTATGATCAAGTTTGTTAATCTATTTATCTATATGTTTTATTTATGATCTTGCATGCTCTCCGATGCTAGTGGTTGCTTTGGCCAAGTAGTTGCTAGTGTCTGCAAGAGGGGGTATTTATGCTAGATAGTGGGTTCATCTCTCCGGTTGCCTGGGCTCGAGATGACAGAAACGACTAAACTCTGGATATGTTGTTGCCACTAGGGAGAAAACAACGGTGCTTTGTCTACATGTCATTTGCATTGTTTACATTACACACTTTGCTTATTGCAATTACCTATTTCTTGTAACTTAATACTTTCAGGAGACACGGATGTTATAATGGAGGTGGATTATTAGTCATAGATGAAACTAGAAAGCGGTCTATGTATTTTGTTGTAATGGCCAATTAAATACTACAAGGAACTATAGCTTGTCATAATAGCATTGTCATGCCCTTGCAATTTGTTAATTGCCTAGCTGTAATTTGTTTACCCAGCATGTTCGTTTATCTGTTTTATGGAGAGACACCACTAGTGAACTATGGACCCCGGTCCATTATTTTACACTGATAAAAACACCGTTTTCACTGTTTTCCACCATCATTTTCTCGCTGTTCATTTTCGTATTTACATTTATTCCCACACCATACGTTTAATCATTTATATTCAGCAAGCCGGGGAGAGTGACAACCTTCCTGTTTCGTTGGGGCGAAATAGTTTGATTGTGTTGTGTGCAGGTCCATGTCAATCTACAGCCGCGTGACCAGGTTGACACCGTTTTGAATCTCTTCCAACTCCTACTGGATTGATAACCTTGGTTTTGTTCTCAAGGTGAAACTGCTATTGTACTGCTTCACACCTTACACTTGGGGTACCCAACGAACGTGCGTTCCACGTCATCGGCACTCATAACCTCATGACACCGCACACTGGTTTCATGAAGGGGATCGTGTGCAGAAAACAAAAAAAATCCTAACAACGATAACCGAAATAGCCAGGATCTATTACTATGCAGATATAAAGTAACGGAGGAAACGGTGTACATACCCTTGTAGACGTAAGCGTCAACGATCAAAAGATCTGTTTCGATGACGACGCGTGATGAAGACGGGCGGCGAAGACGATGGCGGCGCCGACCTCAAGGTCGTGTAGACAAACCTCTCCAAGTGCCACACGTGTAGCACCTCATAGCTCTACACACGTACGGTGTAGACGATGACCTCCGGGCTCCGATCCAGCCGAGCAGCGGAAGCAGAAGAATTGGACCTATCAGCAAGGTGGTGTGCGTATGGTGGAGATAACTCTCTCAACCCGTCCGTAGCCCCATTTGCGGAGCCACAACTTAAACGGATGAGAGAAAGAGAGAGAATTGGATGCCTCAAAGGCCATGGGGGCACCCCCTATATAAAGGAGGAGGGGCTGCCAATCTTGCTGGCTGGGCGGTGTGGGACTAAACCCCACACCAGCCCGTCCCTCCCCTGGTGCGACGGCCCTAGTGTCGCACCCAGGGAACAGGGGGTTCCCGTGAACTCCTACAGCGTGGACTACCAACAAGGACGATCGCGGGACGAGAAAAGGAAGCTTCCTTGATACCCCGGGTACGGGAGCTTCACGGGATAAAGGCAGAGGGAACAAAGCATGTGCGCGGTCGGAGGTTAAAGTTGCCAGTGCTTATCCTTATCTAGAAGAGGGCAGGTAGTACAACTGGCAGGCCGCTGTGGTATCCCCTTGAGGTATAAAAGGAGGACCAGAGCCTCTGAAGAGGGGGATCGATCGCTTTCCAATACACCAGAGGGTTAGGTCAGAGCCAAGATCAGATCTCAATCTTGTCTCCTAGCCTTAGACCTAGAGTGCCCGGGAACATATCTTTGTAGCCCGGATACGCATATCACCACCATATATTCAGACATGTAGGAGTAGGTGATGACGTGAAAGCACACGTTCGTTGGGAGACCCCAAGAGGAAGGTATGAAGCAGTGCAACAACAAGTTTTCCCTCAGTAAGATACCAAGGTTGTCAGATCCAGTAGGAGTAAAAGGCACCTCTGAAGGTTGTTGGTGGCGCCGTTTACTCGATCACCAACGTGGAACCTGCACACAACACAATCAAACTATTTTGCCCCAACGAAACAGTGAGGTTGTCAATCTCACCGGCTTGCTATAAACAAAGGATTAAACGTATGGTGTGGAAAATAGTGTTTAATTGCAGAGAATGAAAAGAAACAATGATTGCAGTTGGTTGTATTATCAGTGTAAAAGAATTGGTTGTATTATCAGTGTAAAAGAATGGACCGGGGTCCACAGTTCACTAGTGGTGTCTCTCCATAAAAGATAACTAACATGCTGGGTAAACAAATTACAGCTGGGCAATTGATGAATAGAGAGCGCATGACAATGCATATATATATGACAAGATGACTACTATGATATTCAATTGGGCATTACAACAAGATACCTAGACCATTATCCAACAACATCTATGACTAATAATCCATCTTCAGGTTGACATCCGTGTTTCCCGTTGGTATTAAGTTGCAAGCAACAGATTATTGCATTAAGTAATATGCATAATGTAAATAATACAATTATCTTTAGACAAAGCATTGCTGTTTTACCCCTAGTGGCAATAGCACATCCACAACCTTAGACGTTGCTGTCACTTGCCCAGATTACCGGAGGCATGAACCCACTATCTAGCATAAATACTCCCTCTTGGAGTTACAAGCATCTACTTGGCCAAAGCATCTATTAGTAACGGAAAGCATGCAAGATCATAAATAACATATAAGATAGATTGATAATCAACTTGATCATAGTATCAATATTCATCGGATCCCAGCAAACACAACATGCAGCATTACAATAAGATGATCTTGATCATGATAGGCAGCTCACAAGATCTAAACATGATAGCACAAGGAGTAGAGACAACCATCTAGCTACTGCTATGGACCCGTAGTCCAAGGATGAACTACTCACGCATCACTCCGGAGGCAGGCATGGCGATGTAGAGCCCTCCGGTGATGATTCCTCTCTGCGGCAGGGTGCCGGGAAGAGCTTCAGAACCCTCCCGAACTAGGGTTGACGACGGCGGCGGCTACGGAACTTTTCGTGGATGAAGGCTCAGGTATTTAGGGTTTTCTGGACGAAGGCATTATATAGGCGAAAGGGCGGCGCCTGGAGGCACCCGAGGGGGTCACGCCACCCCCCGGCGTGGCAGGAGGTGGGGCTGTGCTGGCCCCTGGCGTGGCTGCCTCCTCGGTCGCCTCTGTCTCTCCTTTGGACTCCGTGTACGTGTCGGGAAAATAGAAGGTTCTGTCCAAGTTTCGTCCAATTCCGAGAATATTTCCAGAACAACTTTTCTGGAATACAAAGACAGCAGAAAACATGAACTGACACTGTGGCATCTTGTTAATAGGCGAGTCCCAGAAAATGCATAAAAATGATATGAAGTGTATGTAAAAATGTAACAATTGGTATAATATCAACATGGAACATCAGAAATTATAGATACGTTTGAGACGTATCAGTAGGGTGTTACGCTTCCGAGCGGCCTGAACCTGGGTAAACTGCATGTTTGTTCTACGTTCTGCATCGCTTACTCGCTCGCTGTAGCGTACCTGCACTTAAAATATGGCAAGGTACCTGTGTATAGTGCAAACCCCTAGATCGTTTCATTTGCACACACAGTTTAAGGTGTAGTATCACAACAAAGTATCATTATTACATCGAATGATCCAGACTTGGTAAAATATTCATTACAACTTACATAGCATATAGCTAGCTTGAAAGAGTAAAGCAGCGGAAATAATAATCTTCATGGAGTCCTCATCCTTTGCATGTGCCACAGGCGAAAACATGTTGGTTGCAGACTCGAAACCTTAACGAAACTCACTCGTCGTCAGAACAATCTGCAACAAAATAAAATTTTGCAACAGAGTGGGTCAGATACCATTAAAAAGAGGACTCGCAGGATTTAGACAGGGTCAAGCTATCAAGCCCTAGAACCCTATCTCCTACGGTGAGTTCCCAGATCGGATCGCCTCCATTGTAACACCACATATATCATATCAATACCAATCTAGGGTAGGCAGGAAGTAGGTCTTTACCTCACATTGAGGGGCCGAACCTGGGTAAATCTATGTTCGTCCTTGTTCCTGCGATCCCAAGCTCGAAAACGATTGACTCGCGCAAATCCCACACCTACGAAGTCATCCATGACATCTGACGTGACAAACCCACGACAGTTGGTGCCCACCGTGGGGCCTGCGGTCAAGAGTGTCACGTTCCGCACAGGATCGATGAAAGGAGCTGAAGATCTCGCCATTGGTCACATCATCATGGTCGATGGCACGCCTCTCATTGACGATTCAAGCTGGGGACCAGAAGCTGATTACCTGGAGACAGGTCGCATCATCCCGTTTGGATCCATTCATGTCTTCATCGGCTTCATCGGCGGCGAGTCAGAAGACCCATCACAGCCGGGCGACTCAGAAGAAGGAGTCGCCGTAACTGTGGATGAAGAAGAAGAATCTACCAACAACGAGCCACTGACGCTTGAAGATGAAGAAGCCCAATCCATTGAGTATATACTCGAGGAAAGGCTCTGTGGAAACCCTAGGGGTGGCAGCTCACCCTCCGTAGGAGATCAGTGCATGGAAGGGATCTACAGGACCGTGGAAGCAGAAGAAGGGCTGGGCATGCCGCTGGGCAGCTTAGCACCCACGGCACCAGAAGCAGCGGAACAAGTCGCACCAGAAGGATCAGGAGTCGCAGAGCTCGGCTCGAGTCGCGCGGCACCCGCTGCGGCCACCCCAGGAGTCGCGGCCTCAGGAGTCGCAAACAGAGAAGCCCCGTCCGGAGTTATGCCTACGGAAGAAGGGCCAAGAACAACCCCCAACACGACGGCCAGGATGCCCTAGAGCAGCCTGCTGTTTACGCCTATATCTGCAGTTAACGCCGCCGCAAGAGCTGCGGAGTTGGAAGCTACCGGGATTGAGCTGTACGATGAAGTTCAAAGGATTGTGGATGAAAGGAGCTGGCTCGCACGCGAGGACTAGCGCCTCCAGCAAGAACTACATCGACTCACTGAAGACACCATCATCCTACAAGGAGGACCAAGCACCTTGCCACACCGATGTCAGTTCAGTCGCATGCAGCCAGGAACAGTAAATCCCTTGGAGTTATTCTAATCACCCACCTCTGGACCTACAGCCGCGGTCCCTGCAGTCGATACACCAGCAGCCACAGCGCCACCCCACGCGAACCCATCGGTCGCAACAAATGCAGTGTGTCCAGTCGCGTGGCCAGAAGCCGCAGCACCATCAGTCTCAGTACCCTCATACATAGCACCACCTGTCGCGGCTGCGCGACCTGCGGCGCCTTTCACTAGTAGTGAAGTGCCTTTCTGTAGCGCACCAAAAACTGTTTCTGTGGCGCATGGTCGGTGCGCCCCAGAATCCTCGCCACAAAAATATTATTTCTGTGGCGCACGGAACCCTGCGCCACAGAAAGTATACAATTCTGTGGCGCACCTCCAGAGTGCGCCACTAAATTATTTTCGATGCGCCACAGAGAGAATTTCGATTATTTACTGTATTTGACAATAATGTATCTGTGGCGCACTTTGTTCGTGCGCCACAGAATATGGTGCGCCACAAAATTATTTACCGTGCGCCCTAAGTTATTTGCCGTATATTATTTGCTATATTATCGATTATTTGCTGTATTTGACAATAATACAGGTATATTACAGAATTTTTACAGAAAATAATAGAAATAGTAATATATTTTGACACAGTATTAAAACAGACAGATAAATATGTACATCACCACTTAGAGCCCGAGATACATAAATATATAGTGACAATTAAGTGCCAAATTAATTGTACAAAAGTTCATCTCATGTCACATAAGTCATAGTACAAATAAAGTTGTCATCAATTTCCCTCTGATGCAACCCTGGAGATGGATACAACGATGTACCATTTCACCGTCTCTTCTTGAGTCGCCGCTGGAGTCTCTTCTTCTTGAGTCGCCGCTGGGGTCTCTTGCTGGGTCGCTGACGGAGAACACGTCTAGCTCCACTGGTAGGATTGAGCCTTCTGGTGTATCGGCTCCGGGAACGGTTTATAGCAGTCTTTCGTCATCCACGTCCTCATGTCATTTT
Source organism: Poa pratensis (assembly GCA_947311845.1). NCBI lineage: Eukaryota > Viridiplantae > Streptophyta > Magnoliopsida > Poales > Poaceae > Poa > Poa pratensis. The sequence goes on from CAMZMU010000055.1 coordinate 22,693,930, forward strand.
GCTTGTCTAGGCGTTCTTCGATCTCCCACTTAGACAACCCTGGAGATGAATTGGGATATATATTTGATTAATAATATAAATAGAGTATAATTTATGCATCTAATTAAGTGGATAAGTCTATAATAAAGAAAATAAAGAAGCACTTCTATCGAGTGAGGCTAGGCTTTTCTTTTACAATACATCCTACCTCTGGCGTTGTGTAAGGACCCCCATGCTTCCATGACATATTCCAAAATGATTACCGATAACTGCCTCTGGATGCGATGGAAGTCTTCTCTAAGCTCAGAATCGGTGATTTCCCCCGCATTTGTGCTCCATTCTTGGAGACTAGATGGCCACTTCGTTGTCTCTACATCCCGGACAAGCCCTTTAATGTGATGGAGGACGTAGAAGGTATCCTTCACGCTGCCAGGCGCATGCTTGATGTAATGGAACCCGGTCCCATGCCAGAAAATGTGTTTGTTGTCCTTCGTTAAACGTTCCCCATTCTTTTCTTTGTGGAAGTGGCCTCCTTTTTGGGCATAACCCTCGAGAGCCTCATCGAGAACACTCTTTATTCTGGTGTAGTCTTTAAGGCTCCCCGAGTCGAAATAAGTGGCAACGGACCACCTCGGGCTTACGACGATGAGTACTGCGTACTCGTCATTGCTCAACACAATTGAAATGGAATGTTGGAAAGGATCAACAACGGAAGAAATCTATAAGAAAGCATAAGATACGACGGCGGCGACCGGATGTGTACTTACTCGGAAAAGAAAGGAATAAGAAAGTTGTTCTTATCCTTGTTGTTCAGCATGATTCTCTAGAGGAACTTCGTGGCCTTGGCCCGTGTCGTTGATCCTTCCACCAACAGGCTGTCACACATGTAGTAGGGATCCACTACCTTGATGTACGGGGTATTATCTCTCCTGATCCTCATCGCTTGGTTGAGCGCGTATAGGCGGACCAAGTTATAGTCCAGCCGTCTAAAGTGAAATAGCTTGAAGACGTCCTCGTACGATATGAAAAACAGATCCGCAGGGGTTTCATGGACGAACTCGGCTAAGTCTTTTGGCACCTTGACAGTGAACACCGGGTAATTTGGATTATCTTCTTTAAGAAGGTTGCTCTCTCGCGTCAAGATAGCATTTTGCAAAGAGAGCATGCATCCGTCTGCGAGGTGGAGCAGCTCCCGAGACAGGATCGGTTGACCAGCTTCATGAACTCGGCTCAAGCCATCCGCACGGGGTGATACCATGTCTTCATACCCCCGGATAGTCGTATTAGGAGCTGGCTTACTTCTCTTCCTGTGCTTCTTCTTCTTTACCTCTAGGGATGCTGGGGGTGCATCTTCTGTAGTAGGCATATTGATTGAGTACTTGTTGGAGCCGAAGCTGATCACTGGGGAGGCCCTTTTCTCCCTCCCTCAATCCAAACCCTGACAGACTCACAGACGGTAGTAAAGATCGACGTGAACGTCATTGTCACTGCCTGTGCGATGACCATCTGAATCATACTATTTTCCTCTCTCGGTTCCTCGCCTCCTGTTCGAGAACCCCCGGCCTCGTTATTGTCAGCCATGTTCGTCTCACCTATAAGAAAAAAATGTCGAAGTTAGTACACCAAATATAAGAAAAAAAATAACTTAATTAAGTACTAAGATACCCGGCCCATGCATTAGTCACAATACCCCATATGTCTTGTTTTTAGCAAAGCCATGCCAAAATTCACGAAAAAAGTCAGCATGACCTTTACTAAAAAAGGGACATATGGAGTACCCGAATTTGCCGGAACGGAAGTTAATCGACGTTCCGGCAAACTCAAGGGCCTCATGGGTACCTGCAGACATTTCACAAATCATGTTGTCGGCATCTCCGGCCGGCCAACAACAAACACATATCCACATCTGCCGGCCGACAACAAACACAATACCACATCCACATCTCCACGTGTCCTATTTTTAGCAAAGTCATGCCAAAATTCACGAAAAAATTCGGCATGACCTTTGCTAAAAAAGGGACATATGGAGTACCCGAATTTGCCGGAACGGAAGTTAATCGATGTTCCGGCAAACTCAAGGGCCTCATGGTTACCTGCATAGATTTCACAAATCATGTTGCCGGTATCTACGGCCGGCAACATCCTATTTCACATTAACCCTCATGGATCTCTTGTACTAAGTTAGTACTTCATAATTAACCCCAGAAATAATTTTTTGAATACATCTAGAACCTTAATTGAAGGCATTTTTGTAGGTATGTTTAAACAGTGACCATATTTAACTTAGCAAAATTTTAAAAAAATTTGGTCTCCAAAATTTTCCTAACACCACTAGCACCAACTAGAAGCATTAGCAACTACTTGCAGCAAGCACTCAACAACCAAATGAATCAAATTCTGTAAAAATATGGGTTTGGCATTTGACCAAACACCTTGTGTGCAGATGTGGAGGGGAGGGAGAGGGGATGGAAGGAGCAGCACCTCGGGGAGGGGATGGTGGAGGGGAGGGAGAGGGGATGTCGAGGGCGTTGGCGGCGTCGGCGTCGAGGTGGCGGGCCGGTGGCGAGGATGTCGGGCGTGTTCCAGGGGCGGCGAGGCGTCGGGCTCGGGCGCTCCAGGGGCGGCGAGGACGCGGTGGAGTGGCGGCGAGGACGCGGTGGTTGTCGAGCGCGCGGTGGAGTGGCGGCGAGGACGCGGTGGTCGTCGAGCGCGCGGGCGGGAGCTGCCGGTGGCGAGGGTGCGGTGGTCGTCGAGCGCGCGGTTAATTTGGGACTTGGCGAATTTTGGATGAAGAGGCTCAGCGCGATGGCGGGCCCACATGTAAGTGGGCCCACAGAAAGGCAGGATTCTGTGGCGCACCAATCCAACGGTGCGCCACAGAATTGTCTAGTACAAAATTTAAAAAGCTGTGCTGCTGTTTGATGACACAAACAGCAACACAACCCAGTGGTTTCCAACAGTCCGAATTAACCCTGATAGCCAGGTTCGAATCCTGGCAAACTCACTTTTTTTTAACTTTTTTTCTTTAAAATTTGGTTCAAAAACTTGCATTGTCTCACACACAATGTATATTCAATTCATACACATATACAATTCATTGACTCATACATATTCAAAAACTTGCATTGTCTAGTACACATTCATGATCATACATATATGCTTCCATTGTCTCACACACACACACAAATTAAATACACCAAAAAAGTATTCTTCGTCTTGTTGGTTCCGCGAGCTAGCTTCTCTTCTTTCCCTTCTTCGCGGTTGAAAACTTTAGGCCGGTCACCTTGAGATTTCTTCGCGTGAACGGACAACCTTTAGTAGGTAGGGAGGTCTTCCTTCTTTGTGTACTAGTAGTAGGCATGTCGAAGAACTTGTCGAATTCCTCCTCGATCTTTGGCTCGTTGTCCAAGTCTTCCTCGGTGGCGTCTCCTTCCATTCCGATGATGCTCCTCTTGCCCCTCCTCACGACAACACGGCTAGGCTTTGACGGGTCGGTAATGAAGAAGCATTGCTCAACTTGGCTAGCGAGTACCCATGGCTCATTTTTTGCGGCGGTGTTCTTCGATTTGGCATCGGGTATAACCATGGTGGTAAAATACCGGTCTTCTTTGACGACGTCCTTGGCCCATCTCACACGGCACCAACTCTCCACAGTAGTTGAGCTCCCATATCTCCTCAATCCTTTCGAAGAATCTTTCCTTGACAGTAGCCTCGTCATCGGCGTAGGATAGCATAGTTACTCCTGAGTTTTGATATTCGCTATACCTGTCCTTTTCCTCGGTGCAGAATCTGAAACCGCCGATGTCGTATGACTGATAGGTCTTTACGTTCTGCCCAGGGCCTTGTGATAAGGAGAATATGAGTTTTTCCTCTTCCGTAGATGGCTTCCTGCTCTCATTCAAGCAGTTGCCTTTTCTTGAACCAACGCGTCAAGCTGGAGTTGTGCTCTCTGATTATGTCTCCCTTCTTCCTCTGCTGTCTCATGTCGACGTAATTCTGCTCGATTAAGATTTTGTGCTCTTCCACAAAATATTCGGTCACTTTAAGTGTTGTAGCGTGACCCGGTGAGCCCTGTCGAGGTCGTCTTTTTTACCATGAATGCCAACAAAGATTGAGCGGTAGCCGTCGTGGTGACCAACTCCATCGAGCCTGCCGAGGTGTGTCCTGGTGGGCTGACCGACATCCTCGTTCTCGGTCCTTAGATAATTCTGGCAGAAGGAGATGCACTCGTAGGTTAAAAATCCCTTGGCCATCAGACAACGTCGATAAAGTTGCACAAAAAATTTCGGCATCACCCATATGTCTTGTTTTTAGCAAAAATTCACGAAAAATTTCGGCATGACCTTTGCTAAAAAAGGGACATATGGAGTACCCGAATTTGCCGGAACGGAAGTTAATCTACGTTCCGACAAACTCAAGGGCCTCATGGATACCTGCAGACATTTCACAAATCATGTTGCCGGCAACATCCACATACATGACACCATGGTCGGAACACAAACAACCACGACACACATCCGGCCATACACACACTGTCGGCGCCACCAAACATGCATATGCATGTTCATCATCCATGTAGATCCATGTCTCACCTAGTATATTCGGTGCCGAGACATGACCGCAATCAATGAGAGAGCGTGTGATGTTGGAGAGAAACTAGTGGACAAAAAGAGATGTATTGGAGGCTCTCCTAAACCCTCACCAATAATCTATCAAACAAAATAGGTTTAACTAAAAAAATGGAGAAAACTATGGGCAAAATAGGAGGGGAGGGAAGAGAAATACGAGCTAGGTGAAGGTGGAGGAGGAAGAAGAGAAGAAGTAAATGGTGGTAGGTAGAGGGGTTGCCACCTTTTTGTAGATATGGAGGTAACATTCTGTGGTGCAGGCATCATGGTGCGCCACAGAAACATGTCTTTCTGTGGCGCACCACCATGCATGCGCCACAGAATGTTGCCCACTTAAATTATTGGTGGGGCCGCACCATGTTTTCTGTGGCGCACAATGCTGAATGCGCCACAGATAAATTACCAATGCAATCATTGGAGGGGGCCCCACCGAATTTTTGTGGCGCATCTGGATGGATGCGCCACAGAAAGTATAATTTCTGTGGCGCATCCATGCAGATGCGCCACAAAAAGGTCACCAGATATTTGTGGTGGTGGGACCCATCATTTTTCTGTGGCGCACGCATTCACGTATGCGCCACAGTATTTTGTGGCGCATTAGTAGTGGTGCGCCACAGAACATTTTTTGTGGCGCATGGTAGGTTTGGTGCGCCACAGATAGGGAATCCACAGAAAGGCACTTCCCTACTAGTGTTTAGTCGCGCCTGCATTGCGGACGATGGCATCGCCAGCATTCGTGCCTGTAGTTCCATCAATTGCGGCGCCAAGAACGGCGGAAACACCATGGTCGAGAGCTCTGGCGCAAGCTAACAACAGGGCTATCATGCCGCCTCCGTCGCCACAACCAACCTTTGTGCAGCAGCCGGCACCGCAGCCTCAAAGGTTCCATACACCGCAAGGACACTATGTTAGCCCAGTGGAGAATCTCTATGCGGCTACCAACATCTTAGCCAGGTTGACACCGGTAGGAAACGCACCGATGGACAGAGAGGCGTGGCGCGCCATTGAGATGCTGAGCACAGCAGTGGTACAACAGGAAAACATGTCTGAACATGGGGGACGGCTGCACGCCACCCCCTATAACAGTAGAGTAACAGCGGAAAGAAGCATCCGAGCCGAGTCGCCGCAGGTTGCGACTTCAAGTTCAGCTAGGCGACAAAGGGAGAACCAACAGGTGGTACAAGTTCAACCCGCAGAAGGTGTGCAGATGCATGCAATGGTTAATCAGGCAGGGAGGCCAGCTCCATCCAACTTATCATCGCGACTTAAGGGTCCAGTCTGCTTCAGCGAGAGGATTAGGTCCGAGCCGTTTCCTGCAGATTTCAAAGGACCTCGCAAGGTCGCAAATTACAACCCAAGTATGGACCCGGTCACTTGGCTCAATAATTATGAGATGGGCATGAGCATTCTCAACGCATCTGAAGAGATCTGTGCCCGATACCTAAACTTGATATTGGAAGGCGCAGCTCACATTTGGTTACAAAACCTACCACCAAACTCAATAAATTCTTGGGATGAGATGAAGAAAGCTTTCGTCAAGAACTTCCAAGGAACATGCAAGCGACTCTGCAGTATAGAAGATTTTGAGTGCTGCGTGCATAAAGAAGGCTAGTCAATTCGCCATTGGATGAGGAGAGTGGCAGAAATTATACACTCCTCAGACAACATACCTCCAAGCTCAGCCGTCCTAGTTATGGAGAAAAACTGCAAGTTTGAGCCGCTGGTCCACAAACTGGGTCGCATGAAGGACAAAGTCAAGAGCCTCAGCGAGGTGATGGCAGCGGCTAACAAGTATGCAAGTTCGGATAAAACCAAGGACGCGTCTGATGGAGAAGAAGAGGAAACTGCTGGCAAATGAAAGAAGACCAGCAACAAGCCTCAGCAACATCAAGCTAGCAATAGTAATGCGAGCTACAACAAGCGCAAAAACGAGGAAGGAAACTCGGGATTAGTCGCAAACATGAACACTCGTTACAAGCCAAGTAGTGGCAGAGGAAGAAATTTCCACCAAGTTAACTTGGAAGAAGTTTTCAACCGTCCCTGTGACATCCATGTGGGAAAAGATGGAAAACCACCCAACCACACAAAAGCGCAGTGCTACCATTACAGAAAGTGGAAGGATGGGCAGCCACTTAATGGGAATAACAACAATCAGAACAACGAAGGAGGCAATCACGGTGGAGGCCACCATAATGCTGCTCCAAACCCACAGCCAGACCAACAGCAGTTCCCGAAGCAGATGGGTCAATATCACACAATTGTGGTTAATACCTCTAGGAGGGAGAAGAAGCTGCGACGGTGTAACCAAGCTGTTAACGCCGTAGTACCAGCCGTACCACAGTGGCTGAAGTGGTCTGAGCAACCAATAGTTTGGAGCCGCGAAGATCATCCAGGAGAATTAAATGAAGGAGGCAAGCTCGCGCTTGTGGTTGCCCCTCAAGTCGCAGGATACAAATTAAGCAAAGTACTGATGGATGGAGGCAGCAGCATAAACATACTATACTATGAGACTTTCAAGAGGATGAATCTCCAAGAAAAGCAGCTGCACCCATCCAGAACAACGTTTCACGGAGTCGTGCCTAGCGTATCAGCTCAACCATTGGGGCGAATCAACCTGGAAGTCGCCTTCGGGACGCAGAGCAACTTCAGAAGCGAGTACGTCTGGTTTGAGGTTGTAGATTTCTAGAGCCCATACCATGCCCTCTTTGGCAGAGAAGCGTTCGCAAAATTCATGGATCGACCGTGCTATGTATACATGAAGCTAAAAATGCCTGATCCTAAGGGAGTAATCACAATAGATGGCAATAAGGAGATAGCGCAAGAATCCGAGGAAGGCGATAGGGCTATGGCCAGAAACGCTTGCGTCGCGGAAAATGTGCCTGCTCCTGAGCCGCAACAAAAATTTGATGACATTGTGGAAGCTAAAAGACACCTGCCTGACATGCGACTTCAAATTACAGCCGCAAGAAGGGCAAGAGCCGCAGGCCATCGGCAATAAGGGTACCCCAACCACCACGAGTCGCCATCAACAATCACACCAGAACCAACAAGGGTTCACAGTATCAAGCTGGCCACTCAGGGCTCAAACCTCAACTCCGGTCGCCACCTGGGCGCGACCGCACCATATGTATCAAATTGGATCGCCACTTAGGCGCGATCAACCCATGTATCAGGAATTAGCTGCCACCACTAGTACGGAACGACACATCGGATACCCCTCTATGGAAACGGCACGAGTTAGGCGACAGAGAATCACGATTTTAGCGTTGCGGACGAGGCCTGGCAGAGGCTGGTCCGTCAACATTGGTTACGGAGAATTTTATATCTCCGTTACCAAAAGTATTGGCAACAGTCATAAATTTGTCCCCGTTTCCAATATGTATCTCTATGGCTACGGTTGTTTATGTATATCCGTTTGCGATGTGCTTGGTAAATTGCAGTTGCATTCTGGAAGCGCGCCTGTTCAATGCGGCTTAATTCACGAGGGATTGGAACCGCCTGATCGACGCTAATAAAATGTGACTGGAACCGCGCGAAGCCAGGCAGGTCCCGCATTCTCCCCTTCGTTCTCTCCCACATTATCTACCACACTAGCACAACCGCCATGGTGGAACCCTGGTGGCAGAATGAGGAAGTCCCGAGCGATGACGCGAGCGCGGAAGACCGCGGTGTAGTTCCATGGTGGGATCAAGACGGGCCGCCGGACTCGGACCCCGACGACTCGGACCCGCCAGCTTCACGCTCTGTATAAGACGACTCCGATGACTCGGACCCGCTGTCTTCACGCGAAGGAGAAGAAGAGGACGAGTCGCCGGAGGAAGAGGAGCTGGAGGACCCGCCGGAGCCGTATTATTCTAGCCATCGTCGGAGGAGGCGCCGGAGGAGGACGCGCCAGAGGAGGATGCGTTGGAGAAGGAGGATCACACTCTGGAGAAGGAGGCGCGAGAGGAGGATTCGCCGGAGAAGGACGCACGGCCGGAGAAGGAGGAGCACGAGCCGGAGGAGGAGGAGGAGCACGCGCCTGAGGAAAAGGCAACCGGCAAGAAGCGACGCCGCGCCGCGGATGACAATGGCGCGGAGGCAGGGCGTAAGCAGAACAAGTAGAGTAGATAGTTAGTTCAATTACTATATCGATCCTTTGTAAGTAGGCCCAGTGTGTCAGTGAAGAAATTAGAGGAAACGGTTGTTTATCGCCTCCGTTTGCGATGTTATATGCTATAAATGTGCCACTGCGGCAACCCTAACGCTCTCGCTCTCACTCTCACTCTCACTCTCACTCCACAGTCATAGTGTGGCGGCGGCTCCAGACCTAACCCTTATCTCGCAGATCTGAGCGGCGCGTCCGGCCGGCATCGCCGCCGTGCATCTTCCCCCAGCGGCGCGTCGGCGCATCTTCCCCCAGCGGCGCGTCGTGAGCCGCCGCGCATCCCCCCAGCGGCGCGTCGTGAGCCGCCGCGCATCCCCCAGCGGCTCGTCGGCGAGCCGCCGCGCATCTTTCCCGAGTATGTCGCCGACGCGGAGCTACTGGTCTATTGCCGTGCATCTTCCCCGGGTATGTAGCCGACTAGATCTTACATTTTGTTTAAAGTAGCACAGAAAACATGTCTAGTATTTGAAGTCTAGTATTGTTTTCTGTCTAGTGCCGATGATGAATACACCCCTCGACACTAGATCTTACATTTTATTTAAAGTAGCATCTACCGATCTAGTATTGTAGTACTGTCTAGTATTGTAGTATTGTGTTCTGTCTAGTATTGTAGTACTGCCGATGATGAATACACCACTCAACACCAGATCTTACATTTTTTTAAAGTAGCATATAAAACTTGTCTAGTATTTGAAGTCTAGTATTGTGTCGTGTTTGTTTTTAGTACTCCGATGATGAATACATTACCTTCAACTTGTCTAGTATTTGAAGTCTAGTATTGTGTTGTGTTTGTTTTTAGTATTTGAAGTCTAATAGATTAATTTCAACCCTTTGTCAATGTGCTAATCCTTGTTATGGTTTTGTGTAGCTAGTGTATGAAGTAATAGTATATTTCGGCGACAATGCATAAAAATGGTGAGGCAATTGAAGGTAACATCAGCTTCAAGTTCTGCCTCCAAATCGTTTCGATCGGACAGCAAGCACACGGATATAGGCGCTTAAGGTGTAAACTGTTTTCATCTTAAATTGTATTTATGTCATGTAGCATCATATTTGGCTCTTTTCTAACTCGACATCCATGTATTTTATATGCAGAAGTGCCATGCAGATCCAAACAAGTTTTAAAAGAGCTAAATACAAAGTGGGATCATATCCGCGAACCGTCGCTGTTGTGACATTTCACTGCACTGTTCAAAACACTTTTTTAATTAAGAGTGTCTTGGACAGTGTGGCCGAAATGTCACAGCGGTGACGTTATTATATTTCGGCGACACCGTCCAAGATGGAGCAAGCCTCACTGCGAAGAATTTGGCAAGATTAATTTGCTAAGGAGGCTTGCGAGCTCGGTGTGGTTTCTTGTTTTTAGTTTCTCCATCTATTTTGTGTATGTGTGTAGCAATTTGGCTGCAGATGTGATTTGGAGAAGCATGAAACCGCTCCTCGAGTCTTTTGCTAGGTCGAATTCCGTTTTCGGCGCTTTGGAACTGAGGAAGAAGGTGGAGCTGGAGAAGAGTGGAGTGTCATAAAAGTTAAGTTTAGGGAGGCATGAGAATGATAGGATTAGCGAGGCATGTGTAACTCATCTTTTGATGCTATGTAATGATGACAATTCTTATATACGTTATGAATGGATTTGGTAGCAACTTTGTGCTTCTGCTGTGAGATTTTGAATGTAATTTGGCAATCGAATTGCTCTTGTAGGCTTCTGAAAGAACCTCAATGCAAACGAGTAAAATAGAATCTCAGTTACTGATGCACCGATATATACATCGGAAACGGAGATGGGTCCGCAACCGTAGCCAACTTATGACTCATCTGTGACGGTTTTTTGCCTCCGTTACCGATGAAGGCCTTCACATCAGTGACAGGGTCGGGGACACGGACCCTTTCTCCATTGCCGAAGGGGTTTTTGGCCCGTTTCCGATGTGTCGTTCTGTACTAGTGCACTCAGGCGCGGCCGTACATGTGCATAAAAAATCTGGTCGCCACCTAGGCGTGACCAACCCCTGCATCATCTCTGGTCGCCACCTAGGCGTGACCGACCCATGTATCATCTCTGGTTGCCACTCAGGCGCGACCGACCCCCTATATCATTTCCGGTCGCCATCTAGGCGCGACCGACCCAATGAATCACTTCTGGTCGCCACTAAGGTGCGACCGACCATATATATCGTATAATGATTTTGAAATAAAGCCAGCACCCCTACTATGTAGGTGGCTGTCGTTTCGCCTCAAACTACCAATTGAGTTGTGAGTCTTTCATTTTCTAATCATTGGTTCCTTGGGGGTGCGGCAGCTTTCTGAGCGCGGCCTATTACCTTGGAATCGCCAAACGAGTGGCATTTATCGTGATTATACTCAACCTTCACTTGGATGCGACTTGCATTATGCGGCCAAAGTACTGGGGTGTGGCGTCAATCGAGCTTGATTGCCTATCATGGCCGCTCTCGACCCTGAACACACATGTTCCTAGGAAATACTGAGCCGCGCAAGGGCCTAAGTAAGGAAAACCGAGACAAATCATAAGGACCAGACTATTGGTCGGAACTTGTACTGCTGAGAGTACTTAATAACCATAAAACATTGTTGCTAACACACCATTTCAGCAATTATTACAAGCCACTAAGGGCTAACTTCACCATAACATTGTTTTTCACTCACTTCTTCCCAGCTTTTGGCTTGTGAGTAGGAGGCACTGGCGGCTTACCAGGCTTGGCAGGAGCAGCAGTCGCAGGCTTGCTTGAAGGCTTGTCAGTTGCGGGCTTGGGGGCTGAGGAGCTGGACACACCTGGAGAGGAGTTCTTCTCTTGAGGAGCAGCCACGCTGGTTGATGCAGTGGGTAATCTCTCGAATCTCGACCCATCTGGATGATATTTCCCCAGAAAGGTCGCAGGTCCACTCCGTCCACAAGTTCAGTCGCATGGCCTCGCATGCCCTTCCATGTAGCCGCATATTCTGAGGATGTCAGCTCGGTGCCGTCCGTCTTCTTTGAAGGCTTGCCTTGTGCGACCCTGGCAGCATCGAAGGATGGATCATATGTCTTAGCCAAGGCAAGCACATGAGCCGCGCCATAGCGAGCAGAAGATTCTTTCCAGTCCAAGAAGTACTGAGGCGCTTTGAGCAGCCTTTTCAATAATCCTTCAGCATCAGCGGGGACAGACTTGGTTGGCAAAAGGCAAGCTGATAATTTCTTCATTCCATCGATAGCTTTGTGCGCAAACTCGCGGATATACTCCAGCTGCTCTTGTGTGCTGCCTTTCTGCGTTCTAGCATCCTCACCTATAACATGGCAGCCATCAATTAGCACAGCTATATGCAAACAAAGAAAGCTAAGGGAAAGTGAAGTTGTGGACTGCAAAACATACCAGTCAGCTCTTGGGTCATGATGGAAACTTTAGCATGGACAAGGTTGTGGGCGTCAGACACTTTCGCCAATTTCTTCTTAAGGTCGCCAATCTCCACAGCTTTAAGCCGCGCATCCTCATTGGCTTGAGTAATGGCATCCTTCTGGGCGTTGATTTGACAATCTTGCTGCTGGATCCTCTCATGAGATTTTTTTAAAATTTTTAAGCCGCAGCTCAGTGGCCTTGGCTGTTCAGATAGCTTGAAGCCTCATCAGTAAGATCGCCAATTCTGGCGTCTTTTTCCTTCAGTTCAGCCTCGCGTTGGAGAAGGAGTTTGCGCAGATTCTCAAGCTCAGAGGGAGTCTCCTGCAATTGCTTCTCCAGAGCAAGCTTCTCCGCAGTCACAGTATATAATTCTTCCTAAAAAACAGAAGATCAACAGATAAAGGGCAGCGGAGAAGTTTGCAGTAATTTGTGAGAAGTTATTATAAAAAGAAGTACCAAGTCCCCCTTTACGTCAAAGAAGGCCTTGATCCTTGGGGCTAGGACAGACAGGATAAGAGAAATATTACCTTGTAAGCCGCAGATAAATTGGAGAGTGCCTCACGCAGCTCTGCAGCTTGTTTGTCGCTTGAAGCAATGATGGCCTGCGACAGCTGTTCTGCGCGGCTCAATGATGAGGAAGAAGAGGCCACCTCAAGGCGCAGTACAGGCGATTTCTGATTAACAGCCGCTGGCGACTCAACCAGCGGTGCTTTGACTGCGGCTGAGGGATCCACCTCCTCTGTGTCTGGGGCAACGAGGGGACCTGTTCCATCCTTCAGAGCCACCTCCTGGGCAGCCGTGTTAGGGGCAGGCGACGAAGCCAAGTCATCAGTGGTGGCCGTGCCCTCCACCATGGCAGTATGAGCTGCAAGCGCCTTAGGCGACTCAACCACAGCCGCGGAGACAACTCCCAGATCAGCCGTGGTTGTAGCATCAACCGCAGCTCTGCAAGAACAAGACAATTATAAGAAAGAAGCATGCGGGCAGAAGAAAAATGCTATGAGAACAAAAGAAAGTTACTAACTCTGGAGCCATCTTCACAGAGGCCATAAGGCCGTCGCTTGACGGCGATGACACACCTTGGAACCCTGAGTCTACAACCAGAGGTCCACATGTTAATAAAAGGAAATGAAGGAATGTGCAGTCAGGAATGTCCATGTCTTCTTCAGCCGAGGCGGTGGTCCTAAGCACACGCCTGGCAACAGGAGGGGTCGCGTCCACTGCAGGTTTGCGACGCTTGATGACTTCAGGATTTTCCAGAGCGTTAAGCTCTGGCTCCTCCCGGGACAGTCTCTTTGAGGCCCTGCGGGGAGTTGGATCAGCCGCAGGAGGGCTCGCGGTTGGCACAGGACTGTCATCCTCCTCCAGATCAGTATTTTCATCATCTGAAGCCGCAGTGGCAACAGATGGGATGTCAGCGACTTCACTGCCCTCTAAAGCGGGCAGTAACTTCTTCTTTGCGGCACGCTTGGGAGCAGCAGTGCCCACACCAGCCGCGGGAAGCGACCAGTAGTTCTCATCAGCCTGATACAGAAAAGGGAAGATCTTAATATCAAAAAGAAAGGCAATCTACTATAAGGACAAAGGACTAGAGGAGGAGGGTTACCTCAAAAGGCTTGTTGTTAACGCTAAAAGGGGCGAGCCCCACCTTGTCGAAGGAGATGTTCTTCTCCTCAGTCACACGGGTGACGAACTCCACCCAGTCCTTCAGGCTCCCAGTCAGCAGCCTTGACGCGATCAACATCAGCAGAAGTGCCAGAGCACTCGAGGAAGGACAGTTGACGGGGACTCACTGGCTGGATGCGCCATTTCGTCCAGCAAGAAAGAAGATCAAGGCCAGTAAGGCCATGATCAATTAAGGCGGACCTTGATCAGCGACTCATTCACGAAGGATGTTGCGGCATCCCGAGGTTTGGATTTTAGTGCCTCAGAAGGCACGAAAAGAGAGTTGGACCAAGCAGGGAGGCGAGTTTCGCCCTCCGGAGAAGTGTCTTGACAGTAAAAGAAAGATTTTTGCCAAGCCCTGGACGATTTGCCAGGGCTAGCTTGGGAAGACAGAGTTTCTGTGGCGCTGTAGAGAGATGGCGCCGACCTGACGTAGGCGCCACCTTTGGAGACAAGCTGGCTATTGCAAGAAAAGGAGGCCAGCCACAGATCGATATTGGGGGCTATGCCGAGATAGTCCTCGCACAGTACATGGAAATTGCTCACCTGGAGCATTGAGTTGGGTCGATGTCATGAAGGCGGAGGCCCAGGCGTTGCATCAGGTTGCGGAAGAAGAGGGAGCCGGGAGGCGTGAACCCACGCTCCACGTGCTCCACGAACATCACCAGTTCGTTGGGCTTGGGGCGCGGCTCGATCTCATCACCTGGCGCCCGCCAGATGTTGTCCTCCTTCGGCGGCAAGAAGCCAGCATCGGCGAGATCCGCAAGAGTCTGCTCCGTTACCCAGGATCCTTCCCAGTTGCAGGAGATCTTGCGTTTATCATCGGATGGCTTTGCCTTGGGCGCCATTGCGAACAAATTGGATCGGGGGCTAAGCTCGATTGAGGAAGACGGCGGCGCGGTTGGAAGCAAAGAGAAAGCAGAGGCAAGTGAATATTGACCTAGGCCGCCGCAGCTTATAACTGGGATGCCCGAGATCAACGGAATAATTTGCGCCGCAGAATGAGGAACGGTCCGCAATAGAAGGAAACAAATATTTTCAGATGAAAATATGAGTCGCACAAATAAGTCGCGTCTTTGAATGCATCAGTCAGAGATTAGTCAGAACGCTCACAGTGCGGCTTAACAACTACCTCCAGTAACCAAAGGATCCTCACGTGAAGTTCTAACCAATCTTGGGGGCTAATGTCGGGGGAATGCTTTGTGGATTAACCCGCGGCCCATGTTGATAAGTGCGACCTACTTTACTCGCCAGAAAGGGCCTACATAAAAGCAAGCCCAACATCGCACCGCCACAAGGAGAAAGATCTAGAAGACATATCCTGGAAGATGTGAGGAGGAGTTAGTCTCCAGGTAGGTCCAGTCGATGTATTCCTTGTGGAGGAAGGTTCCTTTGTAACCTAGCGAGCCTCTGTGTATATAAAGAGGACTCGCAGGATTTAGACAGGGTCAAGCTATCAAGCCCTAGAACCCTAGCTCCTACGGCGAGTTTCCAGATCGGATCGCCTCCATTGTAACACCACATATATCATATCAATACCAATTAGGGTAGGCAGGAAGTAGGTCTTTACCTCACATTGAGGGGCCGAACCTGGGTAAATCTGTGTTCGTCCTTGTTCCTGCGATCCCAAGCTCGAAGACGATTGACTCGCGCAAATCCCACACCTACGAAGTCATCCATGACATCTGACGTGACAAACCCACGACAGCGGCGGCTACGGAACTTTTCGTGGATGGAGGCTCGGGTATTTAGGGTTTTCTGGATGAAGGCATTATATAGGCGAAAGGGCGGCGTCTGGAGGCACCCGAGGGGGTCACGCCACCCCCCGGCGCGGCAGGAGGTGGGGCCGCGCCGGCCCCCAGGCGTGACTGCCTCCTCGGTCGCCTCCGTCTCTCCTTTGGACTCCGTGTACGTGTCGGGAAAATAGAAGGTCATGTCCAAGTTTCATCCAATTCCGAGAATATTTCCAGAACAGCTTTTCTGGAATACAAAAACAGCAGAAAACAGGAACTGGCACTGTGGCATCTTGTTAATTGGTTAGTCCCAGAAAATGCATAAAAATGATATGAAGTGTATGTAAAACATGTAACAATTGGTATAATATCAACATGGAACATCAGAAATTATAGATACGTTTGAGACGTATCAAGCATCCCCAAGCTTAGTTCTACTCGTCCTCGAGTAGGTAAAACAATAAAAGCAATATAATTTCTGAGGTGACATGCTACCATCATAATCTTGATCAAATAGTATTGTAAAACACATGTTATGAATGAAGTGATCCAGGTCAATGGTCTATAGTTTGCTAACAAATAGATAATGAGCAAACAACTGAATCATATAAGCAAAAACTTTTCATGAATAGTACTTTCGAGACAAGCATCAAAAAGTTTTGCATAAGAGTTAACTCATAAAGCAATAGATTCTAAGTAAAAGGTATTTAACCAACACAAAGGAAGATTTAAGTTTTAGCAATTGCTTTCAACTTTCAACATGTATATCTCATGGATATTTGTCAACACAAAGCAATATAATAAGTACAATATACTAGCATATAAAAATTGTTGCACCAAAATTGACACTAGTGTTTGCTTCTGAGATAAAAAGAAGTAGGAAAACTGACTCAACATAAAAGTAAAAGAAAGGCCATTTGCAGAGGGAAGCAGGGATTAAATCATGTGTTAGAGCTTTTTAAGTTTTTAAATCATAAAGAGAGTAAAAATATAAGTTTTGAGTGGTGTTTGTTAATTGTTAACGAATCAGAAAATGGAAAAGTACAATATGACCCCTGCCAAAAAGACTTTTAAGAGCGGCTTCCATGAAGGACGTTATTTCTACCAGCAAGGCAGATCATCCCTTTTTCTCTTTTGTTTACACATGCAGATATTTCACTGTTTGTCATTGCTTGACTGATAAATCAAGGCAAAAATGTGAAGAGAATTAAGCGGTTAAAGTTGTAATTAATTGGGACTAGGCACCCCATTTGCCAGCTCTTTTTGCAAAATTAATGGATAAGCGGATGTATATGCCACTAGTCCGGTGGTAAAGTCTGTTTGACAGGTGACATAAAGACATCCACCCCGTCCTCATGAGCATGGTAAACATTGACACAAAAAGGAGTAATAAAAGTTCTGAATAGTTTAAAGGTAGCACATGAAAATTTTACTTGGAGTGGCAAGGAAATATCACATATAGCTAGTTATGGTGGACACAAATGGAATGGATTTTGTCTCAAGGTTTTGGATGCACGAGAAGCATTCCCTCTCAGTACAGAGTTTAGGCTAGCAAGGTTATTTGAAGCAAACACATGATATCAACCGGTACAACAAGACTCATATGAAAACATATTGCAAGCATTATAAGACTCTCCACTGTCTTCCTTGTTAACCAAACTCTTTTACTAGAAAATATCTAGACCTTAGAGATACCAATTATACAAACCAAATTTCAACAAACTTTACGGTAGTTCTTCACTAATAGGTTTTAACCACATGATACAAAAGCTTAAACATGAACTATTTGATAACTCAAAACAAGTGGCAAGTATCAAATTATCCAAGACAGTGATCTACAAGAATATGTAAGTCTTTTCCATTATACCATCTACCACATGCAGCATTTTCTGTTCCAACCAAACACCAATCAATTTATTTCTACACAAACTCTCCAAACAATTATAAGTGAAGCAAGAGAGTACTTTCTCTAAAAGAACTAACAGTTCTGAACAAGAGATGCATGAAAAACAGGAGATAAAAGCATAGCAGTAGCTAGACAAGAATACTCAACAAGTATAAGTGAAGAATAGGAGTATTCAAATGAAAAAGCGGAGCGTGTCTCTCTCCCAAACAAGATTGCTAGGATCGAACAAGTTGATCTCAGAAAATAAAATAACAATGCGAAAATAAAAGCACACAAACGTTCCAAGTAAAGCACATATGATGTGAAAGAATTAAAATATAGTTTCACAAGAGATGACCTGATAAGTTGTTGATGAAGAAGGGGATGCCTTGTGCATCCCCAAGCTTAGACGCTTGAGTCTCCTTGAAATATGCTGGGGTGATCCATGTAAGCATTCCAAGCTTAAGCTCTTCACTCTTCTTGATCACATTATATCATCCTCCTCTCTTGACCGTTGAAAACTTTCGCCACACCAAACTCAGAGTAATTCTCATTAGAGGGTTAGTGCACAATAAAAACTCACATGTTCTATAATGACACAAACATGACCATTACTTTTAAAACATTAGCTACTGCCACTGATGTTATGTGAAGCTCTTCCACCCAAAAAAGAATACCACTCAACACTAGTAAAAAAGAGAATGCAAAATAAAAGACAGAATTTGTCTAAAACAGAACAGTCCGTAAAGACGAATTTTTTCGAGGCACTTACGCTGCTCAGATTGAAAAACTCAAAAATAACGAAAGATGCGTACATATTTGAGGATCACGCACAAAAATTTGCAGATTTTTTCAATTTTCTGGTAATTTTATAAGAACGAAACGGTGAACAGCAAAAATCTGTTCCTGCGCAGAAATCTAAATCTAGCATCATCTTTCTATTAGAGGCTCTACTTGGCACAACAATTCGAAAAAGTAAAGATACAAAAGGGTTGTTACAGAAGTAAACAGCTCCTTGACTCAAAAAGAAAAGAAAAATTGCAGAAATAAAACAATGGGTTGTCTCCCATAAGCGCTTTTCTTTAACGTCTTTCAGCTAGGCACAGAAAGCAAGAATCAAGTATTACCAAGTGTAGAAGCATCCACAATCTTACGCTTAGCTCTCTTACCCTTACTCTTATCTTTAGGAAATACTTGGTGACAACTAGGTGAAGAGACGAAATTCATAATGCTACTTCTCAAAGATATAATCTTAGCAGGAGGATAATATTTTCCAATGAATGTATCTTTGCATTTAGTCCATGAATCAATATTATTTCTAGGCAAAGATAGCAACCATTCTTTAGCACGTCCTCTCAAAGAGAAAGGAAAAAGTTTCAGTTTAATAATATCACCATCTACTTCCTTATACTTTTGCATCTCACAAAGTTCAACAAAATTATTAAGGTGAGCAGCAACATCATCAGTACTAACACCAGAGAATTGCTCTTTCATAACAAGATTTAAAAGTGCAGGTTTAATTTCATAGAAATCCGCTTTAGAAGCAGGTGGAGCAATAGGTGTACAAATGAAATCATTATTGTTTGTGCTAGTGAAATCACACAACTTGGTGTTCTCAGGAGTACTCATTTTAGCAAAATGAAAACAGAACAACAAAATAACAATTCGAATTAAGCAACTAATTTTTTTGTGTTTTTGATAAATAAAGCAAACAAGACAAGATAAAAATAAACTAAGCAAGACAATAATAAAGTAAAGAGATTGGAAGCGTGAGACTCCCCTTGCAGAAATCCTCTTACTCCCCGCCAACGGCGCCAGAAAAAGTTGCTTGATGACGTGAAAGCACACGTTCGTTGGGAGACCCCAAGAGGAAGGTATGAAGCAGTGCAGCATCAACTTTTCCCTTAGTAAGATAACAAGGTTGTCAGATCCAGTAGGAGTAAAAGGCACCTCTGAAGCTTGTTGGTGGCGCCGTTTACTCGATCACCAATGTGGAGCCTGCACACAACACAATCAAACTACTTTGCCCCAACGAAATAGTGAGGTTGTCAATCTCACCGGCTTGCTGTAAACAAAGGATTAAATGTATGGTGTGGAAAATAGTGTTTAATTGCAGAGAATGAAAAGGAACAATGATTGCATTTGGTTGTATTATCAGTGTAAAAGAATGGACCGGGGTCCACAGTTCACTAGTGGTGTCTCTCCATAAAAGATAACTAACATGCTGGGTAAACAAATTACAGCTGGGCAATTGATGAATAGAGAGCGCATGACAATGCATATATATGACAAGATGACTACTATGATATTCAATTGGGCATTACAACAGGATACATAGACCGTTATCCAACATCATCTATGACTAATAATCCACCTTCAGGTTGACATCCGTGTTCCCCGTTGGTATTAAGTTGCAAGCAACAGATTATTGCATTAAGTAATGTGCATAATGTAAACAATACAATTATCCTTAGACAAAGCATTGCTGTTTTTTTTACCCTAGTGGCAACAGCACATCCACAACCTTATACGTTGCTGTCACTCGCCCAGATTACCGGAGGCATGAACCCACTATCTAGCATAAATACTCTCTCTTGGAGTTACAAGCATCTACTTGGCCAAAGCATCTACTAGTAAAGGAAAGCATGCAAGATCAGAAATAACATATAAGATAGATTGATAATCAACTTGATCATAGTATCAATATTCATCGGATCCCAGCAAACACAACATGCAGCATTACAATAAGATGATCTTGATCATGATAGGCAGCTCACAAGATCTAAACATGATAGCACAAGGAGGAGAGACAGCCATCTAGCTACTGCTATGGACCCGTAGTCCAAGGATGAACTACTCACGCAACACACCGGAGGCAGGCATGGTGATGTAGAGCCCTCCGGTGATGATTCCTCTCTGCGGCAGGGTGCCGGGAAGAGCTTCAGAACCCTCCCGAACTAGGGTTGACGACGGCGGCGGCTACGGAACTTTTCGTGGATGAAGGCTCAGGTATTTAGGGTTTTCTGGACGAAGGCATTATATAGGCGAAAGGGCGGCGCCTGGAGGCACCCGAGGGGGTCACGCCACCCCCGGCGTGGCAGGAGGTGGGGCTGTGCCGGCCCCTGGCGTGGCTGCCTCCTCGGTCGCCTCTGTCTCTCCTTTGGACTCCGTGTACGTGTCGGGAAAATAGAAGGTTCTGTCCAAGTTTCATCCAATTCCGAGAATATTTCCAGAACAACTTTTCTGGAATACAAAGACAGCAGAAAACATGAACTGACACTGTGGCATCTTGTTAATAGGCGAGTCCCAGAAAATGCATAAAAATGATATGAAGTGTATGTAAAAATGTAACAATTGGTATAATATCAACATGGAACATCAGAAATTATAGATACGTTTGAGACGTATCAGTAGGGTGTTACGCTTCCGAGCGGCCTGAACCTGGGTAAACTGCATGTTTGTTCTACGTTCTGCATCGCTTACTCGCTCGCTGTAGCGTACCTGCACTTAAAATATGGCAAGGTACCTGTGTATAGTGCAAACCCCTGGATCGTTTCATTTGCACACACAGTTCAAGGTGTAGTATCACAACAAAGTATCATTATTACATCGAATGATCCAGACTTGGTAAAATATTCATTACAACTTACATAGCATATAGCTAGCTTGAAAGAGTAAAGCAGCGGAAATAATAATCTTCATGGAGTCCTCATCCTTTGCATGTGCCACAGGCGAAAACATGTTGGTTGCAGACTCGAAACCTTAACGAAACTCACTCGTCGTCAGAACAATCTGCAACAAAATAAAATTTTGCAACAGAGTGGGTCAGATACCATTAAAAATGGATCTGGCAAGTGACACTATGTGGACACTTAATGGAATAACTCTATAGCCTATATGCATATTTGGCTGGTGGAGTTCAAGGCTATTTTGCATAAAAGCCAATTTTGCCTAAAACTTTGTAAAACATTTTCTTCAAATGTTTGAGACAATATGGCATGAAGTCCATAGTCTCGTCTATCCTTGTTCACCCATCAACTTTTACTTAGAGAAATAAGATGTTGGGAGCCTCCGTTGAATCCTTGATCAGCTGCTTCAATTGTCCGTAACCGGGGACACGGCTAAGTACTTAGTTTTAACTCTGCAGAGGTTGTGCACTTTCACCATTAGACCCAACAAACCCAAACTATCCTCAAGCACTCAAATTGTGCTAAGGAAAAGGAGAGAGTTGAGACGAGACTTTTCAGAAGCATTTTCCCATCCCATACCGACTTGACGCGCTCCCATTCTAACCATTCTACCACCACCTGTCAAGTCGGGACGAGTCCACACAACTTAATCCATCTAGCCAGAGCCCATATGACTAATGGCTGCACGGTAAGCAACTTCACTTAGAGAAACATTGGTCCCTTTAATCCTGGGTGGCAATCCACAAGTGAATAAACACTCAACTCTGTCAGCCTTGCAAGCCCAAATCCACCCAGGTGATAAATTAACTTAGTAGAATTTAAGCTTTGAATAAAACAATTTGCATAGCATCCATAATTCTACCAAGTTATCAATAGGATTCTAGACACAACTAGTGTAAAGGAGATAGTAGTTTTAGCATAGCAATACTATCCTACACATGCATATAAGGAAATACACTAAGTCATGCATAGAAAAATACTTAGGAAATTTATGGGGGTGTGCCACTTGCCTTGGCAAAAAGAAGTGTAGTAGTAGCAGTTGCAACCACTTTCGTCTCTCTCCGGAATTTCTAACAAGTCAAACAAATCCCAAATAAACATACAATCATAAATGCAACACTTAGAAAAATATGACATGCATGAGATGCAGAATGATACAAAGAAATGTGGTATGAAAGACAAGCAAAACAAAATAAGGGAAAGTCAACAAAATAACATTATCCCATTCAGCTAAGGCAAGGTCAAGGTAGAGTAAAATAAATTTGATAAAACCACCACTTGAAGGTTGTAAAGCTACTCTAAGTCTTCACAAGTTTGGTCTTCAAATAATCTTCAACTCCTTTGCAGCTTCATTGATCTTCAAATAGCACTCTACGAACTTAGTCTTAATCACCAAGGACTTAGCCTTTGTCCAAAGTGAGACAAAAATAGAAAGGAGATAGAAAGAAAAGAAGTAGTTGGTCTTCTAAAGTTCTTCTCTTTGCTTCCTTGTGGTTTTACTTGATGTGTTCTTCATTGCACGTTTGTGGACTTGTTGATTCTGAAGACTTGATGATGTTGGCAGCTGGTTGATCTTGAATATAACTTAGCCACCATGGAGTTTAAGATGGGGAGAAGGAAAGAGAGAATGGAAAGAAAGACTTAGAAATTGTAGCTGGTTGGTCTTCATGAACTTCCTCTTGATTTCTTCTAAGTACTTTTACTTCTTGGAGATGCTTCTGAAGTCTTGTTTCCTTGGCTAAATCCTTCATTGTTTTCCACTAATTCTAAATTAGTGGTTTTTTGACTAGGAGAGTCATAATAGCTAACATGCATCCTCAAAAATTCTAAGGAGGAAGTCATGTGAAAGTATAAAATAATACTAAGGACTTAATTATGCATGCCATGCTTATGTAAATGCTCTAAGGAAATGCAAGCAAACAAGATGGTCCAAAAATGACTAAGGACCAAGTCACAACATGTGATTCGAAATTTCCACTAAGGAAATAAAGGTTAAGACAACAAGTCAAAAAAAAATTCTAAGTAAAAATTCATAAAATAAGGTGTTGGTATTTTTCTAAGGAAAATACTTTAAAACAATAGTTGATATATTTTCTAAGGACAAACACTTGTCAACACAACTATGTTTTTAGGATGTTAAATTTTTCTAAGGAAAAGATTTAGCACTTTTAAGGTGTTGAAATTTTCTAAGAAAATTTCTAAGGAAAAGTGTTGTCAAATAATTATCAAATATTTTCTAAGGAAAATAATTACTTTGTTTGGAGAGGCAAAATATTTCTAGGTACTTTTTGTAACTAAAGTGATCAAAATATGACTAAGTCATTTTATTAGTCGAATAGATGAATAAAAATAATTTTAATCAATTTTAATTATTAAAATAACACCTAAAAGCCATTTATCAATATTAATTACAAAAATCATAATAAAAATACTTTTACAAAATTGGTAGAATATTCCTACGGCCAAGTATTAAATAAACAAAGTCAAAGCAATTGGATTTGCCCAAAAATCAATTTTTAAATTTAAGTTAAGTCAAATTTACTTAAACAACCATTTTTAAAATTGAACCAATTTGAGTTTGTCAAAACATAAATTTAGCTATGCCAAAAGTTTCTACATGTCATAAGCTTTCCAAAAATATAAAGTTTGCAAAATTTGGCCGAGCCAATAAAAATTATTGATAGATCTAAGTTCCAGGGACGTTTCTGCAAAATCGCCAAATAAAGATAAAACAGAGAAAATCTCCTCCACGCTGGCGCTGACTGGATGCTAACTTGGGCTTGATGTGGCATTGAAGAGGCGTGACTTGGCGCTGATGGGGCGTCGACGTGGCCGGATCTGATTCGCCCGTACCCCTTCGCAGATGCTTCTAACCTAAGCCGTTAAAACCCGATCCAACGGTTCAGATCCCGTTGACCAAAGACGAGCGGCGCGCCGGCCGGAGTTGCGCCGGTGACCACATCCCGCGGCGGCGCCATGGCCGGCGTGTATGTGCACGACGAGCGGAAGAGGAACGGGAAGCTGGGTGCATACCACGGGGTGTAGGAGATCGCGGCGAAGCCGGTGGTGTAGACGAGGATGGCTCGGGTGCTTTGGGTCGTCGACGAACGCGCGCTGGAGTTGCTTCCGCGGCGGACGGCGAAGGTCGATGAAGCTCCCGTCAATCTGGTGCACGCAAAAGGTGCGCCAGGGCACGAGGAGGCGAATAGAGCAGATGGGAGAGCTCGGTGTCGACGAAGCTCACCGGGATTTGAAGAACACGACGGCGGCAATGGCGGACGGCGGCGGCGATTTTGTTGGCAGCCTGGGGGCGTAGGTGCTAGGGTTTTTGGGGTCTTTTGGTGCGGAGGTTATGGGGGTTTATATGGGGCAGGAATTTGTGCAAAACACGCAGCAAATCTCAACAAATTCGGTCCGGATTTGGCTAGGGTTCGGAGTCCTTTTCGTGCACGGGAAGATGAAGACGATGACGTCAGTGCTTGCGTCAAGGGTGGGACCCGCTTGTCGGTGAGAGAGAGAGCGGCCGCTGGCGGGCTGGGCTTGGGCCTGTTGTTCGCTGCGCGCGCGAGGGTTAGCTAAATGGGCTCGGCCCAATTAGGCCAGGCGTCTAGTTTTTCCACGAAAACGTTTTCTTCTTTTCTGTTTTATTTCAAAACCAAATAACTTTTGAATTATAAATCCAAATCAAATCAAACTACTTTCAATAATTTTGTAAAAATAAACTCTTTGATCTACAGCCTTTAAATATCATTTTCCAAAACATTTTATTATCTAAATTTTGAAATGAGTTTAAATGGATTTTGGACATAATAATGCCATTTTAAATCTATAGGGTTTTTATGAATTCCTCTTGAAATATAATTTAACCCAAGGCCAAATATAAGTAATGTGATTTATCTCACTCATTAAAATAATTTTGTATAAAACATAAGTAGCTTTAAAAAGGGTTTTGATAAATCAAAATGATTTCAACTCTCATTTTAGAAATCCAAATAAATATTTTCTTTCATCAAAAGTAAAACTATAAAACTTGAGAATAGAGATTAGGTAAGTAATAGAATAATTCTTAATACATCCAAACTATTCACAATCAACGCACTTTTTCAAAATAGGAATCATTTTGATTTCCAAACTAGGATTTTAATAAACAATATGCCACTTAATGTCAAAGTTTAAATTAGGTTTTAAAGTAAACAAATGTGGCTTAAGTAGATCTTAAATACCACAATATAACACATTTCCAATCATTTATATTGCAACAGATTCAAACGATTTCACAAACAATTCCAGTAGAACAACACTTTCATAAAAGTCAAAAGAGAACTTGGAGCATTCTTTGCTCTACTAATATATTTTGTTAAATATGTTTTCAAGTGGAATTATTATTCTCACTTTTAAAATATCCAAATGCAAACAATGCTATATGATGATGTATGTATGCATGAATTTTCTTTTCAAAGCAAAATACATAATAGTTTTAAAAAGTTTTAAATTTTTCTGATTTTTCAACTTTTTGAAAACTAGGGATGTTACACTCGCCTAGATCCACTTCGCGCCCCTCACCGAATCTCTAAAATGGGGACTCTCGTCCTCCGGTGTTCGTGACTTCGAGCACGACATCTGGCACGCCAGGTAGTGGGCGCAAGTGATCCAGCGAGCTTCTTGGGCTTCTTCAAGGTCTGCTACGATGCCGCCAAGGAGGAGGAGAGGTGCTTTGACCACGGCAACCGCACGGGCTACTCGAGCTCGGGCTCGACGCGCTCGTTCTCCTACTCCTGAGGTGGGAAGTTCTGCTTCGAGCCACCACACCCCGCTTCCTCCGCCACCAGCAGCTGCTCCAGAGGTAGCCCCGGAGGCTGAAGCGGGAGCGGCCGCACAGGGAGCCATGCCTCCTCCACCTCAACCCGAGGCGGCTCGCGCTCGTGACGCTGTTCCGCAAGATGGTGCTGGCGATGCCGCCGGTGTCGAGGGTGCCGGGGAAGGTCCTCCACCACCTCTGCAATGTGCTGAGTCCGTCCTCCAGTGCCCACCAAACGGTCCGCCCGAAGGGGCGACCAGAGCTGCCAGTTTCATGACAGACCCTGTTCCTTTTGGGGTCCATCGTACGTGTGAAGCCATCGCTGCTGCGCGCGCTCTCCTTCAGCACGCTCGGACGCGAACGAACATCTCGAGCATTACAACAACTGGGCGAACCACATCGCAGAACTACTCACCTTCGCGCAGATGAACACCCATCCTCAAGCAGTCTCCCACGCAACATCTGTGGGTGGGCCAGAGGGACAAGGAGCTGCGCATCGTGCTCAGACTGGTCCTTTCCCTGGACAAGTTCCCGGGGAAGAGCCTGTACACGGTGTTCCACACGGAGCACCCTCCATGGCTGCACCAGGAGCTCGAGCTGGGATTCCTCGCCCACCTCGACACGACGGGGCGCCCCGCGCCCATCACCATCACGCAGCCGATCCAAGAGACCACATCTCGGTGGGATCTTCTGCCCCACCTGGGCAGGATTCAAGAGATCCTGGGAGAGACCTTGTCCCAGCCGCTCGCCCTACCGGTGTCGCTCAGCACGGGACGCGGACTGAAGGGATCAGTACAGGCTACACAGCCTTCACGCCTGCACTGCGGGTCGTACATTGGCCCCACAAGTTCAGGCCTGAGGTGCCCGTGAAGTTTGGCGGAAAAACCAACCCAAGGGATTTCCTCTAGATCTACACCACCGCGATGCGCACTGCTGGAGCCGATGAGGCAATCATGGCAAACTGGTTCCTGGCTGTGCAATCTTCCTGCGCAGTTAGTTAAGTCCTGGTCTGATTTATGCAATCAGTTCCTGGGGGCTTTCCAGGGAGCTTACAAACGCCCGGGAACGGTTAATGACCTGTACGGCATGAATCAAGGCGAGAACGAGAGCCTGCGTGACTATGTTCAACGCTTCTGTACCAAGATCAACAACATCCCTGGCCTCAAGGAAGCGGCCATCTTGTCGTCGTTTCATGTGAGTGTCCGGGACATAAAGATGCGAGAAAAGTTGAGCACACACAACATTGAAACCACTCAGGAGCTGTGGGCACTAACGGAGAAGTGCGTGCGTGCTGAGGAGGGGCATCGCATGCCTGGGGAATCCTGATCTATCCCAAAGAAGACTAAGAAGCGGGAAGCTCCAGCACCTAACCCGGCTCCAAAGGTTCTGGCTGCTGAGCCTGAGCCAAAGAAGGTGAAGGTAGAGGAAACATCCATCCCAGCTTTGGAAGTGTGGTGTCCCCTCCACGGTGTTGGCAAGCATGACATCAAGGACTGCTTCAAGATACAGGGCTTCGTCCGAGATCAACGCTAGAATATTGAGACGGCCAAGCAGAATGGTGGATGTTTTGGATGTGGCGACACCACCCACATCCGTCGTTTCTGCCCTACAGGAGATCGAGGTGGACGTGGTGGCCGATTCCCTGGTAGGGGCGGATTCATGGGCGGATGCGGTGGTGGGCGCGCTGGGTTCGCAGGGCAAATCTTGCCCGCCATTGCCGCTGAACCCGCAGCAGAAGAAAACGATGGCGGGGCATTCCAGGCTGCTGTAGACTGCGTGTGCATCCATGGCGGTGCTTCTGTTTTCCCATCCATGAGCGTTTTCAAGAGGATGTCCCATGAACTGAATCGCACTACTGGGGTTGGAGTTCTACCACTCGTCGTGCCACCTACCATACATAATCTGGCTGTGAGGAAAATGTTGGTTGATGGTGGAGCTGGGCTGAATTTGCTCTCAATCAAGGTCATGGAGAGGTTGCAGATTCCTCTAGGCCGCTTGCAGCCAACTGGGGCTTTTCAAGGAATTAACGGGGACTTACACATCCATTGGGACAGATTACTTTGCCGGTCACTTTTGGAGGATCGGAAAACTTTCGTACAGAGGATATCACTTTTGACATCGCCGACATTCCACTACCATATCATGGCATACTTGGGAGGCCAGCTTTGGCCAAGTTCATGGCAGCATCTCATTATGCCTACAATGTGCTGAAGATACCAAGCAAGGCCAAGTCATCACCGTGAAGGCCGACTTCCAGGACGCCATCTTTTGCGCAGATGCAATCGCAAAAGCAGCCATGGCAGTCAGTCCCAAAAATGGCCAACCTCTACCCTGGGACAGTGATGACCACTTTGTCACTGTCACCTTGCCCGGGAACGAAGAGTCAGCAAGTGAGCCAGAAGGGTCGAACTCCACCAATGCACCCGTGAAGCTCCTTCCCTCTGCTCCAAAGCAGAAACTGGAATGAAAAGATGCAAAACTTACCAAGAAGGTCCGATTGGCTAGTGATGGAAACATCACGGTCACTATCAGCACAGGATTGCCCGACAAATAGGAAAGCGTACTCATCGCCTTCCTGTGGGAAAACTCTGATGTGTTCGCTTGGGACGCGTCAGGTCTTTCCGGTATACCCAGGGAGGTGATTGAGGACAAATTGGCAGTCAAAGTAGATGCTCGTCCTATTCAGCAACGAATCAGACCACAGTCAGACAGGAAACGTGAGTTCATCCTTGCCGAGGTGAATAGATTACTGAAGGCAGGGGTGATTCGAGAAGTACCACTCGCAGTATGGTTGGCAAATCCGGTGGTGGTGCCTAAACCACATAGTGTTGACATGAGGCTATGCATCGACTACACAGACCTTAACATAGCCTGCCCTAAAGATCCTTATCCTCTGCCCAGAGTTGATCAAATTGTGGATTTTACTGCTGGCTGTGATCTGCTGTGTTTCCTGGATGCATTCTTCGGATACCATCAGATCAAAATGGCTAAAGAAGACGAAGAAAAGACTGCCTTCATCACTCAGAATGGTTGCTACTACTACATTTCCATGCCCTTTGGTTTGAAGAATGCAGGAGCAACTTTTCTGCGTGCTTGCCTTGGGCCGCATATAGGGACCAACGTCGAAGCTTACATTGATGATATCGTGGTCAAAACAAGAAAAAGAGAGACCCTCATTTCTGATCTGGAAGAGACCTTCAATCATCTGAGGAAGATCAACCTCAAGCTGAATCCCACGAAGTGCGTCTTTGGTGTACCTTCCGGGAAATTACTGGGTTTCTTAGTCTCTCACTGAGGCATTGAGGCAAATCCTGATAAGATCAAGGCCATAGAGATGATGGAGGCTCCTAAGCGTATCAAGGATGTTCAGCGGCTCAATGGGTGCATAACTGCCCTAGGAAGATTCATTTCCAGGCTCGAGAGCGAGCACTGCCATTCTTCAAGTTGCTTAAGAAATCCGGTCCAGTGAAATGGGACTCCAAGGCTAGACTGCTCTGCAAGATTTGAAGAAGTATCTTTCTAGTCCTCCCATCCTGGTAGCGCCAATGCCCAAGGAACCTCTTCTCCTCTACATTGCGGCTACTAACCAGGTTGTGAGCACGGCACTAGTTGCAGAGCGAGAGTCAAAGCCGGGGGCTGGAGCCACATCTCCCGGGAATGCTACTAAGTCCACTCTTAAGCTGGAGTAGCGACTAGTATACTTTATGAGCTCAGTCTTTCGAGATGCCGGGAACGATATCCGATGATGCAGAAACTTCTGTTGGGAATTCTGCTAGCTTCCAGGAGGGTGAGGCCTTATTTTGAAGGGCGTACTATCACGGTGGTGTCTTCATACCCCCTGGAGCGTGTTCTGCATAGCAAGGATGCCACCGGACGAATCGCTGAATGGGCTATAGAGCTATCTGGATTGGGTTTGCAGTTCAAGCGGGGTGATGCTATCAAAAGTCAAGCACTTGTGGATTTTGCGGCAGAGTGGACTGAAACGGCAATTGAGTCAAAGGAAGAAGAATTCGGCCTTCCCGGGAAGGAGGAGCCAGATACATGGACACTCTATTTCGATGGATCTCTTTCCGGAGGATAGGCTGGGGCAGGCGTGCTGCTGGTATCACCTATTGGAGAATAGCTCAAGTACGTCATTCAGATGCTTTACAAGACAGGGATTACCAACAACACTGCAGAATATGAAGGATTGCTTGCTGGACTTCGAGTGGCACTTGGTGTGGGCGCCACAAACCTGATAGCTCGAGGTGATTCTCAGCTAGTTGTCAGGCAAGTGGAAAAAGTCTACGAATGCCCTACCATGGCGCCATATGTGGAGGAGGTTGCAAAACTGAAGAAGAGGCTCAGGAGCTTGAGACTGGAGCACATTCCTCGTGATCAAAATTCTGTTGCAGACGCATTGTCTCGGATAGCTTCCCAGCGAGGCTTGGTGCCGCCAGGAATATTCATTGAGGCTTTACACAAACCTTCTATTCCTGCTGATAAGCTGAAGGCGATGATTGCATCAAGCTCAGGGGCTGCCATCACAATGCCCGCTGAACCCAGCCAACTTGATGATGCAGGTCAAGTTCCCGGGAAGGATATATACATCACCAGAACTTGACCACGCAGAGGTCCTTCCCGTGGAAAAAACTGTACCATCATGGGCAGTGGAATTGGTCAACCACCTCCAAAATCGAATCCTGCCTAAGGATGATGTCAATGCAGAGCGAGTGGCACGTCAAGCTAAAATGTATACCCTAATCGATGGCGAGATATATCGGAAGAGAGAAAATGGTGTCAGGCTTCGGTGCATTTCACAGGAAGAAGGCCTGCAGATCTTATCTGAGATTCATAAAGGTACTTGCTCAAATCATGTGGCCTCCAGGGCATTGGTCAGGAAGGCATATCGCATGGGTTTCTTCTGGCCTACTGCCTTGGCCGATGCAGAGAAACTGGTCAAAACCTGCGAAGCTTGCCAGTTTCATGCGAAAAGCATTCATCAGCCAGCTCAGGCTCTGCAAACCATTCCAATTACTTGGCCATTCGCAGTCTGGGGGCTGGACATCGTGGGCAAGTTACCAAGAGCTGCTGGGGGATATGAATATCTATTCGTGGCCATTGACAAATTCACAAAGTGGGCCAGGTCGAACCAGTCAGGAATATAACCGCCCAAGCTGCTATCAAGTTCATTAAGGGAATTGTGTGCCGTTTTGGGGTGCCTAATTGCATCATCACTGACAATGGCTCGCAGTTCACAAGTGGGGCATTCCTGGCATACTGTGAAGAGATTGGGACAAAAGTTTGCTTTGCATCTGTGGCACATCCAAGAAGTAATGGACAAGTGGAAAAAATGAATGCTGAAGTGCTGAAAGGACTCAAGACAAAAACCTTTGACAGATTCAAGACCTCAGGCAAAAAATGGATAGATCAGCTGCAAGGAGTTCTGTGGTCACTAAGGACTACCCCAAACCGAGCAACAAATGAGACTCCATTCTCGCTCGTGTATGGGGCAGAAGCAGTGCTCCCTTCTGAACTTAAACACGGTTCACCCCGAGTGCTGGCTTACGAAGAAAATGATCAGTTGGAAAGAAGGATGGATGACTTGAACTTATTGGAGGAGGCACGGTGCAAGGCTGCAGTGCGATAAGCTCGCTATCAGCAATCTTTGCGTCGTTATCACAGCCGTAATGTGCGTCCTCGGACTCTTGATGCTAGGGATTTGGTTTTGCGCAAGATACAGGTAATGGCTGGGAGGAACAAAATGTCACCCAAGTGGGAAGGACCTTACAGGGTCGCTCGAGTTTCTAGGCTTGTTGCAGTGCGGTTGGAAACTGAGGATGGTACGTTAATCACCAATTCCTGGAACATCGCTCTGTTGAGAAAGTTTTATCCATGAGAAAAGTCCGTATCCAGGATCTTACCCGTGAACGGCAAAGATGAGTGTGGGTCTGGGATCCGTTCCGCCACCAGGATGAATGTGGGCCTGCGATCCGTTCCGCCACGGTTTTCTCGGTTTAAAGTTGATTATGTAATCGGTTCATCCTCTGCTATCAAGTAATTTAAGTTAAGTTAATTCTGGACTCAGTTTTCTTCCTGGTTGCAAGTTTTTGGGAAAAAGAAATTTGTGTGTTCATGCTTTTAGTTCCTGGTTCTTGAGGTTGTCCATCCATAACAACCCCTGACCCGGGGCTATCGGGTGAGTGTTTAGGTCCGCCCTGACATCACCAAATCCTGCTTACACTACCATTTGGACGATTGGGCGACGGCTCGGTCAAGTAGTGCTACGCGGTTGCTGGTCCGCCCAGCACCGGTAGAGCGCATGCGGACGACTGGTCCGTCCAGGCCGCAGAGAGCACGGATGATTACGCCGAACAACACTGATTGATGCCTTGCTACGCGATAGCTGGTCTAACCTGGTCGCATAGTGCTACACGGTTACTGGTCCGCCCAGCCCGGTAGAATACCTGCGGATAACTGGTCTGTCCAGAATCACGCAGAGTGGCATCGATAGTGCGCTTTTGTTTGGGCTCGAGGATTGTTATAGATGTTCAAGTCTCAAGAATCCGGAAGAAAAACCAGATTTAATTAACTGAAGTAGCTCGTTTTGTTACAAAGAACAGTCTCGCTTGGTTGGATTGGTTTTCAGGTGCAAATAAGGAAGACAGGCGCCAGTGGTTCATCTTCACGGGAAACCATACCGGAGCCCATCTTCACGGGAAATAGTCATTCAGAGTAAACAAAGTTAAGTGTCTCGCTGCCAACCACCTCATTCATTCTCTTTTACGTTTTGGGGAAGGTGGATTTTCCTAAGCATACAACCGAATCGAGAGAAAAACGGCCTAGGGTGAGAACGCTCACGGGATGGCGCCCAGATGTTGATCTGGCCTCATCCTGTCTTGGAGCCCAGGCTCACCTTAAGCGTTTAAGCAGCCAGCTGACGGAGGATGCGGATGGGCTAGCGACCCACAGTTGTTCGCCTGTGCATAGGCATCTCCTCCTGGAATCGTTCGAGGGGAGGGTGTTCCCGGGACACATGCGTGCAGATCTGCTCTAACGCGTCTTGGCTGGAACACTCGAGCGTCGGAAACGTAGATTGCCTAAGTTGCAGTGATGCCCTGTGAGGAGCGTTTAGATCCGCTCTGACGACCACAGTCTGGCTCACGTGCTCTCAACTATCACCCATGAAATCGAATCTCGAGAGTATGCTAAGGATTAGAAATCCTAACCGAGAACTAAAAGCATTTTTATTCAAGAGTTTGCAAAATCTAAGATATGTGAAATAGTTACTGATGAGCCTTTCATGTTATTTCCCTGCTCAACGAGCTTACAAGGCGAAAATAGGTACAAAGAAGTGATGATTCTAAGCTACACTTGGGGCTTCACCCAACGACCTTCTCCTGGTTCTCCAGCTTCAACACCTAGGAGGAAAGCCAGTTCCCCCAGATCAAGCATCGCTTCCTCTCATCTTCTGGCGCTTCCCCCTGGAAGACTAGAGGCGAGAGGGAGGGAATCAACCGAGGGATCCAAGATCGCCAAGAATAGTTTCGACTCTAAGTTGGGGATCTTCTCGCTTGGACCATCTCGGCCCAAGCAAAGAGATCTTCCAACACCCGCACAAGGTCTGCAGATGCCACATGCTCAGCCTACATCGAGCAAGAAACCGAATCTAGAGGAGTACCTGGATTGGATTTCTCTCCTTTGAAGTCAGAAGCAAGGCCACCTACCTGAAGAGCCTCCACGAGTTCATCCACGATAGCTGCGATTTGGCATCTCCAGCAGTCTCCCTGCGGAGACGCCGGATGGCTCGCACGGCCCTCCGCGAGTTCAGCAATGGAGGAAGATCCAGTCTCACTCGACCTGCATCTGGACCAGATCTAACAGGGAAGCTAAGTTCCTGCGCTGAAATCCGCCGGCGAAGAGCTCCCCTGCTGCTCTCTCCTCCAGCTCCGCCAAGGCTTGGGAGAGGATAGCTATTCTCGTTGCCGGACATGGACCAAGATTGGGATGAAGCAAGGAAACGAGGAATGGGGATGGCTTTGTTTCCTCACTCTGCTTATAAGCGGAACAGAGGCATCCCATCAGTCGTGCTCCACTTGCGGGATGGAGCCCGTGATGGCGCATTTCCCCAAGAGTCGAGCCTTAACTCTACGCGTGTTGTCAAATCGCACTAGCGAAGCGGCAGAGGCAGATTATTATGACGGTATCTGACTGGGATAGATGGACAAGCACGCAACGACTGAACGAATCTATTCTATCCTCGCAACAGTATCGAGGCAAACAAAAAGAATCATGACAAGCATAGAGATATGAGGAAATTGCTAAAAAAGGAAATTTCATTGATAATTTCCCGGAAACCTAACTATCAGGGTTCCTGGGTACAAAAGGCGGGATTACAAGGGAAGGAAACCAGGAGCTAATCTGTGCAGATCAGTTCTCCAACTTCACGGGGTACTTCTCCTGAGGCACTCCCACGTCCTCGTAGGTCACAGGAGGCGCCTCGCAGCAGCTGGTGTCAAAGATTGTGATGAATAGCCCATCCTTCCCGTCGTAGTCGCAGAGCAGATGGAACCCCTGCTGAATCTTGTATATCTGGGTAAGATCACCCAGCCGGAACCCAGAAATAGCAGTCCGTCCTCCATGACGGTGCGAACGGCGAAGCTGCCATTCGGACTCCCCTTCACCGTCAGGTGGAAGATCTCCGGAACACGAGCTCCCAGCCTGGTCTGCACCTCCAGCGGGAAAAGGAGACGGCTGTGGAGCGGGTACACCAGGACTAGGAAGAGGAATGGCCCGCATTGATCGGGGCCAAGAACCAGGGCGGATCCCCCAGCTTCATCTTCATGGCCACGCTTCCTGCGGCGTCCTGATGACGGCTCCCCAAGCTCCCTCATCGGAGATGGGGAAGGGCTCGCCTTCTTGCGGTTCCTGCTTCCCGGAGTCCTGCCCATGGTTGATGCAGAAACCTGTGTAGTGGAAATGGAAGAATGCAGAGGTTGAAGACAGATGGCGCGCCAGCCATCTATTTAAGGAAGTTTTCCGAGGCACACGACGCCTCGGGAACCTCCCCCACTTTCTGTACTAGTGGGAACACCCGCGAAGATCGAGGGGACATGACCAGTCGGTCAAAACCGACGTGTGCGAGATGACGACAGCCGTGCTGCCAAGTTCATGGACGGGACGTGACAAGACCGAGCAATGCTGGCACGCTGTTTTTTGGGCCCAGCCCTGTCAACCGAGCCTGCGTTGACAGGACCGTGCCCGGGGGCTCCTGTCGCACGACGGGAACAGGGGGTTACCGTGAACTCCTACAGCGTGGACTACCAACAAGGACGATTGTGGGACGAGAAAAGGAAGCTTCCTTGATACCCCGGGTACGGGATCTTCACGGGATAAAGGCAGAGGGAACAAAGCATGTGCGCGGTCGGAGGTTAAAGTTGCCAGTGCTTGTCCTTATCTAGAAGAGGGTAGGTAGTACAACTGGCAGGCCGCTGTGGTATCCCCTTGAGGTATAAAAGGAGGACCAGGGCCTCCGAAGAGGGGGATCGATCGCTTTCCAGTACACCAGAGGGTTAGGTCAGAGCCAAGATCAGATCTCGATCTTGTCTCCTAGCCTTAGACCTAGAGTGCCCGGGAACATATCTTTGTAGCCCGGATACGCATATCACCACCATATATTCAGACATGCAATAGTAGGGTGTTACTCTTCCGAGCGGCCTGAACCTGGGTAAACTGCCTGTGTGTTCTACTTTCTGCATCGCTTACTTGCTCGCCTAGATCCACTTCGCGCCCCTCACCGAATCTCTAAAAGGGGGACTCTCGTCCTCCGATGTTCGTGACTTCGAGCACGACACCTAGGTGGGGCCCTTGTGGCCCACCTAGGCCAGCCGGCCCTCCCCTCCTTCCTTGGGGTGCGGTTACCCCCCCCCCCTCAATGGGCCTTTGACCTCCGGTCAAAGCCCATTTAGGTGGGCTGCCTTTAAAATTCAAATTAAATAAAAATAAAAATATATTTAACTATTAATTACACTAATTAATATTAAATACATATTATGTAATTTATTACGGCTCCGAGAACCATTTCGTCGTCCCCCAAACTCCTTCGAATATGTCCCGGAACACTTCCGGTGTACATCTCTCTATTTTCTCTTATGCGTCCGATCTAAATAAACGTCGCATAACCTTATGTGTGCCACCCTACGGTTCGGGATCACTCCAGACATGATCGAGACCCGTTCTCCGATCAATGACTAACAGAGGGACCTGGATGCCATGATAGTCCCTATGCGTCCACGGATATATCTTTGTCATTTTAACTTTAGACGTCAAATCTGAAACATTTTGTCTGACGATACTTAGTTTGTCCGAGACTCGTTCTATGGTATCCTGATACCTAGCTTGATCTCGTCATTGAAAATACTATCTTTACTCGTCTGTGATATTACATCCTCGTGACCTAGTCACAAGCTTGAAAGCATATAGCAGTATCTATCCTGCTATATGGATTGGCAAATCCCACTCTTGATCATACGCCTCAACATATTTCTTTTGGATACCCAAGAGGGACATCTTTATTATCATCCTAAATAAGGAGTGACGTTTGATGCAATCAAAGTACCTCCAGAAATAGCAATTAAATATGATCTCACGGTCGAAGACGTGAATATTACGTCCTATATATATTGGGTGTGCGTCCACCACATCATTCACCTAATAATGTGACTCCATTATCAATTGACGTCCAAGTCCATGATCAGGAAACGTTGATCATCTGTTGATCTCAATGGACTAGTAAAGAGGCTACTAGGGACCTGGTTGTTTACATACCACACGTGTATTAATGTTTCCGCTTAATACAGTTATAGCATGATATAAAACGTATTATAAACAATCGAGATATGAAAAATAAAATATCTTTATTAATTGCCTCTAGGGCATATCACCTTCATTTCAGCACGAGCTCCTTCGTAGATAGGATACCATGAGGTATACAGAGTGACGGAGCAGCCGAATGAATTTCCAGCCACACGACGTCCATAAGAAAGAGACACTTAATACTCTTGTTTCAGCACGAAACTCCTTCCGGGTTCGATAGATGAGCACCTGTTGATTTCCGAGTGTGAGAACATAAACACAGAAAAACTGAGAACATAAACGCAAAAAAGTTATAACTAAATAAGGGGACTGGCCCCCAAGAAGAATCCTCGCCTTAATCGAGAGGGTGGGGCAAAGCAATTCGATCGTGCACAACCTCGCACACCTTCTCTATTGGTTACATCTTTGTTTCAATGTTATTAGCAGAAGCTAATAACATGTGCCAAAGATCGCAACCACAAATTCGTTTACGGTGCCACCAAAATAAAAACTAATTAGAGTTAAATATGAAAACATCTAAAAATACAACACATAATAATATATGTTGAACGGACTAGAAAAATATAATTAACACATGCATCCAGTCCAACACAAGAACTTGTATAGCATAATTAAGCAAACGGTACATGTACTTGTAGCAAAAAGGACATATGGGAGTCATATAATATTAAAATTATACCCTAAAATGGGGGAAATCCATTACGGGTAGTAAGTGCAGATGCACCCACTACCCAGAAAACAATTTTGAAAATGTCAAAAAATTCAAAATAATTTTTTTGCATATAGTTCAAGACATTTTATGTTAGCACAAAAAGTTACGTGAAGAAAAAAATATTTTTTATGACCTGTGCAAAAAAGATAAATCGTCTGGATTTGTCTTTTTTGCACAGGTCACAAAAAATGTTTTTTCACCACGCCATTTTTTGTGCTAACACATAATGTTCTAATGTACATCCGAATTTTTTTCTGTAATTTTTTGACATTTTGAGAAAAAACTAAATTTTTTTTTACGTAATAGGTGTATCTATACCTATGAGCCAAATCGCCGCCTCCCTAAAATGGATCCAACACATGTCCCGGTACAACACAACAAAATATATTGTAGATCAGTATTTTGGAATAAATTGTAGATCAGTTTCTTGGAATAAATTGTAGATCAGTTTCACTGCTTGTCACGGTTTCTTGGAATAATTTGTAGATCGGTTTTTAGTATGTTATTTTCAAGATATGATCACAGGGAGTTCTTTTATTGTTTTGATTCACAATCTTGTTCAGCAAGTTCAAATAGAAACATCAACTCTATTTAAAACCAGTAAGAGACAATGTAAATAAAACGTTTTTGTTGACTTAATTATTTCGGATTGGTAAAGCTAAGTGATCAATGTTCAATATTTTCATGATGTGACACTTAGTCTCTCATCTTGTTCTTTTATTAAAGCAATATCAATTGATTCCATGGTGTCGCATCATAGGGTAGAGGTGCACTGGTAGGCGTGGCGCGGCGTGTAGCACTAGCGGCTTCGCCATGAAGAGGTTGTGTTTGGACTCTCTAAGATGGAGGGTCGCCACCCCAGCCGGCTTGCTTAAGGTGAAGCCTGCAATAGCCTGCTAAGGAGCATGACGCTCATGGCCGTCCCCAGCGAAGCCGCCATGCATCCACGGCGGCCGGTGCTGAAAGATATGAAGCGCAACTCGCTCTCCGTAAGCACCACGTCCATGCCATCAACCATGTGGCGCTCTGGCTCGAAGTGGAGCGGCTCATCCCAGACGGCCGTGTTCTGGCCTAGGCCAACCCGGCTTAGGAGAACGTGGCTGCCCTTGGGCACGCGATAGCCTGCGACGATGGCATCAGCGATTGCGACGTGTGGGACGTTGAAGGGAGCGATGGGGTGCAGCCGAAACGCTTCTCGAATGCACGCTTTGATGTAGTTGAGCTGTGGAAGGTCCGACTCTTGCACCAGCCGCTCCCGGCCGACTGTCCGGTCTATCTCCTCCACGGCCTTGGCGAGCAACGCTGGGTTATTCACCATCTCCGCGAGCGCCCACTCCACGGCATTGGACGGGTTGTCTGTGGCTGCTAACGTTATGTCCTGGATATGGAGACAAATTTTGTGCACGAGGGTGAGCTAACAAATTAATCGGTTCCTCTAATAAGAAAAAAAGTGTACTTAGGACATTGACACAACTTTAGGATGGGGCCTTTTGCCACGAAAATACGTGCGGCACATGGGTACCAGAGCACTCGATATTAAAAAAATCTGAATCTGGCATTCGGACAAACATTATCAAGCATTGCACCCGTGCAAAAAGTTTCGCCAAAAAAAACTTATATTGCACCCTGAGTCAAAGATTTGACTAAATTAGAGGTATATACACGCTATATTCATCAGAAATTTTGTGGCCAAAGTCTTTTACACGAGTATAATACTTGAGTATAAAAAATTCAGAATTTTTTACCACCTTTTGAATTTCTAAAAAAAGTACTTATATCAGATGTGCTTGTCTCCATTTGTCATTAGTCCGTGTCCCTTTTTGCCATTAGTTTTTGTTGCTTCACATAAGAAATATCAAATATGAGTTATAAAGCATATTTTATGGTTAACTCAGTCATATCAACATGGTGTTTTGGATGAATTTGAGTCAATTGAGCTCCAGCAAAACTATTTTTTTGTAGATTAAACTTAGAAATTGACTCGTAAAACTGCTAAAGGCTTCTTTGATTCGCGTAATTTTAGAAACGTGGGCATATGAAAAACAGAAAAATATGATAGGAGTGCATATGAAAACAAATGATTGGCAAACAAAATTCCGTAAACCTGCGTGTTTAGTCCTTGGGAATAGAGAAAACAACAGATCCGAATAAACACAGTCAATTCATAGTCAAACCACTTTAAATAGTATGAGTAGGATGTTGTTATGCTACTAAAAATCTTCGTCTCGTTCTTTGTGCCAAGGGGATTTGAAAACGGGTCCATTTGATGTGGATTTTGTAGGCTTCATGTTTTTTCTTAGAACTGGGGTCAACCCAATTGACATCTGTTTTTCTCCTTTTCAATTTTTTCAAACTGAATAGAAATTGCTTCTATGTTGTACGTGCATGCATGCATGCATGCATAATGCATGGAAGTATGGGACGTACTTTTTTTTTCGAAACTGTAGTATGGGACGTACTTAGACCATGCACTATGTAGCGCCGAACCAAGAAAAGTTGTCAGTTGTGAATCCATACTTATTTGGCTGCAGCGTGCGAAACCGCACCATACACTATTAATGGGGTCCACCTCAAGTAAAAGAAGAGTTTTCTCCCAAGCTATTCGTACGGTGCATGCGAGACTTGTGTGGTGAGCAACTAGTCAAACTGCATGCAGAGAAATTGTTTTCTCTGCTATGAACCGAAACAATATATTGGTTTGATTTTACTGTCAGATTCCACGATGCGTGCCCTGCTATGTGCGGAACCGATTCAAAGAAGAACGAGACATCTATGGTTCGCTTTTGTGCAACATAGTGGCTGGTCTTAGGTGTGTTAAATACTGGTCATTAATTAACGGTTTCCTTACCATGCACAACGCTTTGATCTCGTCGATGGTGAGCAACGGGTTGCCATCGCCGTCTTTGAGCGAGATGAGAACGTCGAGGAAGTCCTGAAGCTCCTCCTGCCTCTCGCCGCCGTTCCACTGCCTCCACCGCTCTTCGATGACCGTGTCGTGCAGTCTATTCATCCTCGCGTTGGCCTCCTTGACCCTGTTCTCGTGGCCGTCGAGATCAAGGCCACGCAGCCACGGGAGATAGTCGCTGACGCAGAAAGAGAAGAGATGCCCCAGGGAGGTGAAGGTGGCGTCCATATGATCCATCTCGAGCGGCCCTGGCCCACCGTCGGGCTGAGGCTCCCCGAAGTAGCGCCTGCCGAAGACAAGTCGGCGGATGACATTGCCGCAGTAATGCCGCGCGACGTGCCTGACGTCCAAGTCGTTGCCGGAGGCGCCGGTGAGGCTGTAGACGTAGCGTGTGAAGTTGTCCGCCTCGTCGGCGCGCTTGTCGTGGAACCACTTGTGGCGGGAAGGGCAGGTGATCTCGGAGGTGAGCACCCGGCGCATCTTCTTCCAATGGTCACCGACCGGCGAGAGCACGGCATCCCTGTACCCGCGGCTGATGACGCCGGAAGCGAAGCTGAGCGGGCGGGACGCGAAGTTTGCGTCCTGCGTCTTGAGCACCTCCCTCGCGATCTTGGGGCAGGTGATGGGGACGACGTGGACGCCGCCGAGCCGGAAGCAGGCGATGTCGGTGCCCATCTCCTTCATCACGAGATGGATCCACCGGAACGCCGGCTTGTGGAGCATAATCTCGGGCAGGTTACCCACCACTGGCCACGGCTTTGGCCCCGGCGGAAGCGGCATGATCTTCACCGATGAGGATGAACCACTAAAGATCTTGTTCTTTGGTCTAGACCTCCGGAAGAGGCATATGGACGCTATCACGACCAGCAGCAGGGACAAACAGTAGCACGCTCCAAACATTCCGCTGCTAG
Source organism: Poa pratensis (assembly GCA_947311845.1). Lineage (NCBI taxonomy): Eukaryota > Viridiplantae > Streptophyta > Magnoliopsida > Poales > Poaceae > Poa > Poa pratensis. The sequence goes on from CAMZMU010000055.1 coordinate 22,735,225, forward strand.
TGGTACTAGCTCAGCTTCTGTACACAATTGTACTGGGCTACTGGCTACTTGCTAGGTTATTATTGGCAAACAGGCTTGCTCTTGTACGCATAAACTCGACGATGCCCGGAGGCACCTATTTATATATGGATTTCAAACGTACCAATCGACCTGAAAGCATGGGTCCTAAGAGCATCTCTAGCAGATCTCGACATGGTCATCGTGAATCACGTCTTCTCTGTCTGAATCATCAGACGACGACGATGACGATTCAAAATAAAATTGCACCCACTGGATCATGGACGAACTCATCTAAAAAAATCCTATGTTTAAATTAAACTCGCGACCTATTTCCTAACTAAAATCAAAAAATTACCTTTGAACGGCCCCAAATCAGTGACCGCTCCTCCCCCACCCCCCCTGACGGGCGGCCACAAATATGCAGCCACTTCTTCCCCCTCGACGGGCGGACCCAAATCCGCGGCGACGTCGGGCGCGGTGGCAAATCCGTAGCTTAAGAATGCCCGAAGGGGCCATTTTCTGACCGTTGTAGGGCCTCGTGTGGAGCTCCGCGACGGATCCATGCCGGCGATTCTGGTCAAGTCGTGGCAGAAGGGAATGACCAGCCGAGAGCTCCAGCAGGGGTGGGTGGCGGGGGGGAGGGGGGCAGCTCGAATCGACGGCGGATTGGACCGGCGACGGTGGCTGCACGAAGGCCGCATACTAAATTTCAGGTGCGCCAAAATTTTGGAGCGACAGGGGAATTGGAAATGAGACCGCGAATACAGAAGATTTGAGATAGTTTTTTTTTGCATGGTACGATTCTCATTGATAAATAAAAGACAAGATACAAAGTACGTATACATCGATCTTACAGATCTGAAAAGATAGGATAAACCTATGTGACAAACCAACGCCTATCCATCCTCTCCGGCACCACCGTAGCAGCCACCAAAGAAAAAAAATAGACAGATCACCTCTTCACCCGTGCTCGACGCGGCTCCATCGCTGATCATCAGCTTTTCAGACCTGCAAAGTAGTTTGCCATAGGACAAACCATTGCCGTTGAAAGAATCAGACCGGGGCAGCACGACCCCGGACACACCATCGAACTTCAGCATTGGCACCCCCGCACGACGATGTCGGAGTAAGGAACCAAAACCGTCAACCTTCAACCACGAACCCAGCACAAGGTGCACCATCTTCCATCTGTCACTAGCACAGACAACCGTCTGCACGTACTCCTGGATAAATCCCCTATGCTCCACCATGGCGTCGGAGACAACGCAACAACGGGGACTGAACAGGAGGAACGACTCATCTGATGAAGTCGCCGCCGCCGCCTCGCCGACAACATCCAAGAACCCTAAAGCCACCGACCTAAAAGATCGGCAAGCACACGGTACCACCAACTCCGAGACGCTGCCACGAAGGACAACACCGGTGTGGGAGTAGAGCTGAGGCAAATTTATTCGTCCGGACGCCGCTCACACCACCCCAACGGCGCACCATGACCTACAAATCCAAACCCTAACTACAGAGCGGAGGAACCGGATCCCCCCCTCCCTCCCGCCGCCGGAGCAGCAGGCGGAGGGAGAGGGGACCAGCACTTTGGCTGGTGGAGATCGGGAGGAAGAAACGATTGCCTCCCTGGCGGCTAGGTCAGGGAGCGAACAGATATATCTAGCAATAAATATGTATATATACGTCCGTTTTAAGATTTGAGATAGTTGGGTTGTCATATCGGTGGATCACTATTTTTTTTTGGGTTTTGACAAATATCAGGACGTACGTAGTTTTGTTTATTTTACCAAAAATATAAATAGCGGTTTTTAAGTGCCAGGGCCTTTTAAGGATTTGCTAGAGCTCTAATGGGGGTTGGATTTCGCTGTCGGTCTGAGCAGGGTTTTATTTTTTTAACGTGCGCAGGGGGGTTTTTTGTTGAGGAATTTGATGACTAGTCCTTAGGAGTCTGGACCACTTCGCGAGTGGCCGTGGTACGTATCCAGGGAATCAAAGTAAGCTCCAAAAGCAAAGGGAGGGCGCTAAAACGACATGTAAAGTGGTACCGTGGAATGGAAGCAGGATGACTGATCGTAGCGGGCCTGCTGGGAAGAAAAAAATCTTGAGAATCTTTACTGCTAACCGACGGAGTAGATCAGACACAATTGTCTATATCGCGCACATGGATGTGATTTTTCTTGCGGGGTCGCACATGAATGGTATTGGTGATTTCGCATAGGAATATAAAAATATATCATGCTGATGATGATATCCTAGTACACGTGCTTCACACCTAAAACCCTTGGACGATAAGACTCTCGTATCCAGGAGATCTGGGGTTTCTCGCGTGCGCGTGTGTGGATATGATGTTCGATTTCCTTTTTCCTATTTTTGTGGTAGTTCGAATGTTGATTTTTCACTTTTCGAGTGTGAAAATCCTTGTTTGAGCTGTGCGGCTGTGCCTGTTCGCAGGCTTAGATCTTTGCCACCTAGCTCAATTTTGTCCGTAAAGAGTAGAGCGCAGCCTCTACAATCTTCATATATGCAGAACCGAAATTCTAAACGACATAATTCTCGGTCCACGAACAAGTCTTAGATATTGTTTCTCGTCTGGATCGCTAGTGTAGCTAGCCACTCGACGTGTCGATCGCTCTATCGGCCGGAGCCAAGACAGCCTCTTGCTTACCCATTCCTTTTTCTTTTCTTTTTTCAGTGTTTGCCTCTTTTGCCTTTCTTGTTCCTCTTATTCCTTTTTATAAATCACCGGTTTATTTTAAAATGTTATAGTATGCTGGGCTTCAAACAAAAATGCCGGGCCTAGAAAAGTTGCATATGGTCCTAACATCAAGTTGCACATATACTAGTATTCTTTTCAACTCTTGTCTTTGGAACGTGCGGTTCATTGAAAAAATAAATTGAAAATGAAGGTTATAATATATACTCGGAAGTAAATTGTGTAATGCATGTACGAAACCGGAAAACGTGTTTTCCAGTTCACCCGAAAACGATTTACGGTATCACGAAGGTCCGACATAACAGATCTCGTAAAACCAAACCGTAAAACATTTTATTCTTCTTCATCTTCCTCAACGAGTTACAAGGGTATACATCTCGGGTACCCTACCGTAAGGGTAACTGGTGCACGTGACGACTAAATGCCCAATAGCGAAGAGCCTACTCGAAGACCAAGACAAGAGGCGCAAGAAGATGGAGTACCCTCCAAGATTAGACATAGGCATAGTCGGTTTAGACTTTCCTTACGTGTAAACTAGGTCGGTTACGAACTCCCGAGACCCAGCCTATTTAAAGGCTGGGAGGGGTGCCGATCTAGGACCAAGCCATACTCAAACCACCAAAGATCTAGCGAGATCGACATCTCGCCAGAGCCACCTTGTAACCGCATAATCTCACACGATCAATAACAGACAAGCAGGAAGTAGGGTCTTTACCTCCACCCGAGGGGCCTGAACCTGGGTAAATCTTTGCCTCTGCTTGTCAGCCGACGAAACTACCAGTACTACCACGTTCTCTCCCCATAATCTCAACCCTAGGTCCTTAACCATGGGATTTGATGAGTTTACCCCTCGTCAATTGGCGCCGTCTGTGGGAGAGAATAGTGCTGGACTCGCGGTTTCTTCGGTTCCATCGGAAAACGGTGACTCGCCGATCGGATCTACAAACGGCAACTCGCCGGCTGCATCGACAAACCAGAACTCGCCGGCTCAGGCGGCACACGGCAACTCGCCGACTCACTCGACAAACGGCAACACGCCAGCTTCACCCGCAAAAAGCGCATCGGATCCTCTGATGGATTTCGAGCCACACTCGCCAGAATTCCAGGAGGCTTTCTCCGATCTCGATCAGGTTTGGGTTTAACCGTTGGTTCGTTCAATTTTTTCGTCAACAAGCTTGGTGTGCAGGACTTGATGGATCCACGCCAACTCGCGACTTCCGCACCCGAGGCTCCATCGGCTGCGGCTCCTTCGACTGCGGATCCATCAACTGCGTCCATACCATCGTCGATCCTCCAAGCTTGCTCGTCGCAACAACCATGTCCACACGAGAGATGCACGAGCTCATTGAAGAACTCCAGGACGAGGAGGCCGAATCAGCATACCGCACAAACGATCCCGAGCTCGATCTCCCACTCGAGGATAGTTTCGACTGCGGATCTCCCTCAGCGACTTCGACGAACCTAAAACTCATATCGATAACCACGTCGACTCCGAGATTTGCACCAACAAAAACCTCGACTTCGAGCTTCATAACAACTTCGCCGACGTCGAGATGAGCATAGGCGATGAAGGCATCAACCGCGAGATCCGTCCAGACGGACCACTCGACGGCCATATCGACTCCGACATGAGCCTTGATGACGACGTCGAGTCCATGATGGGACTCGAAGACACATACACATACCCTCGGGTGATACCCCAGCAAGTCTACGTTGCCTTCGCCGCAGAATCATCTGATGCTGCGGCCAGTCGCAGGCCTACAGAGTTCCCGTGCACGGTCACTATGCCGGACGGAGTCACAAACCTCACAATCACTGCTGAGATGGCAGCAAAAGCAGATAAAGTTATCAAGGAGTGCACAATGATGCCAGCAGACGCAACACGGAGGAGATGCTGACCTTCCAGTACTTCAACTGGCAGGAATCACTTCGACTAAAGCAGTAAGAGCAACACTCGAAGAACGCAAAAAGCAAGCTAGCTTGTCGAGTGCGCGCAGAAGACAGCTCTCCCTGAGCTCCACCGGGCGAGCAGACACAAGACCCAGATCAAGGCTGTCACACCTCTCGCCAGACGAGAGGGCGGCACTCACCCGCAACTTAGGCAACTCTTTCATGACATACGACGAGAGGGAGTGCCAGTACCCAAAACAGCTGGGTGCTCTCTTTACCGCTGCAGCATACCTAGAGGCAATCAAGCCTCCAGCTGATGACCCCAATGCAAAACTACATCGCCAACAGATCAAATCACTCGCCTTAGCGCGAAGGCCATACGCCAAATTCCAAAAACTCCAGGGGGAGTCGAGACCGTGCCCTGGTTGACACGCGTCGTGAAGAGCACAATCACAGTGGTGCCGCCACCACTCGAAGGAAAGAAGCGGCTCGCAGGCGCAGGTCCAGGAGCAGATCACGCAGATCTTACAGTAGCGACTCATACTCTGATCGAGAGCCTGAGCCACATGGAGCTCTGTGCTTCACTCGACGCGTCCGCGAGACACGGATGCCCAAAGGGTTCAAACTCACATCTGAACAGCCCAAGTACACGGGTCGACAGGAACCTTCGGGTGGCTGGAAGACTACAGGCTGGCTGTCGCGTGCCAGCGAGGCACAAACACCACAGCCATGCAATACATACGACTCATGCTCGAAGGCACAGCCCGCGACTGGCTCAAAGCTTTACCTCCATCAACATACGACTCGTGGGATCACTTCCGCATGACTTCATCAAAAACTTCGAGCCTCTATGTGAGCGCCCAAAAACGTTCGAGGAGCTGCGAGCTGCGTTCAACGGTCAGACGAAACGTTGAGGTCATACATCAGACGATGGACTGAGATACGCAACTCAGTCGGAGTAATTTCAGAAGATATGGCCATGGATGCTTTCATAATGGGCTCGCCAGGCGGACTTCAAAGAAGCACTTGGTCGCAAAAAGCCAACCTCTGTGGCTAACCTCTTGATGATCGCGACTGAGTGGGCAGACGGAGAAGACATGGCGCACCACACACGGGTCCTCACCCCGTGACAATCATGAAAGCGGCAGTCGAAGCCGCAGAGACTCGTACAGAGACGACCGAAGGCGCAAGCGTTCAAAACGTCACTACGACGATGACAGACCCGAATTCATGGCGGCTGGGTTCTCCACCCCGCAATGACCAAGACAGAAGCGACCGACGGTCAGAAGATCGGCGGACAGTCGAGATGATCGCGGGACAGTCGAGATGATCGCCGGGACAGTCGAGACCGCGGCCAACGCAGTGATAGCTACAAGAGGAAGGACTGGCGCAAGTCACGATCCGGAGCACAATCCGAGCGATCATTCGAAGAAAAGATGGATGCTGATTGCAGATTCCACCTGTACAAGGGGGACGACGGAAAACTGCGCTCCAATCACTCGATGAGAAACTGCAGGGAGTTCGACCAAATGGCGACTGATTACGTAAATCTCAGAAAGGCAGCAGCCACACAAGCACCTGCACCCGTGCCTCAGCCAAACAATGTGCCTGTTCTGATGGCACCACCTCCACCACCACAGCCTGCCGCAGGCGGAAATCTCGCGGGTGCCATACAGCCCGTACCTCGGGTGGACGAACCACAGTACCCTCCGCCCCAAGGGCAGATGTACATGATACAGAAAGGTCGCCCTTCCAACAGGGAGCAAAAACTTCGCACTCGACAAGTAAACATGGCGGTCATGTCACCTCCCGCTGTAACTGAATTCTTGAAGGGTTCTGAAACCGCAATAAGCTTCAGCAGAGAGGACCACCCTCCATCGGTTGTTCGTCCAGGGCACTCTGCTCTGGTACTCGACGCACAAATTGGAGGCTACGCCATGTCCAAGGTCTTCATGGATGGCAGCGGCATAAACATCATCTTCGCAGATACGCTCCGCAAAATGAACAGGTCAGTCGAAAACCTGCCAAGATCTTCAAATACCTTTCACGGTATCGTCCCAGGCAAAGCAATAAGCCCAGAAGGCACCATACAACTCGACGTAACGTTGGGGACAAGAACCACTTCAGGACAGAATCGATTGAGTTCGAAGTTGTCGACTGGAAGTCACAATACCATGCTATACTTGGACGCCCGACGTTCGCTCGATTCATGGCGGTGCCACACTATGCATACCTCCAGCTAAAGATGCCTGGACCAAAAGGAGTAATCACAGTCAAGGGAAACTTCCAAAAGTCTGACTCTTGCGACCGAGAGTTTAGCAAAATCTCTGAGATGTTCGGCATGGAAGCAACACTCGCGATCTAGCGGTCTCCAACGATCGAACACTTATGCCAGAACACAAAAAGGTGGCAGTCGACAGAGCATTCAATGCCACCAATGACACAAGATCGCATCAGGTGCACCCGACTGACCCGACCAAGACAGTCAATGTCTCGTCGAGTCTGCCTATCGCATAGGAAAGCGCGCTCGTCGAATTCCTCCGTGAGAACTGGGATATATTTGCATGGTGTCCAGCCGACATGCCAGGTATTCCCAGGGAATTCGCCGAGCACTCTCTCCAATTATTTCCAGATGCTAAACCAGTCAAGCAAACAATGCGCCGCATATCCGGCCCAAAAAGAACCGCAGTCGAAGCCGAAGTCGACAGGCTACTCGCAGCAGGTTTCATCAGAGAGATCAAGAAATCACAATGGGTGGCCAACCCCGTACTCGTAGAGAAGAAGCACACAGATATCCTTCGGATGTGCGTAGATTTTACAGCACTCAATAAATGTTGTCCAAAGGATCACTTTCCACTACCTCGAATCGACCAGATCGTCGACTCCACCGCCGGGTGCGCTCGCTTGTCCTTCCTGGATGCTTACTCGGGTTACCACCAGATAAGGATGAAGGAAGAGGATGAAGAGAAAACGGCGTTCATAACCCCACTCGGGGTCTACTGCTACACCACAATGCCTTTCGGGCTCAAGAACGCAGGCGCAACCTACCAGCGCATGATGCAAGACTGCCTCAAGAAGCAAATTGGGCGAAACGTCCAGGTCTACGTGACGACATCGTCATCACAACAAGGGAGGAAAACACACTACTCGATGACTTGCGAGAGACGTTCGCAAACCTCAAACGCTTCCACATCAAGCTCAACCCGAAGAAGTGCACGTTCGGCGTGCCAGCCGGGCAACTCCTCGGGTATCTAGTCTCAGCTCGAGGAATCGAGGCAGACCCGGAGAAAATACAGGCCATCTTGACGATGCAAAGGCCTTCAAAGCTCCATGACGTGCAAAAGTTGGCGGGTCGAGTAGCAGCTCAGTCGATTCATCAGCAAGCTGGTGAAAAAGCACTCCCGTTCTATCGACTGATGAAGAAAGCAGACAAATTCGAGTGGACGCAAGAAGCCGAAGCAGCCTTCACGGACCTCAAGCGAGTCCTCACAAGCCCTCCAATCCTCGTCGCACCAAGGGAACGCGAGCCACTGTACCTATATGTCTCTGCAACTAACAGGGTGGTGAGCACCGTACTGGTAGTCGAACGAAGGGAGGAGGGACACACCCAAAGCATACAACGTCCAGTCTATTACTTGAGTGAAGTGCTCTCCATATCAAAGCAGCGGTACCCGCACTATCAAAAGCTGGCCTACGCCGTGTTCATGTCCTCAAGGAAGCTGACGCATTACTTCTCCGAGCACCCGATCACTGTAATCAGCACCTCAGGGATCGGGGACATCCTCACAAACCCCAACGCAACTGGGCGAGTCGCAAAATGGCTCATCGAGCTAGCACCGAGACATCAAGTATGATTACCCGAAGGCCATCAAAGCACAAGTCTTACCTGACTTCCACACCGAGTGGATCGAAGCTCAGCTGCCAGGAGCGCCAGATGTGTCCAACTCATGGACTATGTACTTTGACGGCTCGAAGAAAAACGAAGGCGCAGGCGCGGGTGTCATCCTCATATCACCAAAAGGCGACAAGCTTCGCTATATCCTGCAGATGGGATTCGAGTTCCCATCCAATAACGAAGCAGATACGAGGCCCTGATCCATGGCATGAGGATGGCCAAAGCCCTCGGGTGCACTCGACTGATGATCTACGGTGACTCGAATCTTGTGGTACAGCAAACAATGAAGGCCTGCGATGCAATCGCAGATAACATGATGCCTACCGTGACCTATACAACATCATGGAGGGCAGCTTCGAAGGCTGCGAGTTGCGGCACATAGGGCGTGAGAGCAATGAAGAAGCAGATAAGTTAGCCAACATTGGCGCGACCAAAGCACCAGTTCCACCTGGTGTCTTCTTCGAGCGCATCGAGCACAGATCCATCAAGAAGAAGCGAGCATCTCCTACATCAGCCGCACCAGCCAAGAGCAAAGCACCTAGCACAGAGGACCCGCCAGTCGAGGTACTCCTCATCGAGCCAACTTGGACTCAACCTTTCCTCGCATACATACTCCGCGGCGAGGTACCCGAAGACATAACAGAGTCAAGACGCGTCACTCGACGATCTAAAGCATACACTGTCATCAACGGTGAACTTACAAACGCAGCATATCAGGTATGTTCCAACGTTGCATAGCATTTGAAGATGGCCAAGCCATCCTTCGTGATATTCATGCAGGTACCTGCGGGCATCATGCCAGCAGTCGATCACTCGTAGCCAAAGCCTTTCGCGCAGGCTTCTACTGGCCCACAGCACTCAAAGACGCGGAGGACATAGTCAAAAGGTGCATCGGCTGTCAAAAATTCGCCACAAAGCCGCACGCACCCGCATCGGCGTTGAAGACAATACCATTGGCCTGGCCCTTCGCCCAGTGGGGGCTCGATATGGTTGGGCCACTCAAAAAATCCTCCCATGGAGGGCATACTCACCTTCTGGTGGCGGTCGACAAGTTCACCAAGTGGATTGAAGCAGTCCCTATCACAAGTTCGACTGCCACTACAGCAGTCAATTTCATAAAATCCATCATATACCGCTTTGGTGTGCCAAGTAGCATCATCACTGATAACGGTACAAACTTCACGGCTGAGGAATTCGATCCTTCTGCAAAGAGCAAGATATCACGCTCAATTATGCATCTGTGGCACACCCGCAATCTAATGGCCAAGTCGAAAAGGCCAATGGACTTGTGACGAGCGGAATCAAGAAACGCCTCCTGGTGCCACTCAAAAGGGCCGCGGGTGCTTGGGTCGAAGAACTCCCATCTGTGCTATGGAGCCTACGCACAACACCCAATGCCTCAACACAATTTACCCCATTCTTCATGGTCTACGGCGCAGAGGCAATCCTGCCATCAGACGTAAGGTTCAATGCACCAAGAGTCGAAGCATACAACGAAGACGATGCAGATGAAGCACTCGAAGATGCAGTCGACTTGCTCGAAGAAGCACGCAACACGGCGCTAGCACGCACAGCTGTCTACCAGCAAGACCTCCGCAACTATCACAGCCGTCGACTGCGTACCAGGTCCTTCGAGGTTGGCGACTTGGTACTTCGACTGAAGCAAAAGAAGGTGCATAAACTTGCTTCTCCATGGGAAGGACCCTTCATCATCACCGAGGTCATTGGGTGGAGCATACAGACTGAAGCACGCGAAGACAGGCGAACTCTCGCATAATCCTTGGAACGTTGCGCAGCTGCGCCGTTTCTATGCTTAGATTGCTCAGTCGCATAATGTAATAGGCACATATGTCGGATGGCTGCAGGTTTCAGACGCGCTCTTTTCCTTACCAGGGTACCTAAGGGGACTGGAAGGTTTTTAATGAGGCGGCCTGCAGCCTAACATTCATAAATGGAATATAGTCAATAAATTCCTCATATTTCTCCCTGTTTACTACTCGCACAACCTTAGCCTCACCCGAGTACTCGGGGGCTGCGCTACTTCAAAACGTGAGCTCTCGCTCCTTCAAACATAATACCCAGCGCACTCGAATACTCGGGGGCTGGGTCGTACAAAATCATACATAAACCAAAAAGTTGCTCAATAACATGAGTTGAAGCTTCAAACATCGTAAAAATTCACAGCCTCACTCGAGCACTCGGGGCTGTAGAATGCATGTTCTATATAGTGTTTTTCATAAACCCACTCGATACACTCGGGGCTGCATATATACAAGTGAACAAATATGTACTAAGTGGCAAAATTTACACTCGGGGGCTGTCCCCTATACAGAAAAACCCTAATCTTCCGGTTCGTCCTTTGCTGGAAGAACAGGGCCCATAAGTTGAGCATGATAGCATCAACCAACACCCTCGCATGATCGACTGTACCGTCAAGATGCGACTGGGACAAAGACGATCCAGGCACGGGTGGATGTAGCTGCATATTTGGACGTTGACTTCGGATATATGCCAATGTTGCGCTGGCTCCATCCACAAGCTTCTGGGTGATAAAGTTTCAAATGGAACCTGTAGTCCGGAAAAGCTCGAGCAACGCGTGGATTCCTTGAGGTTGCGGCCCAGTCAGAAAAAGCGTCTGGTTGATTCGACTGAAGGCCGACCTGCATAACTCAAGAAGCATAGTGCTCCGCCACACTCGATCCTGCAGAGTCGCGAGTATGCGTGCTTGGTGCTTATCCAAGCGAAAGTGCTGCCGGCCAGTCGTGGGCTCGTTAGTCGCGTTGTTCAACTGCTCTTCTACACGAGCTTACTCTGCCTGGAAATCTGGAACAAAACCTACAACAACACAAGTTGGGTGAACAAAAAGGACAGATGGCGAACTCATGAAATCAAGGCAGTCATGCTAACACTCGAGCTGTCTGTTCACGATCTCCATTGCGCCAAGCACATACTCCTCCCGTTGAGTGGGTAAAGCAGGCCTCGCCCTCATCCTATCCAGCTCACCGCAGGTATTATCCACCTCTTGCTCCAGTTTTGTGACTCGAGCCTTCATATAACACATCCTAGTATCAGCTTGAGGGTGGACTCCGAGCCGCGTACCATGAGGGCGCGAGCAAAGTTTGCCATGGTCGAAGTTCCTGGACCAAGCACATCAGCAAAGCCGTCAGCAGTCGATGACACCTCCGTCGTTGGGAGTACGTTCTTATGCACGGCGCTGAGGGTGTGGGCAGACTTGGCAATGCTATCCTTCGCCTGGACAAATTGAGCGCCAAGGTCACCTATAACCTGGTCGAGTGATAACTCATCACTCACCATGTCAGTAGGTGTTGGCACACCAATCGCCTCTGCAACAAATACCAGAAAGAGCAAATATTAGTACATAATACCCAACAGGGTACACACAAAGCATGCAAAGGGAAAGTTTCTAACCTCCCACATCCCGAGCAAGGCCAGCCAGTCGATTAGCAAACCCTCTCTCGTGCACGGCGGCTGTGTCCTTGGCGGCATCCAAAGTCTCTTCGACTCAGTGCGCTGGGAGGCCAGTGCTTCCTCCAGTTCCTTCACCTGGGATTCAGCTTATGCCTTGTCACCTGAGTTAGATGGCCAGGTGTCATTTACAATCGACAAAACAAAGACAGAGCAAAAGGAACTTCGAATTCAGAAGTCAAACACACTTACGGCTGAGTTGCTCCATGGCAGCGCGCAGATTGTCCTTGTCCTGTTCAACCTGGACAAAAGCTTTGCCTGCTTCCACCAGGTTGAGGTAGAAGGGCTGCATGCACATGGAACGAGCATAAGTTATACACAAATAGTCCCAGGATGAGGGCTCAGCAAACGACACTTACGTGTTCAACCCAAGGTGCAGGCTTGGCAGCAGAAGTCCCAATTTCTGGAGTCGACGCACTCGCAATCTTGGCGGCCTCAGTGGTAGTGGCCATGGCAACTATTTTTACGACCTCAGTCGCAACATGAGAAGCTTCTGGCTGATCTGGAGTCGAAGCTCTCTCGGCTGGAGGAGTTGGAGGGTGCACAGTCTCGGCACTACGAGTGACCGAAGACATACAACATAAGCAAAAGTACTCAACAAGCGAAAACTGTAGTACAAAAAGCTCAGGAGCAAACCTGTGCTTTTCTTCTTCATCAGTGTCAAGGTCTTCAAAGTTTAGGCCTCCAAAAAGTAGCTCCCCACCCGACTGAGGAGGAGGAGCCGAGCTCAAAGGGCTCACGTTCAAAGGAGCAGCTGTGATCGTAGGAGACGAGCCCGAGTCTCCGTCATCTCTCACATCTGATTCCTTGGCGGGTGAACTCATGGAGGAAGACACAACTTGGGCCGCCCGACGGCGCTTGCGAGTGGGAACCTCGCTCACATCATCAGTCGTGGCAAGCTTCTTGTCCTGTACTTCTTCAACCCCTTCCTCTTCAACCTCTTTCGTGGGAGATGTGGTAGCCGAAGGTAGAGGCGATTCATCTCCTCCCTTTGCTTCTACTGTCACCTCTGTTTCATGAGTTGGGCCATCTTCGGGAAGAGGAGGAAGGGTTGAGGCGGTCGAGTGGCCCTGCATACAAAATACAGCAGTCGAAGGTCACAAATATGCATAGCAGAATAACAAAAGCAGGAGATCATAAACTCGATAGACTCACTAACCTCTGGCAAAGGCTTTTCAGCCCCGTATGGAGCGACAGGGCAATCGACGTTGCAAGGCTCGCTGGATTTTGTGCTGGTGATGGACCGCACATGTGACACCAGCTCGCTCCTAGACAGCTCCTCCTTGTTCATTCGAGTGGAGTCGAGAGGGCCTTCATACTGCCACATAGGGTGAGCCCGTGCGCGGAGCGGCCACACCCGCATCTTCACAAAGGTGGCAATTAGATGCACACCAGTGACGCTGTTAAGCAGTCCTCCAATCGTCTCCAGCAGAGGCGCCGCTTCCGCCATCTCTTCAGTCGAAAGCTCATGGTCCCAGGCCTTCGTCCTAGCGGCTATACCGGCAGTCAAAAATGCTGGGAACCCTTCCTGGTCGACTAGCACATAAAACAACCTTTTCCTCCACCCTTGCGCCAAGTCGACTGGCTTCAGGACAAAGTATCGGGTGTCGCTGCGCACTTGGATCTGCAAGCCTCCAACTGGATAGGTTCGTCCACCTCGGTTGTTGGGCCAGACCATGAAGATGGACATCCAAAGAGCCTAGCTAGGAGCAACTCCCAGGAAGCACTCGCACAATACCATGAAACAGGCAATGTGCATAATGCCGTTCGGGGTGAGATCATGGATCTGCACCCCATAGGCAAACAACTCCGCAAAACATACACGCTCATTTGCGCGAGGCTCGGGAGTACCTCTTTCGATGGCGCGCAGACGGTAAGCTGGTCTGCCGGCGGCAGCAGTCCGTCCTCGCGGAACTTCTTGAGGTGAGCCGCTTTGATCGTGGACTTCATCCAGTCGCCGTCGCTTTTCTTGAGATCGACGGCGGCCGCAGATGCGCTTGCCATGATTTTCTTCCCCTTCAGAGCGGCCGCGTCAGTCGCGGGCGCGTCGGAGGCAGAAGCTTTCCTCTTTGGCGCCATGGCGGTGGTGGCTAAGAAGAACAGCAAAAGCTTGGGCACAAGAGCAATGGAGCAGGGACGCAAGGAAGAAGATGGAACAGGGGCGGCGCGCAGAGCAAATGGCTAGTAAAAAAAACAATGACAGCGTTGTTCCCCTATTTACCACAAATCGAAGGCAATCATAGCCATTCAGATCTTAACCATGCGCTACACACGCAATCTCACCGTACACATGGCAAACGCGGAGGGCAACCGTCGCCGGCCACTCCGCCCACTACGCACGCAAAAAGAGGAGCCATAATCACCTCTCCGTAAAAAGTGGTCCAGAGTGGTCAAATCAAGTCCAAACTGCACCGTCGTTCGGTCAGCTCTGCACAAATGGGCCCACCTATGTGTCACATCCCATCCATCGCAGCATAACGCACGCCACGCGTGTCAGGCAGCGCAGTCGCCAAAAAACGTCATCCCTGACGTCATCTCAAGCGCTTTGATCAGAAATACATTCGAGTCCGCTCAACGCATATTGGTCACTCGATTGCCTTGTTTGGTTCGGGTGTGAAAAAACAATGATAAGGCAAAATTGGTCACTCGACTATTCCTTCGGCTGAGGCATATTACTCCCATCAGGAGCGTATCAAAAAAAATTCGACTAAAGATGCTCAAGACAATGATTTTGAGATTATGCTCTATTACAGGTAATAAAGCACAATCTCGGGGGCTACTCCCATCGGGAGCGCTGTCGCGCACCCGATAGAATAATGTCAAATGGACAGTCGACAAATGAATCGACTCAGTTCATATACAAAATCATACTCGAAACATTCCCGAGTTGCGTTCGTCGCAAATACCTCGAATGCTGCACGCATAGCGCAAAGGTAAGACCCGCCGAACTTTCGAGCTGGGCTAAGGATCATTCCAGCAACGTCAATCCTTATCTTTCCGTGTCAGCAGACATGATGAAAAATCCCGACGGACGCGTTGGGTAAAATTTAAAGTTATACTGCAGATCGACTCAGTAAGACCCCAAGCGGCCTAGTCGAATCTGACCAGTTTGTTCCAGATTCGAGTCCAGTGACTCGAGTTTGATTGAAAGCTAGTAATGTTTTACCCGAATGTGTAGTTAACCAGTCCCGATCCGTCGAGTGTACTGGGCCTACTAAGCTATTATCCCTTGATCTTCATAAACAAAAACCACAGTCGATGAAATAATCGACATAGCCAACATGTGCTATTCATACAGAAATTCCAATTATAATATACAGAATACAAAGCATATGACGTGCACTTACGAACGAGTCCATGCCCGATTCTTCGAGTCAGACAAGTACTCGGGGGCTACTGACAAGGGTATACATCTCGGGTACCCTACCGTAAGGGTACCTGGTGCACGTGACGACTAAAGGCCCAATAGCGAAGAGCCTACTCGAAGCCCAAGACAAGAGGCCCAATAAGATGGAGTACCCTCCAAGATTAGACATAGGCACAATCGGTTTAGACTTTCCTTACGTGTAAACTAGGTCAGTTACGAACTCCCGAGACCCAGCCTATTTAAAGGCTGGGAGGGGTGCCGATCTAGGACCAAGCCATACTCAAACCACCAAAGCTCTAGCGAGATCGACATCTCGCCGGAGCCACCTTGTAACCTCATAATCTCACGCGATCAATAACAGACAAGCAGGAAGTAGGGTCCTTACCTCCACCCGAGGGGCCTGAACCTGGGTAAATCTTTGCCTCTGCTTGTCAGCCGACGAAACTACTAGTACTACTACATTCTCTCCCCAAAATCTCAACCCTAGGTCCTTAACCATGGGATTTGATGAGTGTACCCCTCGTCAACGAGTCTATCTTTTACGTACGAACTGGGCATTGTCAGACAAAGCACTCTGACTCCCACCGCCACCCCTCGCCTGGTCCTCCTAGCGCTGGCTTGCTTCTTTCTATTCACTAGTAAGTTGTTTTTCATTACATTCACTTCCCCCGCCACGAACAGCCTCCTCCCGTGGAGGTGCTTCAATGGGGTAGCTTGGCCATGGAGATGCTTCCATGGGGCTGCGAGCAAGGCTGACCGCCTTGAGTTGCTTAATTCTGTCCTAACCTCCTCTGCAGTTTACATGTTGACTGTCCATGAGATGCCGGCCTGGGTTAGGAAACAGTTTGATCGACGCCATATGTTGGGGGAATGATTAACCCGCGACTTAAGGCTGCGCTATCATTATTGGGCCACGTGAAAGATGGGCCAATCTCGCATCGCGACTCGATAAAGGAAAGTTCCAGAAGGTCGGTGCAAACTTGCCTTGGAAGACAAGAAAGACAATCAGGCTTCGTGTAGAACTCTTGTAACTTGACGAGACTCTGTGTATATAAAGAGGACTCGCAGGACTTAGAGAGGGTCGAGCTATCAAACCCTAAAACCCTAGTTCATACGGCGAGTACCAGATTGGATCGCCTCCATTGTAACACCTCGATTATCATATCAATACCAATCTAGGGTAGGCAGGAAGTAGGTCTTTTACCTCATATTGAGGGGGCCGAACCTGGGTAAATCTGTGTTGATCTTTGTTCCTGCGATCCCAAGCTTGGAGATGTTTGACTCGCGTAATCCCACACCTACGAAGTCATCCATGACACCTGACATGACAAACCCACGACAGTTGGCGCCCACCGTGGAGCCTGCGGTCAAGAGCGTCACGTTCCGCGCAGGATCCATGAAGGGAGCTGAAGATCTTGTTGTTGGCCGTATCATCACGGTCAATGGCATACCCCTCATCGACGATTCAAGCTGGGGGCCGGAAGCAGATTACTTAGAGACCGGCCACGTTATCCCGTTTGGATCCATCAATGTCTTCGTTGGCTTCATCGGTGGCAGGTCCGTTAGCTCGGTCCAAGAAGGCGATTCTGTGGAAGAAGTCGCCGATGATGAGGAAGAATCTGTCGAAGGCATGGACTCGCAAGAGTTTGGGTCCATTATACCTGCCTTTGAAGAAAGTTGCTGGGCTTACCCACCAGAAATCGCATTATCACCAGATCGAGAGACGGCGCAAGTCGCGGTGTACACGACCGGAGGAGCAGGCGCATCAGGAACTGCTGGAGAAACCGAGGCATCGGCACCCCCCAAGCAACCCACTTCTTGTCCCCGTGTCAGCCACGAACGCCGCCCTCCGTGCAACAGAAATTGAGGCCGCCATGGCCGAGCTACTGTATGAGGTTCGAAGGATGGAAGAAGAGCGCCGCAGGCTCGATCAGATAAACCAAGGAATCCAACAGGAGCGGCAGAGAGTAGCCGCGCTGGCTGCGACTCAACGACAGGTTGACCCGCAAACACAACTGCGCGTGACTCAACCAACAGTGGAAATCCCACTCACTCCAGCCGCGGGAACGGGAATCCAGACGATTGCGGAAGGAAGGGTACCAACAAATCAAGAGACCCAGCAACAACCAAGGAGGTTTCACACCCCGCAGGACCATTACCAGAACCCTGTCGATAATATGTATGCTGCGGCTAATATCTTGACTCAGATGGTACCAACAGGCGATGACCCGGTCAATGCTGAGGCGCGGCGCGCGATTCAGATGCTAAGTACGGCAGTCCTGCAACAAGCCAATAGGCGGAAGCCAAAGCACAGCTGCCCCTCATACCAGCCAATCACAGGATTGCAGCAGAAAGAAGCGTCCAAAGCAGGCCACCAGAGAACGTATCAGGAGTCGCACAGAGGCAGCAGGAGCAAGTCGCAGAAGCACATGCGAATATGCCAGTGGTGCAAACGCGGCCCGCAAATAACCCCGCGGGCGCGCCCACAGCCCTGTCCTCACGACTCAAGGGACCGGCGTGTTTCACTGAATGGATTAGATCGGAACCTTTTCCTGAAGATTTCAAAGGGCCACGCAAGGTGGCAAACTACAACGCCAGCATGGATCCGACCACCTGGCTGAACAATTACGAGATGGGGATGAGCATTTTGGACGCCTCAGAGGAAATATGTGCAAGGTACCTCAACATGATGCTAGAAGGTGCATCGCACATATGGCTGCAAAATTTGCCTCCCAACTCTATAAATACTTGGGAGGAACTGAAGGATGCCTTCGTTAAGAACTTTCAAGGAACTTGCAAACGACTCTGCAATATAGAAGATCTAGAGCGTTGTGTCCAGAAGGAAGGCGAGTCAAGTTGCCATTGGATGAAAAGGGTGGCAGAAATAATACACTCCTCAGATAATATACCACCAAGCTCAGCCGTCCTGGTAATGGAGAAAAACTGCAAGTTTGAGCCTCTGATTCATAAGCTGGGTCGCATGAAGGATAAAGTCAAGAGCCTCAGCGAAGTGATGGCCGCGGCTAACAAATATGTCGGCTCAGATAAAACCAGAGACGCGTCAGACGGAGAAGAAGAGGAGGTTGCTGCCTGATAACCCACAAGTATAGGGGGTGTATCGTAGTACTTTCGACAAATAAGAGTGTCGAACCCAACGAGGAGCAGAAGGTGTTGACAAGCGGTTTTGATGAAGGATTCACTGTAAATGCTCACAGACAAGTTTTTAGGAGTTTTTGATATGACAGATAAATAAAGTACAAGTAAATAAAATGCAGTAATAATAGTTGCAGCGAGTGGCCCAATCCTTTCTACAACAAAGGACAAGCCGGTTGTTGTACTTATAATGACCAAACGTTCTTGAGGACACACGGGAATATTGTCAAGTGCTTTCGCTTCATATAGTTGATTAATCTTCATTGTTTTGATAAGTGTTGTGTGGGTGAACCTATGCTAATGCACCGCCCTTCCTAGGACTAATACATACTTGTGATTATACCCCTTGCAAGCATCCGCAAATACAATAAAGTAATTAAGATAAACTAACCACAGCATTAAACTTTGAGATCCTGCTATCCCTCATGCATCGATATACCAACGGGTGTTCAGGTTTCTGTCACTCCGGCAACCCCACAATTGGCAAACGAATACACAATGCATTCCCCTAGGCCCATAAAGGTGAAGTATCATGTAGTCGACGTTCACATGACACCACTAGAAGAATAACACCACAACTTAAGCATCAAACCATTAAATATTACTCAACATAGTTCACTACTAACATCAAGACTTCTCCCATGTCCTCAAGAACTAAACGAACTACTCACAAGACATCATACGGAACATGATCAGAGGTGATATGATGATGAATAACAATCTGAACATAAACCTTAGTCCAATGGTTTCACCCAATAGCATCAATAACAAGAGTAATCAACACCGGGATAGTTTCCCCTATGAAATAGACCAGATTCAGCCCTAGATGTTACAACAGAGACGGGATGCAGCGTCGGTGATGATGGTGTTGGCAGTGGAGATGATGATGATGATCCCGATGAAGTCCAGCTCGATGACGGTGATGATGGCGACGATTTCCGCCTCCGGGAGGGAATTTCCCCCGGCAGATTTCTTCCTCGAGGGGAGCTTTTCGCTCTCTGGTGTTTTCCGCCTCGTGGAGGCGGCGGAATATTTCGATGGCCGTCCTCTGTGTGTTAGGGTTCCCAGGGGGTCAAGTACGCGAAGGGGGAACGGCTGAGGTGGGTCAGGGCCCCCAAACCACCTGGCGGCACGGCTGGTGGGCCCGCCACGCCAGCAGGTGAGGAGGGCCCACCTTGGCCCTTCTCAGCCTCCCCTTTTGGCCTCCTTCGTCATCTGGTAAAATAGGGACTTCCATATGTCTCCTTCGATTTATTGATCTTCAGAAATAGTGCATCTCGACGGTGCTTTTTCCAGCAGAATCCTGACTCCGGTGTCCAATTCTCCATTATTCATCAAACATGCAAAATAGGTAAAATAACATAAGTAACACTTCTAAATATGAAATATATCGATGTATAGCAGTAAATTATGATATAAAATAGTGATGCAAAATGGACGTATCACTGCCAAAGGAAAGAAAAACTCCAACAAGCCCCAGCAGCAGCAAACGAGCCACAACAACGCGAATCAAAACAAACGCAAAAACGAAGATGGTCACTCAGGGCTCGTCGCCAATGCGCGTGGAGGATTCAGAGGCCAGCGTGGAAGGGGTCGAGGATACGGCTCCCGTCCAATCAATATGCAAGAAGTTTTTAACCGGCCATGCGACCTTCATGCGACAGGTGATGGACGGCCAGCGGACCATACCAAGGCGCAATGCCACTATTACAAGAAGTGGAAAGAAGAGAGCCAACACAACGGGGGGAATTCCATGAAGGAAACCCTAGTGCGGCTCATAACACAAATATTGGGCACACGGCGCGAGTAACCCACAAACAGGGCAGTATCACACAATAGTTATCGATACCTCCAAAAGGGAAGAGAAATTGAGCCAGAAGTCAGCAGGTGAACGCCGTGATACCAGCAACACCCAATTGGTTAAGGTGGTCAGAATACGCAGTAACCTGGAGTCGCGACGATCACCCGCCACAAGTACGGGAACCTGGCAAGTTGGCACTGGTTGTGGCACCGTACGTTGCAGGATACAAGCTGACCAAAGTGCTTATGGATGGAGGAAGCAGCATTAATATCTTGTACTACGATACGTTCCAGCGTCTAGGACTCAAGGATTCCAGCCTGCAGCCCACGTCAACAGTATTTCACGGCATTGTCCCAGGAAGGTCCGCACGGCCAGCGGGGAAAATAACCCTAGGGGTAACTTTTGGACAGAAGAGAACTTTAGAAGCGAATTCCTATGCTTCGAAGTGGTAAAATTCCAAAGCCCATATCACGCCTTGTTTGGAAGAACGGCCTTTGCTAAGTTTATGGCCAGGCCATGCTACGTGTACCTACAGTTGAAGATACCAGGACCAAAAGGGGTCATCACAGTGTACGGAGATAGAGAAAAAGCGATAGAATGTGAAAAGGGAGATGCGGCCTTCGCAGAATCCGCCTGTGCCGCGGAAGAGCTAAAAGGTTATAAGTCGCAGGTGGACCCAAACGACATGAGTGTAGTTACCACGCCATCTGCCGAGCCACCAATGAAATTCAAAGCGGCCCAGGACACTAAGCAGATAAATCTTGTTCCTGGCGACTCATCCAAGCAAACCAGCATTGGAGCACACATGGAAGAAGAGCAGGAGAAGGCCCTCGTCGCTTTTCTCCAGGAAAATAAGGACATCTTCGCATGGAAGCCGTCAGATATGCCAGGGGTACCAAGAGAATTAGCAGAACATAGCCTCAAAGTGAACCCTGCGGCTAAACCAGTGAAGCAGCCACTACGGCGTTTCCACGATGATAGGAGAAAGGCAATAGGAGAGGAAATAGCTCGCTTGCTGGCTGCAGGATTCATCACGGAGGTATACCATCCGGAATGGGTGGCAAACCCAGTATTGGTTATGAAAAAGAACGGTACGTGGCGAATGTGCGTTGATTACACCAGTCTTAACAAAGCTTGTCCAAAGGATCCATTTGCTTTGCCGCGAATCGACCAAGTGATTGATTCAACTGCTGGGTGCGAGCTGTTATGCTTTTTGGACGCCTATTCAGGCTACCATCAAATCAAGATGAAGAGGGAGGACCAAGAAAAGACGTCCTTCATCACACCCTTTGGAGCTTTTTGTTATGTCAGCATGCCCTTTGGGTTGAAGAACGCAGGTGCGACTTACCAAAGATGCATTCAGAATTGTCTACATGAGCAAATAGGTCGCAACGTTCACGCCTACGTGGATGATATTGTGGTTAAGTCGCAAGTTAGCCAGGATCTTATTAGTGATCTGGCAGAGACATTCACAAATCTCAGAAAATACAACATGAAGCTCAACCCCACAAAGTGCGTCTTCGGAGTACCAGCAGGAAAGCTATTGGGATTCATAGTATCAGAAAGAGGCATTGAGGCCAACCCTGACAAGATAAAGGCGTGATGGATCTCCAAAACCAGAAAAGATAAAAGATGTGCAGCGACTTACCGGATGCGTAGCAGCTTTGAGTCGCTTTATATCAAGATTGGGAGAGAAAGCACTACCTTTGTACAGACTGTTGAAAAAATCAGACACCTTCGTTTGGGACGCAGAGGCCGACGAAGCTCTGACAGCCTTGAAAATCAATTGACAAATGCTCCAGTTCTGGCGGCTCCAAAGGATAAAGAGCCCATGCTACTATACATAGCGGCAAATTCCCGTGCTGTGAGCGCTGTCATGGTTGTGGAGAGACAAGAACCGGAAAGGAATACCCTGTCCAGAGACCAGTATATTACGTGAGCGAAGTCCTCACAGCTTCCAAACAGCGTTACCCACAGTGGCAGAAGTTGGTGTTTGGAGTGTTCATGGCGAGTCGCAAGCTGAAGCACTACTTCCAAGAACATCCAATAACTGTGGTTAGTTCAGCACCGTTGGCAGATATCATCGTAATCGAGAAGCTACTGGAAGAGTCGCTAAGTGGGCGATCGAGTTGGGACCACATCACATCAGCTACGAGCCGCGCACATCAATTAAGTCGCAAGCCCTTGCAGATTTTATTAACGATTGGACAGAAATCCAAGTCGCTCCTAGCATGGCAGAAACCAAATACTGGACCATGCATTTTGATGGGTCAAGACAGTTGCAAGGCTCGGGGGCTGGAGTTGTTCTAACATCTCCCAAGGGAGACAAGCTGCGGTATGTGCTACAGATACACTTCAACTGCACAAATAACGTGGCGGAGTACGAGGCACTGCTTCATGGTCTACGTATAGCAAAGGAGATGAACATCAGTCGCATACGCTGTTTTGGCGATTCAGACTTGGTGGCACAGCAGGTCTCTGGAACGTGGGACAGCAAGGATGCGAACATGGCTGCATATAGAAGAGAGGTGGACAGAATTGCTGGACATTTCACTGGATACCAAGTTGAACATATTGATCGGAGACAAAACGAAGCTGCAGATGCCCTGTCTCGGCTTGGATCCAACAGACAGTCAGTCCCACCCAATGTTTTCCTGGATGAACTGCACAATCCATCAGTCAAACCTCCAGCAGAGATTGACATTGCAGAGCCAGAGGATGATTCAACTTTAGTCGCAGCCCTGCATGAACAGCCAGGATGGACAGAGCCATACATGGCATATTTAAGTCGCGGAGTGCTGCCAGACGATGAGATTGAGGCGCGCAAAATCATACGACGATCAAAGGCCTATACAATCATCAACAACGAATTATACAAGCGCAGCGTGTCAGGAGCATTCCAAAGATGTGTCTCACCAGAAGAGGGACGAAAAATCTTGCACGAAATTCATTCAGGCGATTGTGGCCATCATGCTTCGTCAAGATCTTTGGTGGCAAAGGCGTTCCGACATGGATTCTTCTGGTTAACAGCATTAGCAGATGCAGAGCAAATTGTCAGAGTGTGCGATGGATGTCAAAGATACGCTAGGCAAGATCATATGCCAGCTCAAGCACTTCGCACAATACCCATCACATGGCCTTTTGCCGTATGGGGTTTTGACATGGTAGGGCCCTTCAGACGGTCTTCAAACGGAAAAACTCACCTCTGGTCATGGTGGACAAATTCACAAAGTGGATAGAAGCAGAACCTGTGGGAGATTGCGAGGCTGAAACAGCAGTCAAGTTCTTGAAGAAGGTCATATTCCGCTTCGGTACCCCCATAGTATCATTACAGACAATGGGAGCAACACCTCTGAAGGGGCTACACAGATATTTTGCGCAGACAATGGGATAAGATTGGACCTCACGTCAGTAGCACACCCGCAGAGCAATGGACAAGCTGAGCGAGCTAACCAGGAAATTCTCCATGGAATTAAGCCGCGCCTTATTGAAAAGGTCGAAGCATCTCCAGGATGTTGGGTGGAAGAATTGCCAGCAGTACTGTGGAGCTTAAGAACAACCCCTAACAGATCCACAGGATTTACACCATATTTCATGGTCTATGGAGCAGAAGCAGTCATGCCCAGCGACATCATACATGATTCACCAAGAGTTGCGGCTTACATCGAGACAGATAATGAGATAGCTCGGCAAGACTCGGTGGACACATTAGAAGAGGTTAGAGACTTGGCAGCATCAAGGTCAGCGGTATATCAACAAGACTTGCGACGCTATCATGCCAGACGCATCAAAACCCGCACCTTTCAAGAAGGCGACCTAGTACTGCGACTTAAACAAGATCACAAGGGAATGCATAAGCTGTCCTCTCCATGGGAAGGACCCTACATCATCAGCAAGAAGCTAAACAATGGGTCGTACTATCTGCTGGATGTAAGGGAAGAAAGCAGCGAACGCCATGATTTCGAGGATCGTCTCGAGGCACCTCGCCCTTGGAACGTCGCACACCTGCGACCGTACTATACATAAGAAAAGGCTAATCAGAGCCAAGCATCATCCTTTCCAGCTTTATAGCTGAGTATCATCACAGCCACTCAGGGCTAGAACTTCAACTTTGGTCGCCACCTAGGCGCGACCTATGCAACATCTGATCGCCACCCAGGCGCGATCGACCCTTGTATCAGAAACCGGCTGCCACCTAGGCGCGGCCGTAAACTTTGTATCATCTCTGGTCGCCACCTAGGCGCGACCGACCCCATGTATCACCATGGATCGCCACCTACGCGCGATCCAACCCTATGTATAACACTCGGTTGCCACCAAGGCGCGACCTTATGTGTCATCATAATCAAAGCTTATCATAGCTTAGCCTATCATGGCAATATCATTATGTTTCTTGGGGTCTTTGTTACCCTGAAACAGCCAATTTATTGGCAATTATCAAATTTACCTTAAGTTGGATTGCTACTCGCATTATGTGGCCAAAGTACTGGGGTGTGGCGTCAATCGAGCTTGATTGCCTATCATGGCCGCTCTCGACCCTGAACACACATGTTCCTAGGAAATACTGAGTCGCGCGAGTGCCCACTTAAGGATTCAGATGGCCTAACTAGAGGTCGATGTACTGCTTATAGTACGGCAACACCAATTACAATTACTTGTATCTTAACAATTGTTTTATTCATGATATCAAGTTACAGGTGATGACCTTCAGAATTCTCTGAGAAGAATTGAGATGATTACCACGTTACATCCTCTCAATCCTTGGGGGCTACATCATATTATCATCAAAAATTTGAAGATGGATCGTCATCAAGTTCTGAAGCTATCAGGCTACTCTAACAAAGAAGCTCACGAAGTCAGATGATCTTCCAGGTGCGAGTCAAGGCCAATCCTGCACAATTATAAGTCGCGAAATAAGGAAAAGCGCGGCCTAAACATTCAAGATCAAGAAATACTATGAAGTTCAGGCCACGCTTGGGGGCTAATGTCGGGGGAATGATTAACCCGCGACTTAAGGCTGCGCTATCATTATTGGGCCACGTGAAAGATGGGCCAATCTCGCATCGCGACTCGATAAAGGAAAGTTCCAGAAGGTCGGTGCAAACTTGCCTTGGAAGACAAGAAAGATAATCAGGCTTCGTGTAGAACTCTTGTAACCTGACGAGCCTCTGTGTATATAAAGAGGACTCGCAGGACTTAGAGAGGGTCGAGCTATCAAGCCCTAAACCCTAGTTCATACGGCGAGTACCAGATCGGATCGCCTCCATTGTAACACCTCGATTATCATATCAATACCAATCTAGGGTAGGCAGGAAGTAGGTCTTTTACCTCACATTGAGGGGCCGAACCTGGTAAATCTGTGTTGATCTTTGTTCCTGCGATCCCAAGCTCGGAGATGCTTGACTCGCGTAATCCCACACCTACGAAGTCATCCATGACACCTGACATGACAAACCCACGACACCATAGATCTTGGATCTGGACCGGCGACGCCTCCTGTTCTGGAGGGAAGTGTAGGGTGAGCTGGAAGCAGGTATGCGGACCGAAACGTTTGGGAGGTTTAGGAGTACACTACATCTCAGCCTTCAGTAGAGCGCTTCGTCTCAGATGGATGTGGCAAAAATGGAAGTTGCCGCACAAGCCATGCACTACAGGAAAGGCCCCCTATGTCGACGGCCAGAGGCTAAGCCGACAACTTTTTGTCAGGGCCGACGGCATAGAGCCCGCGTACAAAAAAACTGGACTTAGGGCTAAAGCCATAGGTTCACCAGACCTATGCCGACGGCTTTGCCGTCGGCTTAGGTTCAGCAGGGCATAGGTCCCTCTCATTTTTTATATTTTTCATTTAATATGAAAAAAAAGCATATCTTTAAATCCGTAAATCGAAATTTAACAAATAAAATGTCTAAATCGATTGGAAAAATAAGAGGAATCCAAATATGACATCCATATCATCATTTTCACCATGCATGTTACTTTTTGCAACATATTTTTGGTACTTGCTTAATAAAGAAGTCATTTATGGCACTTAAAAAATGGAAAATGATATTTATAAAAATAATTTGGAAATTGTTTTTGCCAACAATGTTTTTGATACCAAGACACACCTATGTATCAAATATGGACACATTATCACAAAGTATGGCATGGGGATGGTCATAACTTGGTCATTTGAAGCGAAACCTATACATGTCTATAGATGATAGACCTTTTTGTGAAGGTTTTTTTTTGAAATGTTTGTCAAAACCCAAGTTTATCATTTTTGCTAGCGAATATTACACATAAAAGGACTCCATGCCAAAGGATTTCACTTTTTGAGTATTTTCTCCCTATGTAACATCCCAGGTTTTTTTCAAAAGGTTGAAAAATAAGAAAAATTTAAAACTTTCGAAAATTATTATGTATTTTGCTTTGAAAAGAAAAATCATGCATGCATTCATCATCATATAAGCTTTGTTGCATTTAGATTTTTAAAAGTTGGAATATTATTCCCACTTAAAAACCTATTTGATAAAAAATATATGAATGGGCTTCATTAGGCCTAATATAATATTTTTGATTTCTAGAATAGTGCCAAACTATTTATTTATAATTTTTGTGTGCTTGGTTGAATATTTTATATCTAAAAATATTAGTTTTCCTTAAGTCATTTTTCAAATATTTAAAAGTGTGGTATTTTAATAAGCCACAAAATTGTTATTTAAAATCCCTTTTCAAAATTGGCATAAAGTGGCCAATTAAGGAATTATACAATATTTCAAAATTATTATTTTTGTTTTGTTTTGCAAGGGTTTCCCAATTAAACTAGCTTGATAAAGTTTATTTTACAAACTTTTACAAATTGGTTTGAATCAATTTGAAGGAGTATTTCAGAAGTTATCAAAGTTTGCAGAAAACAGAAAAGGAAAAAAGAGTACAAAAAAACGAGGCAGAGCAAACCTGGGCCGAGCCCATTATCCCTCTCTCGCGCGCGTAGACAGCAGCAGCCCACGAGCCCACCTCTCTTTCTCTCTCACCGCCAGGTGGGCCACCCCCAGGGTGACGTCATCGATGACGCCACCGTCCCTAACCTCTCGCGCACACAAAGAACACCGAACCCTAGCAAAATTCGGATCAAAATCCCTTTTGATTTGCTACGAGATACGCTCGTATCTATCGCCTATAACAACCCCACCGGACCCGCAGTATTTTGCCCCAAAACCCCTAGCTTCAGCGCCCCTAGGCCGCTCGCATTGATCCCCGCCATGCCGCCACTTCCGCCGCCGTGTTCTGCAAATTCCGACGAACGTGGTCGTCCCCGAGCCATCCTCTCTGCTCCATCCTCCTTCTCTCCTCCTGGCGCATCTTCTGAAATTTTGCGGTATTTTATTTCGCAACGGAATCGATGCGCCGTCCTCAACCGAAGCAAGACGCCGCCGTCCTCTACTCCAGCGAGCACTAGAGGGAGAAGCAGAGCACGCCCGCGACCACGCCGTCAACGCCATCGTCTTTGCCGCGTCGATCTACGCCCCAGGGTACGACTCGCAGATCCCATCCCCTTCTTTTTCGCGTTTAGCTCGCCGCTGACAATGGAGCTGCCGTCGCCGGAGTTACTCCGTCAGCCGCGCTAGTGACCTTTTGGTCCAATAGATCTCGGCCGCTAGATCTGACACGGACGGCCGCGATTAGATCACTTAGACGAAGGGGTACGGGCGAATCAGGTGACGCCACATCAAGCCCAGTCAGCAGCCTCGTCATCGCCAAGTCAGCGCCACGTCAGCGCCAGCGGGGAGAAGAATTTTTCTGTTTTCTTTTTAATTGGCGGTTTTGCAGATAGGTCCCTGTAGATTAGATCCATCACTAATTTTTATTGGCTCGGCCAAATTTTGCAAACTTTATATTTTTGAAAAGCTTATGACACGTAGAAACTTTTGGCATAATTATTTTTAGGTTTTGTCGAATTAATTGTGTTTAATTTAAAAAGTGGCTTTAATAGTAGTTTGAACATAATTTCAAATTAAAAATTGATCAAACTCTTTTGCTATAATTTTGTATGCCTAAGTATTGGCTGTAGGTTCACTCTACTATTTTTGTAAAAGTATTTTTCTATGTTTTTCGTATTAATATGAATTAAATGCTTTTAGGTGTTATTTTAATTAATAAAATATATTAAAAATTATTTTCGTATTATTTTCGGCTGATAAATGACTTAGTCATATTCTGAAAACTTTAGTTCTAAAAATACTTAGAAATATTTTTGTCTCTC
This sequence comes from Poa pratensis, assembly GCA_947311845.1. NCBI lineage: Eukaryota > Viridiplantae > Streptophyta > Magnoliopsida > Poales > Poaceae > Poa > Poa pratensis. The sequence goes on from CAMZMU010000055.1 coordinate 22,763,778, forward strand.
AAAACAAAACTATTTTCTTCCTTAGAAAATTTAGCCTCTCTTTTGTGCTAACTTTTCCTTAGATTTGTTTTTGTGACTTGTTGTTTGACCTTTGGTCCTTAGCTATATTTTGACCATCTTTCTTGTTTGCATTTCATTAGAACATTTTCATGGCATGGCATGCATCTCTAGTCCTTAGGATTATTTGGTACTTCTTACATGACCTCCTCCTTAGAAATTTTGAGGATACATGTTAGCCTTTTGACCCTCCTAGTTGAAAACCACTAAGTTAGAATTAGTGAAAGACCAAAGAAGGACTTAGCCAAGAAGACAAGACTCCATAAGGATCTCCAAGAAGAAAAGTACTTAGAAGAAATCAAGAGGGAGTTCATGAAGACTAACCACCCTACTTTCTCTAAGCCTTTCTCTCCTTCTATTTCTTCTTCCCTTAGACTTCTTGGTGGCTAAGTTATTCAAGACCAACCTTGTTGCTGCCAACATCATCAAGTTTTCAGAATCAACAAGTCCACAAAGTGCAATGAAGTCATCACAACAAGTAAAACTACAAGGAAGCAAGGAGAAGAATTTTAGAAGACCAACTACTTCTTTCTATCTTCTTTCTTTCTATTTTTGTCTCACTTTGGACATAGCCCAAGTCCTTTGTGTTTATGACTAAGTTCCTAGAGTGCTAATTGAAGACCATTGAAGATCAATGAAGCTACAAAGGAGTTGAAGATTATGTGAAGACCAAAATTGTGAAGACTTCTAGTAGCCCCACAACTTCTCAAGTTGTTGTTTTATCAAATTTAGTTGCTTAGCCTTGACCTTGCCTTAGCCTTGTGGGATTAAGTTAGTTTATGTCTTATCCCTTATTGTGTTTTGTATGTCTTTCACATCATAATGTCTTGTATCATTTTGCATCACATGCATATCATATTTTCTTAAATATTGTTTGGCTGCATATTTATCGTGTATTGTTTGATGTGTTAGAAATTTCGGAGAGAGACGAAGGTGGTTGCAACCGCTACTACTACACTCCTGTTTGCCAAGGCAAGTGGCACACCCCATAAATTTCCTAAGTATTTTTCTATGCATGACTTAGTGTATTTCTTTATATGCATGTGTAGGATAGTATTGCTATGCTAAAACTACTATCTCCCTTACACTAGTTGTGTCTAGAATCCTAATGATAACTTAGTAGAATTATTGATGCTATGCAAATTTGTTTTATTCAAAGCTTAAATTCTACTAAGTTAATTATCACCTGGGTGGATTTGGGCTTGCAAGGCTGACAGAGTTGAGTGTTTATTCACTTGTGGATTGCCACCCAGATTAAAGGGACCAATGTTTCTCTAAGTGAAGTTGCTTACCGTGCAGCCATTAGTCATATGGGCTCTGGCTAGATGGATTAAGTTGCGTGGACTCATCCCGACTTGACAGGTGGTGGTAGAAGGTTAGATGGGAGCGCGTCATGGCGGCATGGGATGGGAAAAATGCTTCTGAAAAGTCTCGTCTCAACTCTCTCCTTTTCCTTAGCACAATTTGAGTGCTTGAGGATAGTTTGGGTTTGTTGGGTCTAATGGTGAAAGTGCACAACCTCTGCAGAGTTAAAACTAAGTACTTAGCCGTGTCCCCGGTTACGGACAATTCAAGCAGCTGATAAAGGATGTCAACGGAGGCTCCTAACATCTCAATTTCTCTAAGTAAAACTTGATGGGTGAACAAGGGTAGAAGAGACTATGGATTTCATGCCATATTGTCTCAAACATTTGAAGAAAATGTTTTTACAAAGTGTTAGGCAAAATTGGCTTTTATGCAAAACAGACTTGAACTCCACCAGCCAAATATGCATATAGGCTATAGAGTTATTCCATTAAGTGTCCACATAGTGTCACTTGCCAGATCCATTTTTAATGGTTCTGACCCACTCTGTTGCAAATTTTTATTTGTTGCAGATTGCTCTGACGACGAGTGAGTTTCGTTAAGGGTTTCGAGTCTGTAACCAACATGTTTCGCCTGTGGCACATGAAGATGATGGAGACTCCATGAAGAATAATTTTCCGCTGCTTTACTCTCTCAAGCTAGCTATATGCTATGCAAGTTGAAATGAATATTTTACCAAGTCTGGATCATTCGATGTAATAATGATACTTTGTTGTGATACTACATCTTAAACTGTGTGTGCAAATGAAACGATCCAGGGGTTTGCACTATACACATGTACCTTGCCATATTTCTAAGTGCAGGTACGCTACACCCTAGTAAGTTGGTGGACTTATAGCTGAAAACTTCCACTTTGTACGAAACAGAGGGAATCTTTGCAAGAGTTGGGTGGATCTTGGTTTTGGATGCTCCTATGTCCTAACCTAACACAACCAAAAAAAAGTCCACTGGCCTACCCCTTTTGACTCCGTTCAAAGGGGTACATGAGAATTTTGATTTTTTTTCCAGCGGGTTTTGGGTTTCGCAGAAGCGTGGATTCGGAGCGTCTGAAACCCACCAAAATCTAGGTGGTTCCATACCATATGTATACAAGTGTGTTGCGTGTTGTAAATGTCCAAGATCCTACTACGGTGTGTGACCGGCTTCACCGGCTTCACTTTCTCTCTAGTAAGTTGGTGGACTTATAGCTGAAAACTCCCACTTCGGGCGAAACGGAGGGAACCTTTGCAATAGTTGGGTGGATCTTGATTTTGGATGTTCCTATGTCCTAAAATATCACAACCAAGAAAAAAGTCCACTGGCTTACCCCTTTCGACTCCGTTCAAAGGGGTACACGAAAATTTTGATTTTTTTCCTACGGGTCTAGGGTTTCGCCGAAGCGGGGCTTCAGAGCGTCTAAAACCCACCAAAACCTAAGTGGTTCCATACCATATGTATACAAGTGTGTTGGGTGTTATACATGTCCAAGATCCTACTCCAGTGTGTGACCGGTTTCACCGGCTTCACTTTCTCTCTAATAAGTTGGTGGACTTATAACTGAAAACTCCCACTTCGGACGAAACGGAGGGAAACTTTGCAAGAGTTGGGTGGATCTTGATATGGATGGCATATTTGAATTCCTCTAATTTTTCTAATCGACTTAGACATTTTATTTGTCGATTTCGATTTACGGATTTAAAGATATGAATCATTCCATATTAAATGTAAAAAGAAAAAAGAAAATAAAATTTATTTTATTGTTATTTATTCAAAATATACTATTACATAATCATTGTTACTTATTCAAACAAAGTTTTAAATTTAAACAATGAAAATGTATACCTACTAATATCAGTAAGTTCTAACTTCTCATTTGGAAGCTAATTTGAAAGGAACTCAAAAGTTAAGCGTGCTTGGGCTGGAACAATTTCAGGATGGGTGACCGAATGAGAAGTTTGACCAGGGTAAGTATTTTGACCTATGACTAAGTGTGTAATTAGAGATTAAGTATGTGGCTAAGTAAAAAAATCAAAATAGAATTTAAAAAAGTAAAAAAAGATTAAAAATATAAAAAATTCAAAAAATTAAAAATTGTTGAAAAAAAATACCGGCGGGTACTATGCCGACGGCTTTCTGGGCTAGCCCTACGGTCACCTATGCCGACGGAGCTAAGCCATCGGCATAGCTTATGCCGACAGCATTCTGGGCTATGCCGACGGCAAATGGCCGTCGGCTTAGAAGCCTGTTCCTGTAGTGATGGGCTTCCATGCCACTTCCTGGGGGAAAGATTGACAGAGAGATCTATTCTCAGCTGCGACTATGATCGAGATCGGAAACGGGGCAACGACGAGGTTTCGGACAGACTGTTGGGCCGGCGACGAAACTCTCGCGAGCCGCGCGCCAGATCTTTTTGCTATCTCGGCCTGCAAAAACATGAGCGTCCTTGACATGAGCGTCAAGGACGCTAAAACAATTTTTTGCTGGATTCAAGACCTGAAGTTCAAAATCAACGACTCCCACATCGACCAGCTAATCCACATCTCTGAGAAAGTTGACAGTTTCGTTCCAACCAACCAGGAGGACAAAATTACCTGGCGTTTAGAGGGTTCAGGCTCATACTCCGCATCATCGGCACACCGGCTGCAGTTCATTGGAACAACGGGAACAAACTTGACGAAACTGGTTTGGAGACAATGGGAACCTAACAAATGCAAGGTGTGCGGCTATGTGTATCATTTTGATGCAGAGTCCGGGGCTCCGCACCCCCTTTTCTAAGAAAACAAATGCAAGGTGTTCATCTGGACGATGCTTCTGGGCAAGATTCTGACTGCCGACAAGCTACTCCTGAGGGGTTTGGAAAATGACTACTTTTGCCCAATTTGTAACCCGCATCTAGAAACAGCTAGACACCTTTCATTGATTGCCCTTGGGTCAGACGCCTATGGACAATCGTTCAAGATTAATGATCTTAACCCTTTTTTTTTGCGAAACGATTAATGATCTTAACCTGCGAGATGGAAACAACAGGAAGAACCGATTGATGAGTGGTTCAGCGGGCTGGCAAAGCAAGGAACAAAAGCTGAACGGAAAACGACTCGCTCAATCTCGACGCTTATCTGTGAAATATGGAAGGAGAGGAACAGGAGAATTTTCAACAACAAAACCACAAGTTTCGAGGGCATGATGAGAATCATAAAAGAAGAGGCCATGGCATGGCGTCTTGCCGGGGCACCTATCCCTTTGGTTGAACAGTATGGAGGAGAACCGTTTGATCCTAGCTGAATTCTCCTTTTTCAGTTTTCTTTTCTCTTTATGTTCAATAGGCCTTAGCTTAATTTGTATCTTGTTTACTCCCACTTTTATGAAATATGTCAGCTCTCCTGCCCGGCTCAGGCCCTCGCCTGGTTCTCCTAGCATTGGCCTCCCACGCCTAGACCCGCACCCTCCCGTAAAGTTTCTCCCATCGGGCAGCTTGGCCATGCAGGTGCTTCCATGGAGTTTCTCAAATTGGACACGATTTTGCAGAAAATCGGTCATAATCAAGGCTCCTCATCGTGGAATCGATCTCGGGAGTCGCCGGCGCCGACGGGAGCGTTGACTCGTTTCCCGTTCACCCCTAAAACATTGACTCCAAAACTTTTTCTATGGGGGTACTAGGTGATAATATCCGGGAACTGGAAAATATTTTTCGGTTTATCCCATTTTATGGGGTCTATTCGATGCGTACTTTTCAACCGAAACTGCAAATATTCAGGTTTGACCACTTTTACTGGATCTGCTAGTCATGATGCTCTTATCCTAGCCACATGTACACGGCTCCTTCGAGACATGTGAAGCTAGAATGTGACCAATGTTTCCCCTATTTTTTGAGAATGAAAAGACGACGTAAAGGACAACGCACATCCAATGAAAGTGCCACGTATGCCCACTCGAACCTCAAGAATTGTACACTCACTGCAAGAGGAGATATATAGCAATGCATACTCCGCAAAACTTTGAACATGTGTTTCCATTTTTATCGTAGATATGGATATATGCGTTGTTGAGTGCATCTGTTGTGCGGTACATAAACTGCAACATTTTACGAGAAGGAGAAGTTAAGATCGTTGCGACCTGAACTAAATATCACATGGCCAAATCAAAAAAAAAGTGTCAAACCATGTACTCACTACAACAAAACAGAGTTTAAATAACACAATCATGTAACACATGGGGTGTTACAAAAATTGCAGTAACACATCATTTGTGTTGCAAAGATAGACAATAAACATATACTAAGTAATATCTGAAAGGTGTTACAAAGATATTATTATAGTAACATACAAATTTGAGTTGATTTAGACGTGTTACAGACGAAGATTGCAGTGACACGTAACATGTGTTTTTTTACATGTTCTGTAGGGAGGAATGATAAAATTAAGTAAATCTGTGATACTCATAAACAATAGGAAACACTCAGGCCAACATGTGAAAGGAAAGAAAATTAAGGAATCGAACCAGCGACAAGCATTTCAACTACCATCGTGCTATATATCCATCAAACAGAGCCTCCGTACATGATCTCATAGCAGGTTAGAGAGCCTCCGAACATGATCTGATAGCAGGTTTGACTACTATATACTCTCTTCGTTTTTAAATATTTTAGCTATTTCACATTTTTATTAGAGTTGGACTGAAATGAGTGAACAAATATATTAAAATGCGTCTAGATACGTGTGAAACTGAAAAGAAGCTAAAACATCTACTACTATTTATTTGGCTATTGGGCCGCACCCTAGGCCTAAAGCAGCAATCTACATTTTATTTTCCTTCCACAACATCGCTGGCCCAAGGGTGCAAAATCTACCGGGAACAAGTAGGCTGGGCAGTGAAAGAGAAAGGCTAGACAAAATAAAATATGGGCTTCATAAACATTTCAGCCCAAATAAGTGGAGAGCGATCTGAATAAATTTATTTATGGGAAAACTTAAAGATTAAATAGATAAAAAATAAATTTAATAAAATTCAAAAAAAACCTACATGTATTATGTATATGATAATATCTAAATATCTCACCCTCATTTTTTCGTATCGTCGCAACCCACAATAATTTTTTCTCGAAATTGTATGATGTTATTTTATGTACGAATAATATGTTAATCTTGTTGGAACTCAAATCTAAGAGGCATGACTTGAACGAGATCAAATACCATCTGAGTTTGAATTAAGTGAGTACTTTCACCATCAGTTTTGCATCTGAACTCGGATTTATAAAATCACAAAATCAATTTTTCCCATAAATGAGGTGTAAAACTTCATGTTTGTAAATTTCTCATTTGACACCATCTCAAGTGTATCTTCTTTAAAGTGCCCAAGTATGGCAATTATTTATCCTTTGATTCACATGCGCGACGGCCCACGATGAGCTCATTCCAACTATAATGAACAATCAATAAAACTGTATGATGTTATTTATGTATTTGAGTAATTTAGTCGTTAGTTTTGCATACGATCTTAGATTGAGGCATCACAAGATCAATTGTGTTCCCAACGCCGAGTTGTAAATTTCCATGTTGATGAATTCTTCATTTGACGTCGTCTCAAGTGTATCTTCTTTCATGTACCCAGATACCACAAGTGTTTATCTTTTGATCAAGGTTTGTCAAGTATAAATGATTCGAGTGATTTCACAATGAATTTTCATATGAGATGGGATTAGGAATAACAAAGAACAACGGGCCGGGAGATCCGCCATGGAGTTGAAAACCCATGTATGTCTCGATCTCGACGATGACAACATGCAATGTTATCACCTCATTGGGGTCGTCGTGGAGCTATGTTTTCATTTATGTCTCGGTGTCATGGACAAGCAAGTTTAGATCCGTTACAAAACCCCCTCGGTTATGGCATGGAGCGGTTTCGGTTGTCTCCTATTCTATACATGTGCCTTTGTTGTCACCATTCCCGGTTCTGCGCTCCACGAAGGCCCTTTCCGGCAGTGGTAGGGTGTATGCATCGTGATGATGTCATGTGGGTTCCCGAGGAGGCGGGAGATCATCTCTACTCACTAGCCGTGGTGCCTCATGGGGAGTGGGGGGGTGCGGCTACTCATGTACTTCTTTTTATGTTTGATCTGCTTTGTAAGAGGATTCATTGAACACTTTGTATCGGTTTGGTCGTGTGATTTTATTTGTAAAGCGAGACGACATCCTATTTCAAGCAAATTGTTGCATATTTAACATCCGATAATCAACCTAATACATCATACTATATTAGTGAAAATAGAAATATGATCGTTGTGTTTGTATATAGGGAGATAACACTTTTACTAAGTCCTACTAGCGTGCATGGCCGAAAGTTGTTCAACCAACTCACAGCGGGAAAAAACAGGTGCTTAGATGAAAATTCATCTCCAAAAGGCAGCAACCCCAAGCTGGCACCTCCGCTACAAGCCCCCCCCCCCCCCCCCCCTAGGAAATATGCCCAAGACGCAATCATAGTGATGATGATATTTTGATGTATCCATGATTTATAATAATGTGCCATTGAATAATGTCTTTGTATTGATTGGCAAGTACGTGACTTTTTGTGAAACTCATTACTTGTATGGTTATTCTAAATTTGTCCCTAGTCGGAGTTCATGTGAGGACACACTTAAATATTAGACTAGCACATGTATTAGTAGATGACTATGTTTCACAAGTCATGGACATGGAGATGTCAAACTAATAATGTGGACTTATGTTATGAACATAGAGTTGGGCTGACCCAACTTGAGACAATGAAGCAAACGTTCGTAGTTCTCTCTCTACACGATGTGTTTGCTTTGTCCCTAGACCTGAGATTGTCGTATGTACTTGAGATGTGAATTGACCTACTTTGGGGTTATCAAACGCTACACCGTGAAAGGGTAGCTATAAAGGTAGCTTACGGGTTTGTCATGAAACATGCTGCAAGACATAGTCAGTCAAGATGGGATTTGCCCCTCTCTTCTTGAGGGAGATATTTCTCTGGGCCCCTGATGCATGTAAAATGCATACATCAACTTTGCATTATTTTACTTCTATTCCAATCATATTTGCATCATATAAGGGTTATATCAATGTTTTATAATGATTTTGGGAATATTTCATAGTTTTCCCATTTATTTGGAATTAACCTTGTTTTTCAGAAAACGTTTTTTTTAGTGTTTCAGACTTTCCGGGAGCTTCGGGACTCCAAAAAGGGCAAGGCCAAAGAGCACGGTTCAGAATTTTCGAGACGAACGCAATGGGCTCAAAATGAAGGCCAGAAGCCCAACCAGCTGGAAATGAGAGGGCCCCACGCGGCCCCTGTACCTGGGCGCGTGGGACCACCTCTTTTGGGCCTCGAGGCTCCGCCGCCGTCGATCTTTGCTCCACCGAAAACTTATGGGCTGCAAGTAAATATGCATTGGAAAACTTATATTCATTGTGATTCATTCATATATACAAAATGACAATGCATAGGAAGGAAGTTAGACTTCGTTGTTATTACCTTTGTGTTTTGTTTCTCTCTCTACCATGTTTCAACTTGACTATTATCTTCATTGGCTTGAGAGCAACATGGGACCCTGGTATAAGGCATGGAACACTTCCCAAGGAAGAGGGGAACAACATTCAAGCTCCTTTATGAGCTTCATCTTCGCTGAACAACAAGTAAGAAGCCTAGCTATATGGCTATAAAGAAAGCGCTTTGCGGGAGGCAACCCGGTTATTTTTATGTGTGATTTTTCTTTGTGTCCTCTTGGTGTAACAAGAGACTTTGTGTCTAGTTTAGTTTCTGGAGTTTTAAATAAAGTGCCAAGTTTTACCCATTTTGGTCTTGAAAAGTTGCTTATTGAGTTCGGAGATTTTATTCCTGCACGAGTCAGTGCACGGTATGATTTTTAATTCTTATTCTATAACTCCGAATGAGCTCATATTTGAACTGTAGTTGAAACTTTTCATCCTATGTATGCATGAGTTGTTTCGGAATTTTTCGAGAAAGTTTGGTAGGGTAGAAAAATATGTTTTGCTGCTGCTGTTTTTCTGGACAGATTCTGTCCCATTTTGTTTGATGCATGCTTTGAGCTTTTAAGTAGAATCTTTTTATCCAATTGAGTTTATGAGTAGGCATACAACATTATACACTTTCTGGACATCTCATATGAATTTTTGTTCAAGGATTATATGCAGCAAGAAACATATTTGTTTATGACTATTAATGCACCCCACAGAAAAGAAATGGGAGAAACGGTGTTTTGAAGTTTTTTCACAGGGATTGGAGGAGATGCACCAAGAGCTATCCAAGGATGGTGAAGACCATAAGCTTGGAGATGTGAAGACAACACCACTGGACTTACACACTCTCGGTTTGCACACGTCCAACTTCTGTTTTTCGATCGAAACACTTTATCGTATAAACTTGGAGCGTCTTTTTGTTTGTTTTGGTTTGATTCTTTGAGAGACCACCACACTATCATTTATATATGGGAGAGCTACTGGAAATATGGGTTGAAATATATTGGATGATTTTATAAGATTGGGAAAAGGGATGTTTGAGTTGATTTTTAATGATACATATAGTTGCATGATTCATGAGCTTGTTTATGAGTAATAGTTTGCAAATCCTTTTTGAAGAGCTATCACTTATTCTTGTTTTGGTGTTGATTGTTATTTTACTTGGTTTAACATGGATTAGTTAGTTCTATGGACACTCATGCATGCATCTAGATGGTCAACTTTCTCCCTTTTGCTAGCCCAAACATTCCAACAAGTCAAAACTTGTTTCCAACACCTTCAACCAAAGTTATTCCAGTGAGTCCACCATATCTACCTACTAGCTATATGCTATTCCAAGTATGTTCATCATGATATTTGTGTTATCTATATCTCTGAATGAAAATGATTATGTTATTGATTGCCATGGGAAAAGTTGGTCATATAGCTCTCACGAACTTGATGCACATTTTACTATCATTGCAATAAATAAAACATGACCCATTGTGATTAAGATTATGATGCTAGTGGCTTGATAAATGTTCGAGGTTGGGAGTTAGCCCATATGTGCTGTCACATGCAAAGCTTTCAACATGCTCATTCATCTCATTTAGTTGATATCATGTACTTTTGTTTATGGATGCCTATCATGGTGAAATGTGGTGGAAATGAAGTAGTTTAAATGAGTTTGTATAAATGGTTAGAGAGACGCCTGGGCCGCTAATCTAAGCCATGCATCATTCATGGTGGAAATTTACTTACATGCTATGGTGAACCGTCAGTGATACACCTTATAATAAATAGTTATTCCAATGGTAAATAAAAAGGGTGTTGAAGTTGTTCATCTTGTTTGTCTGTCTTGTCATTTTGATATGGACTTGTTCCTTATCCTGGGACAAGAGGTACCCCAGTTGACGCTCTTGATGATACTATTATTACTTACAATGATATATAATTTGAACTTGATTTGTTTCCTAAGTTGAGTAATCATGGTGTAGGTACTTGTATTCAAGGGGCATGAGACACCGAACCTTTACTTTGTCAAGCACACTACTCATATTTGCTCTCACATTAAACTATAATCATTCAAGATGCTATGATAGGAGAATGAGAGCTTGACACCAAGTATTACCACATTGCAATCATTAACTTAAGTAGAAGAGTTTGGAGGTTAGATGAAACTTATGCATGCTTTACCTCTACTCACTTATACATCTTTTAAAAGTGTCCACCTATCATATTCATATTTTCATCATCACTCTATGACCAATGTAGGATGTCCATACTTATCATTATGCATACATGTGGTCCGTACTACTATCTGTTATGTTACACTTTGTGAACTATCATTGAACATCCTTGCATTGAATACTTGATATCACTTCATAAACTATCTTGCATATTGCCACTCCTTTTAAGAATGAATCATTTGACTCTATGTAGCAATAGTAATCATCTTTGATATCCATTGTTAGTATTAAAATGCAAAGTCCATGTTAGTTTTATCACCTTCATACTCGGGACGAGCATGGGTTAAGCTTGGGGATGTTGATGCATGTAAAATGCATACATGAACTTTGCATTATTTTACTTCTATTCCAATCATATTTGCATCATATAAGGGTTATATCAATGTTTTATAATGATTTTGGGAATATTTCATAGTTTTCCCATTTATTTGGAATTAACCCTGTTTTCCAGAAAACGTCTTTTTTAGCGTTTCAGACTTTCCGGGAGCTTCGGGACTCCAAAAAGGGTAAGGCCAAAGAGCATGGTTCAGAATTTTCGAGACGAACGCAATGGGCTCAAAATGAAGGCCAGAAGCCCAACCAGCTGGAAATGAGAGGGCCCCATGCGGCCCCTGTACCTGGGCGCGTGGGACCACCTCTTTTGTGCCTCGAGGCTCCGCCGCCGTCGATCTTTGCACCACCAACCTAGTCGTGACCTAAAAACGCCTATAAAAATTGTCCCCCGACGTTCTCTGGAAGGAGCGCCGCCGAAACACAGAAACACTGAAACGGAGATCTGAAGCTGCAGATTGGTGGGGGAAAACTCCGGCGGGGCGCTGCCGGGGTGGTCTCCACCTTCTCCAATGACTTCTCCACCATATCCATGATGAAGGGGAGTAGTCCACCCTCTGGACTATGGGTTTATGGTGGTAACTTATGTATCTCTCCTCTCTTTGAGATTCACTAATTAGTACCGTATGAGCTGCTGAACATGATTACGGTCATCTATGTAATTCCCATGGTGGATATTGTGGTGTGAGATAATATTTGTTATGCATTTACTGTTGTGTTGGATCTTTTATGACTTGTCATACTTTGGAGATATTCTATGATGCATGTGATGGTGTGATTTATGCATAATGCCTTGTTTATCTTTATCATGAGGTGATTGACACCACCAAATGTAGATAGATGAGAGAGATGTGGTAACACACACGAAATATAAATCATTGCACGAGTGTCTAGAATATTGTCCATTATGAAGTATGATGTATGTGGGTATGGGATGGCCGATGTGACATGGCACAAGTATTGAGTGACACAGTACCGCCCAACATCCTTTATCTGGGGGTAAAAAGAAAGAGTATGATGTGGGAGTGAGAGCAACCACGCTAGCCTTATGAGGGTGACCTAGCAACACAAATGAGTACTTCTTTCAACTATATGTTTTAGGACATGTAGCCGTTATAAAAGCTACCATAAAACATGAAAATTATGTGTACTTTATCTATAACATGATAATCACCATAGATGAGAGAGAGAGGATTAAGTGAACCCATGAACCCATGTCCATTGTTCCTATAAGAGAAAACATTTGTCTTGTCCTCTTGCATTGAAGAGGATTGGGACACTTTTACATTCTTGCTTGGTTACATTAAACTTCCATCCATCAAATCAACCACCTTGCTCCTTAAACTTGTTTAGTGCATAATCAACTAAAACTTGTGACACTTTAGTTGTAGGGAATAGATAACTTTTCCTTCTTGCTCCTGCGGATCGATACCTTACTTCCACATTGAGAGGTGCTATAGTGATCCCCTGCTCTTGGGGGTTATCAGCCCCTCGAGTGATCGGATCCAGAAATGCATGGCCGTGCTACATAAGGTTAATGGTTAACCTAGTTTGGGATTCCGAATCACAGGATCGAGAAAGAGTGGTAAGCTAGAAGGTTGACCTAATATCGTGAGGCAAAGGAAATGGCATAAACATTGTGATGGTTCGTCCGATACGATCTTTATGCACGTTTGTGAGTTGGCACGTTTTGCTAGAAGCCGCTACCATTTATTAGACGAGTAAGTGTACTCGTGCCATGACTAAATGTGCATGAACGTCACACACTTAAGGTTGTTAAGGCATAATTCGGATTGGATCCGAGTTGGGCTGAAATAGACTCCAGGATGGGCTTCAGTCTATATAAGGAGAGGAGGCTGGACGTTTTAGGGTTGCCCATTTCCGCACCACAATCCACCCAGCACCGTCTCACCATGCCCCTGCCGCTCACGCGGACCTAGCAGTCCGGCGAGCGGCGCCTCCATGTCGTGCTTGTGGATACCGATAGAGGTGCTACACTTGGAGCACTTGGACGAGCCATCGAGAGGAGCTGTTCGTGGGGGCGACTGGATCAGAGAGGATTGTATGTCTACCCTGTACCGACTCGCATCACCGACTTCGGCACGACACATCGCATCTAGTGCTAATCCCGTGATCTATAACTGGAGCAGTTCCTTGGTCGATGCGGTAGAAAAAATTGATTTGCGCTAGCATAGCCTACCCGCGACCCAAAAGTGGTATCAGAGCCGATGCTGCCTCGTTATAGGTTCAGATCGTTTGCATATGTGATATGTAGATGGGGTAAGGCCGATTTGATCGGCAGTCTGTCGTAAATGTTTTGATCTGTGATCTGATTTCCGTGATCATGTTGCAAGAGGCCGTCGAACGACTTACCCCTACCGGTCGGTTTCCGCCATCGGGGTAGACTATGAAACATAAATCCAATAGCGGCACGCGAAGATCAATAAGATTGGTCGAATCAGAATATAGATCATATTCATTGTGCATGAGATGCGCGGGGTGATAGATCGGATCTAACACCGGTAACGGGTAATCTGTAAATTTGAAACAGTCTCGGTTTTTCAGCTGTAACTTTTGCATATGACCTCGGATCGAAAAAGTTTGTGAACGAAAAAGTTTCGTATCATATGACCTCGGATCTCTTTGTTTGAGCGAATTTTAGAATGTGCTAATTCGGCTTCTAAAATAGAATTTTAGGGGTTGCAAGTTTCGGCGTTAGAACGTCTAACTCGTTTTTGCAGATTTGTGTTTTGTGACCAGTATGGCCCCATGTGTATGTGATGCATGTGTGTAATTTTTCATGACCTGCGTGTCGTGAGTATGTCAACACGACAGGAGCCTAATGTGTTGTCACTTATTGTATTAACGGCTTGCGTGCCGACTTGTGATGATTCCTTCTATCCATGTAATTTACATTACTAGCTGTTAGGCGTAATAGCTTGTAGTAATTCTTGGAGGACTCATCACTTGGAGGGATGGCGCACATGGACCATGGAGATGGAGATCATCATGGTGGACAGGTTCTATGGAGATGGAGATCACCATGAGAAATGGGCCATACTATGTCACAACTATGTGATTGCTATT